>CM064508.1:44953281-45225781 GCA_032716605.1 Paralithodes platypus
GACTGGGTATATAAGGCTGCATGCACAATACAAGGTATGAGGAATAGAGAACACAAAATAAACACACGGTAACAAGACACACGATCACGTTTATTTTAATATAAGAAAGTAGGAATACTCGTACAAGACAAATAATAGAAATGAACCGCTAGCATAAGTGGATCTGGATGAAGCCTAGTCTCCCACTTCCAACGTTCAGGTATTAATCTTCTGATCACTGGCTTATTTCGCAGGTTTATATACTAGAGACCATCAATGTTACTTAGATATTCAATTTCACTGTTAGATTTATTACTGGTACCTCTGGTGCACAGGTAATAGTTCACAGACTAGATTAGACACGCATATTTTAGAGCACGGGAATTCTAGTAACCTCAGGGGGGTACTGATCTAAGTTTTATATTCTTATGGCAGAAATACGTAGAACACAAATCAGTGGGCGAACGTTAGATATCACAAGGGTTTTACTCCTATGTAATAATATCTGGTTAAAGGTAATTACGAGAGTTAATGTCGCCTGGTTAATTAATAAACACTGATACGCTTAGTACTTCCCAAATGGAATGGTTATATATGAATTATACTGGGCAAAGATATAGCCACTTCATAGAAAGATTAATAAGTGAATCTCTAAATAGTACTGTAACAATGTTAGTACTAATAGAGTGAATCTTGGGTAGTATCTGATTGGTCTGGTCCTGGTTATCTTGCGTCCATGATGTTGGGGGCTAACGACTGGTTCCGCGGCCGTCCAGGTGGTCCATATGTAGGAAGTTCTCAAATACGTGGACAGGTCCTTCTATCTCAAATCTGCCACGGAGTCTGCCGGCTCTGGAATCTCAAATCTCAGGAACAACACAAGGATAGAGCTAGAGGCTAACTCTAAGGTGACCAGCCACTGGTTGGTGTCTATCTTTCAACTGATTTTACTGGGGGCGGGGGCTGGGTTTATAGGCTCGGTTTTGGGCCCTGTAGGCCATAGGGATCTCGAGTCTTATGGACTTATTTGAGCTCTCAATAGATACGGGGGACTAGGTAAGGTGGTGATTACTGTTGTGGCACATGGCAATAGGAAGCCTTCATAATGTGATATAACTGAGCCTTAGTAAGAGGTACTATTTTGGCTATATTGGAAGTATTTAGGGGAGGGAGACTGGATCTACTTTGCGAGGACTGGGCCAGCTGTGATAGGAGCGTCTCTCTTATAATGTTCAGTCTTCATTCTATGGTATAGCTGAGGGGGTAATTTGATTATCCAAGTATGTAAAAAAGGTGAATGGGTTATTGTGGGTTAATAGAGGTTAGTAAAGGGGTTAGTCATGCATGGTTAGTTCATTGATAGGAAGAATTCCTGTGCTACCTGGCAATGACCCAGAAGTCAAAACAGGGGTCAGGTATACCTCCGCAGGGGTGGGGGGTCTCCCTCCTCGGGTGGGTAAAAAAGGGTAGCTGTGCGCCCTCTCTCTGGGATGGTCGTCGGCGGCTGTGGCTAGGGGCTTGCCATATCACAAGTGTTTGTAATAACCCTCTGTTTATGAGACAGATGTGGGTGTTCTTAATACCAAAACCGAAGGTGCCTTGACTAGCTGGTTTAATCGGTTGGTTGTTAATTGCATGGTTTGCTGGATGTGGTGGAGACTGGGTTGCTAACTCTGCCACATTTATCTGGAAGTATGGCAATAGAAGTTAGTCACTGGCGAGGCGGCTAGCCTCGCACCGACGATCATTGGGTGCAGGGTTGTGAATGGGTTGTGACGGAATAGATGGCATGCAAACGGTTAGTAAAGTTCTAATGTTGTTCTGGCCTACTAAGGGAAGGCAGGCTGGATAGGAGTATATATAAAAGGTTGGAGAGCATTAGCAACGGAAAAATCAAGGATCTTCAAGAGGTATGAGGGAGAGGCTAGGTCGGAAAAGAGTCGAGGAGCGCGGTGGGTTAATGAGAGGGAGAGAGTTCAGGGGGCTACGTGGAAGTTTGACCCTAAGGTCTCCGGGCGTGGGGGTGGCATTAGGCTACAGTTGATATTGGAGTTTGGGGGGAAAAGGCAGTGAAAGTACGTTAGCCAAATGCTACCGGGGGATGAGCAAATACGGGGTGGTATATGAGTCTGGAAAAGATAGAATCATGTGGACTGTGGGGCAGTGGGGGAAAAGGAGGTTAACTATAGGTGTGTGCTTGACTGTGGATAAAGTAGGGAAAAACATGGTGTATTATTACTCGTCAATACGATGGTTATGGATACTGTTACTCTGACACTATTTCTTGCTGGTCCAGTTGTTCCTGGGAGCTGCGTTTTCTATGATATATACACCAAAGAAAACGACAGTTCGTAGGGTTAACTTCGGTATTGTTTCGTGGTGAAAGTGGTCGATACAATGGTAACAGAGGTTGTATATACAATCCCTGGCTGGGGTAAGCATTAAGTTACAGCATGGTGGCTAACCTCTTCACTCAGGGCTGCCTAGGTCTTACGGGAGTAATGGTTCTATATCCTGGTGTACCCGTGGGTATCTTAGTTTCTTATGAGTTTGGACATGTTTTTTTAACATCTACTTCTCGGATGGAAGAACATACATAGATTTATGGGGGCGGTTGGTCTTCAGAAACTTAGTCTGGCAAGACAAGGTATTTTAAGGGGTGAACATATTATTTCTCGGATGGGAGAACATACATAGATTTATGGGGGCGGTTGGTCTTCAGAAACTTAGTCTGGCAAGACAAGGTATTTTAACCCGTGGAGCCCCGGCTAGTTTTGTAATGTTTGCGCACCAGAACCCGGCCGGTTTTCAAAAAATGGTTTTATTCCAGAAACAATAGCGAATGGGTTAGGAATGAAGGAAAAACCACGAAAAACTGCTCAAAAAGCTTAAAAAATGGTCCTACAGAGCCCCCGAAAATGGGTTTTACAAGAGTAAAAAATTGAAGGCAATTATCCCCAAAAAACAGGTTATTGAGCGTTCGCGCGCACGCACGTGGACTTTGAGAGTTTCAACCATCGGCACGGTTGCGTGGGATACGTACACAGTTCCCATACAAATCTGAGCCCTCTTGAGTGGCTACACCTGAGGTTACGGTCGGCGCAATTAGGGTGACGCGTCAGGCGCGTCTCTGGGGCTGTGCGTTACATACATCGCCGACGCGTCAGACGCGTCGCTGGGGCTGTACGGGTTAAGGGGTGAACATATTACTTCTCGGATGGAAGAACATACATAGATTTATGGCTGTCTGAACTGGTTGGCATTGGCTCAACCTAGGGACAGGGCATGGGTGTTTTAATATGAATGTGTATTCCTGTTCATCATCATGTAGGTAGAGTCTGGCGGGTATGAGGTGTAGGACACGAAGCAAAATGGAGTAGTGTGGACTGTGGATACGAAGGAGGTGATTGGAAGACGTATAACAATTGTGGAAAAGTAAATGGAAGAGATGAACACAATGGCGGATAAAGATAACTAACCTAAGGATTGAATACATAGATTTATGGGGGCGATTGGTCTTCAGAAACTTAGTCTGGCAAGACAAGGTATTTTAGGGTATGTTGATATTAATATCCTAACTTAGGGACAGAGCATGGGTGTATTAACTTGTGTATTTATGTTCATTCTCATGTAGGTAGATGTGTAGGACACGAGGGTAGTGTATTCATGAGGTGTGGGAAAGGTCAGTGTTTTAGAAGGGGTAGGCAGGTGTGGTTTGGAGCTGCTTAGCCCTGCGGGCTTGGGCCTGTCTGAACTGGTTGGCCCGGTCACCTGGTCCTTTCGTTCTGTGGGCCTTTCTTTCGGGTGTTTCTGTGTGGTGTTCGCTCGTGGCTTCTGTGGTGGGCCTCTCGTTCTGGGGCATTTTACAAATACTACCCAAGATTCACTTTATTAGTACTACCGTGTTACAGTACTAATTAGAGACTCACTTATTAATCTTTCTATGAAGTGGCTATATCTTTGCCCCAGTATAATTCATATATAACCATTCTATTGGGAAGTGCTAAGCGTATCAGTGTTCATTAATTAACAGGCGACATTAACTCTCGTAATTACCCCTATTCAGATATTATTACATAGAAGTAAAACCCTAGTGATATCTAACGTTCGCCCACTGATTTGTGTTCTACGTATTTCTGCTATAAGAATATAAAACTTAGATCAGTACCCCCCTGAGGTTACTAGAATTCCCGTGCTCTAAAAAGACGCGTGTCTAATTCTAGTCTGTGAACTACTACTTGTGCACCAGAACTGCCAGTAATAAATCTAATTAGTGAAATTGAATCTATAAGTAACATTGATGTCTTCCAGTATATAAACTTGCGAACCAAGCCAGTGATCAGAAGAGTATACCTGAACGTTGGAAGTGGGAGACTAGGCTCCATCCAGATCCACTAATGCTAGTTGTTCATTTCTATCATTTGTCTTGTACGAGTATTCATACCTTCTTATGCTTCCTATTAATCATCTTCAATAAACGTGATCGTGTGTCTTGTTACCGTATGTTTATTTTGTGTTCTCTATCCTCATACCTTGTATTGTGCATGCAGCCTTATATACCCAGTCAGTTAGAACTCACATTACCCAAGTTAATCCTGTAGAAAAACAGGGCATAACAAAGCTAATATTTCTTTAACTTGGGAAGGGTCAGCCCGGGAATAGGTGTGGACATTTACAGCCCTTTTGCTCTAGTCCTTTTTTAGTTACAGAGGTTTGGGTTGACGATTTATGTCCTACCTATTTGGAACAGGGTATCGACTCGATCCAAATTATCCATACATGTGCCCGTGTGACGCCGGTTTTTAAGGGGCTGTTTTTTATGGATCACCTTCTCACTCATGCCTAGGCCCATTAGTTTTGAAATTTTAAGACCTTCGCCCCATTAGTTTGGCCGGGGTAGGGTGGGGGGGAGGGTAGGGTGGGTGGGAGGAGAGAATGGTGGGAGGAAAGGATGGTGGAGGGGTAGGGAGGAGGTAGGGTGGATAAGGGAGGAGAGAATGGTGGGTGGGAGGAAAGGATGGTGGGAGGGTAGGGTGAGTGGGAGGAAAGGACGGTGGGAGGGTAGTGTGGGAGGAAAGAATGGTGGGGTAGTGTGGGTGGGAGGGAAAGGATGGTGGGAGGGTAGGGGGGTCGGAGGAAAGGATGGTGGGAGGGTAGGGTGGGTGGGAGGAAAGGATGGTGGGAGGGTAGGGTGGGTGGGTAGGAAAGGAGGGTGGGAGGGTAGGGTAGATGGGAGGAACGGATGGTGGGGAAGGGTAGGGTGGGTGGGAGGAAAGGATGGTGGAGGTAGGGTGCGGGTAGGGTGGGTGGGAGGAAAGGATGGTGAGAGGGTAGGGTGGGTGGGAGGGTAGGGTGGGTGGGAGGGTAGGGTGGGTGGGAGGAAAGGATGGTGGGAGGGTAGGGTGGGTGGGAGGGTAGGGTGGGTGGGAGGAAAGGATGGTGAGAGGGTAGGGTGGGTGGGAGGGTAGGGTGGGGGGAGGTAGGTGGTGGGAGAAAGGATGGTGGGAGGGTAGGGTGGGTGGAGGAAAGGATGGTGGGAGGAAAGGATGGTGGGAGGGTAGGGTGGGCCTCCAGACCCGGTGATATATGAGAATATAACTGGAGACCTCATATGGAGAAAGGCGCTGAAAACACAGGGAGGAGCAGGTCCATCAGGAGTAGATGCCTAGACTTGGAGGATCTTCCTAAGTCAAAACAAGTTTGGTTCAGCCGCGGGTGACCTTTGTGAAGCAATAGCAATGCTGGCAAAGAAACTTGCATCATCACCATGCGTGAACATAGAAGCTCTGACAGCATGATGCCTGATACCTTTAAATAAGAATCCAGGAGTTAGACCAGTAGGCGTTGGGGAAGTTCTTAGAAGGATTATAGGAAAAGCAATCATGTCTGTATTTGGAAAAGATGTACAAAGAGCAGTGGGTAACTTACAAGTATGTGCAGGACAGCAAGCCGGAGGAGAAGCAGCAATACATGCAATGGGGAAGGTGTATCATGAGGAAGATTGTGAAGCGGTACTGCTAGTGGATGCAACAAATGCCTTTAACACCATTAATAGGGAGGCAGCTATTCACAACATCAAGATCAAATGCCCGAGCACCGCAAAGTACATAGAAAATTCTTATAAGGAGCCAGCTAACCTGTATATAGTTGGAAGCACAAAGAAGGAAGAAATGAAAATTCTCAATCAAATGAAGGACAACGCAAGGAGATCCAGTGGCAATGGCAATGTACGCACTGGCACTATCAATTCTGCAGCAGAAAATAAAACATGAGGTAACAAGTGGCGTATGCAGATGACCTCACAGGTGCAGGAAAAATAGGGGATCTCAAAGAATGGTGGCGGAGAGTACAATCGGTAGGCGAAGTCATTGGGTACATCCGAATGCTAGTAAATCTGTACTAATAGTGAAAGAAAACAAGTATGAAGAAGCGGTGCGGACTTTTGATGGGACAGGAGTGAAGATTACAAAGGAGGGTCAACGCCATTTGGAGCAGTAATAGGCAGAAGAATGCAAGAGAGACTATGTGCGAAAAAAGGTAGCGGAGTGGGTAAAGGAAGTGAAAACCCTGGCAGACATTGCGAAATCTGAACCACATGCTGCATATACTGCCTTCACATATGGTGTTAAGCACAGATCGACCTTTCTATGAGAACAGTGCCTGGCATTAGACAGATGCTCCAACCGCTTGAAGAAGCAATCAGAGGAACATTCATACCGGCCCTAACAGAGATGGAAGGCGTCACGCAAGAGCTAAGAGATCTATTAGCTCTTCCGCCAAGGTTCGGAGGTATGGGGATCATAAACCCAGTGGAGGCGGCACTACATGAGTACCAAAACTCCCTTAAACCTACTACGTCTCTGACAGAAAAAATACGGGAGCAAAATGAAAATGATGAGGTGGACGAAGAGGAACAACGAAATGCAAGACAGGAAATTACAAAGAGCAGAGAAGAGAGACAGAAACATAGCCTAGAACAAATTAAGACCAGATGTAGGGAAGAACTGAAAATGAGAGTTGAGATGGCACAGACACGGCTTTCAAATTGGCTCACATCATTACCAATAAAGGAGAAAGGCTTCAGCTTAAATAAACAAGAATTCAATGATGCCGTAGCCTTGAGGTATGGGTGGCCAGTTTCGAACCTGCCGCTGAAATGTGCATGTGGTGAAATAACAACTCAGACCACTGTATGACTTGTAAGAAAGGAGGATTCATCTGTATCCGGCCATGAATGAAGTACGAGACATCACTGCACAAATGCTGGACGAGGTGTGCCATGATGTCAGAATCGAACCGGAACTTCTGCTATGGACGGACAGCGCTTGGCCCACAATACTGCAAAATACTTCAAATGAAGCAAGAGTGGACGTAAGTGCTCGAGGTTTTTGGAGGGGACAACAGGCTTTTTTCGACATCAGAATCTTCAACCCAAGAGCACAAACATATCGTGAGCGAGGACACAAGGCGGCATACTTGAGAAACGAAAGTGAGAAAAACGCGCTTATGAAGAAAGAATTTTGAACAGGGATCAAGGAAGCTTTACTCCTCTGGTCTTCTCATCGTCGGGAGGTATGGGACCTTCTGCAAGTGTCTTCTATGCCAGATTAGCTGAACAAATATCGGAGAAAAAGCGCCAGCATAGAAGCCAAGTCATAACTTGGATGAGATGCCGGCTCTCTTTCTCTCTTCTCAGGTCTGCACTCTTATGTCTCAGGGGTACAAGGTCCTCTCCGCTACAGAGGACAAGAGTGAGAGACTTGGACTTTGAAATGGTCGTGGCGGAGGGACGAATTGGGGAACAACTAGGTTGATTGTAGGGAGGTACTGGTACAATAAGATAAACTACAATGTAACTAGAATAAGATAGATTGTACACCACTTTGTAACTGTCACCTTAATAAAAAAAAAAAAAAAAAAAAAAAAAAAAAAAAAAATAGAAGGAAACATGCTTACATGTACATTGGAAAGACGAGCAATGTTTAAGAGAAAGAGCCTACGGGCATAGATCAGGAATTAAGAACGGCATCGACTCCAAGATTCTTCTATATAAGCATTTTAACACAGATTGGTACTAAATTTGATTGTAAATACAAAATTATAGAAATTGTTCAAAGTAATCAAAATGTTTTAGATAGAGAAAATTATTGGATTGGAAAATTAATGACCATCTATCCATTTGACCTTAACAATCAAATAAAAAATGTAGGCAACATTTTGTATAAAGATTTATTAAAAAACGATTTTAATAACCCATATTTTAACTTCCCTGTTTTAAACAGAAGACCTGGTAGACACGGTAATAGAAGACTAAAATACATTTAATAAAAAGAAAAACAGGTCTGATATTAAAATTATTGTTAATAATTTATATCATTATATCGAAATTTCGGAATTAAAAAATTAAAAGATTCATTGAAAGGCCTACAAAAGAAAAGTTTTGCTCCTTTTATAGAAAATATTCTAAATAATAAACATAATTTCACAAATAAATTTAAGAATATAGTCTTTGGCTTTTATGGGATATATTAGAGCTAATTCTAAAAGAAATCCAAAGATAACCGTATTAAAGATAAAGTCATATCCACTTTAAATTATTCCTCTAAAATTTTAGACAAAATTAATGTTAACAGTCTTATTAATTCAAAGAAAGTTAAGTCCATGTCACCAGATGGTTTGTAAAGATTTCAAACCATTAATAGTGTATCATATGAACGACCTGTTGGGTCTATATTTGTAATTATAAATAAAGTTTTAGGAAATCTTTCAGATAATGGATATTTTCAATAACAATAAATGCGTGTGTGAAAGAGTCATGGATATGCCCGCTAGCAGACGTGATGCACTAGCAAAGTTCATTATAGTCCGATATGTCACATATTAACAGGTGATGTAGAACTAGTTAAACATTTTGCAAACGACAAATTAGCGGAGCTATGTCGTAAGGGGTTTAAATTTAGAATAGGGAGTAATAAAGTAACATGGGACATAATTTTAAAAGATATTGTTTTTTCAGTCAATAAATTAAAAGATAAATTGTTAAAAATTGCGTGCTGCGCAATGCAAGAGAACTAGAAGCATGGTCTAAATTATTAATTAAGTTAATTAGAAATAAAAATTTCTCGCTTAAAAATGAATTTAATCTTTCAGATTTAATAGACTATAATTATAATAAGCTTAAAGCTGATTTAATAAATTTACATAAACATTTTGTAATCACTACAGTAGATAAAGCCAGCAATAATTATAGCTTCACATGTAAGAAATTTTTTATCTTGAAAATATGAAAAAAAGAATTAGGTATTAAGGGTAACATATTACGTAAAAATATTTGCGGTAATTCTGTTTATGAAATTCAAAATAATCTGAATATTGATAAACTTAATCGATGAACATTGTTATGCCCTGTTTTTCTACAGGTTTAACTTGGGTAATGTGAGTTCTAATTGATGGGTATATAAGGCTGCATGCACAATACAAGATATGAGGAATAGAGAACACAAAGAAACACATGGTAGCAAGTTACATGATCACGTTTATTGATATACCACTGCAGAATACTTGTGTAAGACAATATAATAGAATTGAACAACACTAGCATAAGTGGATCTGGATGGAGCCTAGTCTCCCACTTCCAACGTTCAGGTATTAATCTTCTGATCACTGGCTTTGATTTCACAGGTTTATATACCGAAGACCATCAATGTAGCTTATAGATTCAATTACACTATTAGATTTATTACTGGTAGCTCTGGTGCACAAGTAGTAGTTCACAGACTAGATTAGACACACGTATTTTTAGAGCACGGGAATTCTAGTAACCTCAGGGGGTACTGATCTAAGTTTTATATCCTTGTCTCAGAAATACATAGAACGCAAATCAGTGGGCGAACGTTAGATATCACTAGAGTTTTAATATCTGAATAAAGTAATTACGAGAGTCAAGGTCGCCTGTTAATTAAAGAGCACTGATCGCTTAGTACGTCCCAAATGGAATGGTTAAGTATGAATTACACTGGGCAAGGTCTTAGCCACTTCGTAGAAATATTAATTAGTGAATCTAAAACAGCACAGTAATATGTAGTACTGCTAAAGGGAATCTTGGGTAGTATCTGATGGGTCTGGTCCTGGTTATCTTGCGTCCATGATGTTGGGGGCTAACGACTGGTTCCGCGGCCGTCCAGGGGGGCCATATGTGTGAAGTTCTTCAATACGTGGGCAGGTCCTTCTATCCTAATCTGCCACGAGGTCTGCCGGTTCTGGGATCTCACTCCGGAACAACACAAGGGCAGAGCTAGAAATTAACTGCAGGGTAGTGACCCCTGGTTGGTGTCTAGCTTTCAACTGATTTGACTGGGGGCGGGAGTTAGATTTATAGGCTCTGTTCTGGACCCTGTAGACAGTAGGGATCTCGAGTCTTATGGACTTAATTGAGCTCTCAATAGATATGGGGACTAGGTAAGATGGTATTTACTGTTGTGGCACAGGGCGATAGGAAGCCTTTATATTTTCATATAACTGAGCCTTAGTAAGAGGTACTATTTTGGCTATACTGGACGTATTTAGGGGAGAGAGACTGGATCTACTTTGCGAGGAGGATGGGGACAGCTGTGATAGGAACGTCTCTCTAGATTGTTCAATCTTCATTCTATGGTATAGCTGAGGTGCTAATTTAGTGATCAGAGCATGCAAGAAAGGTAAATGGTTTATTGTGAGTTAATAGAGGTTAGTAAAGGTGTTAGTCATTCATGGTTAGTTCATTGATAGGAAGAATTCCTGTGCTACCTGGGCAATGACTCGAAAGTCAAAACAGGGGTCAGGTTATACCTCCGCGGGGGTGGGGGTCTCCCTCCTCGGGTGGGCAAAAAGGGGGAGCTGGGCGCCCTCTCTCTGATATAGTCGTCCGGCGGCTGTGGCTAGGGGCTTGCCATATCACCAGTGTTTGTAATAACCCTCTGTGTATGAGACAGATGTCAGTGTCTTTGATACCAAAACCGAAGGTGCCTTAGCAAGCTGGTTTTACTCGGCTGGTTGTTAATTGTAGGGTTTGCTGGATATGGTGGAGACTGGGTTGCTAACTCTGCCACATTTATCTGGAAGTATGGCAATAGAAGTTAGTTTACTGGCGGGGCGGCTAGCCTCGCACCGACGACCATTGGGTGCAGGGTTGTGAATGTGTTGTAAGAGAATAGATGGCATGCAAGGGGCTAGTAAAGTTTCTAATGTTGTTCTGGCCTACTAAGTGAAGGTAGGCTGGATAGGAGTATATATATAAAAGGTTGGAGAGCGTTAGTAACGGACAATTCAAGGATCTTCAAGAGGTATGAGAGAGAGGCTAGGTCGGACAAGAGTCGAGAAGCGCGGGCGTCTTAATGAGAGGGGGGGGGGGGGGGAGTTACAGGGCTACAGGGAAATTTTGCCCATAAGGTCCCTGGGCGTGGGGGTGGCATTAGGCTACAATTGATATGGAAGTTTGAAAAGGCAGTAGAATACGTTAGCCAAATGCTACCGGGGAATGCAACTATGGGGTGGTATATGAGTCTGGAAAAGATAGAGTTATGTGATCAGTCAGAGGGTTATGGATACTATTAGTTGGCCCTGGGAACTGCGTTTTCTATTAAATATAAAATACCAACCACAGCGGCAGTTCGTACGGGTACTTATGACAGATACTGGTAACCAGCTTATCTTATACAATCTCTGGTTGGGGTAAGAGGTGTAAGACACGAAATAAATTGGCGTAGTGTGGCTGTGGATACGAAGGAGGCAAGGGGAAGACGTATGACAATTGTGGAAAGTTAAATGGAAAAAGGTGAAACACAATGGCGGATAAAAATACTTAACCTAAGGATTGCATACATAGATTTATGGGGCGATGGGTCTTCAGAAGCTTAGTCTGGCAAGACAAGATGTTAGGGAATGTTAATATTAATACTTAGTTACTAGAGGAGCAATGCAAGGGGCGACTGAGCACGGGTTACATATATCTATACTCGTCATGGAAAATGATATACGAGGTCTAGGGACAGCGTGGGTGTTTTAACTTCTAAGATATATAACTCTACTTCTCGGATGCAAGAACATACATAGATATAATTATGGCTGTCTGATGTGTTGGCATTGGCTCAACGTCGGGACAGGCATGGGTGTTTTTAATATGAATGTATATTCCTGTTCATCATCTTTGTAGTTAGGAGTGTAGGACACGAGGGGGTTAGTGTAGTGAGGTGTGGAAAATGGTCAGTTTTAGAAAAGGTAAATGGGTGTGTCCTGGAGCTGTTTAGCCCTGCGGGCTTGGGCCTGTCTGAAATGGCTGGCTCGGTCAGCTGGTCCTTTCGTTCTGTGGACCTTTCCTTTGGTGTTTCTGTGTGGTGTTCGTTTCATGGCTTCTGTGGTGGGCTTCTCGTTCTGGGGCATTTTACTTCCCTCTCCTTCATTATAGGCTCGTCCTCGAGCCTCAAGGGTGAAGTAAAAAGAAGCATAGTCAGAAAAGTGTAGGTTAACAAGAAAAGTAGTATGACTAAGGGAAAAAAATAATATATACAGTATATGGAAAACATGTAAATTTAAGAAAGGAAAGATACTTAAGAACACAGGAAATTAAGAAGAGGTAAAGTGTTTAACAATGTATAAAGCAAATTTAAAAGATAGTCAGAAAAGTGTAGGTAACAAGAAAAGTAGTATGACTAAGGAAAAAAAAATATAGTATATACAGTATATGGAAAACATGTAAATTTAAGAAAAGGGCAGATAATTAAGAACACAGGAAATTAAGAAGAGGTAAAGTGTTTAACAATGTATAAAGCAAATTTAAAAGATAGTCAGAAAAGTGTAGATTAACAAGAAAAGTATTATGACTAAGGGAAAAAAAAATACTATATACAGTATATGGAAAACATGTAAATTTAAGAAAGGACAGATAATTAAGAACACAGGAAATTAAGAAGAGGTAAAGTGTTTGACAATGTATAAAGCAAATTTAAAAGATAGTCAGAAAAGTGTAGGTAACAAGAAAAGTAGTATGACTAAGGAAAAAAAATAATATATACAGTATATGGAAAACATGTAAATTTATAGAATCATGCCCATACGCTAAGGATTTGAAAACATTCGAAAAAATTTAGTACAATAAATTCCTCATCATCATCGGGGGGGGGGGGGGGGGGGGGGTATTTAGGGTCGCCGTTAGTCTGGGTGACGGTCTGGTGGTTCACTTTCACTTTGGAAGGGCGGGGTGGATATACCGTTAGTTCTTGTCGTCAGGAATGTGGGTCTGGGGGCGAGTTGGCCCGGGGCCAGTTTTGGAGGGGGGGTCTAAGTGGGTTCGGTCGGGGGTGGTGGAAGGGTGTTTTCAAAGATGAAACGGGCAGGTCGAGTCGGGGTTGTTGTTGCGGAAGAGGTTGGTGCTGGGGAGGGTTGATTGTGTAGAGTTGTGGTCGTGAGTGGGGTTTGGGGAAGGTGAGTAAGGCTGAGGTTGAGAGTTACTATGATCGGGTGGTTTGGAGGTTTGGTGTGTGGGGATTTGATAGGGAGATGTGGGGGGGTCTGGGCAGGCAGGGTTGTGGTTTGAGAGGGGTTGAATTTAGACTGATTTTATTTCCGGGAGAGACATGGATGGGTTTCGAGGAGGGTTGAAGTTGAGAGGTTGATTATGTTGTTTGGGGCGAGAGAGAGATTATTTGGGGTTTAGCCAAGGTGGAAAAAGTTTTGTGGTTGGATTGGGATGGGAGTGGTATTTCGTCGAGCGGGATCTTTGGGGGGGGAATTTGGGGCGGGTGGGGTAACGGTGAAGGGGGAGGTTAAAGGTTTAGCTGGGCTCATGATGGTGGGGGACCGACTGGTGAGCAGGTGTTCGGTACGCATGAGGGGGGGAAATCACTTTGGTGGGAGTCACGCGTGAGGGGGGGATTAACGGCGCGTGTGGGAGGATCAGAGTGGTGGGGTGTGTCGGTGGCAGTGACGGTTTGTTTAGAGGTTATATGGGATTGGTGGGTTTGTCTGTCATGAGGGGGTGAGTCAAGTGTGGGGTTTTGAAGTTTATTAGGTGTGTGAATTGTGGGGGGGTGGAAGGGAGCTACTGACTGAAAACTGTCACAAGCTACCGACGGAAAACTGTCACAAGGGAAATTTTGTTGGTGGGGGGATAGCTGAACATTTCTGGAGTCATGGGGAAAATATGTTGTGGTAGGCCTACATAGGTAGGCATAGCTAGAATACGGGGCTTGTTGGGGGGGCTGCGGAGGGTTGGTGGGGGAAGAGTTAGGGATGGTCAGAGAGGATAGAGGCAAGGAAGACTGCACTGGGGTTGGACTTTCACCGGAAGTCATTTTGGAAGGGTGCACGGAGTCTTGGATAGGGGCTGAAGGGTTGGATAGGGGATTCATCGAACTGCGTAGGCATTCTTCTCTGATGGAGAGCATATGTTCTTCGAATAAGCCATACGGGTCGAGATGGGCGGTGATGTGGGGTGGGAGGATGTTTAACAAAGCGGTGAATAAGAGTTCATTTTGTTGGTCGTAATCTTCATAGCTATACGTGGTCCTCACGTATCTGTAGAGTTGTATGAGGGTCACATTTATATCCCCTTCATACTTGATCTCGTCGACTTTTATTATTTTGGGGGCGACGGGGGAACCCAAAAGTGGATCTAAGGTCCGGATCACGAAGGATCGAAACTGGTTCCAAGTACTCTCTGGCGTATTCTGTGTCACCATTTGGTGAAGAAATTCTTTAAAGGTAGGCTTATCAACAAGTTGGGAAACGGCTTCTCCCAACTGTAACATATGCAAAATTGCCCAGGCGATTTTTTCGCGGTCATTATGAAGTACCACATCGTACACTGGCTTTATTATGTCTAAGTAACTGGTGATATCATACGTGTTTATATCATACTTGGGAATGTGTGCGAATGGCTGAAGATTTCGCGATGTTGCCATGCTTCTACTGTTCCAAACTTGCAGTGTAATGCAACCTTTTATCCGAATCAAGAACCACCGCTGCCGCCAATGTTATGCCCTGTTTTTCTACAGGTTTAACTTGGGTAATGTGAGTTCTAAATTGACTGGGTATATAAGGCTGCATGCACAATACAAGATATGAGGAATAGAGAACACAAAGAAACACATGGTAGCAAGTTACATGATCACGTTTATTGATATACCACTGCAGAATACTTGTGTAAGACAATATAATAGAATTGAACAACACTAGCATAAGTGGATCTGGATGGAGCCTAGTCTCCCACTTCCAACGTTCAGGTATTAATCTTCTGATCACTGGCTTTGATTTCACAGGTTTATATACCGAAGACCATCAATGTTACTTATAGATTCATATTCACTGTTAGATTTATTACTGGTAGCTCTGGTGCACAAGTAGTAGTTCACAGACTAGATTAGACACACATATTTTTAGAGCACGGGAATTCTAGTAACCTCAGGGGGTACTGATCTAAGTTTTATATCCTTGTCTCAGAAATACATAGAACGCAAATCAGTGGGCGAACGTTAGATATCACTAGAGTTTTAATATCTGAATAAAGTAATTACGAGAGTCAAGGTCGCCTGTTAATTAAAGAGCACTGATCGCTTAGTACGTCCCAAATGGAATGGTTAAGTATGAATTACACTGGGCAAGGTCTTAGCCACTTCGTAGAAATATTAATTAGTGAATCTAAAACAGCACAGTAATATGTAGTACTGCTAAAGGGAATCTTGGGTAGTATCTGATGGGTCTGGTCCTGGTTATCTTGCGTCCATGATGTTGGGGGCTAACGACTGGTTCCGCGGCCGTCCAGGGGGGCCATATGTGTGAAGTTCTTCAATACGTGGGCAGGTCCTTCTATCCAAATCTGCCACGGAGTCTGCCGGTTCTGGGATCTCACTCCGGAACAACACAAGGGCAGAGCTAGAAATTAACTGCAGGGTAGTGACCCCTGGTTGGTGTCTAGCTTTCAACTGATTTGACTGGGGGCGGGAGTTAGATTTATAGGCTCTGTTCTGGACCCTGTAGACAGTAGGGATCTCGAGTCTTATGGACTTAATTGAGCTCTCAATAGATATGGGGACTAGGTAAGATGGTATTTACTGTTGTGGCACAGGGCGATAGGAAGCCTTTATATTTTCATATAACTGAGCCTTAGTAAGAGGTACTATTTTGGCTATACTGGACGTATTTAGGGGAGAGAGACTGGATCTACTTTGCGAGGAGGATGGGGACAGCTGTGATAGGAGCGTCTCTCTAGATTGTTCAATCTTCATTCTATGGTATAGCTGAGGTGCTAATTTAGTGATCAGAGCATGCAAGAAAGGTAAATGGTTTATTGTGAGTTAATAGAGGTTAGTAAAGGTGTTAGTCATTCATGGTTAGTTCATTGATAGGAAGAATTCCTGTGCTACCTGGCAATGACTCGAAAGTCAAAACAGGGGTCAGGTATACCTCCGCGGGGGTGGGGGTCTCCCTCCTCGGGTGGGCAAAAAGGGGGAGCTGGGCGCCCTCTCTCTGATATAGTCGTCCGGCGGCTGTGGCTAGGGGCTTGCCATATCACCAGTGTTTGTAATAACCCTCTGTGTATGAGACAGATGTGAGTGTCTTTAATACCAAAACCGAAGGTGCCTTAGCTAGCTGGTTTTACTCGGCTGGTTGTTAATTGTAGGGTTTGCTGGATATGGTGGAGACTGGGTTGCTAACTCTGCCACATTTATCTGGAAGTATGGCAATAGAAGTTAGTTACTGGCGGGGCGGCTAGCCTCGCACCGATGACCATTGGGTGCAGGGTTGTGAATGTGTTGTAAGAGAATAGATGGCATGCAAGGGGCTAGTAAAGTTCTAATGTTGTTCTGGCCTACTAAGTGAAGGTAGGCTGGATAGGAGTATATATAAAAGGTTGGAGAGCGTTAGTAACGGACAATTCAAGGATCTTCAAGAGGTATGAGAGAGAGGCTAGGTCGGACAAGAGTCGAGAAGCGCGGGCGTCTTAATGAGAGGGGGGGGGGGAGTTCAAGGGCTACAGGGAAATTTTGCCCCTAAGGTCCCTGGGCGTGGGGGTGGCATTAGGCTACAATTGATATGGAAGTTTGAAAAGGCAGTAGAATACGTTAGCCAAATGCTACCGGGGAATGCAACTATGGGGTGGTATATGAGTCTGGAAAAGATAGAGTTATGTGATCAGTCAGAGGGTTATGGATACTATTAGTTGGCCCTGGGAACTGCGTTTTCTATTAAATATAAAATACCAACCACAGCGGCAGTTCGTAGGGGTACTTAGTTATTGTTTCGGGGTACTTATGACAGATACTGGTAACCAGGTTATCTTATACAATCTCTGGTTGGGGTAAGAGGTGTAAAACACGAAATAAATTGGCGTAGTGTGGGCTGTGGATACGAAGGAGGCAAGGGGAAGACGTATGACAATTGTGGAAAGTAAATGGAAAAAGGTGAACACAATGGCGGATAAAAATACTTAACCTAAGGATTGCATACATAGATTTATGGGGCGATGGGTCTTCAGAAGCTTAGTCTGGCAAGACAAGATGTTAGGGAATGTTAATATTAATACTTAGTTACTAGAGGAGCAATGCAAGGGGCGACTGAGCACGGGTTACATATATCTATACTCGTCATGGAAAATGATATACGAGGTCTAGGGACAGCGTGGGTGTTTTTAACTTCTAAGATATATAACATCTACTTCTCGGATGCAAGAACATACATAGATATAATTATGGCTGTCTGATGTGTTGGCATTGGCTCAACGTCGGGACAGGCATGGGTGTTTTTAATATGAATGTATATTCCTGTTCATCATCTTTGTAGTTAGGAGTGTAGGACACGAGGGGGTTAGTGTATGTGAGGTGTGGAAAATGGTCAGTTTTAGAAAAGGTAAATGGGTGTGTCCTGGAGCTGTTTAGCCCTGCGGGCTTGGGCCTGTCTGAAATGGCTGGCTCGGTCAGCTGGTCCTTTCGTTCTGTGGACCTTTCCTTTGGTGTTTCTGTGTGGTGTTCGTTCATGGCTTCTGTGGTGGGCTTCTCGTTCTGGGGCATTTTAAACATACCAAGAAAAATATAATATTTGATATTAAACTTTCTGATAAGAAACTAGTGCATTGCAAAATTATACATGTTACCTAAATTTCATAAAAGACCTTATAAATATCGCTTTATTGCCGGAGCAAAATTTGCTACCACTAAAACTCTATCAGAACAAGTCGTAAATTGCTTAAAATACATTAAAAGTACTCATAAAAGATATTGTAATACCATCATGAAAAGAACTGGCATTAACTATTATTGGAGTGTTGACAATTCGTTAGAAGTTATAGATAAAATAAATACTACTATGCCGAAAGTTACCTCGGTACATAGCTTCGACTTTTCAACTTTGTATACCAATTTGCCTTTAGATTTAGTATATTCAGAGCTTTGCTTTATTATAGATTTGCACTTTGACAGGTTCGTTAGGAATGGTAATTATTTCATAAATGTTTATACATATTTTAATAATGCATCACTTAGCTCTACTCCCACTAGTTCTGTATATTTTGATAGAACTAAACTTAAAGATGCCCTTAAATTCCTCCTTTTCAATACTTATGTTAGATTCGGGCCGTACATTTTCAAACAAAATTAGGAATTCCTATGGGGGAAATGCTAGCCCTTTAATTGCAGACTTATTCTTGCTTGCTTTAGAATTTAAATATATAAAAAACTTAGTTGACAGTAGCAAGAAAAATAAAATTCCAGAAAAATTAGCACTTGCTAAACTGTTAAGTAATAAGTAGATATATTGATGATATTCTTGTTTGCAATTTGTTAAATTTTAATCAAGTTGCTAAACTTATTTACCCTAATTCTATTCCCCTCACAATGTAACGTAATTATAAGTTGAAATTTTTTTTGATATAAATATAGAGTTTGTAAATGAACGGGACATACTAAAAGTATATCACAAAGTTGATGATTTTATTTTTACCGTAATAAACTTTCCTTTCCCTAGTAGTAATATCGATAGTAAAATAACTTATAATTGTTTTATTCCCAATTAATAAGATTTTGTAAAATCTGCACTAAAGTAGATGACTTTTGGGCTAGAGCTAGGTTACTATACAGACTCTTAGTGGACAGAGGTTTTGAGGCAAGTAAATTGTTCCATAAATTAATCTTTTTAGGGTCAATTATTGTGACTGTATTCTAAAATTTGACATCAATAATTTTAATCAAGCATTTTTAACTTGAAGTTTCTTGTATAACCTCTGCTTACTTTTTGTCTGTATTTATTGTTTATTTTTCTTTTCTATTATTATTATTTATTATTAATATTAATATTGATGATTTTTTAAATTATTGTTCTTGTTAAAAGAGTACTCTTTGTTTAAATCTGTTGTTACTTCATATTTTGCAATTATTTGTCTTTATATTATATGTATTCATTGTCGATAGTATCAATTGCTTACTTTTGCGATTTCCTTAGTTTATTTGTGCTATAAATGTAGGTTATTTGTAGGGTAGTTATTGATAGGGGTCACTTGAGGCATGCTATGCTTACAGGTACCTACCCGATAGCACTATCGTTAGTGAGTGCTGTACTGTATTTTATATATTATTTTGTAATAGTATAGACATCTTATCAATATTTGTATTTTGTACTATTGTTAATGTCTTGTCATGTTGCAAATTTGATTTTAAATAATATTTTGACATTTAACATGTAGTTTCTTTATTCATGCAGAGTTAGTAAAATTTGCCTGAAACGTCCCGGACTTCCCAAACTTGACTACTTCCTTTAACGTGACGATAGTGCGTTGTTATATGTGCGATTAGTTTGCTTGGGAAACAGATTAACTTGCTCATGTAGTAATGTACACCCTATGTGGTGGATTGTGTTCTTTTATTTAATAATTTTCATTTTAGTAAACGTTGTTTCCACATAGCGATTTTGATAATTTAATTTGACTTTATATTGTCCTTGTCCCAATTTTGGTTTGTTTAGTTTGCAAGTTTTACATTTTAATTACTGAAATGTTTGTGGACATGCAGTAATGCAAGTAATGGTCACTCTTCTGTAAATCTAAAATGGCTTACTTAAGAATGGGAAAGGGGTGGGACCTATTTTTTTATTTTTTTTTTTTTATAGAAGGGTAGGGTGGGTGGGAGGAAAGGAGGGTGGGAGGGTAGGGTAGATGGGAGGAAAGGATGGTGGGAAGGGTAGGGTGGGGGGGAGGAAAGGATGGTGGGAGGGTAGGGTGGGTGGGAGGAAAGGATGGTGGGAGGAAAGGATGGTGGGAGGGTAGGGTGGATGGGAGGAAAGGATGGAGGTGGAGGGTAGGGTGGGGGGAGGGGAGGTGGGAGGGGTAGGAGGAGGTGGGTGGGAGGAGAGAATGGTGGGTGGGAGGAAAGGATGGTGGGAGGGTAGGGTGAGTGGGAGGAAAGGGACGGTGGGAGGAAAGAATGGTGGGAGGGTAGTGTGGGTGGGAGGAAAGGATGGTGGGAGGGTAGGGGGATGGGAGTAAAGGATGGTGGGAGGGTAGGGTGGGTGGGAGGAAAGAATGGTGGGAGGGTAGGGTGGATGGGAGGGCAGGGTGGGTGGGAGGAAAAAATGGTGGGAGGGTAGGGTGGGTGGGAGCAAAGGATGGTGGGAGGGGAGAGTGGGTGGGAGGAAAGAATGGAGGGTGGGTAGGGTGGGTGGGAGGAAAGTATGGTGGGAGGGTAGGGTGGGTGGGGGAGAATAGAGGGTGGGTAGGGTAGGGTGGAATGAGTTTAGGTGAATTTAATAGGGTGAGTGGGGTCAATCTTGATTTAAATTTCTAGTTAAAATTTATTCAACATTACACATTTTCTGAAGCATATTGTGCAACCCTATCAGTGAATGAGAAGATAAGATTACACCTTTCTGAAACATATACAGCCCTTTATGCAATCTCCTCCCTTCTCTCATCGTTGTTATCACTTCAATAACTCTATGCAGGACATTTATTTGGTCACATAAAGTAACTCCAAATGCATTACGTGACTGCTTGTCACCTAACTTATGAGAGGAATTCATCAAATCAAACCATTCGTCCACCAAACTTATGAAGTCAGCAGTTTCCTTCCAATTGCTGCTCTCCAACAGTCCTCTCTCTCCAAGATATTTTATTGAGCTAGACACACACACACACATAATACACACACACACTACACATACACATACACACACACACACACTACATTTGGTGAGGTCAGTCATAGTATTAGTGAGTTGGGCCTACATTTGGGCCTTATAATTAGGGTTCGGTGTGAAAGGGATCCGCCTTGAGTGGGCCAATCGGCTTTCTGCAACTCCCATTTCCTTATGCCTTTATGTTCTCCACACTCATACACAGACACTACACACACACACATACACTACACCATTTTGGTGAGGTCAGTCCTCATAGTATTATAGGTAGCGCCAACGAACTTGACAATAATCTGGACACCTTAACTTCTTATAACTCAAAATGTATGAAACCAATCGGGCTGACATTCCTATCATTTGGGAAGAGTCCACCAGGAAATAGGTGTGGAAATTTACAGCCAGTTTGCTCAAGGTCCTTTTGAGTTACGAAGAGGTCAGGGATCGAGATAATTGTCAAGTTCGTTGGCGCTACCTATAGTGAGTTGGGCCTATAATTAGGGTTCGGTGTGAGAGGGATCTGCCTTGTGTGGGCCAATCGGCTTCTGCAGGCTCCCATTTTCTTATGCCCTTATGTTCTCCACACTCACACACCCACACACACACACACGGTCACGGTGGCCGAGCGCGCTTAGTGCAGTGTATTGGGAGCGCTAGCTCTGGTGTCGGGGGTTCGATTCCACACACCGGCAAGGGAAGTTCTTTCAAAAACTTTCCCTGGGTGTGAAGGCAAGGTCTGGACGGACCGCCTCGGGGGACCCACGAAGGCTCCTACTCCCTCGGGAATATGTAGGCGCTCTCGTTAGCAGCCAGGATCAGTCTGTTGATCCCTTAGGATAAGATCTGGGTTAAGTCTGTGTATTTTCAGCCCCATTGGCTGCCGGCTTGAAATAAACCGATTATTATTATTATTATTATTATTATTATTATTATTATACACAGACACTACACACACACTCACACCATTTTGGTGAGGTCAGTCCTCATAGTATTAGTGAGTTGGGCCTATAATTAGGCCTTATAATTAGGGTTCGGTGTGAGAGGGATCTGCCTTGAGTGGGCCAATCGGCTTTCTGCAGACTCCCATTTTCTTATGCCCTTATGTTCTCCACACACACACACACACCTGCAGGATTGACCTGGGAATGACCTCTCATTGTAAATTAATTTCCGGGGCCTTCTTTTTGTTTTGTTGGAATTCCCTGACCCCACATGTATGCCTATAGGCTACTCATACACAAACAATATGCTGGTGGTACAGCTTGGTACACGTGACGTCACAACTCCCTAGAGACCGCATCCTACCTACCTGCGCGCTGGCCGACCTCTCTACATAGACCTTTGGTGGGGTGACAAAATGGCACTAGGTATAGGGTGGCCTGGTGGGTTGGGTGAAAGAATGCCACGGTCAAGTTTGAGTGGGCGGAGTTGTGGGAGATGGGAAGAGTGGTTGGGAGGACTATAGTGGTGGAGGTGGAAAGGACGGAGGGGGGGGGGGGGGGGAGGGGGGCACTAAATAAAAGAGGGATATCCTGAACGAATCACCATACAATATAAAACGTATAGATATTACACTGGATAAGGGCCTCAATCATTGTATCACAATACTTTCACGAAGCACAAATGAACCAAATCGGGTGTAATAATGAAGTTCATATGAAATTGTATAGAAATATACATCAACTATACAATACATGGATACCTATAGCCTTGAACAATGATCAGTGTTCATAGTAGCCTACGTCCCAGCCTGAGAAATTTGACGCATCAAGAACTTGCCATGGTGTTATTCCTCATAAATAATCATATAATACGCGAATAATGGAGCATTTGTAAATGCAAGTACTTGATCAGAAACGTAAAAGAAGTTTATGTAACACCACGAAGCCAACATGATCATTATATCATAGTGGCGCGCGGTTGGCAACTTCACATTTCAACCAACCTATCTCAGACCGTTGCCAAATTAAGCTGCTTTCCCGCTAGATCTAGAGGTATTTTATCGATCTAGCGGCCTTTGTTTGCATCTAGCAGTATGAAATTTAGCGATATTCTGAAGATTTGAGGCATTTTGAATAATATTCTAGAGATTCATGGCATTATTCTAGCAATTTGCGACATGTATTTACTATCTAGCGACTTTTGAAAACTGACCTAGCTGTAATTTGTGTTTTGGCTTGGTAACACTGAACCCAAGTATCGTAGATGCGTGGGCATGATGTTTCAGATTGTCAGTCGCTCAGGGGAAGCCAGGAGAGCTATAGCTGACAGGACTGAAAGTTATCCACTTTTGGACCTATCATAGCTCCGACTTCCGCTAATTTCGTCCGTCACTGCTTGCATCAACATCAGTATGGCTACAAAAGGTTCGTGAAGTGAATTGAAATGATGGCAATTAATGCAATGAATTGTATAGCTTAATTACTTCTCGGCCATGCTACGACAGTCTCCAGTGCTATATAGCCTTCGTCGCTTAGTGCTGTATAATTAATTAGGCCTACAGTTGGGGATTTCCCCCAGATGAAATTAATTCATAAGGTTATTCAACCTTATTATTGTAGCCTATAGCTTACTAAAACCCTTCGGATTAGGCCTATACAGTTTCAAGGGGAGTTTTTTTTCTGGACCCCCTTCTCCCTCAGGTTTAGACCCATTAGTTTGGAGATTTTAAGACCTTTTGTGCCATATTAATTAGGTGTCGATATTTTCCTGGCTAGCGATAGCGAACCTGGAGGAACCGGCGTTTGGCCGGGACAATTTTCTACAGAAAATGTACAAATAGATCTCGAAGGGGGGTCTTGTGGGTAATTTTTAAAGCTTGATGGAGGTTTTGGGAGGAAACTAAGAATACTATACACATGTATGTATAAATAACTGAACAGATATATACTGTACAAACCTCCGATCTATATCTTATTTACTAAAACATGGCCAGAAATATTGACCTTAAGCCTAACCGGAAAAATGTTATTTTAATACCACACATTTTCCGAGTGTTTTTTATAAACAAAATTGTTCATTTGCATCAATATAATAGTGTTTGTAATTAATTAGAAATCTCGGGAAAACCCCCCCCCCCAATAGTGATTTGAAAAGACATTAGCCTAACCTAACAACCTTACCTAACCTAACCTAGTATTATGGGTGGGGGCTACCGCCCTCACACCCCCGCTGGTTGAGTACTAATCCCTTAGTAAAGACCCAAAAAAAAAAAATGGCTGTCAATTATACGAAGGTGAAAGTCGATGAAGTATACGGTGTTTACTCTGCAATCTTCAGTTTTGATTGTACAGTACAGTCTATCTACTGCTTCGTATACTTGAGATTTTTTTCTTCAATAGATTGAGACAGGATCTATCCTTTGTGAATCCATGCTGAGAATCTTTAATTAATTGGTGACGTTCTAGATGCTCTCTGATTTTGTGCGCAATAAATGACTAATAGTTTGCCTACAACTGATGTCAAACTAATTGGGCGATAATTTGACGCAATAAATTTATCATCTTTTTTAAATAGCAAGTTTCCACTCATCTGGGACTAGATCCGAATTAAGACTGATTTAATAATGCTGTTAATTAAAGGGTACTTTAACTATTTTGTCTTTACATTCTTTTAATACTCTAGGGTATATAACTATATGGAGTCGGGCCCAGGTGACTTTTGTGGTTTTAGCTTGTTTTGTGGTTTTAGCTTGTCTAACTGCTCAAGTACATCGTTTCTACTTATGTTTATTTTACTTTAACTATTATCTATACTTCCATCATATATTGGATGGACCTCCGGTATCAGCGCTAAGTCTTCGTCAGTGAAAACAGACAGCAAGTGATTGTTTAGGGTTCTACATATATCTACATCGATATCTATGAGTACATAATTATGCTCTCTCTCTCTCTCTCTCTCTCTTATGTAAGTGTAAGAGATGAGTGATAAGGATGCAGGTAGTTATATCACGAGTCACCACAACATTCTCAAGGACACACACACACACACAAACTTAACATGCATTTCACGCAATACATTCCCAGTTAAAGAGGCGCGATAATAATGAGCTTAGCTCGCATTGCGTGGATTCCCCTTGACGAACAAGTAACTGAGTAACACACACACTCTCACACACACACACACATACATACACACGCACTCACTCTATATCTATCTATCTATTTATTTACATGCTATACATTCTCTCCCACTACATGTGATATAGCCTACATATTACTAGCTAATCTCCATACACTAGCCACCATAATACACGTCATAAATAGCAGGGTAGTCGCTTTTTCTGGAACCCCTTCTCCCTCATGTTTAGCATATTAGTTTTGCGATTTTAAAACGTTCGTTCCATTAGTTTGGCGATTTTTAGACCTTTCGCCCCATTTCTTTGTCAATCTTAAGACCTTTCGTGCCATATGTGTCGTTTTTTTGTTCCTGGCGAGCAATAGCGAGCCTGTAATTTTAGAAGGAATCGGCCTTCGGCGGAGACATTTTTGTACCTAAAACTGTACAAATATATCTTGGAGGGTCACGCGGGAGGGGGAGGGGGGGGGGGGGAAGCTTGATTGAGGTCTAGGGAGGAAACTAAAATAATAATTATAAAAAAAAAAAAACCCATAGGCCTAGATGAGCAAATAATCTCCCCTTAACCCCTGCTGTACCGGTGACGTCTTTTTAACTTTATTCTGGCTACTATTAGACAATTGTAGGCTATTCAGTTTAAGAATGGCCTCCAGCAATTATATGGCTTCATACTCTCTCAATGCAACCCTTTAAACTACCACAGATCCTTCCTAAGCTGCATAACATGGTATAAATAGAGCAAGAATACAATATAACTGACGTCGCCGGTACAGAAGGGGTAAGGGGAGTTTTCTGTTACGTCATTGTTAGACCGCTGCTGTTGTGTGACCTTCACATGTTAGCTCTATTTTTATCTGAGAGGCAATTTAGTAGTCGTAGTATAGGCGGTAAACTTATCAAAACAAACATGTAATAACAAATAAAAAAAGACGAATAATGAAAACATCTGTATAATGATAACATAATTATATACCGGTATATATATATGTATATATATATATATATATATATATATATATATATATATATATATATATATATATATATATATAAATCAATACAAATACCTCATAATTAACAATGAAAATATAACAAGAACTCTATACTGATATTATAAATATACAGTATATATGTATGTATGTACCGGTATGTATATACTCAGGCACATACCCCATAGCTGGGGGTGGCCGACGCGAGACAGAGCTCGAACAGAAACATTTAAAGTTCCTATCCTCAGGGTCCGGCACCACTTTCGTGTTGCCTCGCCCGTTTCTCTGTTATGTCGAGTAGGAGAATTATACAAGGGGAGGAGGATTCCTAGCCTCCTGCCCCCCTATATATATATATATATATATATATATATATATATATATATATATATATATATATATATATATATATATATATTATATATATATATATATATATATATATATATATATATATATATATATATATATATATATATATATGCTACCCCTCAACAGAATAATAAACACAAGAACAACTCTATAATAATATAAATATCTCAATAAAAATCCCCCCATGAAAGATTCATGGAATAAATAACTACAGGACCAACTCATTCATAATAATAACAATAACGACAATAGTATTAATAACATATACTCATCAATAAAAATACCCCCCCCCCCACAAAATAATAATGAAAACAAGAACAACAACTCTTTAATAATGTATGTATGTATTTACTCGGGCACATACCTCATAGCAGGGGGTGGCCGACTTGAGACAGAGCCCGAACAGAAATAATATTTAAAGTTCCACTTCTTAGGGTCTGGGACCACTTTCGCGTTCCCTTGCCACTTCTGTCTCGTCTAGTAAGTGAATTTTACAAGGGGAGGAGGATTCGTAGCCCCCAGAAGGAAAAGTAGGACAGTAAAAGCGACGGACAGAAACGGCTAAGGTTGGGTAGAGGATGCCACACCTTACTCTGGATAGGACCAACCCCTTATAAACCTTGGGGCCCCTATAACTCTCCGCGTGTGTGTGACCCTGAACACCATCCTCTGTCGGGTTAAGGGCGAAGGATTTATTTTTTTGGTGGATTATTTCATATATCTATTATTATGTTATTATTTTAGTTTTCTCCCATCAAACTTAACAAATAGCCTACATTAGATCCCCCTTTTAGATTAATTTGTACATTTTTCGGTAGAAAAATGTCCCAGCCGAAGGCCGGGTCTTCCAAAATTACAGGCTCACTATCGTTCGCCAGGAGAAAAAAATCGACACGTCACGTAAATAGCACCAAAGGTCTTAATATTGACAAAACAATGGGGCGAAAGGTCTTAAAATCGACAAAGTAATGGGGCAAACATATTCATTAAAATCTGAAAACTAGCGGGGCTAAACATGAGGGAGAAGGGGGTCTAGAAAACCGGCCCATCTCCCCTTAACCCTTACAGCACCGGGATGAGTTTGTTCTTTTAGTCATGCCATCTGTTGAGAATTTTATTCAGCTTAGGGGGGGGGGGAACCCATTTGTTTTTCTCTCTCACTCACTCACTCTCACTCTCTCTCTGAGCTATTATATGCAGCTTAGGAAAGGACTTATACACTGCCAAACATTATGGATATGTAAATGGTACCGGTAATAATATTAAGGGTCTATAAAACGCCTTCGCAGACTTCATTCAAACTTAAAGATACCCACCTAGACCTTAAAGATACCCACCTAGACCTTAAAGATACCCACCTAGACCTTAAAGATACCCACCTAGACCTTTTTCAAGCTAAATTTGTAAATTTTTCGATAGAAAAACACCCGAAAAAAGGCCGATTTCTTCTAAGTTACAGGCTCGCTTTCGCTCGTCCATAGAAGAATAATCCGACACCTGGACATGGTGAAGCGACTTATTATCGCCAAGATAATGGGGTAAAACGTCTTATTAACAACAAACTAATAAGATGAAACGTCTTAAAATTTCCATACGAATGGAACGAAACAGGCGAAATCCAAAAATCCCCCTCCCCCTCTAACCTCCGCAAACTAAATAAAGAGCGAGTCTTAAGCCGGTACCACATGACAGCTTTTATAGTCAACATTCGGTGATCAACATTTTTCTGGTAACATTTCTGGAATATTTTGTACTGGTATCGGACACTAGACTGATAGTGGATGAATTTAGGTAACCGAAATATATTAAATGTTTACCTCGTAAGCTGCCACACCAGTGCTGAGGATAACAACAACAACAACAACAACTGTTGAGGGAAAAAAGTGCTCGTGTGATACCGGCTTTAGAACAGTGAGTGATTCTATAGTGTACAGCTGTGTGTGTGTGGCTGTCTGTGTGTCTGTCTGTCTGTGACGCACGAAGGGGTTTTAATGGCTGGCGGAGTCACGCACACACATTTTTCCCAGATACTTTTAAGGGGAGGTATTTAGTTTGCTCCTTAGACTTCCATTAAGCTTACAAAAATACCCCCAAGCCCTCCTTTCAAGATAAATTTGTGAATTTTTCGATAGAAAAATGTCCCGGCTGAAAGCCGGTTCCCCCTATTATTATGTTCCTTCCAACAACCAACCTATATTAGAGGCTCGCTTACCCCTCGCCAGGAAAAAATCGACACCTAAATGGCACGAAAGGTTTTAAAATTGAAATAAATGGGGCGTATGGTCTTAAAATCGGCAAACATCTTATAATACCGAACTAATGGGGTTAAACACGAGGGAGAAGGGGATCCAGAAAATAACCCTCTCAAGTGAAAATCACCCCTTAACTCTATTTGTTCCTTTAACCCATACTGTACAGCACCGATGACGTCTATTTGTTCCTTTAACCCATACTGTACAGCACCGATGACGTCTATTTGTTCCTTTAACCCATACTGTACAGCACCGATGACGTCTATTTGTTCCTTTAACCCATACTGTACAGCACCGATGACGTCTATTTGTTCCTTTAACCCATACTGTACAGCACCGATGACGTCTATTTGTTCCTTTAACCCATACTGTACAGCACCGATGACGTCTATTTGTTCCTTTAACCCATACTGTACAGCACCGATGACGTCTATTTGTTCCTTTAACCCATACTGTACAGCACCGATGACGTCTATTTGTTCCTTTAACCCATACTGTACAGCACCGATGACGTCTATTTGTTCCTTTAACCCATACTGTACAGCACCGATGACGTCTATTTGTTCCTTTAACCCATACTGTACAGCACCGATGACGTCTATTTGTTCCTTTAACCCATACTGTACAGCACCGATGACGTCTCTTTTATCGGATTTCACCTACATTTAGACAATTTTATGAAGCTTAAGAAGTATATATGGTAGCTAAAAAAAAAAAATTGAGATAGTCTGTAGCCTTTCAATTGATAGACGTCCTGCGTAAGCTAAATAAAATCGTCTAATGATTGCCAAAATAAAATAAAATAAAAATGTCACCGGTACAGTAGAGGTTAATAATTATACATACTTGAAATGTGTCTCTTTTTAGCCTGCGTTTTGTTAGCCTACAAAACTAACTCTTTGAAATTCTTCGTATGCCATTTTTAAGTCTAGTAATATTATTTTGCTGTTTTCCAAAATGAACCGAAATGTCTTAAAATCGCCGAACTAAACGGGGGAAATATCTTAACCCTTTGAATACCAGCGACGTGTGTTATATTTTATTCTACCTATATTTAGATGATATTATGCAGCTTAGCAAGGATCTGTGGTAGTTAAAAGGGTTGGTTGAGATAGTTTGAAGCCTTATTATTGCTAGAGGTCCTTCCTAAACTTAATAAAATGTTCTAATAGTTGCCAGAATAGGATGAAGAGGACGTCGCTGGTACTGGAGGGGTTAAAATCGCCAAACTATTGAGGCGAAACAGGGGAAGTCCAAAGAGAGACACTCCCAGATCAGATACAGCTGAGAGGATGTAATTAATCTAGGAGCAGTGCAGCTAGTATTTCCCCATTGTACCCCCTCCCCCCCTCTCACTCACTCCTCACCAAGCCAGGGTCAAGTGAGGGAGGTGGTACAGTCGAACAAATAAGTGTGATGCCGCGGCACAAAGTATATTTCGATCAATAATTGGTGTCGGCACTATCTAAGCATAAATTAATCTTTTCGAGTGAGATATACAAACATGTTCCTCTCTTTACACGCCCTATTCAACATCAGACAGACGTTAATACAGCACACCGCGAACAAAAAGTAATGGCAGCGAAGACACAACTTACTTGACCAACTGTACAGTCACTTATAGAAATTCGTGGACCCCTATGTTTTTATTATGCTAATATAATTATCTGGATTGAGTTTTGAATAGAACTTGCTTTTCAATAAATAATATATATAGTTTTATAGTTTATAATTGTTATGGGTGATGGTACACTCGGATGCCATAGTCTCAAGCCCACTCGTATCATATCGCAGAGTTCACCTATTATGGGTGACTGTACACTCTGATGCCATAGTCTCAAGCCCACTCGTATCATATCGCAGAGTTCACCTATTATGGGTGACTGTACACTCTGATGCCATAGTCTCAAGCCCACTCGTATCATATCGCAGAGTTCACCTATTATGGGTGACTGTACACTCTGATGCCATAGTCTCAAGCCAACTCGTATCATATCGCAGAGTTCACCTATTATGGGTGATGGTACACTCGGATGCCATAGTCTCAAGCCCACTCGTATCATATCTATCGCAGAGTTCACCTATTATGGGTGATGGTACACTCGGATGCCATAGTCTCAAGCCCACTCGTATCATATCTATCGCAGAGTTCACCTATTATGGGTGATGGTACACTCGGATGCCATAGTCTCAAGCCCACTCGTATCATATCGCAGAGTTCACCTATTATGGGTGATGGTACACTCTGATGCCATAGTCTCAAGCCCACTCGTATCATATCGCAGAGTTCACCTATTATGGGTGATGGTACACTCTGATGCCATAGTCTCAAGCCCACTCGTATCATATCGCAGAGTTCACCTATTATGGGTGATGGTATATTCTGATGCCATAGTCTCAAGCCCACTCGTATCATATCGCAGAGTTCACCTATTATGGGTGACTGTACACTCTGATGCCATAGTCTCAAGCCCACTCGTATCATATCGCAGAGTTCATCTATTATGGGTGACTGTACACTCTGATGCCATAGTCTCAAGCCCACTCGTATCATATCGCAGAGTTCACCTATTATGGGTGACTGTACACTCTGATGCCATAGTCTCGAGCCCACTCGTATCATATCGCAGAGTTCACCTATTATGGGTGATGGTACACTCTGATGCCATAGTCTCAAGCCCACTCGTATCATATCGCAGAGTTCACCTATTATGGGTGATGGTACACTCTGATGCCATAGTCTCAAGCCCACTCGTATCATATTGCAGAGTTCACCTATTATGGGTGACTGTACACTGATGCCATAGTCTCAAGCCCACTCGTATCATATCGCAGAGTTCACCTATTATGGGTGATGGTACACTCTGATGCCATAGTCTCAAGCCCACTCGTATCATATCGCAGAGTTCACCTATTATGGGTGACTGTACACTCTGATGCCATAGTCTCAAGCCCACTCGTATCATATCGCAGAGTTCACCTATTATGAGTGATGGTACACTCTGATGCCATAGTCTCAAGCCCACTCGTATCATATCGCAGAGTTCACCTATTATGGGTGATGTTACACTCTGATGCCATAGTCTCAAGCCCACTCGTATCATATCGCAGAGTTCACCTATTATGGGTGATGGTACACTCTGATGCCATAGTCCCAAGCCCACTCGTATCATATCGCAGAGTTCACCTATTATGGGTGATGGTACACTCGGATGCCATAGTCTCAAGCCCACTCGTATCATATCGCAGAGTTCACCTATTATGGGTGATGGTACACTCTGATGCCATAGTCTCAAGCCCACTCGTATCATATCGCAGACTTCACCTATTATGGGTGACTGTACACTCTGATGCCATAGTCTCAAGCCCACTCGTATCATATCGCAGAGTTCACCTATTATGGGTGATGGTACACTCGGATGCCATAGTCTCAAGCCCACTCGTATCATATCGCAGACTTCACCTATTATGGGTGATGGTACACTCGGATGCCATAGTCTCAAGCCCACTCGTATCATATCGCAGAGTTCACCTATTATGGGTGATGGTACACTCGGATGCCATAGTCTCAAGCCCACTCGTATCATATCGCAGACTTCACCTATTATGGGTGATGGTACACTCGGATGCCATAGTCTCAAGCCCACTCGTATCATATCGCAGACTTCACCTATTATGGGTGATGGTACACTCTGATGCCATAGTCTCAAGCCCACTCGTATCATATCGCAGAGTTCACCTATTATGGGTGACTGTACACTCTGATGCCATAGTCTCAAGCCCACTCGTATCATATCGCAGAGTTCACCTATTATGGGTGATGGTACACTCTGATGCCATAGTCTCAAGCCCACTTGTATCATATCGCAGAGTTCACCTATTATGGGTGATGGTACACTCTGATGCCATAGTCTCAAGCCCACTCGTATCATATCGCAGAGTTCACCTATTATGGGTGACTGTACACTCTGATGCCATAGTCTCAAGCCCACTCGTATCATATCGCAGACTTCACCTATTATGGGTGATGGTACACTCTGATGCCATAGTCTCAAGCCCACTCGTATCATATCGCAGAGTTCACCTATTATGGGTGACTGTACACTCTGATGCCATAGTCTCAAGCCCACTCGTATCATATCGCTGAGTTCACCTATTATGGGTGATGGTACACTCTGATGCCATAGTCTCAAGCCCACTCGTATCATATCATATCGCAGACTTCACCTATTATGGGTGACTGTACACTCTGATGCCATAGTCTCAAGCCCACTCGTATCATATCACAGACTTCACCTATTATGGGTGATGGTACACTCTGATGCCATAGTCTCAAGCCCACTCGTATCATATCGCAGAGTTCACCTATTATGGGTGGTGGTACACTCTGATGCCATAGTCTCAAGCCCACTCGTATCATATCGCAGAGTTCACCTATTATGGGTGACTGTACACTCTGATGCCATAGTCTCAAGCCCACTCGTATCATATCGCAGAGTTCACCTATTATGGGTGATGGTACACTCTGATGCCATAGTCTCAAGCCCACTCGTATCATATCGCAGACTTCACCTATTATGGGTGATGGTACACTCTGATGCCATAGTCTCAAGCCCACTCGTATCATATCGCAGAGTTCACCTATTATGGGTGACTGTACACTCTGATGCCATAGTCTCAAGCCCACTCGTATCATATCGCAGACTTCACCTATTATGGGTGATGGTACACTCTGATGCCATAGTCTCAAGCCCACTCGTATCATATCGCAGAGTTCACCTATTATGGGTGACTGTACACTCTGATGCCATAGTCTCAAGCCCACTCGTATCATATCGCTGAGTTCACCTATTATGGGTGATGGTACACTCTGATGCCATAGTCTCAAGCCCACTCATATCATATATCGCAGACTTCACCTATTATGGGTGACTGTACACTCTGATGCCATAGTCTCAAGCCCACTCGTATCATATCACAGACTTCACCTATTATGGGTGATGGTACACTCTGATGCCATAGTCTCAAGCCCACTCGTATCATATCGCAGAGTTCACCTATTATGGGTGGTGGTACACTCTGATGCCATAGTCTCAAGCCCACTCGTATCATATCGCAGAGTTCACCTATTATGGGTGACTGTACACTCTGATGCCATAGTCTCAAGCCCACTCGTATCATATCGCAGAGTTCACCTATTATGGGTGATGGTACACTCTGATGCCATAGTCTCAAGCCCACTCGTATCATATCGCAGACTTCACCTATTATGGGTGATGGTACACTCTGATGCCATAGTCTCAAGCCCACTCGTATCATATCGCAGACTTCACCTATTATGGGTGATGGTACACTATGATGCCATAGTCTCAATCCCACTCGTATCATATCGCAGACTTCACCTATTATGGGTGATGGTACACTCTGATGCCATAGTCTCAAGCCCACTCGTATCATATCGCAGAGTTCACCTATTATGGGTGACTGTACACTCTGATGCCATAGTCTCAAGCCCACTCGTATCATATCGCAGACTTCACCTATTATGGGTGATGGTACACTCTGATGCCATAGTCTCAAGCCCACTCGTATCATATCGCAGAGTTCACCTATTATGGGTGACTGTACACTCTGATGCCATAGTCTCAAGCCCACTCGTATCATATCGCTGAATTCACCTATTATGGGTGATGGTACACTCTGATGCCATAGTCTCAAGCCCACTCATATCATATCATATCGCAGACTTCACCTATTATGGGTGACTGTACACTCTGATGCCATAGTCTCAAGCCCACTCGTATCACATCACAGACTTCACCTATTATGGGTGATGGTACACTCTGATGCCATAGTCTCAAGCCCACTCGTATCATATCGCAGAGTTCACCTATTATGGGTGGTGGTACACTCTGATGCCATAGTCTCAAGCCCACTCGTATCATATCGCAGAGTTCACCTATTATGGGTGACTGTACACTCTGATGCCATAGTCTCAAGCCCACTCGTATCATATCGCAGAGTTCACCTATTATGGGTGATGGTACACTCTGATGCCATAGTCTCAAGCCCACTCGTATCATATCGCAGACTTCACCTATTATGGGTGATGGTACACTCTGATGCCATAGTCTCAAGCCCACTCGTATCATATCGCAGACTTCACCTATTATGGGTGATGGTACACTATGATGCCATAGTCTCAAGCCCACTCGTATCGCAGACTTCACCTATTATGGGTGATGGTACACTCTGATGCCATAGTCTCAAGCCCACTCGTATCATATCGCAGAGTTCACCTATTATGGGTGATGGTACACTCTGATGCCATAGTCTCAAGCCCACTCGTATCATATCGCAGAGTTCACCTATTATGGGTGACTGTACACTCTGATGCCATAGTCTCAAGCCCACTCGTATCATATCGCAGAGTTCACCTATTATGGGTGATGGTACACTCTGATGCCATAGTCTCAAGCCCACTCGTATCATATCGCAGACTTCACCTATTATGGGTGATGGTACACTCTGATGCCATAGTCTCAAGCCCACTCGTATCATATCGCAGACTTCACCTATTATGGGTGATGGTACACTCTGATGCCATAGTCTCAAGCCCACTCGTATCATATCGCAGAGTTCACCTATTATGGGTGATGGTACACTCTGATGCCATAGTCTCAAGCCCACTCGTATCATATCGCAGAGTTCACCTATTATGGGTGACTGTACACTCTGATGCCATAGTCTCAAGCCCACTCGTATCATATCGCAGAGTTCACCTATTATGGGTGATGGTACACTCTGATGCCATAGTCTCAAGCCCACTCGTATCATTATCGCAGAGTTCACCTATTATGGGTGATGGTACACTCTGATGCCATAGTCTCAAGCCCACTCGTATCATATCGCAGAGTTCACCTATTATGGGTGATGGTACACTCTGATGCCATAGTCTCAAGCCCACTCGTATCATATCGCAGACTTCACCTATTATGGGTGATGGTACACTGTGATGCCATAGTCTCAAGCCCACTCGTATCATATCGCAGACTTCACCTATTTCTAATTATGGAAGTATATCTTTGGAAACGAACTGATGAATATTATTGTCTCTTCGTTAACTACAACACTATATATTCTTCCTTAACTACAACACTATATATTCTATTCACTGAAAGGCAAGTGCTATCCCAAAAATTAATCCAGATAGTTATAATTACATAAAGCAAAACATAGGGGGGGTCTACGATTTGTTATGAGTGGGTTATAAACTATGGTATCCGAGTGTACCTGGGTGGCGGGTGGGTTTGGTAAGGTGCATTGTGGGTTTGGAGGGTTAGGGCGATTTTCGGGGATTTTTACAATTTTAGTTTGCCCCCTAGACAAATAAAACCCCTCCCCAGACTTAAGCTAATAAATAAATAAATAAATAAATAAATAAATAAATAAACAAACAAATAATACAATAAATAAATACATACATTAATCAAATATATACCCCCTACACCCCCCTTCAAGGTATATTTGTGTGTTTTTTTCTCGAAAGGAGTATATGTGTTCTGCCCGAAGGCCTATTACTTCTTATTTACAGGCTCGCTATCGATCGCCCAGAAGAAAATAGACTCCTGAGTGGGGAGAAATGTATAAAACTAATGAGGCGAAACGTCTTAAAAATCACCCAACGAATACAGTGAAAACACCCTCGGCCCAGATTGAGTTAAGGGGAGGTTTTTGGTTTGTTCCCTAGACATCCATCAAGCTTAAAATTACACCCCCTAGATCCCCTTTCAAGATAAATTTGTACACTTTTTGGTAGAAAAATGTCCCGGCCGAAGGCCGGTTCCTCTTAAATTACAGGCTCGCTATCGCTCGCCAGGAAAAAATCAACACCTAAATGGCACAAAAGGTCTTTAAATTGACTGAAATGGGGTGGACATTCTCAAGATCGCAAAACTAATGGGTCGAACGTCTTAAAATCTAAAACAAATAATACCCCCCCCCCCACCTCCCCAATGTGAAACTGAAACCCACTCCAGTGTTCGGAGAACTGAGCGGTATACTGTGGTGTGTGTGTGTGTGTGTGTGTGGGGGAAAGAGACAACTGCGCATTATACGGGTTGTTTGTTTCTGCAGTTCACACTATAGTCCGCTCACTGTAGGCTGGGCAGAAACCGTAACCTCTAACCTCTGTAACTAAACAAGGGTTAGAACAAATGAGCTGTCAACTTCTACACCGATTCCCTGACCGACTCTTCCCAAATGGTGGCAATATTAGCTCGATTACTTTAGTCGTGTTTGAGTTATAGAGGTTAGTATTAAAGATGTTTTGCCTAATTATAATGATTAGACTATACAGCTGGGTTTTCGAGAGGCAAATCTTGACTAATCTTGACAACAAACTTGACTTTCGGGTGTTTTCGTGAGCGTGAAAGTCAAGATCGAAGCCAAGATTACCCAAGATTGCTACAGAGCTATCTTGACTGATTTTGACTTCTATATATTTAGCCCTTTCAGTACCGGTGCCGTCCTTTTCATTATATTCTGGCTAGTATTAGTCGATTATATTCGATATGAACTGTAATAAGTACTTTACGATAGACAAATCAAACTACACGCGGGGAAATGGTTGCAAAATTATTGGTAAATCTTTTAACTCGCACGAGTCTAAGAATGTTTTCTTCAATCGAGTTGTGAACTTGTGGAATGGCCTTTCTCGAGATGTTGCAGCACCGTTGATTCCTTGAAACATCGCTTAGACAAGGACCTCGCATTAACCCACAACTGATTGCACTTGTAAATGAATGACTTTTTCTCAGATACATCGAGGCGTGTGTACTTCCAGAAACTCGCGTACTTTATAAAGGTTATAGCAGTGAATACATTAACTAGTAATGCATTGTAAACAGTCAAGGCTATAAAATATATCTATTGGTTTATCTACCCATCTATAACCATGCAACCATATACACCTCTCTCTCTCTCTCACGTAATGCACACACATATTCACACATGCATATACATACAGTACATATTGCCTCGTATGAGCCAATAGGCCTTCTATAGATTTCAATTTTTCTCATGTTCTAATACTATATAAACATGCATACATGCTACATACACATACATACATATACATACACATACATATACATACCGTACATATAGGGAGATAGCCACACACAGGCATAATAGATATGGGGGTGAAGTTAATTAAGGGGGGGGGGGGGCTGTTTAGGCTATTGGCTAATTTATTTATCTTTTTATTATATTTTTAGTTTCCTCCCCACACCTCCATCAAGCTTCAATAAATATCCCCTAGACCCCCCTGTCGAGATAATTTCGTACATTTTTCGGTAGAAAAATTTCCCGGCCCTCTTACAAATACATGTTCGCTATCGCTATAGACACCTACATGGCACGAAAGGTCCTAATATTGATACAGAAATGGGGTGAAAGATCTTAAAATCGACAAACTAATAGGGCGAACGTCTTAAAATCTCAAAACAAATGGGGCTAAACATGACTAAGAAAGGGGACCAGAAAAACAAGCCATCTCCCCTTAAAGGGTAAACAAGTCTCCAGTACCATGCAAGCCTGGAACCACCCCAAATACCTCTCTATCCGTATAATATGTGATGGGTTTATTACTACACAAATTACCTTTATATTAGGGTATAATCATTATGGGCACATTATTTACCCTTTATATTAGGGTATAATCATTATGGGCACATTATTTACCTTTATATTAGAGTATAATCATTATGGGCACATTATTTACCCTTTATATTAGGGTATAATCATTATGGGCACATTATTTACCTTTATATTAGAGTATAATCATTATGGGCACATTATTTACCCTTTATATTAGGGTATAATCATTATGGGCACATTATTTACCCTTTATATTAGGGTATAATCATTATGGGCACATTATTTACCCTTTATATTAGGGTATAATCATTATGGGCACATTATTTACCCTTTATATTAGGGTATAATCATTATGGGCACATTATTTACCCTTTATATTAGGGTATAATCATTATGGGCACATTATTTACCCTTTATATTAGGGTATAATCATTATGGGCACATTATTTACCTTTATATTAGGGTATAATCATTATGGGCACATTATTTACCTTTATATTAGGGTATAATCATTATGGGCACATTATTTACCCTTTATATTAGGGTATAATCATTATGGGCACATTATTTACCCTTTATATTAGGGTAAAATCATTATGGGCACATTATTTACCTTTATATTAGGGTATAATCATTATGGGCACATTATTTACCCTTTATATTAGGGTATAATCATTATGGACACATTATTTACCCTTTATATTAGGGTATAATCATTATGGGCACATTATTTACCTTTATATTAGGGTATAATCATTATGGGCACATTATTTACCTTTATATTAGGGTATAATCATTATGGGCACATTAATTACCTTTATATTAGGGTATAATCATTATGGGCACATTATTTACCTTTATATTAGGGTATAATCATTATGGGCACATTATTTACCTTTATATTAGGGTATACTCATTATGGGCACATTATTTACCCTTTATATTAGGGTATAATCATTATGGGCACATTATTTACCCTTTATATTAGGGTAAAATCATTATGGGCACATTATTTACCTTTATATTAGAGTATAATCATTATGGGCACATTATTTACCTTTATATTAGGGTATAATCATTATGGGCACATTATTTACCTTTATATTAGGGTATAATCATTATGGGCACATTATTTACCCTTTATATTAGGGTAAAATCATTATGGGCACATTATTTACCTTTATATTAGGGTATAATCATTATGGGCACATTATTTACCCTTTATATTAGGGTAAAATCATTATGGGCACATTATTTACCTTTATATTAGGGTATAATCATTATGGGCACATTATTTACCTTTATATTAGGGTATAATCATTATGGGCACATTATTTACCTTTATATTAGGGTATAATCATTATGGGCACATTATTTACCCTTTATATTAGGGTAAAATCATTATGGGCACATTATTTACCTTTATATTAGGGTATAATCATTATGGGCACATTATTTACCCTTTATATTAGGGTAAAATCATTATGGGCACATTATTTACCTTTATATTAGGGTATAATCATTATGGGCACATTATTTACCTTTATATTAGGGTATAATCATTATGGGCACATTATTTACCTTTATATTAGGGTATAATCATTATGGGCACATTATTTACCCTTTATATTAGGGTAAAATCATTATGGGCACATTATTTACCTTTATATTAGGGTATAATCATTATGGGCACATTATTTACCCTTTATATTAGGGTAAAATCATTATGGGCACATTATTTACCTTTATATTAGGGTATAATCATTATGGGCACATTATTTACCTTTATATTAGGGTATAATCATTATGGGCACATTATTTACCTTTATATTAGGGTATAATCATTATGGGCACATTATTTACCCTTTATATTAGGGTAAAATCATTATGGGCACATTATTTACCTTTATATTAGGGTATAATCATTATGGGCACATTATTTACCCTTTATATTAGGGTAAAATCATTATGGGCACATTATTTACCTTTATATTAGGGTATAATCATTATGGGCACATTATTTACCTTTATATTAGGGTATAATCATTATGGGCACATTATTTACCTTTATATTAGGGTATAATCATTATGGGCACATTATTTACCTTTATATTAGGGTATAATCATTATGGGTATAATCATTATGGGCACATTATTTACCTTTATATTAGGGTATAATCATGGGCACATTATTTACCTTTATATTAGGGTATAATCATTATGGGCACATTATTTACCTTTATATTAGGGTATAATCATTATGGGCACATTATTTACCTTTATATTAGGGTATAATCATTATGGGCACATTATTTACCCTTTATATTAGGGTATAATCATTATGGGCACATTATTTACCTTTATATTAGGGTATAATCATTATGGGCACATTATTTACCTTTATATTAGGGTATAATCATTATGGGCACATTATTTACCTTTATATTAGGGTATAATCATTATGGGCACATTATTTACCCTTTATATTAGGGTATAATCATTATGGGCACATTATTTACCCTTTTCATATATGTTTACATTCATAATTATCGACAGTGTAGTATATTGGTTAAGGGGGTTAGTGCTTGTTTTTTGGTCTATGTATTTATTAATTTATTTATTTTTGAGTTTCCTCGCTAGACCTCCATCAAGCTTAGAAAAACACCCCCTAGACCCCCCTTCAAGATAAATTTGTACATTTCTCGGTAGAAAAATGTCCCGGCCGAAAGCCAGTTCCTCTTACAGGCTCGCTATTGCTCGCCAGGAAAAATATCGACACTTAAATGGCACGCAAGGTCTTAAAATTGACAACGGAATGGGGTGAAAGGAGTTAAAATCGCTAAACTAATGGACCGAACGTCTTATAATCTCAAAACTAACGGGGCTAAACACGAGGGAGAAAAGGGTCCAGAAAAACTACCCATCCCTGACGACGTATACAGACTAAACACACATAACAAAGCCACTCCAACACCTTCCTCTCTCTCCAACACCCCTTCTCCCCTCTCAACACTCTTCTCTGAACTAGTGCCGATAAAAATGGCATGGTCAGTCCTGTAAAGAATCTTAAGATTCAGAGTCGTAAAGATTCCAGGACGAACTCATTAGCGGCGGATTCCCAGATCGACCGTGGTGATTGTCACAAAAAAAAAAAAAAAAAAAAAAAAAAAAAAAAAAAATCCCCCCTTTAGCTAGAAAGGTGCACAAAAGGTACACACATTACGCTCCCAGAATCTCGCGCAAACTTTGTAAAGGTTATACTACTAAATAAATTAACTAGCGATATATTGGCTAAGCTTGGAACATACACATTACACACAGCATAAATGAAATCACACCAGTTCCAATGTTTGAACTTATATATTATTTAGGTGCTTATGTTCTGGGTGTGGTGTCCCGAGTTCGAATCTCGGGAGGACCATATGCTTTCATTAGTTTATTCAAGTACATTGGGGTTTGTAATTGATGATTAATGTTAAGAACGGGGTGTTACTTACATCAAAGTTCCGAGGCGTAGGCCTATGGGTTATAAGGTGTATCATTAATTAATTATGTTTTGTTTTGTTTGCTTTCGCCTTTCGATAATGATTTAGTTAGTTAAAATAGGACTTCAGAGGCTATCAACCCTTCTGGATTATTAAGCCAGCACACTGTAAGTCAAGAATATCGTCAGGACTGAAACCTCTTTTCGAGAACTCCAGTCCATTGAAATACTCAATATGGGTGTGTCGCCATTTATACTCTTGACTGTACTGTAGAAGCTTGTAATACACACATTACTCTTGCAGAATCTCGCGAACTTTGTAAAAGGTTGTACTAATGAATAAGTAAGGAGTTAGTACACACTGAGTCACTGACATACTTCCCAACATTCCCGCCCTCACACAGCGACAATAAAAGTGGTTAGTGGGCCTCAGTGAGGATGGACGGGCGAATAGAGAGCGTGTGTGAGGAGGGCGTGTTTGAAAATAGTGTGTTGCTGTTGGTTTGATCCGTGTCATTCCAAGGTGGATAGTTACGAGTATGGAGAGCTTAATGGTGAGTTTTTGTCTTCTCATAATGTTCCTCTACTGGTGATCTCCTTTCTTATCTTGCTAACTCTTGGTCATCCTCCTTTTCAACTTTTGGGACTTCGGCGAGACCTTTTCTATTGCGCTAGACATATTGAAAGGCTTCGAAAGCGTTTGGCACAAATCACATATTATTTCCAAACTACCATCTTTCGGCTTCTATCCCTCTATCTGTGCCTTCATTTCTAATTTCCATTCTGGCCATTCCATAGCTGCATTTGTAGACGGCCATCCCTCACTTCCTCAACCTATCAACTCTGTGTTCCTCAGGGCTCTGTCCTGTCTCCATTTCTATATATAATATTCATTAATGATCTTCTCAACTGTACCTCTAGTCCCATCCACTCATATGTTAATAACTGTACCCTACATTATTATTATTATTTTTTTGTTTAACGTCCCACTGTGCAATCACTCCAAAACTCACGTGATGAGGCCATAACACGCTTATCTTCTGATCTATCAACTTATTTCCAATTGGGGCAAAGAATATGTGTTACTTTCAATGCTTACAAAACCCAACGGTAACTTGGCATAACTTTAACTGAACCTAACCCAACCAAACTATTTAGATTAAGAGTTACGATAGTGATTAGCTTAGGTAAAATTAGACAAGGTTAAGTTATCCATTTCAAGATACGATGAAATATTTCTTTTCTGTTTTCTGGCTACTGTGGGATGATTTTATTCAGATTTGGAAGGGTATATGAAAGTGAGAGGGTTTAATGAGATAGTCTTTGTAATTTTAATTTTCCACAGATCCTTTTTAAGCTGTATAAAATCGCCTGAATAAACTCAAAACACAGCATAATCTCCAAAGGGTTAAGATGTGCTCGGTATTATAAGACTGGGTTGGGCTTAAGCCAAAATGAATTTAGCTTTCTGATCTCTCGCAAAATCGACCAAAACGTGTTGTGGCCATTATCGGCTTTTGAGCCTAACACACACACACACACATTATCTCTCTCTCTCTCTGTGTGTGTGTGTGTGTGTGTGTGTGCGAACTAGTAGTCAGTAGGTAGGCTACTGGTATAAGGTGTATTGGGTATAAGGATAATAATATACTCATCTTCGTAATCTTATCCCGGGAAGCCTATCAGTTTTATATAAGACAACATGCTCAGATAAAGGTCAGTATAGTATTTGTTGTTGTTATCTTAGCGTTATCTCCACGAACTCGGCATCACACAATCTATCGCGCTATCTGAAGTGAAAGCCAGTTCCTTTCACAATAGGATTTGATTTTGATTTGATATATTTATTTATTTAGCCCAACGTTAACATTGCATACATACTGTATATTTACAATACTACAACTATAGCCTAAATGTCTCGACTGAGCCTTTTCAGAGCATGAAAATAAATTTAGTTATAATTAATTTCAAGTAACACAGACGGGCATACAAATGCTTTGAATATTTAACTGTTTGTGCATACGTCGTTGACTAAGTTAGTAAGGAATTACATTTATTATAGAATAATACGCTAAAATGGAATTACATATTATGTAGATTGCTTTAGCGTATTATTCTATTAAATATTTCATTCCTTACTAACTTAGCCAACTATGTATATATTATATACATATATACACATAAGCACATAGGTAAGCATATTCCTATATATAATATACTTATATCAGTTAGCATTCACTTGAACAGTCGGCCAAATAAGTGAAGTCGCGGCTCCAAGTATATTTCGATCAATAATTGGTATCAGCAGTATCTACAGTAAGCATTACTTCATCGTTTCGAGTGCAATATACAAACATGTTCCTATATTTACACACCCTTAACAACATCTGACAGACATTAATACAGCATACAGGGAGCAAAGCGTAATAACAGCGGCGACACGACTTATTTGGCCAACTGTACGGTGGCTCTAATAAGTCATGTCTCAGCTGGCATTACAATTTGGCTCGCTCCGTGACGTAATAATGTCTGCCAGATGTTGAATAAGGTGGTTAAGTGTAGGAATAGGTTTGTATATATCCCTCAAAATGAATAAATTAAGTTTAAATATTGCTGAAACAATTATGGCTCAAAATATACTTGGTGCCGAGATAACACTTACTGTATTAGGCCAACCGTACAATGCATACACTTCCACACATAGCCTACCGGTACTATAAGTTATATTCACTGTGGTCGGCTGTTGCTTTGGTGTCTGGGAATGTTTGTAGGGGAGATGGGATGGTTGTTTTTCTGGTCCCCCTTCTTCCTCATGTTTAGCCCCATTAGTTTAGAGATTTTAAAACTTGCCCCATTAGTTTGTCGATTTTAAGACCTTTCGCCCCATTTCTTAGTCAATATTAAGACTTCCTGCCCTTTACAGTCGATTTGTATCGCTCGCCAGGAGGAACCGGCCTTCGGCCGTGAAATTTTTCTACCGAAACATGTACACATTTTTCTCGAAGTGGAATATAATGGATGTTTTAAAAAAATTGATGGAGGTCTATGGAGGAAACTAAACAAAATAAAATATGAATACATAAGTAAATAGACCCAACAAATAACCAGTCCCCTTAAATCTGTTGGGGAGTTATTGTTTATTATCATAGACGGTATGTATGTATGCATGTACAGTATGTATGTTTACCTTTATTTATGCTAACGCCAGACACTTTTAATCAGTTTTATAAGGGTATCACACGAGCTGTTATAACGTTGTGGTGGAGCTGTTATTTCAAGGTCATACAACTGATAACATAAGTGGGTATATATATATATATATATATATATATATATATATATATATATATATATATATATATATAAAACACCCCATGTACAGTTACCCACGGAAGTTCAGTTCCTCGTCGTGATAATATGGATGGAAGTAAAATTAGTATAAATGTATGGCGAATGGTGAATGGTTTGAGGTAAAGGTAGGTTTGCGACAGGGTTGTGTATTGTCACCATGGCTGTTTAATATGTTTATGGATGGTGTGGTGAGGGAGGTGAAAATGAGAACTATGGGAAGAGGATTGGGTTTAGTAGGAAAGAATGGTAGAGATTGGGAGTTGAATCAGTTGCTGTTCGCTGATGACACAGCGTTGGTGGCAGATTCTGAGGAGAAATTGCAGCGGGTAGTCAAAGAGTTTGGAGTGGTTTGTGGGAGGAGGAAACTGAAGGTGAACGTCAATAAAAGTAAAGTAATGGTGTGTAATAGGGGTGATCGTAGGGTGAATTTAGATGTGAGGCTGGATGGGGAAATATTGGAACAAGTAGTGTTTTAAATATCTAGGAGGAACGATAAGCAGGAGTGGAGGTATGGAAATGGAGGTAAAACAGAGTGTGTGAAGGAAGGAAGGTTTTCGGAGCAATGGGAAGTATGTGGAAGACGAGAAATCTCGGAATGAAAGTAAAAAGTGCAATGTATCAAGGAATTGTTGCACCAACAGTGATGTGTGGGGCTGAGACATGGGCTCTGAAGAAAAAGGAGAGAAGAAAGCTGGATGTGATGGAGATGAGCTGCTTGAGGAGTATGTGTGGAGTTACCCGTAGAGACGGATTGAGGAATGAAGAGATACGTAGGAGAGTGGGGCAGCAGGAACATTTGTCAGCCATAGTGGACAGAAGGGTGCTGAGCTGGTATGGTCATGTTGAACGAATGGGAGATGAAAGGCTTACAAAGAGAATATATGAGTCAGATACAAGGGGAGATAGAAGGGCAGGAAGACCCCCAATGAGACGGAGAGACTGTGTAAAACAAGCTTTGGATGAGAGGAATGACTAGGCTATAGATCAGGCAAAGGAAGTGGTAATAAACAGGAATGAATGGAGAATGCTTGTGAATAGTTGAGTGAACACGTGGCCATTTGGGGGAAGGGGTCGGGCGCAAGTTGGACTAGATAATAGTCCATCAGGCGCCTGGCCTGGGGAGACGATTAATATGAAGGGTGCGCCTGGAAGTGTGGTGGGCGGGCTTGTGGCTTTGGCTCCGCTGCATGTCTGCCTGCCGAGATCGGAGCCCCTCCGGGTGGTCGGGGGCCGGGGGAGTGCTGGAGCGACCTTGGTGACCCTGGTCCCTGGGTATTCTCCTGGGTGACCTAGATGTGTGTGAATGTTTTGTTTTGTCTGTGTTTGTTTGCTGTTTTGTCTTGTGTTTTGTGTTTTCCTGTTCTAGCTCTGTCTTGAGTTGGCCACCCCCATGAAAAAAAAAAAAAAAAAAAAAAAAAAAAAAATATATATATATATATATATATATAATAATAAAATAGAGGAAACTAAAAATAAAAAATAGGAAAAGTGGGGATTGGGCCTGAGCATATAGATATATAGATAGATAGCATGATGCTTTCATTTGTCAGTTCCCACCAAGTAACCTACCGGCTTACCTTTCCCTTCGTAATGGCCAAAGTCACTTGTTAATTTAACAGTATATTGCTCACACAAAATTTGGACACAACAAAGAAACTACCACCACAGTATATAAACAATACATAAGATCAGTGATGGAATACGCAAGCCCAGCCTGGGCTTCTAACCTAGCTGAAACACATCATAAGACCTTACAGACTATTCAAAACAAAGCCCTGAAGATCATTACAGGCTGCACAGCTACTTCACCCACAGATCACCTACATCAAGAAACCAAAATCCTCAAAGTCAAAGACCATCTGGACATGAGAGGCACTTAATTCCTGGCAGCAGCCTCCACGAACCAAGACCAGCCCCAAGGCCCCGAGCAATTCCAAGGCCATAACCAAGCGCCCCCACAGAACCCTCCCTGCCGACCACAATAAAGCCTGGGTGACCGAAGCCACTCCATGGCGGGGAGCTGAGGAGGGTGCAGAAACGCCCGGGAAACCAAAGCCCCACCCAGGGCCCCGTGCCCCTCAGCAATTATGAAGAGAAAGTTGAGGGGCAAGGGAAAAATGTGACGCTTTGGCTTCCAATCCTGGTAGATTGGGAGGTCAATCCACGGAAAAGACGCCGTCACTTGAGATCTAGAAAATATATAAGTTAAAGGAACAGTCAGAGTAAGCTATGGGTATGGCAGAGTGTGGTAGTTAAAAGGGTTGGTTGAAATAGTTTGAAGACTTATTATTGCTAGAGGTCCTTCTTAAGCTGAATACAATCGTCTAAACTCTAATAGTTGGCAGAATATGATGAAAATGACGTCCCTGGCACTCAACGGGTTAAGAGAATAACCTCTTCGACAAGTGAACATAATAACGAGTTTCCCGGGCGTTTCCGCACCCTCCTCAGCTCCCCGGCATGGAGTGGCTTCGGTCACGCAGGCTTTACTGTGGTCGGCAGGGAGGGTTCTGTAGGGGCGCTCGGTTGTGGCCTTGGCCTTGCTCAGGGCCTTGGGGCTGTTCGCGCCAGGCAGCTTGGGGAACGGCAACAACAACGAGTATGCATAATTAACCCTGTAAAAACGACGACGCAAGTATTGTGGAAAGAAAACAAAAAAGAAGGAAGAATATAATCTCTCTCTCTCTCTCTGTCTATCTATCTATCTCTCTCTTGCCACGGTACACTGCTAACCCAACAGAAGACAATGGCAGACTGCAAATGTTTGATATCTGGCCGTAAACACAAGTGACGGTTTTTTTTTGTTTTTTTTTTTTTCTATGTGATTGAGGGAGGCAAAAGGCATAACTGCCTATAGCGAGTGCCTCCCCCATAGTTGAAAGAGTGACAGGGCCAAAATCAAGGGACGTTCGAGCCAAAGTGAGGTAGGTCAGGTGAATGCGACCTTTGTTGGGGTGTGGCAGTAATAAGAGTTACCGAGTTGCTCCAGTATTTACCGATATATTCAGGTGTAACCCGAATGAGCTACTCAAATCGGGGGTTGATTGACTCCAAGAGGAAGGTGACAGAGTTGCTCCTGCCGTTGCTAAAATTCTCAAGCATAACCCAAAAGAGCTACTGAAACCGGGGGTTTGGTAACTCTAATAAGAGTGACGGATTTGTTCATGTCTGTGGCCGATGTGCTCAGGCTTACGCATATGAGTTACGCAAAGCAGGGGTTAGGTAACTGCAACCAACAGGGTGACAGAGTTGCTTCTGTCTTTGCTGAAATTCTCAAGTGTGAACCAAATGAGCTACCCAAATCGGGGATTTGATGACTCAGATCTAGAGTGACGGATATGTTCACGTATGTGGCTGATATGTTTAGGCCTACGTGTATAAGCTACTCAAACAACAACGAACAGGTGTGATGGAGCTATGCACATCACTGCAGAAATACTCAGGTGTGACCCGAATGAGTTACTCAAATCGGAATTTAGTTACTCACGTCTTGCTCAGATTTTAACCTCATATTTTTACCAGAGGGAGTTATTGCATTATGCAGGTAGGCTGATGTCCGACTCTCTCTTGAACAAGCCATTGATTGTTTACCTCTTATTCCGAGCTAGAAGATCTCGTTCCCATTCCCCAGGTAGGTGGTCGTTGTGACTGTCTTGCCCTGGAATACACGGAAGCTGAGAGATGAGAGGGAGCAGGGCAGGTGGGCCAGCCTTGTGATTCTTGGGGTCTTGGGGGCGTGGCTTGGCACGCTGATATTGTTTCCTTCTGAAGTCATGGTACAAAGGAGTACAAAGGAAATCAAGCAACAACAGTTCTAGTGACCTTTCTAGGCTGCTTGTCCTCCAAAACACTGAGGATCAAGTGTCCAAACAGTGGTTTAGAGTGGGTAAGGGAACATTGGAAAGGGAACTACTGCCCTAGAACTAATGTCCGTGGCAGGATTAGGAAGTTAGTAGGGGACAGATGGGTTAGTAACTGAGGGGGGGATAAAATAAAGTTATTCATTTACAAACGCAGTCAGTCGCGGGTTTGATGCGAGATATTTGTCTAAGCGGAGTTTAAATGAATCAACGGTGCTGCAGTCTATAACGTCTCGTCTCGGGGAAGCCCATTCCACAAGTTGACAACTCGCTTGAAGAAGAAATTCTTAGATTCGTGTGAGTTAAAAGATTTACCAATAATTTTGCAACCGTTTCCCCGCGTGTAATTAGATTGGTCGATAGAGAAGTACTTACTACAGTTCATATTGTCGATGCCTTTGATGATTTTGAACACTTGAATTAAGTCACCTCTTAATCTGCGCTGGGTTAAAGGAAATAGATTTAATTCTCTAAGACGCTCTTTCGTATGGTTTGTTCTTTAGGCTAGGTATCATTTTGGTAACTCTACGTTGAACTCGTTCTAGCTTGTTTATATCTTTTTGGTAATAAGGGCACCAGGATTGAACGCAGTATTCCAGAAGAGGGCGGACTAAGGAATTGTAAAGGGTTAGGATAACTTCTTTGGATTTATGCTCAAATGACCTGCCTATAAAGCCAATTATTTTGTTTGCCTTCTTAACAACTTCTGAACATTGTTGACTCGGTTTTAGGTTACTCGATATTGTTACTCCCAGATCGGTTTCTCTGTTTACATTCTTAAGCTGAGTGCCATTCATCGAATAGTTTGCTTTCTCATTTAGGTATCCGATATGTAGTATTTTACATTTATCCGCATTGAAACTCATTTGCCAAATTTGGGCCCAACATGACAATTTATCTAGATTGTGTTGCATATCGTCACCTTGTTCTTTTGAGAGTATGCTATTTGCAATTTTTGTATCGTCAGCAAATTTTGAGATTGTACAGGTGAGACCCTCATCTATGTCGTTGATGTAAATTAGAAAGAGAATTGGTCCTAGTACCGATCCCTGGGGTACCCCGCTACTTACATTGGTCCATTTAGATGCCTTACCGTTTATGACTACTCTTTGCTTTCTGTCGCTGAGCCAATTTTCTATCCATTTCAACACACCGTCTTGTATTCCATGCGCTTTTAGTTTTAGCAGTAAACGTTTGTGGGGAACTTTGTCAAAGGCCTTTTGAAAATCAAGGTATATAATATCTACAGCTTTACTCTCATCGTAGAGGTTGAGGATATCATGGAAGAAGTCTAAGAGGTTTGTTAAACAGGAACGTTTTTTACGAAAGCCGTGTTGAGTATCTTTAAGTAAGTTATTTGCCTCTAAGTGATTTACGAGTCTGTCTCTTATGACCGTTTCTAGCATTTTACATACAATTGAGGTTAAGCTAATTGGACGATAGTTACTGGGTAGGGATTTGCTGCCTTTTTTTAATATCGGTGTTACGTTGGCTAGCTTCCACTGATCAGGCATAGTCCCAGACTGCAAGGATTCATTGAATAGCATTGTCAGTGGTTTGGAGAGCTCATCCTTAGCTTCCATTGTCATGGTGGATGGGCTGGCAGATCCGTCTCCATAGAGTCTGTTGGTTTGGGGGGAATCCTTAATTACTGCTATCCTGGGCATTTGATATTCTGAAATGCACAATGGGCTAGCATTACACTGAGCAAGGCACAAGTCTTAGCATCTATTTCAACTGGAAGGCCCCAGGGATGATGAGCGCACAAGTCTGAGCTATCTGCAATTTTGTATTATTACATGACACACTGGGCTCGACCACTAGACCAATGGAAGTACTACATGTACAGTACTTGAGCTGGCAGCTCTAGTAATTTTCTACATCTATTGTTCGGTTTAAGGGGGGATGGGCCGGTTTTTCTGCCCCCATTCTCCCTCATGTTTAGTTTAATTAGTTTTCAGATCTTTAGACGTTCGGCCAATTATTTTGGCGTTCTTAGACCTTTCGACCCCTTTCTTTGTTAATATTTAGACTTTTTGTGTCATTTAGGTGTCGATTTTTTCTGGCGAGCGATAGCGAGCGTGTATTTAAAGAGGAACCGGCCTTCAGCCGGGACATTTTTCTATCGAAAAATTTACAAATTTATTTTGAAAGGGGGTATAGGGGATATTTTTTTAAAGCTTGATGGAGGTCTAGGGAGGAAACTCAAAATTGAATAAATCAATGAATAAGTATCCCCCCCAAAACAAGTCACATATATATAGCCCCTTAACCTATTAGTCAGATGGCGTGGTGACCTTTGCAGGAATCAATACTTTGGCTAACAACACTATTTTAGGATGGCACGGTCAAGAACTACAAAAAATCAAAGGCATACCAAGGAGAACAATATTAGTTATAATAGGACTTCAGAGGCTATCAACCCTTCTGGATTATTAAGCCAGCACACTGTAAGTCACGTACATTTTCAGGACTGGAGCCTCTTTTCGAGAACCCCAGTCCCTTCAGGAGAACAAGATCCTACTCCATTCCACTATATTATCAGGTGATCGGTATCGCTATCAGGTGATCGGTATCGCGTATACCTCCACCTACGCTGGTGGAGGTGTGTGCTCTACCAATCACATCCTAAATGGAATCACTTCTTGCTTGGCACATATCCTATCTAACCACCAATTTTCGTGATAATCGGGTCTTAACTTTTTGAGATCTTGTTTAGACAACATAAAAAATGGAAGCAAAAACATAACCAAAGGTAAAAATGGTCGTCACAGATCTCTTTCAAGGTAAATTTGTACAGTTTTCGGATGAAAAATGAGGCTAAACGTTTTACGATTGCTAAACTAATGGGGCTAAACATCTGAGAATGGGGTGAAATGCGTAATGGGTCAAACGTGGGTATGGTTCTTCTTGATCTACAAAAAGCGTTTGACACAGTAGACCATGATATCCTATGTAATAAACTACAAGCAATGGGCATAGGGTCTGTGAACTGGTTTAAATCTTATCTTAGTGGTAGAACCCAAAGAGTCAAAATTGATGATAATATATCTGATCCTATGCCAATTAACTGTGGGGTCCCGCAGGGAAGCATCCTTGGTCCCTTACTCTTTCTCTGTTATGTGAACGACATGGAACTGAGCGTCTCATGTAAATTATTACTGTATGCAGACGACAGCGTGCTTCTGGTTTCAGGAAAAGACCCAATAAGTATTGCCGCTTCACTTTCCAAAGAACTAGAATCATGTAGTGAATGGCTAGTGGACAATAGACTATCTCTTCACCTGGGCAAGACGGAAGCCATCTTATGTGGAACAAAACGCAAACTGAAAGACATTGTGGGCTTCTCGGTCAACTGTAATGATATTCCTATAACAACAGTGTCACAAGTTAAATATCTCGGACTAAAACTGGACGCGAGTTTGTCAGGTGAAACAATTTTGGAATCTATCCTGAGTAAGTGTAGAGCACGTATAAAATACCTGTATAGACAGGTGGGATGCTTGCCCGCGGCGACCAAAAAGACCCTCTGCCAAGCGCTTGTTCAATGTCATTTTGACTATTCTGTGTCATCCTGGTACTCTGCATCATCTAAATCAGCACAGCACAAACTTCAGGTCACTCAAAATAAAATGGTTAGGTTCATGCTAGGGGACCACCTAGGAAATAGTGACCACAATTCTGTGTATTTTAATATACAATGGAAAGGTAATACCAGAGAGAATACAACATTAATACCTGACTTCAGAAAAGCCAATTATGGTGGGTTAAGAAGAGCCCTATTAGCTGACCCTATGGTAAAAAAATTAAGTCGATCCAGGTGTCCAAATGAGTGTACCCCTTCTCAGGCACCTGTCATCTTAAGTCAGGAAGAGACGTCAACCTTGGTACTGTAGATACATACGATAATTTTATCGAGTCAGCATTCAATGCACAACATAAATACATCCCCAAAAGAAAATTTAGATCAACACAGAACCAACCAAAATGGATGAATAATAGACTATTAGATCTTCTAGGAAAAAAGAGAGGAATATATAGAAAAATTAGGAAAGGCGAAATTCACCTACTTGCTTACTATCAGAATCTATCAAGACAGGTAAAAAAGGATATTAGGAAAGAAAAAAGAAATTATGAAATTAAGGTTGCCAATGACTCAAAAAATAATCCTAAAGCTTTTTACCAACTATATAAATCCAAGGTTAGAGATGTAATTGGTCCCCTTAAAACTTCGATAGGAGAAATTACAGAAAATGATTTAGAAATGTGCAGTACATTAAATAGTCAATTTCTTTCCGTTTTCACTAATGAAAATTTGGCACAGTTTCCAGAAGTCCGTAAGGTATATAGCGATAGTATAGAAAATAGGTTAAGTACGATTACTATAAGTAGAAATGATGTGCTTAAGGAAATTGACAGACTGAAACCTCATAAATCGCCTGGTCCTGATGAGGTATATGCTAGAGTATTAAAAGAATGTAGGGATGAGTTAAGTTACCCATTAACAAGTCATTGGAGACAGGTATAGTTCCAGAAGCTTGGAAGCTTGCAAACGTAGTTCCGATCTTCAAAAAAGGTGACAAATCAATAGCATCCAATTACCGTCCCATTAGTCTTACATCAATCATAGGAAAGCTACTAGAGTCAATTATTGCTAGTAAAATTAGAAACCACTTAGATACATTTAATTTAATAAATTCTTCTCAGCATGGATTCACTCAGGGACGTTCTTGCCTTACTAATTTGCTTAGTTTTTTCTCAGAGGTGAAGCAGTAGATAATGACAAGTCATATGATATAATATATTTAGATTTCAGTAAAGCTTTCGACAGAGTCCCCCATGAGAGATTGATGAGAAAGGTTGAGGCGCATGGAATAGGTGGGGCGTTGTTGGGATGGATTAGGTCATGGCTAATTGGTAGGAAGCAGAGAGTCAGCATAAATGGTACGAAGTCAGAATGGGGAGCAGTCAAAAGTGGTGTCCCCCAGGGATCTGTATTAGGTCCTCTGTTGTTTGTTATATACATAAATGACCTTGATTTAGGTATAACTAGTAGGATAAGTAAATTTGCAGACGATACCAAAGAGGGGAGAACAATTGATTCAGATAGAGATATAGAGTACCTCCAAAGGGATCTAGATACCTTACACGAATGGTCAGTAAATTGGCAGATGAAGTTTAACATTGACAAATGCAAGGTATTAAAGATAGGGAAGATGCATACAAATGTTAAATATAAACTAGCTAATATGGAATTAGAAAACTCGAATTGTGAGAAAGATCTAGGTGTGTTTGTTAGCAATGATTTGAAGCCTAGACAACAGTGTATAAGCGTTCGAAACAAGGCAAACAGGATTCTCGGGTTCATCTCTAGGAGTGTGAGTAACAGAACTGCTGATGTTATCTTAAAACTTTACTTGTCATTAGTGAGACCCCATATGGATTATGCTGTTCAATTTTGGTGTCCTTATTACAGAATGGACATAGATTCATTGGAGAGAGTACAACGTAGAATGACAAAAATGATCCATAATATTAGAAATCTTCCGTATAAAGAAAGGTTGAAGAAATTAGGCTTACATTCGTTAGAGAGACGCAGAGTTAGAGGGGATATGATAGAGGTGTTCAAGTGGGTTAGTGGGATTAACAAAGGGGACATGACATGTACTAAAGCTCAGTGATAGCGAAAGAACTCGTACCAATGGTTTCAAATTAGATAAATTTCGTTTCAGAAAAGATATAGGCAAATATTGGTTTGGTAACAGAGTTGTAGATGGGTGGAATGGACTACCAAGTGCTATAGTGGGATTAAAAACGATAGGGAGCTTTAAGATAAAATTGGATAAGCATATGGACGAGAAGGGTTGGGTGTGAAGGGGGATCAGCAGGGTTGGGCCAATCAGCGCTCTGCAGACCCCGTAATCCTGAGTTAAATCTCTAACCATTTTGGTAAGATGATCCTCAGGGTATTAGAGTGTTCAGCCTATAATTGGGCTTTGTAATTGGGGTTGTGTGGGACAGGGATCTGCCTTGCTTAGGCCAATCGGCTTTCTGCAGACTCCCATTTTCTTATGTTCTTATGTTCTTATGCTGAACTTAGGACCCAGATCACATGTTGGCCAGGAACAACTTCAGTCACTAGGTATGCTCAATGTCTCTGACAGGGCCAAACAAATCAGTCTCACTAATGCCTTCAAAATTTTCTATGACAGAGCTCCAGAGTATCTAAAGAATGATTTTGTTAAAGCAAATGAGAGGAGTGGACATAATACAAGAAACAGGATGTTTAATTTTAAGGTCCCGAGAATCCAAGGACAGGGTAAGCAAACATTCTTCTTCACCGCCATCAAAGACTGGAACGACCTACCCCAGTCATTCAGTGAAAAGAGAACACTGTATTCCTTCAGACGTAGCCTGAAGGAACACCTGAACCGGACAGCTGCGAGAAGGGAGCACCAAGCTTATGTCTACTACTAAATGCGACATAAGAGATAGACAAACCAAACTGAAATGATTACTGATATTTACTATAGGATGTAAGGTATCTTAAAATAACCCCCTAGAAATACTTTCTCTAAAGTATCTATTTCTTTATCCTCCCCATTTTTCCCCAGCTAACCTAATCCCACAAGGACCCCAATGGAAATACGCCTAACGGCCTTATTGGGCTATCCTTAGTTGGAATTATGCAAGGCTGGTACATGTCATATTTGTAACAAACTATGTACTATGTGGTACCAACTCTGTAAATTACTAACTGAATAAATATTATTATTATTATTATTATAGTGAGAAAGGCTATGTGATGACCTTTGTGGGAATCAATACGGTAGAAGACTTATATATATATATATATATATATATATATATATATATATATATATATATATATATATACAATGGTTTAACGTAATTTTTCCATTACATGCAATGTAACGGCTCAGACGGGGTTGCCTTTCAGTAGTTGGAGTGTACTGTTGTACAATAAAGTCCCGCCACAGCACTGCCCCACCAAGTCATCACTGTGGCTGATGTTGGTATAGCGCTAACCGTGCCTCAGCAAGACTCAACAGAGTCCCCCTGCAGCACTTGCACATCTGACAACTAATGAGGAAGAAGGGGGACCAGAAAAACGACCCATCTCCCCTTAACATAATAATAATAATAATAATATTTATTCAGTCAGCAATTTACAGAGTTGGTACCACATAGTTTGTTACAAATATGACATGTACCAGCCTTGCATAATTCCAACTAAGGATAGCCCAATAAGGCCGTTAGGCGTATTTCCATTGGGGTCCTTAACAACGCCACTCTTTTAAGATGTCACGGTACATTACAACCCAAGTACAAGGGAGTACAAAGGAAAGAGAGTAACAACAGATTTATTCATCCTTACTATACCCTGTTCCAAGTAGGTAGGTAAGAAATCGTGAATCCTAACCTCTGTAACTCAAAAACGGCTAGAGCAAATGGGTTGTAAAATTTCCAGACCTATTCCCTGGCTGACCCTTCCCAAATGTCATAAATAATAGTTCGATTACTCTGGTCGTTTGTGAGTAATACAGATTAATGCTCAAGAGTTTTGGCCTACTCATTTGGAATAGGGTATAGACTGCTCGATAAAGGATTACACATGGGTACAGTCGGTTATAAAAATTCGGTAGAAAAATGTCCCGGCCGGTTTCTCTTAAATTTACAGGCTCGCTGTCGCTCGCCAGGAAAAATGGACACCTAAATAGCACGAAAGGTCTTATTAATATTGACAAAGAAATGGGGCGAAAGGTCTTAAAATCGACCAACTAATGGAAGGAACGTCTTAAAATCTCAAAACTAATATGCTAAACACGAAGGAGAAGGAGGTCCAGAAAAAGTGAGTTTGGATAACAAATAAATAAAAAATAAAAAATATACGTCACCGGTACAGAAGGGGCTAAGTTGTATATCATTAAGTTTATTATATATATATATATATATATATATATATATATATATATATATATATATATATATATATATATATATATATATATATATATATATATATATATATACAGTATATATATATATATACAGTATACTGTATATATAATTAATACAAGTGAGCACCCCATACATTGGGGAGGTTTTCACTTAAGTTTTTTTTTCTGGACCCCCTTCTCCTTCGTGTTTGCTCTATTTCTGTCAATTTTAAGACCTTTCGTACCATTTAGGTGTCGATTTTGTGTTCATGGCGAGCGATTGCGAGCCTGGCGAACCACTATCACAACTACTACCACAATCACCACCACCATCACTACTACTTTTATAGCCTACTCATCATCACTACACACACACACACACACACACACACAAGGTATAATAACAAACAATAAAGACAAACAAACAACACGTACACTTCGGTACTCCAACAACAAGGTCAATAAACAAAAAACATGGATACATACAAACAAAAACCAACAACACGTAGAAACAAACAACCAAGTCCATTAATAAACAACAAGTAAACAACAACAACACCTGCAGCTGTGGTCAAGATCAAGGTCAATGGGCGTCCTTCAGCTGATAGGGGCGGGGATGTTTGTACAGCATTTAATTTAATTTATTTTATTTTATTTATTTTATTTAATGTATTTATTTTATTTATTATTATTTATTATTATTAGTCAATTTTAAGCTTGTTGGAGGTCTATGGAACAAACTGAAAATCTCCCCTTAACACATTAATGGCTAAGCACACACTGTTCTTGTATGTCAGTATGATCGTGCATATTATAGGCTCAACCTTTATCATCTCAACACACACTCACAATCTCTCTCTCTCTCTCTCACTCATACACACTCTTAAGTCTAGTTCTCTCACTCCTACTCATTATGTGTTCTCTCTCTCTCTCTCTCTCTCTCTCTCTCTCTCTCTCTCTCTCTCTCTCTCTCTCTCTCTCTCTCACACACTTTTACTTACTGTTTCACTCTTTCCCACACACCCAGGCTCACACTCACTTTCATTCTGATTCACTCTCAAACACACTCTCAGTCATACACTCACTCTGATTCACTTTCACCCACACAATCATACACACTCGTTCACATTTATACTCACTCTGATTCACTCAACCCCACACACACTCACTCTATACACTCTCACCCACACACTCTTTCACATTCATATTCACTCTGATTCACTCTCACCCACACAATCATACACACTCGTTCACATTCACACCCACTCTGATTCACTCAACCCCACACACACTCACTCTATACACTCTCACCCACACAATCACACACACTCTTTCACATTCATACTCACTCTGATTCACTCTCACCCACACAATCATACACACTCGTTCACATTCACACCCACTCTGATTCACTCAACCCCACACACACTCACTCTATACACTCTCACCCACACAATCACACACACTCTTTCACATTCATACTCACTCTGATTCACTCTCACCCACACAATCATACAAACTCGTTCACATTCACACCCACTCTGATTCACTCACCCACACTCACTCTATTCACTCTCACCCACACAATCATACACACTCGTTCACATTCACACCCACTCTGATTCACTCACCCACACACACACTCACTCTATTCACTCTCACCCACACAATCATACACACTCGTTCACATTCACACCCACTCTGATTCACTCACCCACACCCACACTCACTCTATACACTCTCACCCACACAATCATACACACTCGTTCACATTAATACTGACTCACCCACACACACTCTATACACTCTCACCCACACTCGTTCACATACATACCCACTCTGATTCACTCACCCACACAATCATACACACTCACTCACCCACACACATTACATACCCACTCTAATTCACCCTCACCCACATTATAATTATGTAGTGTATGTGTATTATAAATTTGCATTAGTATTTATTCTTTAATTAATTTATGTTTATATTTATTTATACTTTAATTAATTTATGTGTATATTTATTTATTCTTTAATTTTAATTAATTTATGTTTATATTTATTTATTCTTTAATTAATCTGTTTATATTTATTTATTCTTTAATTAATTTATGTTTATATTTACCGGTATTTATTCTTTAATTAATTTGTTTATATTTATTTATTCTTTAATTAATTTATGTGTATATTTATTTATTATTTAATTAATCTATGTTTATATTTATTTATTCTTTAATTAATTTGTGTATATTTATTCTTTAATTAATTTATGTTTATATTTATTTATTCTTTAATTAATCTGTTTATATTTATTTATTCTTTAATTAATTTATGTTTATATTTATTTATTTATTTTCACCCCGTCCCATAGAAGTACAAAACCACCATGAAAAAGCAACACCAAAGAAATGACCACGGGAAATACACAAAAGGGGGATACCACACTCGACACTAATGGGCGTATATAGCTGCATATTATTTTCATCTTTATATTTGTTTGCGAGTTTCCTTCCTAGATCTCCGTCAAGCTTAAAAATAAATAAATCAATAAATACAAAAATAAAACACACACACCCCAAGACCCCCCTTCAAGATAAATGTGGAATTTCGTTCGCCAGGAAAAAAATCGACACGTACTGTAAATGGCATGAAAGGTGTTGATATTGACAGATATGGGGCAAAAAGTTCCAAACTAATGGGCGAAACGTCTTAAAATCTGACAACTAATGGGGCTAAGCATGAGGAAGAAGGGGAACCAGAAAACCCCACCCTCCCGCCCTTAAAACCCCTCTACTCCATGTCATCATCCGCTCACACCTCCAAAGTGTATTATGTATATACTGTATATACCGGTATATATATATACTCGCCCAGAAAAAAAATCGAGTGATAGCGAGCCCGCAATTTAGGAAAATGGGCCTGTAATTTTAGGAGGAATCGACCTTTGGCCGGGAAATTTCTCTACCAAAAATGTGCTGTAGCCTACATATTTTGCTTGACGGAGTCTAGAGGGCCTTCTTTAACCCCTTCTGTACCGGTCATGTACTTTTCATTATATTCTGGCAACTATTAGACGATTTTGTACAGCTTAGGAAAGACGTCTACTCATTAAAAAGGCTATACAGACTATCTCAATTAATCCTCTTAGCTACCATATATCCTTCCCAAGCTTCGTAAAATTGGCTGAATGTAGCTGAAATCAAATAAAAAAGACGCCGCCGGTACAGAAGGGGTTACTTTGAGGGGGGGGGGGGGGTCTGTGGAGGCGTTTTTCAAACACATTGCTCGAAAATCCAAAATCAATCCATACTTTCAATAAGTAATAAAGTATCATATAACCCCCAAAGATGTCGAAGATGGGTCGCTTTTCTGGACCCCCTTCTTCCTCATGTTTAGCCCCATAGTTTGGCGATTTTAAGACCTTTCACCCCATTTATTTGTCAATATTAGGTCCTTTTGTGCCACTTAAGTGTCGATTTTTTCCTGACGAGCGAAAGCGAGCCTGTAATTTTAGGAGGAATCGGCCTTTGGCCGGGAAATTTTTTCTACCGAAAAATGTACAAATCTATCTTGAAGGGGGGGGGGGGGGGGGGGGGGGTTAAGCTTGGTGGAGGTCTACGGAGGAAACTAAGAATTTAATAAAAATATACATATATGAGGTAATAAATACACCCATCCTTATTATAAATCATGACCACGCATTGTATACATAATAATTATCAAGGTTGTCAGACGTCATGCACTGTAAAATATCAAGTGTATAAAAAGTGTATGAACAAAGGTTATAAAATAATTGGGTGTGTTGATGGAGATTTGCCTTAACCCTTACAGTACCGGTGCCGTCCTTTTAACTTCATTCTGGCTACTGTTAGACGCATATACTCAGTTTATAAAAGACCTCCAACAATTAACTCCTTCTGTACCGGTGACGTCTTTTAAACTTCATTATGGCTACTATTAGACGATTTTATTAAGTTTATAAAGGGCCTCCAGCAACTAACACGCTTCGAACTATCTCGGATAACCCTTTTTACTACCACAGATCCTTCTCAAACTACACAACATCGTCTAAATATCGCTAGAATAAAATAAAAGACTTCGCCGGTACAGAAGGGGTTAACAGGATTCGAACTACCTCGCTTAACCCTTTTTACCACTACAGATCCTTCTTAAACTGCATACAATCGTTTAAATATAAACTGTGTTGGTGGTGTAATGGTTTAGATGCTTATGTTCTGGGTGTGGTGGCCCGAGTTCGAATCCCGAACCATATGCTTTCATTACTTTATTCAAGTACATTGGGGTTTGTAATTGATGATTAATGTTAAGGGGAGATCCTTCACTTTTTGCAAAAAAAAAATTATTTGCTTATTATTTTTCTAGTTTCCTCCTAGACCTCCATCAAGCTTAAAATGAAGCCCCCTAGACCCCCTTTCAAGATAAATATGCACATCTTTCGGTAGAAAAATGTCCTGGCCGAAGGCCGATTCCTCTTAAATTACAGGCTCGCTATCGCTCGCCAGGAAAAAATCGAGACCTAATTGACAGAAATGGGGCGAAAGTTCATAAAATCGCCAAACTAATGAGTCTAAAGATGAGGGAGAGTAAAATGCCCCAGAACGAGAAGCCCACCACGGAAGCCACGAGCGAGCACCACCAGGAAACGGGAACAGAAACATCCGAAGGAAAGGCCCACAGAACGAAAGGACCAGGTGACCAAGCCAACCAGTTAAGACAGGCCGAAGCCCGCAGGGCTAAGCAGCTCCAAACCACACCTGCCTATCACTTCTAACCACTGACCCTTCCCCCACCTCGCGTATACACTACCTCTCGTGTCCTACACCTCTACCTACATGATGATGAACATGAATACACCTTAATTTAATACACCCATGCCCTGTCCCTAGGTTGAGCCAATGCCAACCAGTTCAGACAGGCCGAAATCTATGTATGTTTTTCCATCCAAAAAGTAATATGTCTTGCCAGACTAAGTTTCTGAAGACCAACCACCCCCATAAATCTATGTATGTTCTTCCATCCGAGAAGTAATATGTTAACCCCCTAAAATACCTTGTCTTGCCAGACTAAGTTTCTGAAGACCAACCGCCCCCATAAATCAATGTATGTTCTTCCATCTGAGAAGTAATCTGTTAAAACCCCATGTCATAATTGATAAGAAACTATGATACCCACGGGTACACCAGTGTATATATAACCATTATTCCAGTAAGACCTAGACAGAAATGACTGCAGATGTTAGCCACCATGCAGTAACTCTAATTCTTACCCCAACCAGAGATTGTATACACCACCCTCTTTTACCATTGTCTCGACGCCTTTCCACCACGAAACAATACCGAAGGTACCCCTACGAACTGCCGCTTTCTTTGATATATATGTCATAGAAAACGCAGTTCCCAGGTACAACTAGAATCAGCAAGAAATAGTGTCAGAGTAACAGTGTCCATAACCATCGTATTGACGAGTAATAATACACCATGTTTTGCTCTACTTTTATCCACAGTCAAGCACACACCTACAGTTAACCTCCTCTTCCCCACAGGCCACAGCCCACAGTCCACATGATTCTATCATTTCCAAACTCATATACCACCACTTATTGCTCATCCCCCGGTAGCGTTTGGCTAACGTACCTTCCCTGTCATTAACCCCCAGGCTACGATACCAACTGTAGCCTAATGCCACCCCTACGCCCAGAGACCTTAGGGTCAAACTTCCACGTAACCCCCCTTAACCCTCTCCCTCTCGTTAACCCCCCACGCTCCTCAACTCCCTTCCGACCTAGCCTCTCCAGCATACCCCCTGAATATCCTTAACTTTTCCGTTACTAACATTCTCAAACCTTTTGTATATATACTCCTATCTAGCCTACCTTCCCCCAGTAGGAAGGAACACCATTAGAACTTTACTAACCCTTTGCATGCCATCTATTCCCTCACAACCCATTCACAACCCTGTACCAAATGATCGTCCGTGCGAGGCTAGCCGCCTCACCAGTGACTAACTTCTATTGCCATACTTCCAGATCAATGTGGCAGAGTTAGCAACCCAGTCTCCACCACATCCAACCACCCATGCAATTAACAACCTAACCAAGTAAACCAGCTGATCAAGGCACCTTCGGTTTTAGTATTACGAACACCCACATCTGTCTCATAAACAGAGGGTTATTACAAACCCTTGTGATATGGCAAGCCCCCAGCCACAGCCGCCCCGACGACCATCACAGAGAAGGGATGCGCCCCTACCCCTTTCACCCACCCGAGGAGGGAGACCCCTACCCCTGCGGAGGTATACCTGACCCCTGTTTTGACTTCCGGGTCATTGCCAGGTAGCACAGGAATTCTTCCTATCAATGAACTAACCATGTATGACTAACACCCTTACTAACCTCTATTAACCCACAATAAACCATTAACCTTTCTTGCATACTCCGATAACCAAATTAGCACCTCAGCTATACCCTAGAATGAAGACTGAGCAATTTAAGAGACGCTCCTAGCACAGCTGTCCCAAACCTCCTCGCAAAGTAGATCCAGTCTTTCTCCCCTAAATACTTCCAGTATAGCCAAAATAGTACCTCTTACTAAGGCTCAGTTATATTACAGTATGAAGGCTCCATACAGCCATGTGCCACAACAGTAATCACCCCCTGACCTAGTTCCCGTATCAATTGAGAGCTCAAATAAGTCCATCAAAACTCGAGATCCCTATGGCCGACAGGGTCCAAAACCACACCTATAAATCAAGCTCCAGCCCCCAGTAAAATCAGTTGAAAGATAGACACCAACCAGAGGCTGGTCCCTTAAGTTGACCTCTAGCTCTGCCCTTGTTTTGTTTCTGAGAATTTAGTTCCAGAGCCGGCAGACTCCGTGGCAGATTGAGATAGAAGAATCTGTCCACGTAAAAGAAATCTACGTGCACCTTATAACCTTCACATAAACCAGTGGGGATATAAGAGTGTAGCCAGCAACGATCGCCAAGAGATCCGTCTTGAGAACTTCTACATATGGACCATCTGGACGGCCGCGGAACCAGTCGCTAGCCCCCAACCTCACGGACGCAAGATAACCAGGACCAGACCAATCAAATACGACCCAAGATTCACTCTATCAGCACTACAGTGTTACAGTGCTATGTAGAGACTCACTTATTAATATTTCTACAAAGTGGCTATATCTTTGTCCCAGTATAATTCATATATGACCATTCCATTAGGAAGTGCTAAGTGTATCAGTGTTTATTAATTAACAGGCGATATTAACTCTCGTAATTACTCATATATCCAGATAATAATACATAACCGTTAAACCCTAGTGATATCTGATGTTCACCCACTGATTTGCGTTCTATGTGTTTCTGATACAAGAATATAAAACTTAGATCAGTACCCCCCTGAGGTTACTAGAATTCCCGTGCTCTAAAATACGCGTGTCTAATCTAGTCTATGAATTACTCCTTGTGCACCAGAGCTACTAGTGATCAATATAACAGTGAATATGAATCTAGAAGTAATATTTATGGTCTCCAATATATAAACTTGTGAATAAAGCCAGTGATCAGAAGATTAATACCTGAACGTTGGAAGAGGGAGACTAGGCTCCATCCAGATCCACTTAATGCTAGTTTGTTAAATTCTATCAATTGTCTTGTACGAATATTCATATCTTCTTATGCGTCAGATTAATCATCATCAAACAACATACAGAAGTGTGTCCCTAAATAAAAGTGATCGTGTGTCTTGTTACCGTGTGTTTATTTTGTGTTCTCTATTCCTCATACCTTGTTTTGTGCATGCAGCCTTCTATACCCAGTCAGTTAGAACTCACATTACCCAAGTTAATCCTGTAGAAAAACAGGGCATAACATTGGCGACAGCGGTGGTTCTTGATTCGGATAAAAGGTTGCATTGCATTGCAAGTTTGGAACAGCCAGAACACGATAACATCATGGCGCACCGTTCTCACATCCCCATCCCTACATTATGATGGGGAAACTTACGAGATCGAAACGTTCATGGACATAGTGAAACCCGTACTTGACCTAGTTTATACCACGGACGCAGAAAAGATAGCCGTGACATTAACGCACCTGGGAAAAGCCGTTTCCCTGGTTGCCTACCAAGTGCACCCTGCTCTCACATGGGACGAATTTCGCCCAATAGTGATAGAAGCCATTAAGCCTTCGTTGGGCGTTTTCGTGGCCCACACCCGTATCCAAGACACTAAATTCGAAGGCGATCTAGATGCCACAGTGAATAAGATCGCCCAACATATAAAGTGTCTTTCCCCACATTGACCAGAATCCAGCAAGAGCAGCAGATTCTGGTCAACCTTGTATCAATATTGCCCTCAGCAGTAAAAGATCATTTCCGTGTGCACGATTTCGTCGGATATCAAAAAGATCTCATCACGATCCGACGTATTTTGGCCGTGCGCACAGAAACACCCACCCAAATCGCTGTAATAAAAAAGTTTCCCACGCACCCGCAGCACCTCGACCACCAAAACCCCAAGGCTCAAACCTTCAACTCCAAGAATGCCTACCCATCCTCATCCTTCCACAACAGACCGACCTACCCTTCCGGCAAGCCCCAACACAGTAGGCCCCGGTTCCAACCTACCCAGCCACGCAGAATCTTCAACCGGAACAGAACCTACAACACCTACCAAAGTAAAAACCCTACATTAGTAATTATCAACCCCTATGATTTCCCTGCCTGTAGTGCTCAGTGTGCCCTCCATCAAATTCGTGACTCTGCCAAACCTCGCCCCTTTACTCCTCGCATTTCTGTAAATGAAGAGTTGGGACAAGAGGAAGAAATGGAGGAAATGCACACCGGAGAAATAGCCCCTATCATGACCTCAGACGATACCGAGGAAACCCTGGAGGAGGTAGATACCGACTCCCAGGATTTTTAAAGTACCCCCCGCCCACGATGGCCTCGGCGGGGGACGCCATAACTGATCGCACTGCCGCCATTTACTACATGGCCAAAATCAAGGACATTCCTGTCCGCTTGTTAATCGACACGGGAGCTGCCAAGTCATGTTTGTTCAAGTCTTATTATAATCAACACCACCGACTATTTGGCCCCTTGTTACCTACCAAATCAGAACTAATCTCAGCTGCTGATACCTACTTAAATCACCTAGGAGACACTTTGCCCCTGTCAGTAACTACTCCTGCCCCCCATGCTCGTTGTTATCACCCGTTCACAGTATTTTCCTCCCACTGTAAACATTACGATGGTTTCCTTGGACTTGACCTCCTTCAAAAACTCCAGGCCCAGGTTGACTGCGGCCAGAGGCTGATCTCATTCAAAAAAAAAATCCAACCCAAAGCCTCTGACAAACCAATCACGCAGAAACCTATTCACAAAAAGAAAAAAACACCTCCACCCTCAACAAACTCTGAGTCAGGATTACCAAGTTGCAGCTAGCACTAAGGTAACTCCTAACCCCTCCCCTTGCCCCGAGTTCTCTCAAAATATCACTCATTTCGTTGAAAAAATGCCTTAACAAACGAAAGAAGACAAGTCCAAGCAACTCCCTCTCGGTAACCCCCCCATTTTTCCTAACTCTGTCCAGAATCAATCCTCCCATGTTTCCAGGGCAGACTCTGATGTATGTAAAAACCATTCTACCAAATATTTATGTACACATGTTTCCAGGGAAAATGCCGACCTATGTACCCAACAATGTTTTCCCCATGCCCCCAGAAATGCTCAGATATTCCACAACCAACAAAATTTCCCTTGTGACAGTTTTCCGTCAGTAGCTCCCTTCCACCCCCACACAATTCACACCCCTAGAAAACTTCAAAACCCCACACTTGATTCGCCCTCTCATGACAGACAAACCCACCAATCCCATATAACCTTTAAACAAACCGTGACTGCCACCGACAAAACTCCCCAAATTCGTCCTGTTAACAACCACAAATCAGTACATCAGTCCTCCACCAATAACCCATGTTCTATACCTAACTCTTCCCCCACCAACCCTCCGCAGTCCCACCAACAAATTCCGTTTTCTAAATCGCTCACCCCTCACCACTCTGATCCTCCCACACGCGCCGTTAATCCCCCCCTCACGCGTGATGACCTATGTACCCAACAATGTTTTCCCCATGCCCCCAGAAATGCTCAGCTATTCCACAACCAACAAAATTTCCCTTGTGACAGCTTTCCGTCAGTAGCTCCCTTCCACCCCCACACAATTCACACCCCTAGAAAACTTCAAAACCCCACACTTGACTCGCCCTCTCATGACAGACAAACCCACCAATCACATATAAACTCTAAACAAACCATCACTGCCACCGACAAAACTCCCCAAATTCGTCCTTTTAACAACCACAAATCAATACTTCAGTCCTCCACCAATAACCCATGTTCTATACCTAACTCTTCCCCCACCAACCCTCCGCAGTCCCACCAACAAATTCCGTTTTCTAAATCACTCACACCTCACCACGCTGATCCTCCCACACGCGCCGTTAATCCCCCCCTCACGCGTGACTCCCACCAAAGTGATTCCCCCCCCCCCCCCCTTATGCGTACCGAGCACCTCCTCACCAGTCGATCCCCCACCATCATTAGCCCAGCTGTAGTTCAAGATAAATGTCAAATTCCCCCCCGCCATCAAAAATGGGTTAACCTTCGACCCATACCCCAAACTCACATGATATTTTCCCCCACTACCACGTCCACCAACCCCAATCGTTGCCTCTTACAACCCGCCATCATTTCCGCTCGCATCAACCACATTCTAGTGGCAAATATCTCTGAAGAATCCCTGACATTACCAAAAGGCCTCATCATAGGAGACCTCGAAACTTTTGATGACCTCCCCATAGATTCCAATGACACCCCTACCAGCCTCAAATTGCCCCCTCTCCCTGACACATTATCCGACCACCAAAAATACAGCATGTACAAACTATTGCTAGAGTTCAGTGACGTGTTTGCCCAACAACCCACTGAAATCGGAGACCGATGTGGAACAACACATCATTGACACCACAGGCCCCCCCATAAGACAACCATCCCGTAGAAAAAATCCCATACAACGCCAGGAAGAGGAATGCCAAGTCCAAGAGATGTTAGAGGCCGGAATTGCTACCCCGTCCATCAGCCCCTGGTCTTCCCCTGTTGTCCAAGTAAAAAAGAAAGATGGGTCAACCCGTTTTTGCGTCGATTACAGGAGATTGAATGACGTAACCATTAAGGACGCTACGCCATTAGCCAGGATAGACGATTCCCTTGACTCCCTATACGGATCCAGATGGTTCACTACCCTCGACTTGCAAGCAGGGTATTGGCAAGTGCCTATCAAGGCAGAGGACCAAGAAAAAACAGCATTTTCCACTAGTGGTGGCCACCACTACGAATTTAACGTCCTACCTTTTGGCCTCTGTAACGGACCCGCCACTTTCTCCCGTTTGATGGAAGCGGTATTACATGGCCTGACCTGGGAAACCTGCCTAGTGTATCTAGACGATATTATTGTGTACTCACAAACCTGGGAAGAACACCTCCTCAGGCTGAAACAAGTTCTTCAAAGAATCCGAGCCGCCGGGTTGAAATTGAAACCCTCAAAGTGCGAGATTGCACGAAATAAGGTAGATTTCCTCGGCCACGTAATATCTGAACATGGTATTGCACCAGACCCAAAGAAACTTCAAGCCATACAAAACCAACCCCCACCCACCACCGTTAAAGGAGTACGTTCTTTTCTAGGTTTAGCCACATACTACAGACGTTTCGTCCTACACTTTGCCGCAATAGCCAGACCCCTCCACCAACTCACCCACAAGGACACCACATTCACCTGGACACTCGAAAGAGACCTCGCTTTTAACACTTTGAAACAAAAGCTAATCCAAGCCCCTATTGTCGCTTTCCCTGATTACCATAAACCTTTCCGTCTTTATACCGACGTATCTCTGTACGCCATTGGTGCAGTTTTAGCTCAAGTAAGAGACGGAGAGGAACATGTGATAGCGTATGCCAGCTCCACACTCAACCAAGCCCAACAGAATTATGCAGCCACCAAGAGAGAGTGCCTAGGGATCATTTGGGCACTCAACCACTTCAGGTCATTTGTGTTAGGCGCAAAACTCGATATAATAACCGACCATCAATCTTTGCAATGGTTGCGTAAGTGCGAAACCAACTCAGCCATCTTGGTACGCTGGAGGGAGACACTAGAGGACTACGATTTTACAATACAGTATCGTTCAGGTAAACTTCACACCAATGCAGACGCCCTCTCACGTTTGCCAGTACCGAAAGACCCCCCCCACCAACCTAGCCGCCTTACAAAACACTGAGCTCTTATCTACCCCCATCCACCAACATAATTCCCCCCCAGCACCCTCACTAATTCAATCTTGGGAAACAAGAATCAGACCACCCTGGATACCGTTAAATGTCTTCAGGAAACTGACTCGCTGGGGAGATCAACTTGCCACAGACTCCGGTCACATAGTCCTAGACCCCACCATTGCCCACGACTACATGATTGCCATCCACGAGGGAAACGGCATACACCTTGGACAAAAGAAAATGTTAAAAATCTTCGCGGATCAGTACTGGACCCCCAACCCCTCCAAGATTGCACAACGCGTGACAGAATCCTGCAAACCTTGTTTATTGGGGAAAGATAGATCACGCACCCCAGGCCCAGCTGGTATCATTTCTGCCAACAAACCGTTCCAGGTCCTATCCCTCGACATCATGGGCCCGTTTCCTTCTTACGCTGGCAACCGCTATATCGTCACATTTGTTGACGTATATTCAAAGTTCTTAATAGCCTGCCCAGTTAAAGACCACACAGCCACCACCGTCGCCGCACGGCTTGCCACAGAAGTGTTCCCTATATTCGGCCTTCCCCTTGCTCTTCTATCCGACAATGCCCCCGAATTTAGTGGACACGTTTGGCACCAGTTCACCCAACAATGCGGTATTAAGATCAAGCACTCATCCCCGTACTGGCCTCAAGGAAATGCTATATGCGAACGCAGCCATCGCACCATTAACAACCAGTTACGTACCAAAATGATTGCTCTGAACACCTCAGACTGGCCATCACAGATAAAGATGATACAATGGGGCATGAACACCTGTCCCCGCGAAGACGGTATTTCACCTCATGAACGTGTTTACGGCGTACCCCCCCCTGTTACTGCCGTTCCACCATCACGCTCATCTCCCCTCCAACACCTCCACAATTGACCCATTGCAACTAAAATGCCCCAGAACGAGAAGCCCACCACAGAAGCCATGAACGAACACCACACAGAAACACCAAAGGAAAGGTCCACAGAACGAAAGGACCAGCTGACCGAGCCAGCCATTTCAGACAGGCCCAAGCCCGCAGGGCTAAACAGCTCCAGGACACACCCATTTACCTTTTCTAAAACTGACCATTTTCCACACCTCACGTACACTAACCCCCTCGTGTCCTACTCTCCTAACTACAAAGATGATGAACAGGAATATACATTCATATTAAAAACACCCATGCCTGTCCCGACGTTGAGCCAATGCCAACACATCAGACAGCCATAATTATATCTATGTATGTTCTTGCATCCGAGAAGTAGATGTTATATATCTTAGAAGTTAAAACACCCACGCTGTCCCTAGACCTCGTATATCATTTTCCATGACGAGTATAGATATATGTAACCCGTGCCCAGTCGCCCCTTGCATTGTTCCTCTAGTAACTAAGTCTATAATATTAACTGCCACCAGCATTGATACGACATAGCGGCACTGTCCTTGCTACAAAGATGATGAATAGGAATATACATTCATATTAAAAAACATGCCCTGTACCGACGTTGAGCCAATGCCAACACATCAGACAGCCATAAATATATCTATGTATGTTCTTACATCCGAGAAGTAGATGTTATATATCTTAGAAGTTCAAACACCCACGCTTGTCCCTAGACCTCTTATATCATTTTCCATGACGAGTATAGATATATGTAACCCGTGCTCAGTCGCCCCTTGCATTGCTCCTCTAGTAACTAAGTATTAATATTAACATTCCCTAACATCTTGTCTTGCCAGACTAAGCTTCTGAAGACCCATCGCCCCATAAATCTATGTATGCAATCCTTAGGTTAAGTATTTTTATCCGCCATTGTGTTCACCTTTTTCCATTTACTTTCCACAATTGTCATACGTCTTCCCCTTGCCTCCTTCGTATCCACAGCCCACACTACGCCAATTTATTTCGTGTCTTACACCTCTTACCCCAACCAGAGATTGTATAAGATAACCTGGTTACCAGTATCTGTCATAAGTACCCCGAAACAATAACTAAGTACCCCTACGAACTGCCGCTGTGGTTGGTATTTTATATTTAATAGAAAACGCAGTTCCCAGGGCCAACTAATAGTATCCATAACCCTCTGACTGATCACATAACTCTATCTTTTCCAGACTCATATACCACCCCATAGTTGCATTCCCCGGTAGCATTTGGCTAACGTATTCTACTGCCTTTTCAAACTTCCATATCAATTGTAGCCTAATGCCACCCCCACGCCCAGGGACCTAAGGGGCAAAATTTCCCTGTAGCCCTTGAACTCCCCCCCCCCCCCCCCCTCTCATTAAGACACCCGCGCTTCTCGACTCTTGTCCGACCTAGCCTCTCTCTCATACCTCTTGAAGATCCTTGAATTGTCCGTTACTAACGCTCTCCAACCTTTTATATATATACTCCTATCCAGCCTACCTTCACTTAGTAGGCCAGAACAACATTAGAACTTTACTAGCCCCTTGCATGCCATCTATTCTCTTACAACACATTCACAACCCTGCACCCAATGGTCGTCGGTGCGAGGCTAGCCGCCCCGCCAGTAACTAACTTCTATTGCCATACTTCCAGATAAATGTGGCAGAGTTAGCAACCCAGTCTCCACCATATCCAGCAAACCCTACAATTAACAACCAGCCGAGTAAAACCAGCTAGCTAAGGCACCTTCGGTTTTGGTATTAAAGACACTCACATCTGTCTCATACACAGAGGGTTATTACAAACACTGGTGATATGGCAAGCCCCTAGCCACAGCCGCCGGACGACTATATCAGAGAGAGGGCGCCCAGCTCCCCCTTTTTGCCCACCCGAGGAGGGAGACCCCCACCCCCGCGGAGGTATACCTGGCCCCTGTTTTGACTTTCGAGTCATTGCCAGGTAGCACAGGAATTCTTCCTATCAATGAACTAACCATGAATGACTAACACCTTTACTAACCTCTATTAACTCACAATAAACCATTTACCTTTCTTGCATGCTCTGATCACTAAATTAGCACCTCAGCTATACCATAGAATGAAGATTGAACAATCTATAGAGAGACGCTCCTATCACAGCTGTCCCCATCCTCCTCGCAAAGTAGATCCAGTCTCTCTCCCCTAAATACGTCCAGTATAGCCAAAATAGTACCTCTTACTAAGGCTCAGTTATATGAAAATATAAAGGCTTCCTATCGCCCTGTGCCACAACAGTAAATACCATCTTACCTAGTCCCCATATCTATTGAGAGCTCAATTAAGTCCATAAGACTCGAGTCCCTACTGTCTACAGGGTCCAGAACCGAGCCTATAAATCTAACTCCCGCCCCCAGTCAAATCAGTTGAAAGCTAGACACCAACCAGGGGTCACTACCCTGCAGTTAATTTCTAGCTCTGCCCTTGTGTTGTTCCGGAGTGAGATCCCAGAACCGGCAGACTCCGTGGCAGATTTGGATAGAAGGACCTGCCCACGTATTGAAGAACTTCACACATATGGCCCCCTGGACGGCCGCGGAACCAGTCGTTAGCCCCCAACATCATGGACGCAAGATAACCAGGACCAGACCCATCAGATTCCCTTTAGCAGTACTACATATTACTGTGCTGTTTTAGATTCACTAATTAATATTTCTACGAAGCGGCTAAGACCTTGCCCAGTGTAATTCATACTTAACCATTCCATTTGGGACGTACTAAGCGATCAGTGCTCTTTAATTAACAGGCGACCTTGACTCTCGTAATTACTTTATTCAGATATTAAAACTCTAGTGATATCTAACGTTCGCCCACTGATTTGCGTTCTATGTATTTCTGAGACAAGGATATAAAACTTAGATCAGTACCCCCTGAGGTTACTAGATTTCCCGTGCTCTAAAAATACGTGTGTCTAATCTAGTCTGTGAACTACTACTTGTGCACCAGAGCTACCAGTAATAAATCTAACAGTGAATATGAATCTATAAGTAACATTGATGGTCTTCGGTATATAAACCTGTGAAATCAAAGCCAGTGATCAGAAGATTAATACCTGAACGTTGGAAGTGGGAGACTAGGCTCCATCCAGATCCACTTATGCTAGTGTTGTTCAATTCTATTATATTGTCTTACACAAGTATTCTGCAGTGGTATATCAATAAACGTGATCATGTAACTTGCTACCATGTGTTTCTTTGTGTTCTTTATTCCTCATATCTTGTATTGTGCATGCAGCCTTATATACCCAGTCAATTTAGAACTCACATTACCCAAGTTAAACCTGTAGAAAAACAGGGCATAACAGCAACATCTGCAAAACACCCTCCATACCGCCCAAACCTGTCAAGACACCAAAAATGATAACCCGGATGATACAAACCCTTTCGCCATCCATGACACCATAATGGTAGCCAACCTCCCTGTAACCAACAAATTAGGTCCTCGCTATGTCGGACCCTACACCATTATCAAAGTCCCAAATGCCTATCAAGTCATCATTGATTATCACGGCGTGACTCGCACGTTCAGAAATAGATTCGTCCGAGCATTTAAACCTCTAAAACCACAAGACATTATCCCACCCAACACATCCGACCCTGAATTGAACACCCCTACTACCCCTCCCACTCAGGCTATAAATGTTCCCCTACAAACCCCTAAAGGCCAAAACCCTCCAGCACAGAACCGGCCGATCATTCCTCAACATACCCCCATAACTAACCTCCACAAACCCCAAGCCCCCACTATCACACCTTCCTCCACCATGACCCATTCCTTCACTTCTGATAGTCAAGTACCTCCCCAACTTATCCAAGTACGAAAACCTCCACCCACAACGGAAACCCTCCCGTCTAGCCCTGACGTACCTCCACCAGGCACCACAGTAAGAAAACCACCACCCCCACCTAAAACCAAGTACACACCCAACCGCACCACACAATCTACCTCAGTAACCTCACGCTACAACTTACGCCCACGACTAAAATCTTTTAAACCCTCCAGAAAACACACCCTGCTAACCAATTTCCGTAGGGCTGCCAGACCACTATCCTCCTCCTCCTCTTCTTCTTCGTCGAATTCTCCTCCACAAAGGGAAAGAAGACGAATAATCACAAGTAAACACCATAACCCCTCTAACTATATTCCAAAAATAACCACCCCCACCCTCCCACGAAAGAACATACCTTCCACTTCAACCTCATCCCCTCTCAACCCCCACCTCATCACCCCAATGACCTGCTAGATCTACCCCCCCCACCAAACTCCCACAAAACCACCTATTTCCACCACTATCAAATCACCAACCCCACCAAAGAACATACCCAACACACTTTCCTACCCCCAACCCTCCCAATTAAACCTCCACTCCCTACCCACCCGTCTAGCCCCCCCCCCGCCTCCCCCCCCTTCCCCTCCACTATCCCTGCGACCCCACCCACGCATCAACCAACCTCATCACCTCATCAAACCCCCAACCAACCAACCCCTAAAAAGTACCCTATGCCAACGACCAACCCCTCCTCACACACCACGTCTAACACACAACTAACTCCTAACCAAAGCCCCTCCAAAATGACGTACCCGACCTCCACACCCCCACTTGAATCCCCCACAAAGTCGCCCCTGAGAGAACCCCCATACATACCCCCACCCAATCCTCTCCCATTCCGCCTACCACCCTCACTCGACAAAAACCTCCACACGCATCTACCTCTCAAATAACCCCCTACCTCACCCCCACTAAATGCCCTCCACCTGTAAAGCGTTCTTCCCCTCAATATAAAACATCGTCGAGCGACTCAAGTCCCACTACAAACATCTACCTTCCCACCAGAACCTCCAATGGTAGAATCATCAACAGACCCATCAGATTTGAAGACAGTTATGTAAAAACAACACCCCGTTCTTACATTAAAGACCCAAGCCACACAACACACACACCCCCTCTTTCTAACACACCTCCATCACGCACCTTACCTAAACCAATATTGCACATTGCCTCCATATATTTTCCCAGCCTGCAACACCACCCAAGAAAACTCCCAAAACCCCAGACTCATATCCCCCCTTCACCCCCAGCTCCGTTTTCACACGTTAGTCCCTCCCCTTCAGTTATTAACCCCTTCACCACACTGAAGAGGCCTCCTGTCAGTCCCACACACCTCACTCGATACATGACCTCCACCATGAACAAATCCACACCATTCGTTGCCCCCGTCCCTACCCCCACGGAGGAAGAATACACACCGTTCATAAGAAAGGTTAAAGTAAAAACGTCCACAGGACGCTTAGCCCGTCTACAGCGCCCACATCAAGCCCGGGCAGCCGCCATCCACAACACCGAGGACACATTCCTACAGGTCTACATAGACCTGCAAAAGAAACCTGACCCTCGCTCTCTTGCTTGGTGGGACCTTCTAAATACCCTCAAAATGACCCACCATGACTATGCTTCTTTTTACTTCACCCTTGAGGCTCGAGGACGAGCCTACAACGAAGGAGAGGGAAGTAAAATGCCCCAGAACGAGAAGCCCACCACGGAAGCCACGAGCGAGCACCACCCGGAAACGGGAACAGAAACACCCGAAGGAAAGGCCCACAGAACGAAAGGACCAGGTGACCAAGCCAACCAGTTAAGACAGGCCGAAGCCCGCAGGGCTAAGCAGCTCCAAACCACACCTGCCTATCACTTCTAACCACTGACCCTTCCCCCACCTCGTGTATACACTACCCCTCGTGTCCTACACCTCTACCTACATGATGATGAACATGAATACACCTTAATTTTGTACACCCATGCCCTGTCCCTAGGTTGAGCCAATGCCAACCAGTTCAGACAGGCCGAAATCTATGTATGTTTTTCCATCCAAGAAATAATATGTTAACCCCCTGTCTTGCCAGACTAAGTTTCTGAAGACCAACCGCCCCCATAAATCTATGTATGTTCTTCCATCCGAGAAGTAATATGTTAACCCCCTAAAATACCTTGTCTTGCCAGACTAAGTTTCTGAAGACCAACCGCCCCCATAAATCTATGTATGTTCTTCCATCCGAGAAGTAATCTGTTAAAACCCCATGTCATAATTGATAAGAAACTATGATACCCACGGGTACACCAGTGTATATATAACCATTATTCCTGTAAGACCTAGACAGAAATGACTGCAGATGTTAGCCACCATGCAGTAACTCTAATTCTTACCCCAACCAGAGATTGTATACACCACCCTCTTTTACCATTGTCTCGACGCCTTTCCACCACGAAACAATACCGAAGCTACCCCTACGAACTGCCGCTTTCTTTGATATATATGTCATAGAAAACGCAGTTCCCAGGAACAACTAGAATCAGCAAGAAATAGTGTCAGAGTAACAGTATCCATAACCATCGTATTGACGACCATGTTTTTCTCTACTTTTATCCACAGTCAAGCACACACCTACAGTTAACCTCCTCTTCCCCAAAGCCCACAGTCCACATGATTCTATCATTTCCAAACTCATATACCACCACTTATTGCTCATCCCCCGGTAGCGTTTGGCTAACGTACCTTCCCTGTCATTAACCCCCAGGCTACGATACCAACTGTAGCCTAATGCAACCCCTACGCCCAGAGACCTTAGGGTCAAACTTCCACGTAACCCCCCTTAACCCTCTCCCTCTCGTTAACCCCCCACGCTCCTCAACTCCTTTCCGATCTAGCCTCTCCAGCATACCCCCTGAATATCCTTAACTTTTCCGTTACTAACATTCTCTAACCTTTTGTATATATACTCCTATCCAGCCTACCTTCCCCCAGTAGGAAGGAACACCATTAGAACTTTACTAACCCTTTGCATGCCATCTATTCCCTCACAACCCATTCACAACCCTGTACCAAATGATCGTCCGTGCGAGGCTAGCCGCCTCACCAGTGACTAACTTCTATTGCCATACTTCCAGATCAATGTGGCAGAGTTAGCAACCCAGTCTCCACCACATCCAACCACCCATGCAATTAACAACCTAACCAAGTAAACCAGCTGATCATATCTTACTAACTCTTGGTCATCCTCCTTTCGGGACTTCGGTGAGACTTTTTCTATTGCACTAGACATATCGAAAGCCTTCGATAGAGTCTGGCATAAATCGTTAATTTCTAAACTACCCTCCTTCGGTTTCTATCCCTCCATCTGTGCCTTTGTCTCTAATTTCCTTTCCGGCCGTTCCATAGCTGCGGTTGTGGACGGCCATTGTTCACTTCCTCACCTTATAAACTCCGGTGTTCCTCAGGGCTCTGTCCTATCTCCTATTCTCTTTCTAATTTTTATAAATGATCTCCTTAACTGTACCTTAATTCCCATCCATTCATACGCAGACGACTCAACCTTACACTACTCCATTAGTTTTTCAGAACGCCCCAGCCAGCAATCCCTCAACGACAAACGTAATGAAGCCATAGAACTCTTAAATTCTGATCTAAATACTATTTCCAATTGGGGCAGAGAAAACCTTGTTAACTTTAATGCTTCCAAAACCCAATTTCTCCATCTATCTACCCGTCAGGATCTCCCAGCGGACTATCCCTTGTTCTTCAACAATACAAAAATCAACCCTTCATCTTCTCTCAATATTCTTGGTGTCTCTTTTTCTTCTGCTCTCATTTGGAAGGACCATATTACCAGTCTTGCTAAGGCAGCCTCCCAGAAGCTGGGTGTGCTCAACCGCCTTAGGGGGTTCTTTTCCCCTGCACAGCTTCTTGCTCTGTACAGGGGCATAGTGCGCCCTTGTATTGAGTATTGTTCACATGTGTGGGGAGGTTCCTCTCACACCGCTCTCCTAGACAAAGTTGAAAGGAAGGCCTTTCGTATCATTAACTCCCGTCCACTCACCAACTCTCTCCAATCTCTCTCTCTCCGCCGCAATGTTGCATCTCTCTCGCTATTCTATCGCTACTATAATAATCAGTGTTCCTCAGAGCTATCCCAGTGCATACCACCTCCTTTACGTAGGGCACGTGGTACCCGTCTTGCAACTCAATCCCACCCCTACTCTGTGCAACTCTCCAACCCAAGAGTGAAACGTTACTCTCAAACTTTCTTCTACTCAATATCTGAGCTCTGGAACTCTCTCCCAGAATCAGTCTTTCCCTCTTCCTATGACTTAAATTGCTTCAAACTCCGTGTGTCCAGGCATTTTGGCTCGAACGTCCCTTGATTTTGGCCCTGTCACTCTTTCAACTATGGGGGAGGCACTCGCTATAGGCAGTTATGCCTTTTGCCTCCCTCAATCACATAGAAAAAAAAAAAAAAAAAAAAAAAAAGGCACCTTCGGTTTTAGTATTATAATAATAATAATAATAATAATAATTCTTTATTCCAGACACATAAGATAGATACAGTATAAATACAGTACGACCTAATGGTCCATATCACATACACTTCTCGTCAGAGCACAGATAATAATTATACACAAAGATATATTAATAAAGACAATAAAAAAAAAAAAATACAGTAGGCCTATTTACAGAATAGAGCACATATCACATTTTGTCACAATATAACACAGATAGGCTAACTAAGGCTATTGCTCAATGTTGGTTAACACCTATTGCACAGATCATTGCTCATAGTTCAATTAGACCTATATATTACATTACAGTACATACTATGTGTGCAGCAGCTTCTGCCAGTGAGATATAATACGGGATTCATAGATATGATCACTAGACCAAAGAGCTACAATCAGCGTGTTACTGGAGGATTGCAGTCGCTGCGAAAAGCTGTACACCAGTCTCCTGATGACAGCCCGACAGCACTGCACATCCAACAGTGTGCACACCATACTAGTGCTTTCATATTTAGAGAGACCAATGAACATCTTGAGTATATTATGATAGGATGTACACAGACCATTTATGGTGGCTCTCTTATACTTCCACCACAAATGGGCCGTGTACATAGAGGAACAATATGTCCGGAACAAAGTGACTTTAGTTTCCCAATTACACATGTGGAATTTTCTCAAGATGGTGTTACCACGTAAATATAGCTGTCTGCGCTGACGGCCGATATCTGCATCATCTGAGCAATCGTTTGAGATAATGTGTCCCAGGTATTTTATTTTGTTTACTTCTTGAATAATTTGATTATTGAGTGAGAAATTTGGCAGTTTACTTTTATACAGTAATTTTGATCTAAATATAAGAACAGCACTTTTCAGTGGGTTGAATTTAACACAATGTTTACTACCAAAAGATTCACATATATCAAGAAGTTTGCTCAGACCCGCAGAAGACGGTGCAATAATGACCAGATCATCAGCATACATGAGATGGTTGATGATTTTATTCCCACCATAACATCCAATCTGCTCTTTATTCAATTTATCACTTAATTCATCCATATATACATTGAATAAGTAAGGTGAGAGAATACTACCCTGTCTCACTCCATTGGTTACTGTAAAGGAATCCGAAATAATGTTACCCCATCTTACATTAAATGTTTGATTGGCGTACCAGTACTTCAAGATTCTCAGTATATAGGATGGCACTCCCCTTGTTGCTAATTTATCAAACAGGATATTGTGGCAGACTCTGTCAAATGCCTTACTAGCATCAAGAAAGCATGCAAAAATAGAGCTGTTCATTTTGATGTACCCATCCACTAGCTCCTTCAGAGTGTAGATGCACTGGTCCGTACCATGATTCTTTTTAAAACCAAATTGATTACTATTAGTTGAGATATACACTGAGATTCTGTCTAAAATGATTAACTCTAGTATCTTACTTACAATACTGGCAAGGGCAATAGGTCTATAGTTGTCTTTTGATGTAATTTTGCCAGCCTTGTCTTTAATTACTGGTATCAAGGTAACGGACATCATAGATTCTGGTAGGAAACCATGGATTAGAAAGCTGGTAAAGCAACTGCTGAGTTTCTCCAAGAGGAGAGTGGAGGAGTACTTCAAATGTTCAGCATATATACCATCAAAACCACAGGATTTGTTAGCATCTAGCCTACTTATTGCAGCCTTGATTTTTTCACTTGTAACTTTAATTGTGTCATATTTTTCTTCTTTGTTACACTCTGTTGTAGCAGCAATGGTATTTCCTTGGTGCCCAACAGAGTTAAACAAAGTTTGGTAATGTGTTTTCCAAAGATTGGCTATGTTATTAGTACCAGAGATCCCATCTACACTAACGGGTAGAGGTGTGCAGCTATTATGCATTTTTTTAATATCCTTCCAGAAGGCCAATGTGTCTTTGCTAGCAAAGTTTTTGGCCAATGCTTCTCTTCTTAATACATTTTCATTGTTTTTATATATCTGATTGCATACTTGCATCTAGCCTTTAGTCTGGTGAACATGTCAAAATGGGTCCCTGTCTCGGTTTGTTATGATCCAGCCATACACTACGAGCATCTCGGGATGCCTGGTATAGTTCTGAAACATGGTCATTCCACCCAGGTTTGTTAAAAGAGTAATTTTTGTTATGCTTGTGAAATACTATGTCACTAGCCTTAGTAAGACAAGATATAATATTATTGTACAGCTTGCTGACTTCTTCTCGATGACTAGCATTAACACAATTGGGGTCTTCACAGGTAATGGCATCCTCACTGCCAGGATCAAGCTCAGAAAGGAGAGTGTGTGTTAAAGTGCAAAATTGCTCACACTCCTCCTCGTCAAGCCCGCCCCATGGCAGTTTTGGATTTACACTATTGTTTGACTGGGTTAATTCTGGCGCTCTTTCCAAACTAGCTGTTAAGGTCAATGGGATATGATCTTCATCTGTATATGTATACTGAATTTCCATATTTGTTATCATATCATGGAAATCAGCACTAGCTACGGTATGATCTAGCCAAGACGTTGAGCCCCATGCTGCACTGACACATGTGTAACTACTATGAGGGAGCATGAGCTGAGAAGAGATAATTAGATCATGCTCACCACAGAAGTTAGTCATATGACTAGCAAACAGAGAGTTACTCATGTCCTTCAGATTAGCATTCCAGTCCCCTATTACAGAGTAGCAGGTGGTATTTAGTTCTTGTAAAAGAGCACTTAGCTCTCCAAGGCATTCCAGGTATTGTTCTTCATTTTCATTACATTGGTAGGGCAAGTACACACTAAGAATAACTACTTTCCGTTGGATATCTTCTATTTCTATACCTGTACACCATGGTAAATTTGTTACAAGTGGTTTAACCCGGCTGTCTAAAGAGTCCCTCCACAAAATAGCTACTCCTCCCGGTGGGTGACCTGCTACTAGACCATCCATAGCATCGGTTGTCGAGACCCCAAACCCATGAAAATTATCACAGATAGTACTGAGGTTACCCAAATCCTGTTTAAAATACCAAGTCTCCTGCAGGCACACAATATCACTGGTATTAAATACGTCTACTACATCAGGGCGTAGGAGAAGCCCTCTGTTGGTTTTAGGGAGCCCCCTACAGTTATAAGTAGCAATACGCAAATTGTTGGGAGATGAAGTAGACTTTATATCCATGATTAAGAGTTGTTGGGAGGGTGGGTTACCGTAGTTATAGAGTCCTCATTTGTTGATACCGGTACCTGTGCCCTACGTTCTCTCCACCAGTACACCGATGCTTCCTCTGGCCAAAGTTCTTCATCCATAAACACCTCGGGATTTGGACACTCGCAGTTTATTCTGAATGAAATATATGTGTGCCTATCAGACCAGGGAATAATTGGTTCAACATCCATACTAAGACTGAGTTTATTGGAGAGATATTCTTTCAAGTCGGATGCCGTCACTCCTGGCTTAAAACCTGTCGCGAATACTTTGGCTATGCGTGATCTTTTCACTTTTTTAACTGTACTTATCCCCGTACTTTTATTTTTACCCTTAATCCCCTGATGCATAAAGTTCCTAGGTTGAATTTGCACAGCCATAGAATTCCTAACATTGTTTGTGGCTGGCTGCTCTGAGGGTCAGAGGGAGGTCCCTCACGCTCCCGCCCACTACAGTTTTCTAGTTTTTACAGGCTATTAAAGCCTAGAAATTGCTGTAAATTGCCTATGCGTTCCAGAACGTCACCCGCAGGGAATGGGTTAAACAGGTGATTATGGAGGCAGGAGTTATCGTCCCTTGAGATATGTGCCCCATTAATTGTTATTTTGTCTCATTTAAGTATTATGCTATTCATAGTGCAGTTGAGTCCAGTACATGATTAGATTGATATCCAGTACTGTATTCGATATCTTGATATTAATCGTGATCATGTACTGAACCTTAACTGTCTTGGTGGTGTAATGGTTAGAGCATTTTACTTTTGTATGTTGTGTCATGTGTTTGAATCCCGGGAGGATCACATAGTTTTATTAATTTCGTTTGGGGGTGATTGATGCTAAGAACTTAAATTATTTAAGATTATAAGTTTAGCCTAATTCTTGAACATAGGACACACTAAGAGAACCAATAGAAATATACCCTGTTACAAATAAGGGCCAAAATTCTTGAACATTTGTCTCTAAATCTCACAAACGACTAGATTAATCGAGCTAACATTTCTACCATTTGGGAAGGGTCAGCCAGAGAATAGTTGTGAAAATTTACAGCCCATTTACTCTAGCCCCTTTGTACTAGCTGTCACACTAAAAAATCATCTATACCTTCATGAATTCAACTTAATTTCCTGATCTTGAGACACTAAAAGAAACTCCCCAAGAAAAATGAACACTTGGTTATATAGATTTTGCTCATGTGTGTTAAGGGACTTTCTATTTCTCTTTACTAACCACAAACCAAATTTGAAACTCTAAAGATAGGACGTATTTTGAATGCGAGTGTATAGTTTGGGACTATTCCATCAGGCCCCGGGTACCCCACTCCACTGGCGGCGATGAGGGACGGGCCGCGGGAGAGGCTGGTGTGGCTCCCGTGCATCAAGACGAACTCGGGCAAGCCGGACTACCTCGCTACTGTTGATGTTGACCCCGAATCTCCAGAGTACTGCAAGGTAACGATAATACAGGCATAAAAATACTGTATTATAATGGATATACTGTATAGTAAAATAGAGAAGAGCGTATGAATCTGCTTTTTTATGAGGACAAGCCCGACTTCCTCACTACCTTCACTGGACGATATCAAGACAACACCAACATGGACAGACGAATACAATGTGCATTATAATAATTTAACAGGGCTATCCGGCATTACCCATATTTAAAATATACCGGAGTTAACACAGTCTGACCCATTCATGTTTGACATTCTCACGAGTAGGTGTAGTCACCGTGTAGTCTCCTCCTTCCCCTCTGTCTCTATATCTCAATTTTCCTTTTCTAGATGATCCATATTCCACCTATGAATAGTGTGTAGGCTCTTCTCTTTACTTCTCTCCTGTTACTCCGTCTCTTTCCCTCAGGTGATCCATCGTCTGTACCTGCCGTACCTGGATGACGAGATCCACCACACCGGTTGGAACACCTGCTCCTCCTGCTACGATGACCCCAGCCGCGTCCGGAACCGCCTCATCTTGCCCGCGATCGGCTCATCCAGGATCTATGTTGTCGACATCTCCAACGAACGCAAACCCAAAATGTTTAAGGTAGCTTATTCTGAGGTCTGTTTTTAGGAGTCATTGAAATGTAGGCATGTTAGTTTAGGACTTTATGGATTACATTTAAACATTTGAATGGAAGATGCGTTCATAAACTCTACATGCTCAAAGCTGGTTATACTGAAGGCCGGTTTTCAGGGCTTATGCCATTAAAGGTCTTCTATATTCATGGGGTCAAGGTATAACCTCGAATAGAAAAAAAAAATACTCCATGAAGCTTAACTAAATACCCCCATGACCCCATGACAGACTAATGAGGAAGTAAGAAGGAGGTGTGGTGTGGAGGTAGATGTGCTGGAAAGTGTGAAAAGGAACAACTTGAGATGGTTCGGCCATATGGAACGTATGGAAAGCGAGAGAATGACTAAGAGGGTGTACGAGAGCGAGGTGGAGGGACAGAGAGGGAGAGGTAGACCGAAAGAGAGGTGGAAGGATGGAGTGAGGAAGTATATGAATGAAGGCGGTGCTGGTTGGGGGGAGGGGCGTCGACTGACCGGGGACAGAGGTGCATGGGGCGGTTCGTTCGTGGCCACCCCTTCGGGGATCACGGCGTCAGGCAATAGATAGATAGATAGACCCTCCTTTGAGATAAATATGTACATTTTTTGGTAGGAAAATGTTCAGGGTAAAGGCCGGTTCCTCCTAAATTGCAGGCTCGCTATCGTTACCCAGGAATAAATCAACACCTTAACCCCCTACTGTACCATAGGGTACTACCATAAAAGTTCCCCCCAGTCCCAAGCAATGTTGCCAAAATGGCAAGATATAACAACCTCCCGCCTCAAAAGATGGAGGAATACTGTCTCTCCTAGCCTGTAGAGGCTTGGATATAAGCTGAGAAGTGTTGCCAAGGTCTAGAGCAGTGCTCATACGACGTGGTACCAGGCACTGCCTGATACTGGCAGTTACAAGGATTGTATATTACTGACGGTTCTCTGCCGTCGCTGGGACTGGGGTGATTTATCTACTGATGACTCTCTGCTGTTGCTGGTACTGGAAGGGTTAATGGCATGAAAGGTCTTATAATTGACTACAAAATGGGGTGAGAGGTCTTAAAATTGCCAAACTAGTGGAGCAAACTTCTTAAAATCTGAAAACCAATGGGGCTAAACAGATCCAGGATCCTGAGGTACTGAAGTCTAACAGCGGGAGTCACTGGAAGAGTACTGAAAGAGTTTATAGGAGGCCGAGGTACTGAATTCTCAACAGCAGGAATCACTAAAAGAGTACTGAAAGAGTTAATTGTGACAGATCCTTGTGAAACGGGAGTGAAACCTGCTTGTTCCATACCAGACGTTGTAATTCCCGAGAAGGGGTGGCTATGAAGATTAGGCGTTTGTCAAGAACTGCTAAGTCAAGTTACCCGGGCTTGACATCTACCAATAACATATTAAGTGAGGATTTGATCCGCCGACCCTTTGATCAGCAGCCGATGCTCTACTGACTATGCCACGGCTCGCAACGACTTGCTTGTTACTTACACACAAATAATTTTACTTTACTCTTGACAATGTTGCCAAAGTAGCTAAATTTCGTTAGATGCAGAAATTCGCATCAACAATTTTTTTTATGAGGCGCTATCCCAGGCAGGGATTATAACCTGGGTCCTCTCGCACACCAAGCGATCGCGATCACTTGACCAATAAGACCATTAGAGATATCTTACTTGGCCTGGTGGCTTAACCCCTTCACCACCATGACGTAATTATCATCACATTCTGGTGACCATTAGACGATGGTAGTTTATAATCTACTTATACGACTCAAATGGGTAAATACGGTCTCAATAAAACCCTCTTAGTAACATAAGGTCCTTCTTAAACTGTAAAAATCATCAAATTTTAACCAGAATATAAGGTATAAAGACGTCATGGTGCTGAATGGGTTAAGTATATTTCCGCATCGTGTGTTTTGTTTAGGTATTTGCCACAATTTCTGGCCTTTACACTGGAGCCCCAGGTACTGAAGTCATTAATGTATTGAGTGTTATGTACTGAAAGAGTTAATTATGACAGATCTTGGAGCCGGAGGTGCTGAAGTCTAATGGCGTGAGTCACCCGCACACCACCCACTGCCTCCCCAATGGTCAGGTGATGATCTCCACCCTCGGGGATGAGAACGGCAAGGCTAAGGGCTCCTTCATCACCTTCGACTCGTTCACCTTCGAGCACACCGGTTAGTATTATAGTGGAGTTCAGGACAGATTCTTATTTATTTGTATATTTTTTAGCTGCCTCCTCCATCTAGCTTCCAAAAATACAACCAAGTCTTGGTGGTATATATTTTTGCATTTTTCGGGAGAAAAATGCCTCAGCCAAAGGCCAGTTCCTCCTAAATGGCATACTCGATATCGCTCGCCAGGAACAAATTTACACCTAAAGGCTGTCAAGCAAACTGAGTACCACTTCTTCACGTTCACTCTTCAAAAGTGGTCAATACTCAAACTGGGAATGCCAATGGCTTCTATAATATGCTTAATTATATTGAATAGATAACCTGTAAGAGAATATAAATTATTGGCAATCATTGTATGCACGAGGGGTAGGAGCGGAGAAGCATCCTGGCCCTAGCGGAGGCCCACCTCAACTGCGCCAGTAGTGGGCGAGATTCTTCAAAGTATTAGTAGCATTGAATAGTCAGCTTAAATACATAATACTGAGAGTAGCACATTGAAATCATTGTAGATTGATAACCTGATACAGAACAGAGATTAGTAGCAACTAAGTTACTAGGGAATAAATAACCAGTGAAAGAACCTCAACAGGGCGCTGGACGGAGATGGACTCCGAGTTCGGCTACGACTACTGGTACCAACCTGCCCACGATGTGCTCATCTCCACCGAGTGGGGCTGCCCTACTGCCTTCTTCAGAGGATTCGACCCCAAAGACCTACAGGCCGGTGAGTAGCCTATGTGTGCATTGTGTGGGAGGAGAGGGGGAATAGACGGAGCTGTAATGAGGGTGTGCCGAGTGTGTAATAATAGCGATAATAATAATAATAGACGGTCAATCACTCATCATACACATTTCCTGATCTTATCTCAAGTTGTTAATGGACTGCCCTTGGTTACAACAAGGCATCGACAAATCCCCAGTGGAATAGGACGTTGGTAAAGAAACAAAACACTTTCTAGTTCTAATCACCCAAGGGGAAGACTGGATTTAGTTATTAGGCTTACCTGTCTAGAATGGGATTTGAACCCACATATCCTGAATCAGCAACTTCAAATAAAGAGTATATAGTCCATTCGCTACGTCCACAGACCGTAGCGCGGTTGGTAGAGCACTCGCCTGCAAACCGTGAGGTTAACGGTTCGAGTCTCGAGCCAGCAAGTGTGTGTTATTGGCAGACGCCAGTGCTGTTGGTGGACAGCGTGGTCTAGCAATCTGTGGCACTATTCACTGAAGTCCCTGATCATCATGGCACCCACCCTAGCCCAGCTCTTGAGCAGAGAGTGCATGGTGGTAAACACTGCATCATCATCATAATCATTGTGTGTGTGTGTGTGTATTCATTCTAGCAACGGAAGAGGATTAATCTACCTTCCAAAGCTTCGTTAATATGATGCTCCTCTTTAAGTCATAATTTGAAACTCCATACTCATCTTTTTGTCCCCTAGGCAAGTATGGGACCCACCTGAATGTGTACTCGTGGTCCAACCGCAGCCTGCTACAGAAGTTGGACCTGGGGCCGGAGGGAACCATGCCACTCGAGATTCGCTTCCTCCACGAACCAACTGCCACCCAGGGATTTGTCGGATGTGCGCTCTATGCCAATGTTTTCAGGTATTATATGTGTGAGTTTTATGTCAATATCTTCAAGTAATCTGTTGGCTGTGTGCGACATGTTAATGTCTTTAAGTCGCAGGTTTCATTTTCTAGTATCAGTCGTTTGCTGGATGATGGATGTGATTTTCATGAAAGAATGAATGAAAAAATGATTTTCTAACACCTTGCCTCCTCAGGAAGCTCTACAAAAAGAGAGGCCATGGCAGAAACTGCCTCCAGGCTCCCTTTCCTCGACATGCTCCCCTTACCCGCTTCACGGTATTATTTTCACTGCATGTATCGAAAGCATTAGCACCGAAGGAGTAGACTCAAAGCCGTCTCTCACCTGGACGCCTCTTCTGGGCAGCGCAAATGTAAATTCACTTACGCAAACCCATGCTTTGCGAAAGCACAGATGTGTAAACTTCTTTGAATCTGCGTAAATGCACAAACGCAAGCTATAAATTTGTGTAAAATTATATTTATAGTAAAATAATACTGTAGTACTGTATAGTAAACTGTTGTTACTATAATAACAAGGGTCAATTGCTAATATTCATTATTATGCATTACTAAATATTTGTTAATCATTATTCATTAATTTCATTGAGTTGACAGTCAAGTTAGTCAGTCAGTCAGCCAAACCCACACTCCCTTAACCCGTACAGCCCCAGCGACGCGTCTGACGCGTCGGCGATGTATGTAACGCACAGCCCCAGAGACGCGTCTGACGCGTCACCCTAATTGCGCCGACCGTAACCTCAGGTGTAGCCACTCAAGAGGGCTCAGATTTGTATGGGAACTGTGTACGTATCCCACGCAACCGTGCCGATGGTTGAAAACTCTCAAAGTCTACGTGCGTGCGCGTGAGCGCGCAATAACCTGGTTTTTTTGGGTAATTGCCTTCAATTTTGTACTCTTGTAAAATACGTTTTCGGGGGCTCTGTAGGACCATTCTTTAAGCTTTTTGAGCGGTTTTTCGTGGTTTTTCCTTCATTCCTAACCCATTCGCTATTGTTTCTGGAATAAACCATTTTTTGAAAACCGGCTGGGTTCTGGTGAACAAACATTACAAAACTAGCCGGGGCTCCACGGGTTAAAGGGGTAGGGAGGATCAGCAAGAATAAATTTCTGATCCCTTAGTGGGAGAAAATTCTGGAGGTGGGATTCCCAGTCCCAACCTTCAGGGGCTATCTGCGCCACAAAAGTGACGGGCGATGGGGTCGCCACATCCCTACGCCTACGCCTACTACAAGGAGTTGACAGTTAACAACTTGACAAATGGCGAAATGACAATTCACAGCTCACACTTGACATCAGACTCCTTCTCCAACTCCATCTTGAGCAGGTCCATGTTGCCCTTCAGGAACACAAATATTACAAGTAACAGCATGAGCATTTGTTGAGATGGAGCAAAATCTTGACCACACAGTCCTCTGAACTGGAGTTGGCATATGATGCGTATAACTGCATTTAACATCTTTGTGCTCATCTTGTTTCTCATTTTGTCTTCACTATGGTGATATCAAAAAATATCCTCAAAATGCCAAATTTCAGGAAGATGCCAAGCTCATTTTTTGGATGCCAATCATGATAAAATGTAGCCAAATTTCTGGAATTTGGCACCCAAGATGCCAACAAGTTTGTTCTTGCACAAGCGCAAATTTGCACAAGATTTGGTACAAAGGCAAATGCGCAAACAAAATCACACTTGCTCGTAGTGTGCAAATGCTCACCACTGAACTTTTTTTTAAATTTTATTTATCCCTGCGGGGCGGTCAGCAATAAACCAGGCACATGAGTGTTCTGAAGAGGGGGAACACTGGTCCACTGCTATAGAGGCTGACTGCACCACCGAAGTGATGGGCGATGGGGTCGCCACATCCCTACGCCAAAATAAGAAATTGGAATTTAGTTAAGTTAGTGTAGGGTGTGTAGTTATGATTTTATGAAATTAATGAGTGTTTTTTTTTTAAAAGAAAGCTAGACAAATTTTATCGTTGTGTAATTGAAGCACAGAAAGACAAAAAGGCAGGTAGTGAAACAGGACACATATAAAGCTCTCCCTGGGAGTGCTTCCCTAAACTGGTTGACGCCAGCAAAAACCTCCTTCAGGATTTATGCGACTCAAAACTATCTATCTATCTTTTGCCAGATGCCTTAATCCTTGAGGGGTTGGTCACGAATTAACCGCCTTCATATGCTTCCATATGCCCAGGCAACTCTTTAGATTATCTATCTTTTTCCTGTTCACAGGGAAGAGTCGCTTAAGCCCAACTGTCCATCAGTGTGTATAGTGTGTGGGGCTGAATGTGGAATATTATTGTACTGTTGAAATAGCTGTGGATGTAAACCAGTGTAATCAGCTCGACCATGCTGATCAGGTGCTCGCTTATACCTGTGTACATGCATCACTGGTCTAGCACACCTCTAATGTCCGCCATTGTAGCGAGTAGTGTGGAAGTCCATGCCCTCAGATCAATAAACCTTTTTGGTGTTGTGGGGAGCGAAACTAAAGAAATGTTGTTGTTGTTCCCCAAGCTGCCTGGCCGAACAGCCTCAAAAGGCCCCGAGCAAGGCCAAGGCCATAACCGAGCGCCCCCACAGAACCCTCCCTGCCGACCACAATAAAGCCTGGGTGACCGAAGCCACTCCATGGCGGGGAGCTGAGGAGGGTGCGGAAACGCCCGGGAAACCAAAGACCCACCCAGGGCCCTGTGCCCCTCAGCAATTATGAAGAGAAAGTTGAGGGGCAAAGGAAAAAAATGTGACGCTTTGGCTTCCAATCTTGGTAGATTGGGAGGTCAATCCACGGAAGAGATGCCGTCACTTGAGATCTAGAAAATATATAAGTAAAAGGAACAGTCAGGCTAAGCTATGGGTTTGGCAGAGGTCGCTCAGTTCTCACTCTGATAGACCAGCCCATCACTAAAGAAATGTAAAGGACGCTGCCATGACAAGAGATTGGGTACATTTCTCTGTCCTAATATGTATCATTTCCAGGTTCTATCGAAAGGATGATGGGACCTATGCAGCTCAGAAGGTGATCAGCATTCCCCCTAAGAAGGTGGAGGGGTGGGCATTGCCTGAGATGCCAGGTCAGGCACAGTGATCTTTGAGTTTATATTTATTTTCTGAATTTTATAAAGTATTAGTTCAAAATATGATGCACAGCAAACTACATTTAACAGAGTTGATATTTGTTGTATATATATCCCAGAATATGCTTTAAGAAGCTTCTTCAATAAGCATACAGTAAATCTAAGCTTTTTCAATTTAATTTGTTTTCATATAATCTTTCGCTTTGTCTAGTCACTCCATTGAGATTGTTACAGTCTATAAAGTATATTGAGGCAACTGCTACAATACCCCTTAAATTTTTAGTGTTTTCTTCAACAGCTACAATGACTGCAGAGTGTGGGTTTCAATGTTTCTAAGCTGTCCCCCCTTTCCATTCATTAGGTCTTATGACGGACATCTTGCTCTCGCTGGACGACCGCTTCCTGTACTTCAGTAACTGGGCCCACGGTGACATCCGGCAGTACGACGTCAGCGACCCCGCTAACCCCAGGCTGGCGGGACAGATCTTCCTCGGGGGGTCCATTGTGAAGGGGGGCCCCGTCAAAGTTGTACACGACACCGAGCTATCAGTAAGTTAGGAGAGCTGTATACTCGATTCAAAGTTTCAATTATCTTCATAGTTGTTATTGATTGATTTAACTTGTTTATCATCTTTTGGGTATAATAATAGTTCATCATTCATTGTCAAGACTTGGAGTCACTTTTCAAATTACTAATAACCAATCACATTCATTTCATAATAATCATAGAGTGAAGATTTGTTGCCAAGTTAATTGGAATGGACTATATTAAGCTTTCTGTATGATATAGCTTTCTCTACAATGCTAATGGGTCCATTGTAAAAGGGGCCCCTATCAAAGTTGTACACAATATGGAGTTTTCTGTGAGTTGGGAGGTGTATTTAGTAGCAGATCTCTAGGCTGGTGGATCAAATCTCTCTTGAGTGGTCTATTGTCAAGGGGGGTCTGGTCAAGCTTATACACAACACAGAGTTATGAGTGAGCTGGGTGGTGGCAGCAAGTTTTCTCTATCATAAACTTTCTCCGATAGGCTGGTGGGTCTCTAGAATGGCTAAACAGATCTTCCTTGCAGGATTCAATGTCAAGGAGAGCCCAATCAGAGTTATACTGTATATGTGACCTGAATCTATCGGTGAACTGGGAGAGTGGTAGTAGGTCTTCTCCATTATAAGCTCTCTCCAATAGACTAGTGGGTTTGGGGGGAGGGGGCATTATCAAGGGGGGCTGGTACAAGTTATACACGACACAGGGTTATCGGTGACTTAGTTGTACAGTAGTAGCAATATCCATTAGCCAAATAAGTAAAGATTTGGCCTATCTTGATGCATTATAGGAAGAATGCTTCAAGCTCTGTGTGTCACAAAATTTGAACTCTAATGTATCTTGAATTTGGCTCTCTATCACTCATTCAATTTTGGGTAGGGGATACTTGTTACAGGCAGGTTTGCCTTTTGTCTCCTTCATACACACACCATAAGAAATATAATGACAGTGATAATGCAAAGATTATAAATTATGACGATGATGCACAAGGGAAATTAATGACAACAGTGTGGAAAGAATAAATGGATTACAATTTCTATACAGAATATGAAACCCTTCACTTCTAATATTAGGCCTGGACTTCTCATCTTCCAGGATCAGAACAATAGACAATATACATACATACATAAATACATAACATTTTAAGACTGAGTGTTCCACACATAAGTGCAGTTTCAGTCTCTTGTCCTAATGGCGGCGTTCCAGGCAACCCTGTTAAGGGCTGCTTCACTTGTCAAGTTCTTGGATTTGAGATCGGCGCGTATAGTCCGATCCCAGGTCTTCCTCGGTCCACCCCTTGGTGCAGCTCCCTCCACAATCACAGACCTGCATTTTGTCACCCAATTTTGTTCATCCATTCTCTCCACATGTCCATACCATCCCAGTCTACTTGTACGCATCACCTCGCTAATACTCTTTATACCTAAACGTCTCCTCAGCTCAACATTTGTTATTCTATCCTGTAGCCTGGCCCCACACATCCATCTCACCATTCTCATCTCATTACGCTCCATTCTGTTGACATCCTCTACTTTAACGGCCCATGTTTCTGAGGCATACGTCATTGCACTTCTAACACATGAGGCATACACCTTTCCCTTCAGGGGGAGAGGCATTCTTTTCATGGTCAGGATTGGCGTCAATTCTCTGAACTTCCCCCAGCCACACCTAATTCTAGCAACAGTGGCAGCCTCGGCCCCACCACCGGCAGAGATGGTATCTCCTAGGTAACAAAACTTGTTCACCAGCTCCAAAGACTCATTTCCAAAATTCACAGCCACAGGATCATCACTTAACACAAGCTCGCCTTTGCACACTACGCACTCAAATTTCTCTATTTCTGACTTATCCTTCGGCAGGGGCCCCTTTATTCTACTACAGCGCTTACTCCCATGGTGTACCCAACATCGACAGATGCTACATTGAATTGAGTTAACGCCCACTCCCTTTCCACACACTGCACATGGGTATATACATTCCACTTCTCCTTATATTATCTAGTCTTGTAATCTTTAAGGACTAGAACAGTAAATATTATACTTTCCACTACTCTTTTTCTCCTAACATTGTCTTGGCTTATGATCTTTAACCCTTGTCGGACGGAAACATTTGTTACTTTTACGTCCTGTGTGGCAGGCAGATTTACCCTAAACGAGCATCATTCCATGCTCTTTTTCATGCATAAACAAGAGCCAGAGCGTAATACAATTATGTATCCGTGAAAGGGCGATAATAGAGCTTTCCAATGACACCTGAATCATCCTTTTATGACAACGGGTTCGCTTGCAACTATGTTGCAACGCGAGTACAAAAACCCTAAAATACGGTAATTTCCTAAGATTTTACCCTATCTAGCGAGACGAGGAATATGTACACATGTTGTGGTGATATCAGTGGCGGGACTAGGTCCACGCTGAACGGTCAGAGCCCGCCTGCGGTCCTCCCACCCCGTGGACACTCTCATAATGCCGATAATGTGCGCAACATCCCTTGCTACTTAAGTCGAGTCCCGCTGTTCTCTTAGCCAACTTAAGTCATCAGCCGCTCTTTGAGGGTTAAGAACCAGAACGACAGATAATATACATTCCACTTCTCATCATTATTGTCTTGTCTTGTTGTAATCTTCCAGGACCAGATCAATAAATAATATAAACTTTTCACTTCTCATATTGTCTTGTCTTCTAATCTTCCAGGACCAGCCTGAGCCAGTATACATTCAGGGGCGGCGGATCCTTGGCAGCCCTCAGATGTTGCAGCTCTCTCTTGATGGGAAGCGTCTCTATGTCACAGACTCCCTCTTCTCACCCTGGGACAAACAGTTCTACCCGGATATTGTCAAGTAGGTGTCTGCCCATCTCTTTGCTTTACTTTTTGCGACATTATAATCGGAGTCGGAGGTGGTGCAGAAGCTGGTTCCATTGCTAGAGTCAGAAGTGGTTGGGGAAAGTTTAGAGAGCTGCTGCCACTGCTAACATGAGAGGGCTCCCACCCCACCTTAAAGGGAAGGCATATACCTCATGTGTTAGGAGTGCGATGAGTGAGTCGATGACCCTATGCCTCGGAGACGTGGCCGGTTAAAGCGGAGGATATCAATAGAATGGAACGGAATGAGAAGAGAATGGTGAGATGGATGTGTGGGGTTAATCTCAGAAACGGGGTATTGAGCGAGGATTTAAGAAGGCGTCTGGGCATTGGGAATGTCGGTGAAGTGATGCGCACGAGCCGACTTGGTTGGTTTGGACATGTGGAGAGAATGGATGATCAGAACTGGGTAAGGAAATGCCGGACTGTGAACGTGGGGGTAGCTGCGCATAGGGGTAGACCTAGAATGACATGGAATCAGGTAGGCCTATTCCGGTCCGATCTCAAAATAAAGAACTTGAGAAGAAAGGCAGCCCTTGACAGGGCCACCTGGAAAGCCGCCATTTAGGATGTGAGACTGTAACCACATTACCTGTGGTCAAAACGGTCTTTAAACTTGTATGTATGTATGCAAGATCGGAGTACGGAGTCAGAGCCACGGAGTCAGCTATTTTTGAGTGGGTCTAAGTCATACACCATATCTCTATAGAATTTAATATTTCTAGATTAAAAATTTACATTAACTCAAGCACACTATTGTAGGCTTTGAGACCCATATAGGTGAACAAATTTAATATAAATTTGTTATGTTCATTAAGATAATGTAAGTGGTAGTAATACTTTTTATTAGGTAAAATATTATTTCATCTTGCCCGAGAAGTACAATTCCCTCTTAACTCGTTAGCCCTGGGAGACATCAATAGACATGCACACTTTTCCCAGTCTTTTTTGTTGCCTTGAGTGGCAAAGTGATATACTGGAGGGGAATAGACTCTCCCACACATCTTTAGTGTGGGTCTGTCCACAATTAAAGAAGGTTGTCCCCGACACACTCTCGTGACTTTCATCCCCACCAGGCATCCCTTATACTTCAGTAATAAATTTTGTCCCCCCAGAAATCCAGAATATCGTAAAACCACATATTCAACTCCAACACAGGAATAAGGTGGCTCACCAGAGATGAATCCCTCTCCATTATTGAAGAAACATTTGTAGTGGCAGAACCTTTGCCAAACTGCTACTCCTTGGGTCTACGAATCTAATCCTAAGTTAAATTATAAATAAGAAATTAGTTATTATGTTACCTCCACCAACCGACTTTACTCCTAAACTCAATTAATGAAATCAACAAATACATGTGGGTTTTCAGATAATGTCTGTTCTCCATCATGTATATAACTCATATCTTCAACACTTTAATTGCAGCAAAGGATCCCTGATGTTACAAATTGATGTAGACACTGAGAAGGGTGGCATGACTCTCAACCATAACTTCCTGGTGGACTTTGGCAAGGAGCCGGATGGTCCTGCACTAGCCCATGAAATCAGGTAACTTTATTATGTTGTCAATAAAAGTGCATGTACAGTCGGCCTAATAAGTGATGTCTCGGCACCAATTATGTTTTTATCAATAATTGGTAGCAGCAATATTTACACATGATTTCTTCTTTTTGAGTGAGCATATACCAACATGTTCCTTCCATTACCTATCCTATTCAACATCTGACAAGATATTAATACAGCACAGAGTGAGCCAAACTTAATGACAGCTGAGACATGACTTATTAGCACCACTGTACAGTCCAAGGGCAGGAATTAGTGGACACTTTTTTTTTTTTTTTAGCGGCACAATTATGATACACTGGAGATCTATTTTGATAAACTAATTGAGCTGCAAATATCAATGTACTGGTTTTCACTAGTTAATGCTCACCGTCTTGTTTGTATCATTAGGAGATGTTCAGGTATTATTGACCACGACTGTACTATCTTGATTCGAAATTAAGGAGTAAAATGTGTTTGTATGGAAATTGTCAATGAAGTAAGGATTAAAGAAAAAAATATATAGATAGACAATTAAGGTAAATTTAAGAGAGGTTGCAGAAAAGGGTACAAGGAGAACGATGTAAGTGTTGTGTTGCAAATGATATGTTGTATATTTGTTATTTGATGTGCTGTTAAAAATTGTTATGTGGTGTAACTGGTGTATAATGTGGAGTGCTCCAACTGGTGTACTGTATTGTGTAGTGTTCTAACCAATGTATGTGTTGTATTTTGGTGTAACTGGTGTATCATGTGGAGTGTTCTAACTGGTGTATGTGTAGTGCTCCAACCAATGTATGTGTTGTATTGTGGTGTAACTGGTGTATCATGTGGAGTATTCTAACTGGTGTATGTGTAATGCTCCAACCAATGTATGTGTTGTATTGTGGTGTAACTGGTGTATCATGTGGAGTGTTCTAACTGGTGTATGTGTAGTACTCTAACCAATGTATGTGTTGTATTGTGGTGTAGGTCTAACTGGTGTATCATGTGGAGTATTCTAACTGGTGTATGTGTAATGCTCTAACCAATGTATGTGTTGTATTGTGGTGTAGGTCTAACTGGTGTATCATGTGGAGTATTCTAACTGGTGTATGTAACCTATGGTGTTGTATTGTGGTGTAACTGGTGTATACAATGGAGTGATAAAACTAATGTAGTCGTCGACATGATTTTCTGGACAATATTTGGAGGCAGAATAAGGATACACTTCCAAACTATTCTGATAAACTCTTGACTCACAAAAATGTAAGTGCGATTATTGATTATTATTACTGAGTTTGTCAGGCCTTTAAGGCAGTTAAGTTGCCTAGTTTATATAATCTAATTTTTATTAATTTCACTCTAAACTCCAAACACTTCCCAATGAAATTAATGAAAGCATGGGATTGTCCCGGGATTCAAACCTGGGTTACCACATACAGATCTTATAACACTCTAACCATTACAAAATTAAAACCATTATATATTAGCTTCACTAGTACATACATACATACATACATACAAGTTTAAAGACCGTTTGTCCACAGAGACTGTAGTTACAGTCTCACGTCCTAAATGGCAGTTTTCCAGGCGGCCTTGTCAAGGGCTGCCTCCATTGTCAAGTTCTTTATTTTGAGATCGGACCGGAGTACCCGAGCCCACGTCATTCTAGGTCTACCCCTACGCGCAGCTCCCCCCAAGTTCACAGTCACTATCTTGTTTTTATCATTACAAAGTTATCAAGACCACAACTGTACGTATTATACTCTAACCGATGTATGTGTAACTGATGTAATATACTGTATATGTTCCCTCCGTCAGATACCCCGGCGGCGACTGTACCTCGGACATTTGGTTACCCCCAGGATCTTCCGAGTGCCCCCACAGCAAGCTCCCCAAGGCAGGACTCTAAGACAATCACCACTACTGAGTTACTTTCACAATAGGGGCATCCACACCAGGGCACATCTTACTCAAAGCATATGATTGACTGGTAGAAACCGTGAATACTTTGGAGGGCCATTATGAACTGTTGTACCTCCTTTACACATGTCGATCACATGTTAACCCAATTAACAGGCTTCAAACTATCTCATCTGACCCTTTTTACTACCGCAGATCCTTCCTAAAATGCAAAAAATTGTCTAAATATATCAAGACAAAAAATAAGAAGCTGTCGCTGGTACAGAAAGGGTTAAAATTATAATGTGCTGTTGTAAAGGTCTATATTATAGCTTACCACTCAACATAAAATGTGTATAAGTGTGTAGGCCCATATTACTTAAGATACAATTTTATCTAAATATGTATACAGAAAAATGATTGTGAATTAATTAATATTTTAAAAATAAATTAATAAAAATCGAAATATTTATCCGTTATTTGGAACTTTAAATCCAATTAAAATCACATCCATACAATCGTATGTAGGCTACAGTACTGTATATACATATGTATAATTTACGTGAGGTATACAGAATCCCTAACTTGGTGCTATATTAATTCACATTTCAAAGAGATACTCTTCTTGTTAACCCTTTGTTATTTTATTATTATCATTAGACAATTTTACTCTGTTTAGCAAGGATATAATGATAGTCAACGAATTAATGGAGACCTAATACGTTTCGCTGATTACTAGACGTCCTTCCTAAGCTGCATAAAATCATTTAATAATAGTCAGAATAAAAGGAATAATGGCATCACCCATACTGAAGTGGTTAATGACACTAATATCTGTTACATCGTAACCCAATGAAGGATTATGACGCGTTTTGAGTTTATTCTGGCTATCATTAAACAATTTTATTCAGTATAGGAAGGAATTGTGGGAGTCAGAGGGATTATTGAGATGTGTTTTAAAGGTGGGGGCTCATGGGTTGAGGTAAAAATGGAAAAATAATCGCCAACCTGCATATAATCATCTTGTAAAATGCAATGTCACTGAAATAATTATTAACAACGGTATAAAGGATTTTGCGGATCGTCTATACCGGGCCTGTGACGTCATAGTGACGTCACACCAGTATCCTTAGCCTAGACTGGATGGTGGACTTACACTCTTGTGACGTCACAGGCCCGGTATAGACGATCCACAAAATCCTTTATACCATTGTTAATAATTATTTCAGTGCCATTGCATTTTGCAAGATAATTATGTACAGCTTGGCGATTATCATTCCATGTTTATCTCAACCCATGAGCCCCCACCTTTAAGCCCTTTGACTGCTAGCTGAGGATTTTTCAACACTGAATATAATTGCCTAATGATAGTCCAAATTTCCTAATATACAGTAGAGTCTTGTTATGGTGCTGTCTTTTTGTAACACTGTTAAGGCTGGTGTAGTTGCAGATACTGCAGGTGCCAGTGCTGCAGGGGGACTCTGTTGAGTCTTGCTGAGGCACGGTTAGCACTATACCAACATCAGCCACAGTGATAACTTGGTGGGGCAGTGCTGTGGCGGGACTTTATTGTACAGTACTACAGTACACTCCAACAACTGAAAGGCAACCCCATCTGAGCCGTTACAATGCATGTAATGGAAACATTATTTTTGGCGTACTTGTAATGAATGGACTAGAGTAACAAATAAGACAGCTATACCCTGTTCCAAATAGTAATCCAGAAATCGTGAACCCTAACCTCTAACTCACAAACTAATAGAGTAATCGAGCTAGTATTTCTACTATCTGGGAAGGGTCAGCTAGGGAATAGGTGTTGAAATTTACAGCCAATTTGCTCTAGCCCTTTTTGAGTTACAGAGGTTGGGGTTCACGATTTCTGGATTACTATTTGGAACAGGGTATAGCTGCCTTATTTGTTACTCTAGTCCATTCATTACAAGTACGCCAAAAATCTTAACCTAACCTCTGTAACTCAAAAACGACTAAAGTAATCGAGCAAATATTTCCTAACCATTTGGGAAGAGGCAGCCAGGGAATAGGTGTGAACATTTACAGCTCATTTCTTCTAGCCCTTTTTTAGGTTTGGGGTCACTATTTCTGGCCTACCTATAATAAACAGAGTATAAAAAAAACTTATTATGTGTTCAGTAAATATTAGTGCAATAAACTTTTATATAATGTATCTATTCGAGGGTGTGAAGTTGTCAATTGAAATAAAATTATAGTAAACCTAAATGAAGATAATGTTGTGTCCCTATCATATATCATTATATACAATCCCGACATTGATGTACGGGAGTGAAGCATGGACTTGTTGGAGACACAAATCAAGGGTAAGAGGGGTAGAAATGAATTCCTTGAGAAGTGTGTGTGGAATTACATGGAGGAATAGACAGGCGAATGAGGAAGAACGAGAGCGGTGTGGTGTGGATGTGCTGGAAAGTGTACTGAAAAGGAACACCTTGAGATGGTTCGACCACGTGGAACGTATGGGAAGCGAGAGTATGACTAAGAGAGCATACGAGAGTGAGGTGGAAAGGGAGAGGCAGAGGCCGACCGAGAGTGAGGTGGAAGGATGGAGTCGAGAGGTAGGCTACAGTAGCCTATATGCGTGAAAGCGGTGTTGGATGGGAAGAGTGGCGTCGGCTGACGAGGAACAGAGGTATACATGGGGGCGATTCAGTCGTGGCCACCCCTCCGGGGATTATGGCGTATGGCAATAGATAGATAGATATATTATCAATTTACTAATGGATCCAGGGGGTTGTAGTGTACTTGGAAAAAATAGCTGAGCTTTTTCCATACATTCTTTTCTAGGCTATATTCCCTGGGTGATTTCATATTTTAAACTATCTTTGAACATCTGCCAAGGGCACAAAATAATGTCTAAAAAGAAACAAATATTAATACCATTGGAATCGCAACATTCTGAAGAATCCCAATATACTGTACCACTAAAAATTTGAAAATCCAAAATTACCCACCTGGGTAGCCTACATCTATCTATCAGCCACTGCTTCAATCACTGCCTCTCTTCCATATAGCAAAAACTAAAAATACTCAACATATCCTTTCCTCACTCACACCTTCCACTAATAACTCTCTACTTGTATCTTTCACCAACTCTTCCCTTTTGTTCTCCTCTTACTCTATTTACCCCTTCCCAGAACATCATCTTTCTTTCCTCAAAATTTGTATTCAATCTTTGACCCCACCTTTCATTTGCACTTTTCTTCGCTTCTGTCATCTTCCGTTTCGCCTCCCTCCTTTTCTCCTTGTCCCTCTCCCATACCTTAACACTTCCACCCTGTAAAACCCTCTCAACCCACTATCGCTTCGTCTCGACTGCCTTTCTCACGGTATCATTCCACCACTCGCTTCCCTTCCTGATACCTCTATAACTTCTGCCACCTACTCTCCTTATACCACATACTTCCTCTGCGCTTTTCACTCCTTCCTTAACCCGGCAAGCACGATAAACCTCACGGAAGTATCTTACAGTAGATCCTCTGGAAAAAGGCAAACTAGGCCTGTGTATCCAGCTCAGTACCAGTACTTGCACTGCTGCGGTCGTTCACGGTGTTGGCGGCGGCGGTAGCAGATGCAAATTTTTTATTATTCTGTATTTTTGCTTTATAATCAAACTTCAAATCTTGTCTTCCCCATGCTTTATCAAGATTACTTTCAAACTCCTTTATTGATTCGGAATCGACTACATACTGGGGCAGTGCGTTCCACTCATTTACCACTCTATCACAAAATGAGTTCTTTGCCTTCTCAAGCCTGTTTCTTTCTTTGTAAATTTTCTTAAGAGTGTCCTCTCGTTTTTGTTCCCTCCCGCATCAAGAAGATACCTTCACACACATCCTAATCATACTTTCCTGACACTATCTTAAAAGTCTCTATCATATCCCCTCTCTTGCTCCTATATGCCAGTGTCGGAAGCCCCAGTGTCCTCAACCTCTGCTCATAGCCCGCGTTCTTCAACGTTGGTACTAGCTTGCTAGCTTTCCTCTGCACTTTCTCCACTGCTTCTATATCCTTTACCATATATGGAGCCCACACCTGGTTCGCATATTCCAGGTGCGGCCTAACCAGCGCTGTATAGAGATTCCTGAAGATTTCTTCGTCAAGTGAGACAAATGTCCTCCTTATCAGCCCTACAATTCTATTGGCTTTGTTTATCTTTTCCGCAAAATGTTCTGAGAAATTTAACTTATTGTCTATCACTACTCCTATATCCTTTTCTGCATTCACTTCCTCCATCGCTTCATACATACTGTATCCTACCTTGTCTATCTTGCTTGTCCCAATCCACATGTACTTGAATTTTTTTGGATGAAGAGGCATTAACCAATGCTCAGACCATCCCTTCATGTCCTCGACATCTCCTTGAAGCAAACCCACATCTTCCTTACTCCTCACTCTTCTATACAGCTTAGTGTCATCCGCATACAGGTATACCTCACTTCCATTAGTTATAACTTCAGGCAAGTCGTTGATAAATATAACGAACAGTAGTGGTCCCAACACAGATCCCTGAGGTACCCCACTTGTAATTTCCCTCCACTCCGAGCCTATTCCATTCACCAGTACCCTCTGTCTCCGATCTTTCAGGAAGGCTTCTATCCATTTCACACATTTCTCCCCTATATTATAGCTTCTAACTTTCTCTATTAACCTTTTATGTGGGACCTTATCGAAGGCCTTCATAAAATCGCAATATACCACGTCTATTACATCACCATCCTCGAGAATTAGCATCCAATCATCTACCACCTTAATTAGCTGTAGTACCGTCGACCTCCCCGGCAAGAATCCGAACTGTCTCCCACTGAAAAGTTGGTTTGATTTCATATGCTCCATTATTCCTTCTCTAATTACCGTTTCCATTAGTTTACACACAACACTTGTCAAACTGACTGGTCTATAATTTCCTGGGTCATTTCTCTTTCCCTTCTTAAATATAGCTGTTATGTTCGCCTCTCTCCAGTCCATCGGGATTTGTCCTGTATTAAACGATACCTCAAATAACATTTTCAATGGCTCTACCAACATCTCACCTCCTTCCTTTATGATTCTTGGGTGTATCCCATCCAGTCCCGGGGACTTACTTCTGTTAATTTTTTCTATAGCCCTTCTTATCCTAGCATGGGAAAACTCTATTAGTTCTAGTGCCGGTTCCTGTTTGATGGGAATAGTAGGCACTGCATCATCCGACTCCACTGTTAGTACCCCCCCAAAGTATTTCCCCAGCACCTCTGCTTTCTCCTTATCAGTCTCCACTCTACTCCCATCATCCAACCCCCCTACCAGCTCTAGGATTCCTACTCTTCTTGTTAACTTTTCCTGAATGTACTTCCAGAATATTTTTGGATTATCCTTCACATTTCTAGCAATCTCTCTCTCCCCCTCCTTGTCTCCCACCTTATTTTATTGTTTATTTGTCTGCGTTCCAGATCCACTTCTTTAGCTTCTATACTAGACCCCCTGTTCTTTTTTAACAATTTTAGTCTTTCCCACAATAGTTTCTTTCTTCTAATCAATGTCCGAAGCTTTCTTTTCATTGGCAAATCTGGGTTCGTTCTTTTCCTCAATTTTGTTTTAGCCTTAGATTCCCTTACTGGTATACTTTTGGATACAGCATTCTCCAGTTTGACTCTAATATTCCTCCACATTCCCTCAGCGTCTTCACCGTTCAAGTATTCCCCCCAGTCAATGTCCAAACACCATCTCAGCAGCTCATAATCTGCTCTATCATACATGTATATTTTTGTATTGCTTCTATTATCCCTCTGTTTTAATATTGCAACTAAAGCTTATACAGGCATGGTCACTACGACCTATAGGGCTATCCACATTGACATGTTCCACTATATCCTCCTCGTTGCTAAAAATCAAATCAAGTACGCTCCCCTGCGTCCCATCTCTATATCTTGTCATCTCTGTAATATGTTGCATTAAAAAACAATCTCTCACTTTCTCTATAAACTTGTTTTCCAGGTTACACTGTTCCGCTGGAGTAGTACAATTTGCCCAGTTGATCCTTGGCAAATTGAAATCTCCAATCAAAATCTTATATTTGTTCTCTCTATTATCTATTTCCTCCATTGCTTTCAGTAGGTTATCATCCTCTTCCCTACTATTATTTGGGCTTCTATATATAGAGGCAATTAGAATTGATCCTCTTGCACATTTTACTTCAATACACAAATACTCACAATACTGCTATCTCATATCCACCTCTGTATAGTGTACGTGATATGCCTCACGGAAGCAAGGCCATACATTACGTGATATGCCTCAAGGAAGCAAGGCCATACATACAAACATATATAAAATTTTAAAACTGAGTGCTCCACACATACGAGCAGTTTCCGTCTCTTGTCCTAATGGCGGCATTCCAGGCAACCCTGTTAAGGGCTGCTTCACTTGTCAAGTTTTTGGATATGAGATCGGCACGTTTAGTCTGATCCCAGGTCTTCCTCGGTCCACCCCTTGGTGCAGCTCCCTCCACAATCACAGACCTGCATTTTTTCACCCAATTTTGTTCATCCATTCTCTCCACATGTCCATACCAGCCCAGTCTACTTGTACGCATCACCTCGCTAATACTCTTTATACCTAAACGTCTCCTTAACTCATCATTTGTTATTCTATCCTGCAGCCAGGCCCCACACATCCATCTCATTACGTTCCATTCTGTTGACATAAAGTATGAAAAAAACCTTCCCCAAAAATGCTTCACGGGCACTCAAAACAAAGCAATACGTGATGAGGTGAGATGATATCCCTCCAGTACCTCCTACCACTCCTCCACATGTGCCCCCCTTTTTCCCCCCTCCTCAATTATCGTCTATTTTTCCTCTTATTTCCTTTATTTATCGGATATTTTCCATGCTAAGTATCGTCAGGGAGGCTCGGAGACAGGGGTGAGTCATATTCCGACCCTCTAGCAGTCTGAGATCTCTCACGAGCTGCTCAGTAGCTTGAGAGTCGTTGTAGAGGTGAAATGTATGTCTCTCGTCCGGCCGCCCCAGAATACGACCGTCCGGCGAAAATATACGTTTTCCACCAGGCAATTGCTGTTCCCACTTCTTTTATCGCTCTTCAATGTGCATATGTTCATCATATAAGTAAAATAATTGCACATGGTATATAGTTAATACAACTAATTCTGTCAGAATCGAAGGGTTACTTTTTGCATACGCTGCACTTTTAACCCTTCCAACCCGGGCAGCATTTTAAAATTACGCTGCGGCAGATGGGCAGGAGCCCGGGTGTCATTTTAAAATCCCTATGCTTGAAAGCGTGCTTTGAAATTAGCGCGGCTAAAATTGACTTTCCAGGGGCGATCGCAGCACCACCAAGCCTCAACTACTACTGTTATCAGTTCCTACGTGCCCGCCATGGCGAGTTATAGCGAAATAATTAATTCCGACGCGTCCGATTCTGTGCAGCCCCCCACTGCTTCTCCGCTAGCTACGTCGACGCCTGTTGCAAGCGAGAAAATGCCACGACGTAAGAAATTAAAGGTTTTATTGAGTGACAGTGCTATAGAGAGAGAACTTTTTGCCATCGAAGAAAGCAGTGGCGAAAGCTTGATCGATAAAGAACAATTTACTAGTGCAAGTGAAGACGATGATTTTGTGAGGTTTGAGGGTGATGACAATGTTGATGTGTTTGAGGGAGGAGACAGTAGTGATGATCCTGATGTGGAAGTGGTGAATGAAGGTGAAGTTGAACTTCCCAGTGTGCTTGACTCTAGGCCTAGGCCTACCCCGGGAATTTCCCCTTCCCCTTTGCCTGCCCGTACGCCCTTGAAAGTGGGCAAATACTTTTATAAGCAAACATTGGTGAAAAGTGCAGCCAAGAAAGCACGCAGGGCAGCAGAAAAAGCTAGAGAAGGCGATGATAGTGATAGTGACGCCGACCCTGGTCTAGCAACCACCCGCATTCCTTTGTCCCGACGCCTTGACCAGGGACGCCGCGCTGGTCACCCACAGCTCTCGGCTTCATCTCGCCCTCAGGTTGAACAAAGGGCCTCTTCAAGTGGTACAAGTGGTACTAGTGGTGCGGCATTGTCCTCCCACAATGTGCCATCACATAGGAGAGCATTATTTGGAGCCGAGAAGCCCTCGGCTCACCGCAAAAGGAGCCCAACTCCCGAGGCTGTCGCTCCCATTGTTCCACCTCCCGCAGCCTCCCGCCCCCCACGCCTGGTCACTTCTTCGCCGGAATTGTCCCTCGAAGATGATGTTGACGACCCCAACATTGCCCCAGATGACCTGACGTCACCAGAGGAGGAGGAGGAGGACGAAGAGGATGTGGAAGAGGAGGAAATTCCAACACGACGAGTTCGAGAGCGAGGTCGTGGGCGTGCGGCTTAGCCTGCCGACGCTGCTGCCCCTGGGCGTGGGCGTGGGCGTGGGCGTGGGCGTGGGCGTGGGCGTGGGCGTGGGCGTGGGCGTCCGCGTGGGCAAGGGCGTGTGCGCTCATCTGACTTGTTTGTCTGGACAGATGGGGCCGATTTTGAGCCAGATTGTCCTGCCTTTGATGAGCAGCAGATTGGCTCAGGGGTGACTGCGGCATATCCCTATGGCCCAGATGCTACCCCCAGTGAACTATTCTGTGGCTTCTACAACAACGAAGTCATGGAATACCTCGTCGAGGAGACCAATAATCACCATGACATCTGTGCTAACTTTCTTGGCAGGAAGACCAGTGCCAAGATGGTAGCATGGCGAGCTGTCACTGTGGCAGAACTGTATGTGTTTCTGGCACTAACAATGCTGATGACACACATCAGGAAGCACACACTGGCTGATTATTGGATAACTGCCGACCTCATCACAACTCCAGCGTTCGGGAAGTACATGTCCAGGGACAGGTATTTTGACATCCTCTCGTATCTCCACCTGACCAACAACATGCATGTCCACCTTCCCGGCGCACTATGGAAAATCAGGAAGCTGTATGACATGATACGTCATCGGTTTACCACCTACCTGATTCCATTTCAGAAGATGTGCCTCGACGAGTCTCTGGTCCTGTTCCGTGGTAGGCTGCATCTCAGACAGTACATCCCGTCGAAGAGACACCGCTTCGGCATCAAGCTCTTCGTCCTCTGTGACTGTAAGACGGGGTATGTGCTGGACTTTGTGGTCTACAGCGGCAGTGGTGGCGAAATTGTGACTGACCCCGACATTGGATTTGGCGGCGCTGTCGTACAGAAGATGATGGAGAAACACTTCCACAAGAACCACATCCTGTACACAAAAAACTACTATACGTCGCCAATCCTCACCAAGTACCTCCATGACCGCAAGACCGGAACTGTCGGGACAGTCAAGGGTAAGAGGAAGGGCATGCCAACATACCCAACCAAGACCAAGAAGACGGATATCTTCCACAAGAAGAGTGGCCCCATCCTCTCTATCCACTGGCATGACCAGCGGAAGGTCAACCTCCTCACCACATGCCACAAGGCAGAGATGGTCGCCACAGGGAAGGTGGACAGGAAGACCAAAAACCGTCCAGAAACCAGCTGCTGTCCTGGATTACAACCTGAATATGCGTCTCATCGATAAGTCCGACATGCAGATGGGCTTCATTGACTGCCTGCGAACATCTTGCAGGTGGTACAAGAAGTTTATTCTGCATATGGTAGATATGTCGGCCCTCAATGCCTACAATATCTACCACCTGAAGATTCCAGGAGTCAAGAAGTACAAGTCCCTGCGCAAGTTCCACAAGCAGGTGATACTTGAGCTCCTGGACAAACATGCTACAGCCGGGAGACCACTACAAGGACCAGGCCGGCTGGACCGCACAGCATGTGCAGACTATTTCAGGAGGCACCAGCTCAACTCCCTTCCTCCCAAAGTACCAGGTGGTGCTGCCAAGAAGCAGAAGAGGTGCCATGTCTGTAGCCACACAACCCGCAGACCCCATAAAGTAACAAAAACCACATGGGAATGCCTACTAGTGCTGGTAATCATATCCCGAGTTTCCCTGTTCGTGCGGCTCAATTGCTCCGTACCACTAGTCTTGCCCTTTGCCTTCCCTGTTTTGTCCCCCGCCACCCCCCTTCGACTTTGGATATGCCACGTACCTGTCTGTACTTGTCATACTTGAATAAACGATCGCTTCCCTCTACTGAAGTTTTGCGCCATCACGCTCTAGAACATATACGCCACAAGGCATCGCACACTGCCATATATACTGACGGTTCTAAATCCGCTTCTGGTGTTGGATGTGCCGCAATTTCCCCCGACCACAGTACCCAGATTTCTCATCCTCTCCAGGCCTCGGTGTATACTGCTGAACTTTATGCCATTCACGCTGCCATTGATATAGTCCTACGATCTCCATCGGGTCGTTTTGTTATTTACAGTGATCCCCGCAGTGCGGTTGAGGCACTTGGACACTATCATCCACGTCACAAACTAGTTGCCCTTATCCAATGCGCGCTGCATACTCTACACGACACTGATCATTTGGTTCAAATCTGCTGGATTCCGGCCCACGTAGGGATCGCAGGTAATGAGCACGCTGATCGCTCGGCGAAATCTGCTGTTGATCTACCAATATCTCAACCCCGTCTCCCAGTAGAGGACTGGTTAGCATCTTTACATGGTGTCATTCAACAGTGGTGGCATTGGTTGTGGGGGTCACAATCCCTGACTAACAAACTTCACTCGATTAAACACTCTCCTCACCAATGGCCATCCTCCCTTCAACCATCCCGTGCGCTGGAAGTTCTACTCACGCGCCTACGTATTGGCCATACCAGACTAGCACACGGCTACTTGATGTCTACACCCCATGATCCACAATCAGAATGTCAATCCTGTCACACTACCCTTACTGTTCGTCATATCCTTATTGAATGCCCGCTCTATTCCCGCTCCCGTACACTTTACTTCGGCCGCATCTTACTCTGACTTGTTAACGGATTCTCCTACTTTCTCTATTTACCCCATCTTTCGCTTCCTTTCCTCCTCCTCTCTCATCAATGGAATCTGATTAGTGCACCAACTCACACTGATATATAATTAGGTTAGGCCATTTATTTTCAGAAATATGAGTACAGGAATCTGTAAATGACGAAACATGGGAGTTTACACGGTTCTAGGCTCCCAGCGGCCATAATTGACCTTTTTTTTTTTTTTTTTTTTTATTACCGTAGTTTAACCAGACCACTGAGTCACATGACGAGACTCTCATAGGGCTGGCCCTAGACTGAGCTAAGGGTTCAGCGGGAATAGACATAAATCAGTGTGAGGTGGAGCACTAATCAGATTTCATTGATGAGAGAGGAGGAGGAAAGAAAGCGAAAGATGGGGTAAATAGAGAAAGTAGGAGAATCCGTTAACAGCACTAATCAGATTTCATTGATGAGAGAGGAGAAAAGAAAGCGAAAGATGGGGTAAATAGAGAAAGTAGGAGAATCCGTTAACAGCACTAATCAGATTTCATTGATGAGAGAGGAGGTGGAAAGAAAGCGAAAGATGGGGTAAATAGAGAGAGTAGGAGAATCCGTTAACAGCACTAATCAGATTTCATTGATGAGAGAGGAGGAAAGAAAGCGAAAGATGGGGTAAATAGAGAAAGTAGGAGAATCCATTAACAAGCCGAAGTAAAGTGTACGGGAGCGGGAATAGAGCGGGCATTCAATAAGGATATGACGAACAGTAAGGGTAGTGTGACAGGATTGACATTCTGATTGTGGATCATGGGGTGTAGACATCAAGTAGCCGTGTGATAGTCTGGTATGGCCAATACGTAGGCGCGTGAGTAGAACTTCCAGCGCACGGGATGGTTAAAGGGAGGATGGCCATTGGTGAGGAGAGTGTTTAATCGAGCGAAGTTTGTTAGTCAGGGATTGTGACCCCCACAACCAATGCCACTGCTGTTGAATGACACCATGTAAAGATGCTAACCAGTCCTCTACTGGGAGGCGGGGTTGAGATATTGGTAGATCAACAGCAGATTTCGCCGAGCGATCAGCGTGCTCATTACCTGCGATCCCTACGTGGGCCGGAATCCAGCAGATTTGAACCCAATGATCAGTGTCGTGTAGAGTATGCAGCGCGCATTGGATAAGGGCAACTAGCTTGTGACGTGGATGATAGCGTCCAAGTGCCTCAACCGCACTGTGGGAATTACTGTAAATAACAAAACGACCCGATGGAGATCGTAGGACTATATCAATGGCAGCGTGAATGGCATAAAGTTCAGCAGTATACACCGAGGCCTGGAGAGGAAGAGAAAGCTGGGTACTGTGGTCGGGGGAAATTGCGGCACATCCAACACCAGAAGCGGATTTAGAACCGTCAGTATATATGGCAGTGTGCGATGCCTTGTGGCGTATATGTTCTAGAGTGTGATGGCGCAAAACTTCAGTAGAGGGAAGCGATCGTTTATTCAGGTATGACAAATACAGAGAGGTACGTGGCATATCCAAAGTCGAAGGGGGGTGGCGGGGGACAAAACAGGGAAGGCAAAGGGCAAGACTAGTGGTACGGAGCAATTGAGCCGCACGAACAGGGAAACTCGGGACATGATTACCAGCAGTAGTGTCAGTGGAGGCAAAGAGAGCCTTGGTAGGCGAGTCGCTGTCAGAAATACGAAGCGCCCTGCACATGGTCACCAGATCACGATGAAGGAAGAGAGGGGGCTCACCACTATCAGCGAGGATGGAGATGGTAGGCAACGAGCGGAAAGCCCCAGTACAGAGAAGAAGGCCCTGATGGTGAATGGAGTCAAGGGATCGTAAGGTACTTTCGGAGGCACCACCGTAAATAGGGCTGCCATAGTCAATAATAGAAGACAACAGCCTTGTATAACATCAACATAGTGGAACGTCGGGCACCCCAAGTAGTATGGGAAAGCTTCTTCAGGAGGTTAAGGGCACGTTGACCTCTGGATTTAACCCGGGAGCTGCGGGGAGACTCTTAAGAGTTCCCCCGGCGCACTGCGGGAAGACTCTTAAGAGTCAGAGAAAATAAAAATCAACTTTTGACATCGAAAAAAAAATATTTTTTTATATTTTTTTTTTTTTTATTTTTTTATTTTTTTTTGGCCCCTGGGCCATGCAAAATCTCAGTCCTCTACCTCCCCTCCTTCCCCACTTTCCTCCTCTCCTTCAGTTATCACCTATTTTCCCTGTTATTCCCTTATTCTGAGGTATATTTTCGTGCTAACATTAGAAATCCGATTGGAGGGTGTGGTCATCACTGATAGCAAGCGAGTGCAAGAGAGAGAGAGAGAGTATCGATCGACTGTGTCTCAGTGGCCTTGGGGGAAATTGGCGGGAAAGCAGATTGCCTCACCCATACATTATACAACTCGCGGGCTATATCTCCGATTTTGACCATCCAAACGCTGTTTTCACTCGTTTTATTGTTGTTTCAGGTTAATACCTTTATAATCAACCCATAATAGGCGCATATGGATAAATATTAATGCTATTAATGGCACAATGAATATTTTAGTGACGGAAACACCTCAAATACGTCAGCACAGGGGGACGTTTCCAATTACCCCCATGCGCACTTCAGAGGTTAACAAAAGAGACGTGTGCCTTCCAATTTAAATGACAGTCAAAAACTAACCCCAAGAACTTAGCTTACCTGGAGACGTGTGTTGGACATGGTTAAATGAAGATCGTAACCCTGTAACCATCGTTTGTCTTTATAAAATACCATGGCTTTGGTCTTTTCAGGAGAGAAGCGGAAACCAACAGAGGAGGCCCAAGAAGTTACCCGAGCAATGGCAATGTTAATGACTCGTTGGGCATGACGAAGATGTTTGGAGGCATAATAGACGGCGAAGTCGTCTACATATAAACTATGCCGGACGTCAGGGGGTAATCGTCGAATAATGCCATTGGCCGCTAGTGCATAGAGCGTGCTGCTCAGGACGCAGCCTTGTGAGAAACCACAGTCGAGGGAAAATATATCAGAGAAATTGCCTTCTACACGAACCTGAAAAGTGCGGGCTGACATGAAGTTGGAGAGAAAGGTGGGGAGGCGTCCCCTTATACCTGCATCGTGAAGGTTACGAAGGACCAAATGACGCCATGTACAGTAAAAGTCCGTTAATCCGACGACCGATGATTCGAATCTCCCAATAGTCCGAATTTTTCAATTTGAGGCCAAATCCGAATTCACCCGATGGTCCGAATTTCAAGAAGTCCCAAAGTCCCCTTTTTGAGGCATTAGGCCACTCAAATGACACATAATGGAGCACACACATCATATGTTCATGAATTCACTTTAAAAGTTTACCATTGTCATTGTAGCCTATTATCTACTTCAAAACATTCAGATTAATGGTCAAAGGAAGCTACTGATATAATCGTAAACACCTTCGTCTTCTTCTTCTTCCACATCGTCTGCTAGAGAGTTTGTTTTGCTCTTGAACGCATCCTTGGGACGCTCCGATGCGCTACTGGCTTGCACCGCATTTTCTGCAAGCGCATTCAGTCTTGAGCTTGAAAACGCACCTTTCAAGAAGTCCCAAAGTCCCCTTTTTGAGGCATTAGGCCACTCAAATGACACATAATGGAGCACACACATATCATATGTTCATGAATTCACTTTAAAAGTTTACCATTGTCATTGTAGCCTATTATCTACTTCAAAACATTCAGATTAATGGTCAAAGGAAGCTACTGATATAATCGTAAACACCTTCGTCTTCTTCTTCTTCCACATCGTCTGCTAGAGAGTTTGTTTTGCTCTTGAACGCATCCTTGGGACGCTCCGATGCGCTACTGGCTTGCACCGCATTTTCTGCAAGCGCATTCAGTCTTGAGCTTGAAAACGCACCTTTGGACGTATTAGTCTTGAGCTTGAAAACGCACCTTTGGATGTTCCGATACGCTACTATTTATAGTTCAGTGATCGGAGCATCCCAAGGGTGCTTTCAAGACAACAAGACAAGGGTGCTTTCAATACAATATAATATAACAGAGCACGTCACAAAAGGAAAATTACAAGAACCTCTCAGGGAAGTGCCGTTGTTAAGGCATTACTTCCCGAACCACATCTGATCTTCAAGAACAAGACAAACTCGCTAGTAGACGGAAGAAGAAGAAGACGTTTATATCAGCAGATTCCTTTGACCATTAATCTGAATGTTTTGAAGTAGTTAATAGGCTACAATGACAATGGTAAACTTTTGAAGTGATTTCATGAACATATGATATGTGTGTGTGCACCATTGTGTCATTTGGGTGGCCTAATGTCTCAATGTTTTCATCATACACAGGTTCATAGGGGTAAAGTCCGATAATCCGAAAAATCCACTAATCCGAACGAGAGCCGGTCCGCTGCCCTTCGGATTAACGGAAGTTTACTGTAGTATCATAGGCCTTCGAGATGTAAAAAAAATACAGCAACTGTCGCTAGTTTACGGGCAAACCCCTCCTGTATGTACGATTCCAAATAAGCCAGAGTCTAGGGTGGAGTGATTTGGCTGGGAACCAAATTGGAAAGGCGTCAAGATATTTCGGTCACGGAGGAGCCATAACAATCGGGAATTCACCATCTTCTCCATCAACTTACAGATACAATTAGTAAGGGAAATGGGTCGGTAGTTAGTCAGCAGGCCAGGATCGTTACCAGGTTTAGCAATTGGAACAACTATCGCGTGACACCAGGAGTCAGGAAAAGTACCAGAAGCCCATAAATGATTGTAAAGCCGCAACAGATACGACGTGGCAAGTGGGGCAAGCTGTTTTAGTAAATCGAAACCGATACCATCAGGGCCTGGGGCAGATGTTGTGCAAGAGGATAGAGCTGCGTCACATTCTGCGGTAGTGAATGGTAAGTTATAGACGTGAGAGGTATCCGTACTAAAATCCAGAGGTTGGCGTTCAGCAATATCCATGATCGCGCAAAACGCCGCATCCAGGCCATCAACACTGCTAACGTCAGCAAGATGACGACCAAGGACATCGGCAATAACACCATGATCATGAACACGACGGCCACCTACCGTAAAAGCGTGCCTTGGCGAGTGGAAGTGGGAACCATTAATTCGCCCAAATTTACGCCAAACCGTACGTATGGAAGTGGTGGAGGATATAGAGGAAACATAACCTTGCCAAGATTCAGATTTTGCCCGTTTAACTTCCTTCCGAAACTTCGCTGTTAACCAGTTGTAGCGAGGTTTAAGTGATAGGATGTGAAGAAGAATAGTAACCTGTGGGGCGAGGATGGCCGGGGTGATAGGGCGGATATCCGACAAATGACGATAACGGGAAGTGAGCGTATGAAGTCGGCGACCAACGGCACGTTTCTGACGCGCCAAGGTATGGAGAGCGTCGTTCCACCAAGGGACACAGCGTTTCATAGGACCAGACCTCAAGGTGGGAATCGATTTGTCTGCCGCAGATTGAACAAAGGCTACAAAGTGATCAGTCAAGGTATTGTGGTCACGGGGTACGAAAGGGGGGATATCCCTAGTGTGAAGGTGAAAAGCTCCCCAATCAGCTTTCTCGAAGTTATACCTGGGAGGCATCGGAGGCGACTGGAAATCCAGGGCTGTTATAAGGATAGGGTAATGGTCGCTTGAGTGAGAGTCTTCTATGACTAGCCAGCCGAACCTGTCCACCACTGTAGGGGAGCACAAACTGACATCTATTGACGAGTAGGTCTTATGTGTGAAGGAGAAATACTGTTAGGTATGAGTACCATCCTCGTTAAGACAGCACAATGTATGATCAAGAAGAGAGAGAGAATGAGCTATTTTTCAACAGCCTACTGGGCTGCAGCCCTCATAAGGCTGGTTAATCTGCGGAACAGATACAGTATTACTAAAGACAATAGTGAGACTGGCACATCAAGAGGCAAAATAGATACTGGTAACTAAAGTACAGATGCGATAGGTGAAATATAGCATCAGAAATGCATGAAAACAAAGATTATGAAAGTTCGTCAAATAGGTGTATTGTAATCAAGAAATGTCGTATGGGGGAAAAGTCAAAAGATGGTGCAGGAGCAAGGACGCGGAGGGATGCGGTGCGTAAGTAAAGCCGGCGCTCAGAATAATACCGAGGGCACTCACAAAGGATATGATGGACGGTGCCTGGTGTTTGACAATTAACACAAAATGGGGGCAGAGTCATTAAATGGCCATGCGTGTAACGTGTGTACCCAATACGGAGGCGCGTCAGGACGACCTGATTCGCCCGACACGGATCAATGTAGGACGACCTGATTCGCCCGACACGGATCAATGGAGGATGCCAAGGGTGTACATCGGCTAGTATACTGCGGAGGTGGTTGGTAGTATCAATTTTTGCCCATTCCCGCTGCCAGTCCGCCCAAACACGCTCACGGAGTACAGGGAATATATCAGTTGGGCGCAGGATAACATTAGAGGGAGTGCCCCTGCATGCACGCTTTGCTAAGGAATCAGCTCTTTTATTTCCCTGGATCCCGATGTGTGCCGGTACCCAACACAGAGTAACATTACGGCCCAACGTCAGTAAGTCATGGAGTGTGCGGATGACGTCGCAAACGAGAGTCTTTGGGCGCAAATGTTTGTACGGCTTGGAGAGCACTCAAAGAGTCACTACAATCGACTACTTGAGGGACATTATCGGGTAAAGTAAATACCATATCGAGGGCACACTGTATGGCTTGAAGCTCAGCAATGAAGATGGATGAGCAGCGATGAAGGGCTTGCAGTCGAATGCCATACTCCGAGACCACAGCATATCCCACAGAGGAGTCATCTTTGGAGCCATCCGTGTAAATAAACGTGGCTGGACTATGTCCCATTAGGTGACCGAGGGCCATTGTGTGCCGAGCATAGAGGGGTAACGACGTAGGCACGTCAGCAAGGAGGAGACACACATTAGAGCGCCGAATGCACCACGGCGTGAAATCATTACTGGCCTGTGGCGGTGAGGGTAAGGGAACATTATACGACTCAAACAGTTGGTAGGACATATCGGGGAAAGTAGCATGGGTGGAACAAGCAGGGTCTCAGGTTTCATGAAAGAGGTCGGTAAGAATAGGGTCGGACATAAGACGGGTAGCATAACGCATCATGACCAGTCAACGGTGTAGGTGAAGGGGCAACGCGCCAGCCTCAGCGAGGTTACATATGCGTGAGGAACGGAATGCCCCCGAACTTATACGAACTCCCAAGTGATGGACAGGGTTAAGCGTGGGGAGAAGAGCAGGGGATGCGGTTCCATAGATAGGACAACCATAATCAAGGACCGACAAAATTATAGCGTAGTAAAGCTTAAGTACAAGTAATGTCATCCGGTCGGCCCACCAGTGAACACGTGCAACCGCCTTAATTACATTGAAACGCCCTAGACAACGTGCTTTCAAGTCCTGTATATGTGCTTTCCAGTTGAGATGAGTGTCAAATATTAACCCAAGGAATTTGACCGTAGGAAATGAGTGGATTTCATTGGTCCCCATACGTAATGTTAAAGACTGACCACGAAGAACCCGAGCATCGTGGTGAAAAATCATGGCCTTAGTCTTCTCAGTGGAGAAATGGAACCCGGAAGAAGCAGCCCAGCGATTAATATTGTCGAGCGCAATTCCCAGACGACGTTGTATGTGAGCAAGACTAGCGGAGGTGTAATAGATTGCAAAGTCGTCAACATACAGACTATGGGACACCTCAGATGGGAGACAACCAGTGACACCATCAAGTGCCATTATGAATAAGATGCTGCTGAGGGAACATCCTTGAGACAGGCCGATGGAAAGCGGCCTGATAGAGGAGAGCGTACCATTGATTTTTACTTGGAATGTACAATTCGATAAGATATTAATCAAGAATTTTGGCAAAGGGCCACGCATACCAGCGGCATGTAAGATCGCCAATATCCTATACCTCCACGTCGTGTCAAATGCTTTGGCAATATCAAAGAACACCGCCACAGTAGGCTGACGCCGCGAGAAGCCCCGTCGGACTTGATGTTCCAGTCGCGTAAGGGAATGAAGTGTAGAATGTGCAGGTCGAGTACCATTCTGGAAGGGAGACAGTAGGCCGTTCTTGGTTGCAAATTGAAAATGTAATAGCCTAGGGTTCACCATCTTGTCCATTAATTTGCAAAGGCAGGAAGTAAGGACAATAGGACGATAATTGGTGGGGATACTATGATCTTTTCCCGGTTTAGGAACAGGGACAGTGTATGCATGTCGCCAATCTTGTGGAATAAAATCATCAGTCCAAAATTGATTATACAACTGGAGAAGAAACGATATAGCTCTCTGATGAAGATGACGAAGTAGAGCATAGGAAATTCCATCCGGACCAGGTGTGGAGTCCGAACAGTTGCCTAAGGCATATTTGAATTCAGGCAGAGTAAAAGGGGCATTGTAAGGATGCGAATCCCCGCTATAGAAATTGAGTGGGCGCGACTCTGTAAGTTTCTTGTGGCGGGCGAAAGATGGCGACAGCAAATGATTTGAGCTGACGAGGGCAAAGTGATCAGCGTGTATCTTAGCAATATCGGTCAGATCCAGTTTGAGTTCCCCAGTGGTTGGCTCTTGCAAAGGCGAAATGGGGGGATCGGGAACGCCTGCCACTAATAGTGCGAAATTTCGACCAGAGGGTGGAAATTGGTGTGCAGGAAGTGAAACCAGAGATGTATGACCTCCAGGATAGCAGTTTGCTGTGGAGGATGGCTCGTTTGGTAAAAGCGCAAACCTTATTATAAAATTATTTCAGTGAAGTCTTGACTAAGGCGGCATTAATAATACTAAGGTACTGGGACGACGTGGGAGCACCCGAGAGAGTGACCTGCAGTGACTTGAATCGTGTCGACAGCACTTTAAGATGCCTCTCCAAGCGGTGTTTAAACTTGATTAAGAGGGCCAGCTCTGGGAACCACCAAGGAACCTGACGGGCATGCACAACAGAAGAGGTGAGCGGGATGTGAGACACGGCAACAGAATGCAAAAAGTTGAGAAAATAATGGTAGTTTTCAGGTGGTGACGAGAGCGGAGAGAAAACATTAATCCTGGCAGATTCGCATTTGAAAGACACCCAATCAGCTTTAGATAAGTTATAACGAGGAAGTTGTGAGCTAGGGGATTGGTCAATGCAGGTGAGGAGAATCGGATGGTGATCACTTGAGAAGCGATCATCCACTAATGACCACTCATAGTGAGAGGCCACAGATGCGGAGGCAAGCGAGATATCAATGGCGGAATACGTATCATGTACAGTATACGAGATCGGTAAGTGGGGACTCCAAGATTTAGGCAACATAAAGAAGTCTGACTAATAATAGACTCAATATGGCGGCCAGGAGTGTCAGTGGAAGGGCAACCCCAGATCGGGGAATGCGCATTAAAGTCCCTGAGAATCAGAAACGGGGGAGTTAATTGGTCTATTAGTAATTGTAAAGAAGAAGTGGAATATCCGCAGGATGGTTGATTGTACGAAGAACAGATGGTTAGACAAGGAAGAGTAGGCAAAGATACAGTAATCGCAACTGACTGGAAGAGGGTGAACGATAAAGGTTGTGCAGTGTAAGCTGCACATAAGTTCCATGGACAAGTATAGCAGTACGAAGATGTGAAGCAGCAGCCGGGGAAACTGCTGCCACTTGGTAATCTTTAGGTGGAGAGATGTAATTACCAATGTGCTGTAAACAGACACACATCGGAGAGTAGAGTCTGAGTAGTCTTTGCAGCTCGCCCAAGCGAGAGCGAGCCCGATAGCCATTGAGATTCCACTGGATAATGTTTTTAAGCATCATCGGGGGTGAGTACTGTCAGGTTATCGTGATTTTGGGACCTCCTCACAGAGGCAAGGTAACGTTTATCTTTCGGTATAACAGAGGGCGGTTGTTTGCCTCTAACAGGGGAGGAGGAAGGGGAAAGGGAGGGTGGAGTAGGAGGAGGGGTCCTATGGTGGGCATAAGGAATGAGAGCTGAAGTGGAACTAGTAACGGTGGAAGGGAAATTAGATTGGAGAACAGAGAATTGCAAACGTAGTTTGGAGAGGAGCGTGTCAGGGTCCGCCACGCGGCCGCGAAGATGAGCAACGCACAAAACACTCGAGGCTATGATCCGTTACATCATCAGGAGGCGTGCGAGTGGAAAGAAAGTGAGTAACCTGTTGAGTAATGGTGACATGATCTGAGGACTGCATGTAAGCAGCCATATAGTCCGTGAAACATGCTGAGCATCCACATTCGCCGGCAGGGAGAGTGGAGGAGCACTGTCGAGAAGCAAAGGTGGTGTATGGCGAGTCAGTAGGGGAGCCTAACACATTGACACCATTGGCAGCATCAGAGGACCCCATCTTCGAATCGGTCAGCGTGGCGTGAGGGGGCAAGTTAGGGGAGGGAGAAGTAGGAGTGGAGGGGACTGCAACTTGGGAAGATTTGGAAGGTTTCCGGTCAGACGTGGGGGATAAACTAGGGTCACGATCACGTTTTTGGTGGGTCGTAGTACTCTGAGCGTGATGAACAATACATTGAGACCCCGAGAGTTCATATTGGACGAGATCAGACGTCATTAGATCAAATTTGTCCTTGAAGTGTGCCATCAATTCCTCAGGTTGAAGCCTAGCCATGTGCTTAACATATACACAGTCAACAGGGTGGTCGGTGGGGAGTTTACGGCGGAGGAAGGAGGGGAGGTGCACAGTTAGCTGTGCAATGGGCGAGTTTTTGAGTCCCAAGAGGAAAGCCTTGCCACACGTGTGACATCCACACTTGGTGTCACGATGTGGAAGCGCCCAGACAGAAGCGGCAGGACCGCGAGAATCAAATTCCGCAACCTTAGCCTCCATCACATCCAACTGTTCCGTCAGGGCAACCGGAGGTGGACCGGCAAGTTGGAACAGTGAAGCTTTCTCTTTAATCAATTTCTTACTAGATGTAATCTTAGAGGTGGAGGGAGGGCGACAAGAAGTGAGTAACTTAGTCTTGTCAGAGAGTCGTCGTTTTCCAGTGATCATAGTTTTATTAGAGGAGGTAGGAGCAGAGCAGAGCGGACGGTAGAAAGCACTGCACCCGGAGAATGGGAACGTTGGGTTAGTCAAGAAGAGGAACCAGTAGTACGGTAGTGATTAGCGGTTTGCGATGCATCCATGTCATCCAGAAGAGTGTCAAACTGATTAGAAGTAGGAACGACAGGGGCAGGAACAGGAGGCCGAGCAGGTGGTGACACTTGAGGAGTACCTGAGGTAGCAGAGGGAGAAGGTCGTTCCGGCTGAGGTCGCGGTGTCGAGACGGGAGAGCGCACCACCGCAGCATATCTACGCCGGGGCCAATCCTCGATCGCGAAGATGACGAACAGCAACAAGGTATGATAGTCCCTTGGTGGATTGAAGATGTAAGAGTTCTAACTGGAAAGCATGATGAGAGCATGATTTGTCATTTGCAGCATGATCGTCACCGCAGTTAGCGCACCTCAAGTCCGAGGCAGAGCGGGTACAACTATCCTCGCAATGTGCAGACCCACAATGACGGCATGCCACGGAGGATCTACAAAATCTCGAGGGATGGCCGAATCTCCAGCAATTCATGCATTGTCTATGGCGTCTGGCGTAAGGTCGTACCTGTAGTAACCGACCAGCAAAATTAATAGTTGGAGGTAGTTCGTGTCTATCAAATGATACCTTAATGATGCGGAGAGGAGGGCGATCGTGTATATTATTGCGCGAAGGGATGATATAAGCGTCAACATTAACCACTGTAGGATCAACCCTTTGTAACATGGAGCAAATTCTAGGTGCTGACGTAGTAAAGTCTTGTTCCTGGAACTGGATGTCAAGTGGAATAGAAATAGTACCTGTGCATTGATTTAGTTTAGAGTCGGCCTGTCCGGTGACGCCATCACTCGGAGCGCTGAGGAGGGATTGCATTACTATCGACTGGGCTTCACTCGTCACCTCCACCAATCGCGAGGTGTCCGACGCTGTGTGGACACTCACGTCACCCACCCAGTCTTGAAGATTTGTATATACTGTAGTTTGACGTCATCGAGAGGCTCACGCGCTAGTGAAAAAACGCGGCCATCGTGCCGGAGCAAACATGTCCTGTAGAGTACTGGCCGACGGTTTAGAATATTTTGGACGATGACGAGACTTGGGTGTGCGGGAGGAAGGTGCCGGAGTGTTGACGGTAGAGTGACTAGGAGCTGGTAAATTCTCAGAAGCAATAGGAAAGTCAGCAGGGGTTTGTGATGCTAGTGACTTATTAGCCCCAGTAATGAGAGGCGCATACGGTTCTAATGTAATTATATCCGCAGAAAGAGACTGCGGAAGGAACGGCGTGTCAAGAGAAGGGAGAACCTCCTTATCTACCAGAGCCGAGGTAGATATGGAAGGCCCGTCAGCAGGGAGAGGGTCCGAGGGAAGTCCAGGGTGAGCGCTATGGTTGTCAACCAATTCATTCGATGGGCCAGAGGTGCAGCCATTAGCCTGGTCCTCATGTGGGTGACTGCCAGCCACATGAGGACTGGAGAGAGAAGTGTCAGCCATTAGAACACTAGATTTATTACTGTAAGATGTCACCATATGAAGAAGAGAAAATGGCCCAATTTAGCAACATGGACACGAGGGCAGGGCCAGACCCCCACGACCAACAGTAACCATGACATCGAGTATATGGTGAGTGGGCCCTTATAGGTAGCTGGCTTTACTCGCGATATCACTGCACATATGAACCCTACACTCAAAATGCATGCGTGTGAGTCAGTGACCAACTGCGATAGCACCACCGACCGGAATATCATAGCACTGCCCAGATGCGAAGCTGGGTAGGGGTTATGTTTACTCCCCATCAAAAGGGTTAAAAGGAACCACCTAACCACCAGTCAATTCAACCATAAACGCCAATAGTCGCATTCGCACGTACCGAGAAAGGACTAGCGGTTCTTCCTTGTCGACCATAGGACGGCGGTTCCTCCTGGGCGACCATACGATCTCCCGCACTGTCACTACGGTCTCCCGTAATATAGCCTCTAACAACCCGGAGGTTACTAGCGTGGAGTTCACGGGCTCCTATTTGGTGCAGAAGTGCTCAAAGTTTAGCGAGTATTTATCCTCGAGGGAAGAACCAGACCCCCACTGGTGGAGAAGAAAAGAAGAAAAACGAAAATAGGTGAAGGAAGAAAGTGCCTAGCATAATTAGTTGGAGTTGGCATGTGGAGTGCAACAACTAACTCCGAGCGCTCCACCAGCCAACTCGGAGGCCCCCACACGACGATGACGAGCTAAGCATCATGGCGGTGTATGATCAAGAAGTTGTGCTATGAGGGAACCAGGTTCATCTGCCACAAAGCATGTGGAATCCCAGGCAGGGCTGTGGGCATTTACATCTCCAACAAATAAAAGGGGGGAAGGGAACGTGTCAATGAGAGGCTGAAGGCGGGATAAATCATAGTGAAATGAAGGTTGGTGATACACATTACAAATAGATAAAAGACCATGTCCAGGGATGAAAAGCCGGACGGCAGAATATTGGAGATAGGTGGAACGGACTGGGAGAACATCATAAGTAAGTTTTGTATGTACATAAATGGCTGAACCAAGTTCATCACCCAAAGACAACGAACGGACGCCAATCGATAATGGAGGATGGAGTCAGGACATTGCCCCACGTGTTGGAGGCAAAGGCACATGGGAGAATAAACAGTAAGGAGACGTTGGACTTCTCCAAGGCCAAGCCGCGTGGAGAGTCTGTTAATGTTCCATTGCAGAATGTACGGTTGAAAAATCATGTCAGAGGTGTAAGATTATCGTGGTTAACAGAACTAGCAGTTCTACGAAGCTGTTGGTATTGGCGTACGCTAGAACCTGCGGTGGGACGGGATGGAACAGACCCTACTAGCGGGACGGTCGTCACGTCACTTTGAGACCCACGAAAGTGACAAGATTTAGACAAGGAGGCAATAAAGGCTTCCTGTGTTGAGGTGGATTTGTCACGTAGGTGTCGTAAATGGTAAGCACAAAAGCAGTTGGAAGCATGACCGCCAGGGGGGTCAGAGGCATTCAGGGTCCGGGTCATGAATTCACGGACGACAGTAGACATAGTCGCCAAGTTTTTATCGGGGTTAGTAAGCCAAGTGTGAACGAAACAGGTATGGTAACCGCAAGAGGGAGGATGAGGATACTCTAACGAGGATGTTACAGTCAGAGCACATTTCTTGCAAACGCACCCAGTGGGGCAAGGATAATGACACCGGGACGTCGAGGGTCCAGCGGATGGGGCATGCGAAGTATCCATGGCAGTGGGCAAAGGCACAGGAACAGCAGGTGGAGGTGATCGAACAGCTGTGCGGGGATGCCTGCGCTGCCGTTGCGGCAACGGTTCAGAAGGGGACAAAGATGGGGAGGAGGGACTGGAAGCTTTACGCTTCGTCATCCGTATATGTCTATCAGGTGTTTGAGCCGAATCGGAAAGAACCATCTCAGCATCTGGAAGGCAGTCACCAGAGAGCAAGGCAAAGCAATTAGAGGTCACAGTATCGGCAGGCGGAGGCATAAGCTCCAGAGACGCCACTGGAAGGGAGCTAGTACGGCGCGAAGGCATATTGGAAGTCGTAGGTGGCGGTGGTGGTACGTCAGAGTCTTGAGGTCTGAGAGACCGGAGGGTGGCCTGTCTATAGGAGTTTTGTTTGGTTGGATCATGGATCCCCCTCACCGCCAGTTCTCGTTTGGCTCGAGGGATGATGAAGCCAGAACGGGATTTCAGTAGCTTAAGTTCAGTACAGAGTATTGTAAATATAGAATTCGCAAGTTTTAGATCGAGCATGGTAATCACCACCGCAATTGATGCAACGAGCATTGCCACAATTCCTCATGTTCCGTAGACCCACAATAGGCACATATGGGTCGATTGGAGCAGACTTTGGTGGGATGTGTGAAGGAGGAACACTGTCGACATTGAAGGGGCGGAGGGACGTAAGGGCTAACCTCGCGACTCTCGCCCATGATAACAATTCTGTCAGGTAAGGTTTTCCCAGTGAACGTAAGGGTGGCCAATTTGAGTGATTGGCCAGAGCGGCGATTAAGGCGATCGTACAAGTCAACTTTAGTGCAGCAATGTCCACGCAATTAGAGGGATTCCAGCAGGGCATGCTCGTCAGGAGCTATATCAGAATGCGGAAGTACAACAGTACCCTGGATGGAATTAAGGAACTCATGGGCACAGGCCGTGACCGGCACATCATCCAATGTTTTGAGCTTGAGAAAGGCACTAGATTGGCGCTCAGTAGTGGCCTCAACAAGCCAACTACGGGAATCCTGAGGCCTTATTGTCATATCACGGGAAGGGTACGCATGGAGGAGATTACATTCTAGATCCCAACGCTGCAACGGCTTAGCGGGGGTGATAACTAAATACCTAGGCCATGCATCTGCTCCGAACAGGTCATCAAAACGAAGAATGATAGGATCTGGGACACGGACAGGGCGTCGACGTTTAGTCCTGGGTACTGTATAAGGCTGGAGTGTAATAGCGGGCACATCACTGGCACCTTGTTTCGGCAGAGCAGGTGAGTGGGAAGGAGAAGCTGTCACAATTGTGTTATGGGTATTTACAACCAAAGTACTGACTACCGGTGTGACAGTAGTAGATGTAGGAGAGTCAGATACGACAAGGCTTAAGGAACATTGAACAGTAGAGGGTGAAGGCGCACTCTGGGCCATGATTGTAGGTGATAGTATATCGTCAGTGGGTAAAGAGGATTTCGTGGCGGGGGCCACGTCGGAGAGGGGATCCCCGGCACAGTTGGTTTCAGGGGAAAGGTCCGGGACACAGTCCAAAGTCTCGCGGAGGTCGGCATCGGAGTTGGCCAGTTTAGAATCCATAGAACATAGGTTATATTCATCTGGGCTAGATTCCATACCCACTACGGAGCCACAATTAGAGGACAGGATTACGGCCCCAGGAATTCTTACAGATATACACCCCGACCAACGCACCTTAATTAACGCACCGTCATTCTGTCGATCTCAAACACAGCACAAGGGTCAGGGTTTGACATGAAAGTGTCCCCTCGCTCGAGCACGTCGGGTACCACAGTTCTACGGGTGAAGGGATTGCCGACCCTCCAACCAAACCAAAGAGTTAGCATGGCCATAAGCCTCAGGGCAGTCACTGTGTCCCCAAAGGAGGGGACAGAGAGGGGAAGAAGGGAAAGACGAAAAACGGAAAGGATGAGAAATGAAAGTGCCCACTACAATTAGTTGGGGGCAGCAGGAAGGGCGGAAAGGTGGCCTGCACTCCCCTCCTGCCACCTCCGTCAGCCCCAGCACGTGTTCAAAAGTGAAACCAACGAAGTAGGCATAGCGGGGGTTTTCACCATAAAAACTGAACCACTTGGTCTAGAGACTTTTATTCTTCACCTTTCGCAAGATAACAACGGGTACTGCCGCTGGATATATTTATAACATACTGTAGGTTAGGCCATTTTTTTTGTTAATTATAAGCGCGCCAAAATCCTGAAAATTCGACGAAACATCTGGTTCCAGCGTTCGAAAGAAGGTTTAAATCGCCGTACAGCAAGGGTTAATTGTGCCAAAATGACATAAACCAATTCCTGGAGTAGTTAACGATGAGTCGCCATGTTCTCGACCACCGCCTGTCACTGTGTTTCCTGTTTAAACAGCGCATCATACTTCCTCCCTACCTGCAACCCCCCCCCCCCTTATCAGCCTGGCACCGAACTCCCAGTGGGACTATCACAGCTAACAGAACTCACCAGGAGACCTCTCCAGCCCAAACCAAGACCTTGTTGCTTATGTTTTTGTTAGATTTGCTCTGTGTATTGTAATTGTAATTGTTCATTTATTGTGTAGCTTCTCGATTGTATAAATAAAGTAGGTCCCTCCACACCAGATTAATACAGTAGATCGTGTATATCGCTTGTGTTCCTACTTCCCAGTCAAGTGCACCCAATAATCACCTTAATATTATCAGCACGTACTTCACTTACCACCGATAATGATGGGTATGCCTTGTAATACAGGCCATAGCATACCAGTACTCAAAGAGTTCATTTATTCATCCCTATTTTCTTGATCTATTTCCTTATAATAAAATTAGGATAATCAAAGTATTTCAATACATTTACCCTTTACATTGTCAACAAATTACCAAAATAGATTTGCTTTTGTCAAGATTAACCATACAATATCTTAACTCTTCTTACAAAATATCCAAGTGGGAGAAATATAGTCTGTACATTATCTAGAGGGTTAATAAATGTTAAAATATGGTTTAACAGTGTTAGTACCAGTAATATAATCTGAAGTAGGCCACACATGGGTTAGTGGGGATGGGCAACAGAGAACGTTAATGAATAACTTGCCTTAAAATGAAATAACTATATTGGATGGAAGTTATAGAAATGGTGTAGTATTTGATCATCTGTTAAGTGGAAGTAAAATTATGACTGTATGGGTTATGTGGAAGATATAATTATGTTTGGGGAAAGGAGCTATATTGGGTACAGCAACTGGTGTCTACATCATACCTTCACTCTAGGGTGAGGGCTAGTCCTATCCAGAGTGAGGGTTGGCATCCTCTACCCAACCTTAGCCATTTCTGTCTGTCTGCTGGCGAGATCGCCTGATTGTGTGGCACTGCAAGGGGGGCTGCGGACGGTGGGTGCATTGGCCCGGGGGTGCAAGCCCGTGGGCTGATGATCCCCTCCTCCGCTGCCCTCTCTGAGACAGATCTCGTCTCATCCTTGCCCCTTCGGGGGCCCGAGCATCTGGAGCGGCTTCGGTCTACCACACTCGGAACTGTTACGCCAGACAGTCTGGGGAACTACAACAACAACAACATACCTTCACTCTTTATTGGGGAAGGATGGATGTCAAAAGATGAAAGTTTGAGGAAGAAAAAAGATGCAAGTTAGAGAAAGAGGGAGGAAGAATAAAGATGCAAGCCTGAGAAAGAAGGAAGGATGTAAAAAGATGCAAGCTTGAGAAAGAAAGGAGGCAAAAGATGCAAGTTTGAGAAAGAGGGAGGAAGAATATAGAGGCAAGCTTGAGAAAGAAGGAAAGAGGTAAAAATATGAAAGTTAAAGAAAGAAAGGAGGAGGCAAAAGAGGCAAGTTTGAGAAAGAAAGGAGGTCAAAAGATGCAAGTTTGAGAAAGAAAGGAGGTCAAAAGATGCAAGTTTGAGAAAGAAACGTAGCATCATTATTTCCCGACACCTTACTTCAACCTGGGAAACTCCTGGTTGAGAATGGAAATGACAGAAATGACCCTAGGCTCCCACATCCACACATGCTCCTCTTTCCTATATGCCACATTGCTACTTCCACTATATAATAATGTAAAACTTGCAAAATAAACAAACCAAAACAAGGACGAGACAATATAAAGGCAAAAGAACTAACCAACATAACAGGTAAAGGTAAGTACAGTACAGTATACTACAAGGTGTTTTTCATTAGTATACTTTTCCACTTTCTTCTGCCATACCATTGGTGGCAGGTTGTCAAAAGAAGGCAGAGTTCAGTCTTTTTAGCCTTTATTTTTGTGTATGTAAAGACAAAATTATAGTGTATAGTTCAAATCATGTCTTTGGAAGTGATAAAATGGCCAAAACAATGCTATTTCATGTTAATTTTTTGTGTACTGCTTTTCATATTCATTCTAGTGTTCCGGTTTGACACCCTGATTGGTGGTCTTCTACTAGAAACTCTCTCACTTGACTACCATGCCCTCATGCATTTTCTGAACATGGTTGTACCACTGCAAAGTATGGTACTGTACTTATATTGTTCCATTCAACCACTCTACCTTCCATTCCTAAAAGACTCTTACATTTCCCTATAACAAATAAGGTGAATTAAAAAAAAAAAAAAAAAAAAAAAAGGCTATTGTGCAGTTGGTAGAGCACTCGCCTGCAAACCGTGAGGACCAGGGTTCGAGTCTTGGGCCAGCCAGTGTGCTATTTGGCAGACACCAGTGCTGTGTGGTGGTCTTGCACTCTGTAGCAACTGTTTACTGAAGTCCCTGATACATCAGGGACCCCACCTTAACCTAGCTATTGAATAGCGAGTGCATGGTGGTAAACAAAAATAATAAATGCATCAGGTTGACACAGGTTTGTATGTATGTATGTATTATACTCAGGCACATACCCCACAGCTGGGGGTGGCCGACTTGAGACAGAGCCCGAACAGAAACATATGAAGTTCCAATTCTTAGGATTCTGGATCACTTTCGCATTCCCTCTCCCCTTTCTGTCCTATTAGTTTTGAGATTTTAAGATGTTCGCCACATTAGGCCTACTTTCCTTATTTGAAGACCTTTCGCCCCATTTCTGTCAATTTTAATACCTTTCGTGCCATTTATGTGTCAATTTTCCTGGCGAGCAATAACGAACCTACAATTTGGGAGGAACCGGCCTTTGGCCGGACCATTTTTCTACCATAAAATGCACAAGCTTATCTTGGGGGTATTTTTTTAAGCTTGACGAAGAATTAGGGAGGAAACTAAACAAAAATAATAATAAATAAATATTTTAAAATCTTCCCATAAATCTGGTTGAGATCTACCGATTGAGTTATTCAGGAACCAAACTTACGATCTTAAGTGACTACTGTATATAGTAATATGATGAATGCTAGAACCCACATCTATTAACCCCTTCAGTGTTAGTGTTAGTAATCAGAAACTTGGGTATTAAAGTGAATATGTTATGACAAGATACATAAGAGGAAAAAGTACAATAAGAATAAGTAGATAAATGGGTATTAAGTAATTATGTTGTGAGAAAATACACAACATAAGTGGGAAAGTACAACAAGAATAATGTGGAATAAATACAATATATATTGCCTAAAAGGTACGTAATCGGAAAAGGAAAGAAAGATAAAAAACAAATGAATTCAAGTGGGGCACGGAAACTAGTGCGTATATGGAGCGTCGATATTGTGACGTCATGAGCAGGGCGATGAGTAACTGAGTCATGGCGTCGGAAGACAGTTAACCGTGAGTATTGATAGCGGATGGAAGTGCTGACAGTGGAGTCAAGTCCTGGCCAGGCAGTAAGAAATGAGTCAGCACTCAAAGCTTATTAGTGCACTGGAATATAATCTGCTCACCCCGCCCTGGATAATGAATCAAAGTATTATCCGCCAACTCTGCCTGCAATACTCAGCATATGGAACTCTGCCGGTGATACAGCGAGGTAAGGCGAATTCAAAGTGAGTTCAACATGATAGCTTATAATATGGCTAATATTTGGCAATTTCATGCAGTTAAAGTAAGACCTAGGTTATTCAGATAGTATTTACACCTCTGAATTCTACAGAAAGACTAAACGCTGAAGAAAATTGTCACATTAATAATAACCAAAATGAGATGAAAAAACGCCATCCTGCTGAAAGGGTTGTTTAAATACCCACACTGACACACACAATACCGTATATACAGGTATATCCCTTACATATACCTATAAACAACACCCCGTTCTTTAACATTAATATCAAATACAAACCCCAATGTACTTGAATAAACTAATGAAAGCATATGGCCCTCCTGGGATTCAAACTCGGGACACCACACCCAGAACATAAGCATCTAAACCATTACACCACCAACTCAGTTAAAGGTCGAGTACATGATCACGAAACATCCATTTTCGAATTTTGGATATCAATCTAATCATGTACTCAGACCCAACTGCATTATGGAAAGCGTAATGTTTTAGTGAGAGGAAAGAACATAGAATGGGGCTAAGATCACTAAGGACCGGCCTCGCTATACTAGTTCCTGAACCTATAGAAATAAGTATACATGCAGATATGATATTAGTTAAAAACGCAAATTAGTTTAACATTAACTACTGAAATAAAAATAATATACAGTACAGTAATTCAAATAAGAAATAGTTATAAAATATTCTACTATCAAACAGCAGCAAAATAAAATTGAGAAAAACAGTGAAAAATAAGGTACCATTTTCTATCACAGCCATCCTGTCTGCAAGAAAAGTGCGGCGCTAGAAAATATACGTTTACTACCTTAATGGACACCGATACACTATCAACCCCAAAATCCCGGAGAGTTTTAAAAAAAAATTGTAATTTTTATACCAGTTTTTCTCTCGAATGATAAGGGAGCGGGGAACGAGTAACTAATGACATGGCTCCAAGGTATTATAAGAGATTGCCCCTGTCTATGACTATGAGGCAGCCGAACTCTGTTGAATGCTTCATGAGGCAACTTAGGACTTTTCTTTTTGAGAGAAGCTATGATCTTGAGAGGGGTGTTGTCGTGATAGACGACTAGAGAGTCTAGTTTATGCCACTGTTATTGACTTGATCAATATTTGATGTATATAAATTGTAGTGCTTAGAGCTAGGCGAGTTTCATTTTGAGAGCTAGTGAATTCCTTAGAAAAATTGGTACTTTAAAGAAATAAAATTATATTTATTATTACAATTAATACTTGGTATCCATGCTTCAAAAAGACACCACAAAATCTCCTGTCCCTTTCTTAATCTTCCTGTGGAGATGTGATAAATATATGGTTTTATGGAGGTCAAAATTATAACAAATATGATGCTAAAAAAAATATATATATTACTCGCTGATGTTTTAACTCTCCAGCGTAAGCGTACGTCCAAGTATAAAATTCATACAACAATATTTTGTGTCCTGCCTGCGAGAGGTGGCTCCAGAAGTAGTAAAATAGTAAACCAGACCACAGACTCCAGAGAGACTCTCACAGGACTGACCCACAAAAGCATAAGATATTCCACAAACCTTCACACTCATTTTCACTAACTCAAAGACCTTCACACTTTCATTCACTCAAAGACCTTCACAATCACAGAATGATTTACAAGGTTCTATTTAGTTATCTCGGTTTGGCTAATATTTATGTTGTGATTATTGTTATAATTTTGTTTACCAAGTTTTGCCGGCTGAAAGGTTAACTTGTTGAATTTCTATTATCAATTACCTCATTACACCAGTATTGACAAAAATTTAGAGGAAAAAAGATTAAGAATAGCAGGTCAGAGATGCAACGCTTAGTAAAATAACTACAGTAAAGTACTCTGTATGTTAACCGTCCTGGTGGTGTAATGGTTAAAGTGTTTAAAAATCTGTGTGATAACCCAGGTTCAAATCCCGGTGGATCACCTATATATGCTTTCATTAATTTTGTTGGAGGTGTTTGGTGTTGTGGTGAAATTAATAAAAATATAGATTAATACAGTCCTAGCCACAAATGTTATCCCCCCCAATGTCAATTTCCAGGAAATAGGCTACCTCCAAAATCAATCAGGCAATGACCACATATTGCAAAATCAATAACATATTTTAAAAGGCTTAAATGCATGCATGTGTATTTGCGCTTTGTTGACCCAGAGGCAGAACTCTTGGTATCAGGATATCAAAGGGGAATCTGAAACTGAAACACTGTAGTTATTTGGTAGGCTTCAGCACCACGCAGCACCACCTTGCCACCTCCAGGTAACTTGGGATAGTAGGGTTAAGGGAGCCCACCTCGTTTTTTTCTCTCTTTCTCTCCCTCTCTCTTTGGCTTGCATCCATTCGGCCTCATTAAGCCTACTATTTTAAGATGTTTAACCCCATTTAAGTGTCAATATTTTCCTGGCGAGAGATAGCGAGCCAGCATACATATTTTTGTTTTGACAGCAAGCTAAATTTGTACATTTTTCGATAGAAAAATTTCTCCGGCAAAGCCGGATTTCTCCATACAATGCTGACTCGCTATCGCTCGCCAGGAAGAAATCGACACCTGGATGGGGATAAACGTCTTAAAACAGTTGGCTGAATGGGGCCGAATGGATACAAGCCAGGGAAAGAGAGAAAAGAAGAGAAAGATAAAAAAAAAAAAAACGGTGACCCCCCCTTAACACTACACTGGGCCTCTGTAGGAACACAGTAAGTGGGAAAGAAAATGCATCACATGAAAAAACATAAATTAGGAATAATATGGCCAATACCTTAATTAATTATAAATTAATATATATTATAGATAAATGTATTGTAATTACTAACATTTTAAATATAATTATAGAGAAGCACATAGATATAAAGCCATCTTGGTAAGGCACCCGGTACGCAGGTCCAAGTCAGCCCGGAGTGGAAAGACCTGTCCTGCAGCGAATTAACCCTTTCAGTACTGACATGCTAGTCTTCACTATATTCTGGCTAATATTTGACTATATCATCTAGCTTAAGAAAGACCTCAGGAGAGCAAAGTTGCAAAATCTATTTGTTAAAACTTTACTCCCAAAGTCTTTTATAGACTTAATAATATTGTCTAATAATAGCCAAAATGTGATGAAAGAGTATATCATGGTCTAGTTAGAGGGTAACAAAGCTGCCAACATAATCAAATGAACGAGTTTAACCCTTTTAGTGCGGGTCATGTTCTCATCATCTTGTTTTGGCTAATATTAGATGAGTTTATGCAGTTTAGGAAGGACCTCAGAGAATCAAAAGGGTACACACTCTCTCAATTAACCTTTTAACTACCATAGGTCCTTACTAAGGTGCATATAATCATCTAAATATACTGTAGCTAGAAAAGAAAAAAACAAAAAAACATCATGCGTACTAAAAAGATTAATATAAAGTAAAAGGCTTGAGTAAAAATGGAAAGGTTAGTGAAACAGAAGAGACTACAAAAACTTAAATTAAATTGAACACATCTGATAAAACAAAGACTATAATAAAATAACCAATAGTTTTGAGCAAAGACAGGAGTGATAAAGAATAAGCACCAGACAAAGTATGTTTCCCAAACTTGCATTAACCTTTTCAGGATACGTTAATACTTCCTTCCTTTAGTTCTGGCTACTATTAGACAATCTTAAGCAATTTAAGATGGACCTGTTGAAGTCAAAATGTTAAAGACGATCTCAATTAACCCTACGACTCCCACGCATCCTTCCTAAGCATAATTAATAAATCCAATGATAACCACAACAAACGGTAAGAAAATATGCCATAATACTGAAGAGGTTAAATTAAAAAATAAGAATATATATAAGAAAAGAGGCTCAAAACCCTGGTGATAGAGAGATCTGAGAGAGCACCAGATTTAACACTACCCCTCAGCTTTCCCTTCACAATTGCTGAGGAGCACAGGGCCTTGGGAGGGGCTTCGGTATTCCGGGCGTTTCCGCACCCAGCGTCACCCTCCTCGGCTCCTTGCCTGTGAGCGGCTTCGGTCACCCTGGCTTTTTTGTGGTAGGCAGGGAGGGTTCTGAGGGGGCACTCGGTTATGGCCTTGGCCTTACTCGGCGCCTTGGGGCTCTTCGGTCAGACAGCCTGGGGAATAGCAACAACAATAACACCAACAACCTAGTCACCATTGTGTTAACCCTTTGAGTACAGCAACGTTTTTTAAAGTTTACACTAGCTGTCATTAGACCAATTTTTTCAGCTTAGGAAATGTGTCTCACACTCAAACGGTATAATTACTTCAAGCAATCTTTCAAGACATGAGATGTGGTTTTCTTGTATTCTGGCTAATATCATAGGATTTTATCATGCTCAGAAAAGGCAATCTGTAGTTATAGGGATAAGTCAACAACTGCTTTACTAGAAGTGTATACCAGTACTGTACTTGATTATGTTGTTATATTTTCTATATTTTATGGTGATTTTAAGAACAGAGGGAGACTATTAACGCAGTGGTGACTATTTTGTTATTGACGTTGAACACAACCCTAACGGACTAGCTTGGCAGTCACCCTATGGTAGGCATTAGCCAGGACCCCACGTAAATTCCAAATATTCTCAAAGTTCTCTGGCTGGGTGTTGTACTGTGAATCAACAGCCTTGGCACACAGCTCCACCTCCTTCCCCTTCCCAGCCGGCACCTCAGCGGTCCACAGGGTCCAGCCCCAGGCCCGGGGGTGTCGCGCTGGGTCAGTCTCCATGGTGTCTGCTGCCTGCCAATTTTGCCCACCATCACTCGACACATCCACACGCACGATCTTACGTCCGCCACCACTCCACGCATATCCTGGAAGTTGAGATATATTTATTCATAACATCAATAACAAAGCAGTCATCACCTCCGATTACCATGACTCAATACATTCCCACACATGATCTTCCTCCCGCTACCACTCCACACTAAAGATCAGAGTACGGTGGGACTTCAGAAGCCACGCTCCAGAAAGTCGCGATCCATGCTACCTGCGCCTATATAAACAATCAAACACCCCTGTATAAGCACAAAATATCCCCAAAATATCAAGTACCCCCCAGGGGGTAAGGGGGCCTTCATCTAATTGTGGAGGAAAAAAAGAATATGCCTCACGCATCCTACTGCGTGTCGTACAAGGCGACTGATAGGGGGGGATGGCGATAGACTTGTGGACCAACAGCCATTAATTACTATGCAATAAAGTCTTTATCTTGGCACTGTCTTGGTATGGACCGAGGCTGGTGGGGTGCGGATAGCTGCCACAGGGGACCGAGTCTTACCTGGGTGCTGTTTGGCACCACACCCGTGTCGGCAACAATGTTTGCATATTGGAGCAGTGTTGGGGCAGGACTTTATTGTTCTATAGTCCAAATTGCCTAATATACAGTAGAGTCTTGTTATGGTGCTGTCTTTTTGTAACACTGTTAAGGCTGATGTGGTTGCAGATACTGCAGGTGCAAGTGCTGCAGGGGGATTCTGTTGAGTCTTGCTGAGGCACGGTTAGCACTATACCAACATCAGCCACAGTGATGACTTTATTGTACTACAGTACACTCCAACTACTGAAAGGCAACCCCGTCTAAGCCGTTACAATGAATGTAATGGAAAAATGACGCTAAACCATTGTATTTATTGTATGTATAGTTGGTCGGAGGAGTCCGAGGATGCGCATGCAACTATGACTTCGTTGGCCGCTATATTTGTCTCTTGAGTCATCGAAGATGCTGGTAATGTGTGTGTGTGCAGGGAGGTGGGGTGCCAAGAGTGAAGTAACGTCCACACAATCAATAATCAATGTATATGTGTGTGTATACGGGGAGAGAGAGGGTGCTAGGAGTGATGTAACATCCACACGATCAATTATATCAGTATGTGCATGCATATGTGTATGTGCAGAGAGGGGGAGTGCCAGGAGTGATGTAACGTCCACGTGATCGATAATGAGTTGTTGTAGTTGTTGTTGTTCCCCAAGCTGCCTGGCCGAACAGCCCCAAGGCCCCGAGCAAGGCCAAGGCCATAACCGAGCACCCCCACAAAACCCACCCTGCCTACCACAATAAAGCCTGGGTGATCGAAGCCACTCCATGGCGGGGAGCTGAGGAGGGCGCGGAAACGTTCATGCAAGCGAATATGAGGGGAGGGGAGGGGAGGTGACAGGAGTGATGTGACAACACTGTGCTTTATCAGAGTAGAGCAGATGGTGTTTCTGGATCAAAGTAAGGTCCAACAATCAACTGGTAAATCTTATTGTAGGAAAGTAGGTCATAAAAGGGCTTTTTGGTAGTCAGTTAGTCGCGATTGGTACTACCTGGAATAAGTCCCATAAGAATACATGTTACCTAGCATTCGCTCTCTACTCGCATAGGGGGTCTGGCATGTCCTAAGTATGAATAGCGAGGTCAGAATGTACTAGTGAATCAAGGATTACAATATTAAATTTCATGGACAAGAGGGATGTCTATATAATAACATTAAATGGTTTACCACCTTCCTTACCTCTGACCTTAACCTTGCCATCCTTGACCTTAACTTTCTCTCCCTCCAATGGTTCACAGATGGCCGAGATCACAGGAAGCTCCTGGATGGCCGGGGACTTCTTGAAATCCACCGTGTCCCAATCCACACTGGGCGCGAACCCTTTGTAGTCGTTCTGCTGCCAATGTGCGTCAGACTCATTGTTCGACACAACAATCCTGCCTGAAGAAAAAAAAAGGGACAGATCCAGTAACATAAAATTAAACGAGTACAGCAATTTCAAGACATGACTATGCTGCCTAATAAATGATAATAACACCACTAGTCATCCGGCATACGAAAAACTAAAGAAATATATATAATTTACCATCTTGAGTACCGGTACTTATTTACTAAAATAAGGACCATAGCAATGACATAATAACACCATTACATCCAGCCTTCATAAACTAAAAGCAGTATTTAGACTAGCCACTGTAAACACCATCCTATCAAAATAACATCCAGTGTCCCAATCCACAATGGACGTGAATCTTTTGTAGTCATTCTGCTGCCAGTGTGCATCTGACTCATTCTTTGACACAACTATCCTGCCTGAAGAAAGAAAAAGGATCACTTGAAATTTGCCATGTTAAGTACTGATACCATTTAAAAAAAAAAAAAAAAAAAAAAAAAAAAAAAAAAAAAAAAAGTAATAACAAAGATATTAGATTTGTATCTTTGTAAGTATGTGACTGAAAGAGTGTGAAAAGTATGAATGTTCTTTTCTTCTTAACATACCAGCTTCATCCTGCCTGAGTGAGGTGGCCCACAGAAGCACCAAAATACCAAGGAGGGAGGAGCGAATAAAAAAGGGACATTCACACACTCTTTCACTCGCACACTCACCGAGATACAGGTACTGTACTAGTTGTTGTTGTTGTTGTTGTTGTTCCCTAAGCTGCCTGGCCGAACAGCCCCGAGTCCCTGAGAAAGGCCATGGCCACGATCGGGCTTTCCCACAGAGCTCTCATTGAGTGTAGATTGTGTTGTTGGCGTAAGTGGTTGTGTGAAATGCAGTCTTCTATGATGTGTTTAATGGTATGGGGTGCTGTGTTACATCCCGGGCAGGCGTCGACAACGGAGTCATCCAGTCTCTTCTGATAGCTCAGGAGAGCTGGATGGTGTCCGCATCTCAGCCTGGCCAGGTGGACTCTGTCCTCGCGAGGAAGGGAGGATTCGGAAGGATGGATTTCGGGAGGTCGTGCATGCAGCTGCGTGTTGTCTGTGAGTGAGTGGATGGATCGGTGAGAGATATGAGTATGGATGTGCTTCTGGAAGTTGGTTTGGGGTGGGCAGGGAGGGAGAGAGGACAATAATTGTGTGTGATACCGTGTGCTGGGTGTTGTTTTGATATTTCTTGGTGTCTGTGGGTGTGTTGCCATGTAGTTTAGTGGGTGGTCTTGGTTCGTGGAGGCTGCTGCCAGGAATTGAGTGCCTCTCATGTCCAGATGGTCTTTGACTTTGAGAATTTTGGTTTCTTGATGTAGGTGATCTGTGGTGAAGTAGCTGTGCAGCCTGTAATGATCTTCAGGGCTTTGTTTTGAATAGTCTGTAAGGTCTTATGATGTGTTTCAGCTAGGTTAGAAGCCCAGGCTGGGCTTGCGTATTCCATCACTGATCTTATGTATTGTTTATATACTGTGGTGGTAGTTTCTTTGTTGTGTCCAAATTTTGTGTGAGCAAGTGACCTGAGGGCGTTAAGTCTGGGTGTCAGTTTCTTTTTAATGTTTGTGGTGTGCTGTTTGAATGTCATATGAGTATCATATGTTACTCCTAGGATTTTGGGTGTGTGTGTATGTGTTAGGGGTGTGTTGTTTATGGTGAGTTGAGGGATGTATTCGTGTTCTCCTGTCCAACTTGTGAGCAGGGTTGCGGTGGATTTGGCTGGGGCTAGATTAAGTCTGTTTGTAGTGCACCAACCATGTAGTGTGTTGAGATAGGGTTGAAGGAGATCTGTTGCTCTTTTTGGGTCATGATGTGTGCATGTGAGTGTTATGTCATCTGCATAGGAGGCTAAGTTTATTTGGGGCGTATTGGGTGTAGTTATATCGTGCATGTACAGATTGAAGAGTGCGGGCGATAGGACGGATCCTTGTGGGACTCCGTTTGGAAAGTTTCTGATTTTAGATGACTGACCGGCAAAAGATACGTGTGCACATCTGCCTGCTAGGAAGTTGGCCAGCCACCTTTTTGTGTTGTTGTGCATGTTTGTGTTGTAGATTTTGTTTGTTAGGTTATGGCGGGGGATGGCATTTACTAATGTCGAGTGTGGCTAATAGTGATCTGTGTGGTGGTCTAGCTGAGTTGATGCCGTCGAAAGCTCTTTGTGTAAGGTCTGTGAGAAGAGTGTTTGTGGAGTGCAGTGGCCTAAAGCCATGTTGTGTTGGAGCTAGGGGTAGGTCAGGTGTAATTAGTTGTAATACTAGGCGTTCCATGACTTTGGAGGGGGAGCAAAGAAGTGTGATGGGGCGGTGCGAGGAGGGTAGCGTGGGGTCTTTGTTGGATTTGGGGAATGTGATGATGATACCATGCTTCCAAATGTCTGGTATTGTGTTGTGTGAATAGCTGTAGTTTGATATGTTAGTGAGTGCTTGTATGCCTTGTGGTCTCAGGTGTCTGAGGTGTATGTTGCTTATGTTGTCTAGGCCACAGGCGGGTGAGTGCTTGAGATTGTTGATGATATGCTTTGTCTGGTGATTGGTGAAGGGTGTATAGTCAGGGTCTGTGGGGAATTGTCTCTTACGTCGGATGACACGTCGGTCGTCTTTGTGAGGTTTTAGGTGGCTGACATGTGAAAAGTGATTGATGAGAGTGTTTGCTTGTTGTTTACATGAAGGAGTAGAGTCTGTTGTTGTGATTGCAGCATGTGATTGTGTTGTGTTGCTGTTGGAAAGTGTGATGCTGTTTAGTGTTTTGTAGAGTTTTTTGGGGTTTGTTTTGTGATCAAGTGTTTGTAGGAAGTTATTCCAATTTAGTTTTTGTTGTTCTTGTATTTTGTTGTTAGTTACAAGAAAATGCATATAACACCATCATACTTAAGGTGTCACTCGTTCCAACTTGTCTTTAAAAAATGTATATGGCACAATCATACTAGAGGGGCCATTACGTACCGAGCCACTTGACGTTGCGAGCCCCGACCACGCCTGGCACCACTACTCTGACAGGGAAGCCATGGTCGCGAGGGATGGGCTGACCATTCATCTCATACGCCAGGATCACATCACCGTGGGGGTCCAGGGCCTTCTCTATAGGGATGCTAGCTCCATAAGGCATGCTGGCTGGGTCCATGTCTAACCCTTCAAACTGGACCATAAAAAACAGTAATTAGAGGACCACACACAAGTAATCGCACATACAGGAAAAGGCATAAACAAGGAACAGCATACAAGAAAAAAATATAAATTAGAGGACCACACATAGGCCTGCAGGAAAAGGCATAAACGAGGAACAGCATAAAAAAAAAAAAAAAAAAAATCTTGCCAAATATGACACACTTGTTTTCCATTAACGTGTCTTTTTATAACCAGCTCTATATCTTCAAAGACAAAGGAAACAATTACTATTATACAAGATATTACTTTGAATTATAGGGAGTGTGTCTCACTTGATACAAGGCATCTTATGAGGCACAAAGTACAGTAACGAAAAAGCAAATAAATATAATGGAAGGCTTAACCCTTCCTACCGGGGCAGCCTTTCTTAAGGGCGATCTGGCTGAAAACACAACAAAAGTAAACTAAGGCTAATCTCGCTTAATATACTACCTACATTAATCAAACGTATGTCAAAATGGGCGCCTTACCTTGCCGCGTAGAATGGCGTTAAGTAGAGCTTTCTAGCTCAAGTAGTTCCGGAGTTATGGTGATGGAAGTGGAGGTAACTTTTGCCGCGTATTTACCTCGCCGCGTCCGAACGCTCAACCGCGGCCCAGGCTACGACGAACGTTTTGACTCGTCGCTCTACCTTGAATTATGGCAGGAAGCGATTTTTTAGTGTTTTATTGTTTATTATGCCATATATTATTGTTATTATGTTATTTTCACTCAATAAATATATTTTTCTGAAGTAATTTGTGTCTCTGTCACTTATACTTAGTTTTATTGTTATTATTATAGTAGTTATGATTATTTATACTGGACTATGGTAATTGATAGTGTCATTTTCACTTCTTTATTGTTAGGAATATATATTTTAGTGTCACTTTCACTTGTTCATATTGTTCTGAAGGCACTTATTATTACTTATGTGTGTCTCTTTCACTTAGACTTAGTTTTATAGTCATTATTATAGTAGTTATGATTATTTATACTGGACTATGGTAATTGATAGTGTCATTTTCACTTCTTTATTGTTAGGAATATATATTTTAGTGTCACTTTCACTTGTTCATATTGTTCTGAAGGCACTTATTATTACTTATGTGTCTCTGTCTCTTATACTTAGTTATATTATTATTATTATTATTGAGTGTCACTATCACTGTCACTTACACTTCAATAGTTTGCCAGAGTGTGGAAATCATTGAAGCAGATGCCAGCACACAGTCCCACCTGACACTCGAGGCATTGCCAAGTGGTTTTTGTGGGTTTGCTTGGTCGTCGAGTTGTGCGGGTGCACACATAGCACCTCTTCTGCATTCTTATTCTGCTGTTAGAACCCTGGAAAGGAAGGGCGACGAGCTGGTGCTTTCTGAAGAACTCGGCACACCCTATTCTGTCCATCATGCCTGGTCCTTGTAGTGGCCTCCCTGGTGTACCCGCATGTTTTACCAGGAGCTCATGTATCAGCTGCTTTTGGAAGGTCTGCAGGCTCTTGTACTTGATGACTGGACTCCTCAAACGGTAGATGTTGTACGCGTTGAGGACAGACATATCTACTGTATGCAGGACAAACTTCTTGTACCACCTGCAAGATGTTCGCAGGCAGTCTATGAAGCCCATCTGCATGTCGGACTTGTCGACGAGGCGCATGTTCAGGTTATAGTCCAGAACAGCAGCTGGTTTTGTGATAGGGTTCTTCGTTTTTCGGTCCACCTTCCCTGTGGGGACCATCTCTGCTTTGTGGCATGTGGTGAGGAGGTTGACCTTGCGCTGGTCATGCCAGTGGATGGAGAGGATGGGGCCACTCTTCTTATGGAAGATGTCCGTCTTCTTAGTTTTGGTTGGGTAGGCTGGCATACCCTTCCTCTTCCCCTTCACTGTGCCGACAGTTCCGGTCTTGCGGTCATGGAGGTACTTGGCGAGGATAGGCGACGTGTAATAATTGTCGGTATAGAGGACGTGGTTGTCATGGAAGGTACCTCTCCATCATCGTCTTTACCACAGCGCCGCCAAAACCAATGAGGGGGTCAATCTGCACCTCACCACCCTTGCCGCTGTAGACTATAAAGTCAAGCACATATCCCGTCTTGCAGTCGCAGAGGACGAAGAGCTTGATGCCGAAGCGGTGTCTCTTTGACGGGATATACTGTCGGAAGTGCAGCCTACCACGGAACAGGACCAGAGACTCGTCGATGCACAGCTTCTGAAATGGAATCAGGTAGGTGGAAAACCGATGACGTATCATGTCATACAGTTGCCTGATCTTCCAGAGTGTGTCAGGCTCGTGGACATGCATGTTATTTGTCAGGTGGAAATATGAGAGGATGTCGAAGTACCTATCCCTTGACATGAATTTGCCAAATGCTGGAGTCGTTGTGAGGTCGCCAGTTATCCAGTAGTCGGCCAGAACGTGCTTCTTTATGTGTGTCATCAGCATTGTGAGTGCCAAGAACACATATAATTCTGCCACAGTGAGAGCTCTCCATGCCACCATCTTGGCACTGGTCTTCCTCCCAAGAAAGTTTGAACAGATAGCCTGGTGGTTATTTGTCTCTTTGACAAGGTATTCCATGACTTCATTGTCGTAGAAGCCACAGAAAAGTTCACTGGGGGTGGCATTTGGGCCACAGGGATATGCTGGTGACACCCCGGAACCCTGTTGTACCTCGTCAAAGGCAGGACAATCTGGCACAAAATCCGCCCCATCTGACCACACAAACATTTCAGCAGCTCGAGGACGTGGAGCTGCAGCAGGCACACGCCCTGGACGCCCTGGCACACGCCCTTGGCCACGCGGATGCCCAGGCGGACGCCCTGCACGCCCACGCCCAGGCCCAGGCCCAGGGGCATCGGCGTCGGCAGGCTGACCACGTCCACGACCTCGCCCTTTGACTCTTCTTGTCGGGACTTCCTCTTCCTCTTCCTCTTCCTCTTCGTTTTCCTCTTCCTCAGGCGACGTCAGGTCATCTGGGGCAATGTTGGGGTTGTCAGCAGCCTCTTCAGGAGACAACTCTGGCGAAGAATAGACCGGGCGTCGGCGGTGTGGGGCTGCGGGAGGTTGAGCAATGGGAGCCTCGGCCTCGGGAGTTGGGCTCCTATTGCGGCTAGCCGTGGACTTTTCCGCAGGAAATAATGACCTACGATGCGGTGCCTGTGGTGGCACACTGTTGGAGGCCAATGACGCACTTGTAGAGGCCCTTTGGTCATCCTCAGGGACAGATGAAGCCGAAGGCTGTGGGTGGCCCTCCCGGCGTCCCGGGTCAAGGCGTCGGGACAAAGGAATGCGGGTGGTTGCTAGGCCTGGGTCGGCGTCACTCTCACTATCTACGCCTTCCCTCACTTTTTCTGCTTCCCTGCGTGCTTTCTTGGCTGAACTTTTCACTAAAGACTGTTTATAGAAGTATTTACCCACTTGCAAGGGCGTACGGGCAGGCAAAGGGGAAGGTCCTGGCGTAGGGCTAGGGCTAGGCCTACCCTGACCTACGAAACTAGGCGAAGGGGTTGGCTCTAGCACACTTGGTACTTCAATAGCACCTTCCTCCACCACTTCCACATCAGGATCATCACTACTATCACCCCCCTCAAATAAATCAACATTGTCATCAGCACCAAATCCCACAAAATCGTCAATTTCGCTCCCACTTCTACTCTGAATATAGAGGTTTTTGTCCACAGAGCTTTCACCACTGCTCAAATCCGGGTTGAAAAGTTCACGGTGTATTGCACTCTCACTTAGCAAACGTTTCACTTTCCTTAGTTTCTTTTTCTTCTCGGTTGGCAGAGGCGTAGATGTTGCAAGCGGTGTAGCACTGGGACGCGTGGGAGATTGCACAGTATCGGACGCGTCGGAATTCATTTTTTTGCTGTAGCTCTCAATGGCGGCAACGTAGGAACTGATAAGCGTGGTAGTTGAGGCTTGGTGGCGCTACGATCGCCCACGCAAAGTAAAATTTGCCCGCGCGAAATTTAAAGCACGCTTTAAAGCAAATGCCTTAGGTAAGGCATACCGGGTAGCGGCCCTTCAGCCGCGCTGTCCTTACCTAAGGCAGCCCGGGTAGGAAGGGTTAAGGGGGGTCACCGTTTTTTGTTTTATCTTTCTCTCCTTTTCTCTTTTTCCCTGGCTTGTATCCATTCGGCCCCATTCAGCCAACTGTTTTAAGACATTTATCCCCATCCAGGTGTCAATTTCTTCCTGGGGAGCGATAGCGAGCCAGCATTGTATGGAGAAATCCGGCTTTGCCGGAGAAATTTTTCTATCAAAAAATTTACAAATTTAGCTTGCTGTCAAAACAAAAATATATATATGCTGGCTTGCTACCGTTCGCCAGGAAAATATTTACACCTGGATGGGGGTAAACTTCTTAAAACAGTAGGCTGAATGGATACAAGCCAAAGAGAGAGGGAGAGAAAGAGAAAAAAAAAAGCGAGGTGGGCTCCCTTAACCCGTACAGCCCCGGCCGGTTTTATTATTTTTGCGCACCAGAACCTGGGCAATTTTTCAAATTTTTGTTTTCTTATAAATATATCAGAATGTGTTAGAAAATAATGATAGACCTGAAGAAATTTGAAAAAAGTACTTACCTAAGCCATTTGGGGGTCCTGGGAGGTAGTGGGGGTCCCCAGCCTCAGTGGAGCCTTAGCGCCATTTCAAATCTCCCGCGCCAGCAGCCAGTTGCCAGCCGCCAGGCAGCATGACTTATTTTGCACCTCTCGGACATAAAGTGCGCTTCAGAGTTCATAGAATGTCTTTGTATATCACATAATGTCAATATAACTGAAGTTGTAGTGTGATAAGTGCCTTCATTCAAGTATTACAAGTGCGCACGAGTGTTAGCGTCCCCGTTGCCATGGTGATGGCGGCCATCTTGGGCGGCCATCTTTGCTCAGGACAATAACAAAACGCACGTACGAACACACGGCCAGACAGCGGACCGAGTGACCCACATTTCACAGCGCCCTTCCCTCTTTCTTTCACTGTCTGGCTGTCACTTTCACTCAAGGTCACTCTGTCTCTCCTTTTCATTGAATTATTTTTACTTGTTCATTGTTTTACCCAAGATTATGAGGTGTATATACATTGTTTTACGCACTTATTGTCTCATATTCTTATAATTATTTGCACACAGTTTTATAAGTTTAGAATTTACTTAGTGTTTTATATTGTTCGGTACTTTGCACTTGTAAATTATATATATATACACACTGTTTTATATTAACTTTTTGCGTCTTTTATATACACTGTTAGTATTACATTATAGCGTCTTTTATCGCAGTCTTTGAACACTTTGAACACTTAGAAGTGCTCGAGGGTGTGATAATCCCTGAAGCAGGTGGGAAAACACGGTCCCACATCACATTCTTCACACATCGTCCGGGTGTCTGTCCGTTTTGGTGTGCGTCTGCCTGTGTTGCGACACACATGACACCGTCTGCGTGGGTTGGGTTTTACTTGGTTGGGCGGGACAAAATCGCAAAAGTGGTGTTGTGTCAGTCTGGCGGGGCCTTCTGGTGCTTGAAAACGAGCTGCGGGACGTTGCTGGCGGCGTGGACCATCCCTGAAGAAGAACAGAAGCTCCCGTGCAAGTTCGATGCAGTACGACTCCATCGTCTCAACTTCACCTGTTATTTCATGATATTGGATGTGGCAGTTGTAGAGGGTGAGGTCGAGTAGGTGGAAAAATAGTTTTTTATACCACCTCATCGTCTTCCTGGCACACTCGACCGACGATATGACAGAGTCTGACTTGTCAACCAGCCGCATGTTGATGTTGTAGTCAATGATTGCAACTGGTTTTTTGACCGCCTCACCTGTGGCTCTATCACGGCGTTTGGTGTCCTCTAAGTGGGGCAGGTGGATACTGGTGAGGATATTGACGTCACGATTGTCCATGCACGAGAGCATCAAGATATTATTTGCCTGGAGGTGGATGATGGAGCCCTTCTCCCGCCTTTCGGGTAGCTCTGGCATGTAGACACGATTCCTCCTGATGGTGCCACAGACGCCAGTGTTTCTGCTGTACAGGAATTTGGCAAGGGAAGGGCTGGTGTACCAGTTGTCGAGGTACAAGATGTGGCCCCTGTCCAAATATCCCTCCAACATGGTGATGACAACGGCCCCAGATATCCCATATGTCCTCTCCTCCACCAGTTCAGTGACCTTGCCCATGTAGAGGATGATGTCCTGGATGTAGCCGGTTTTGCAGTTGCACATCACGAATAGTTTCAGGCCATAACGGTGACGCTTGCTGGGGATGTACTGTCGGATGCTAATATTCCCCCTCCACAGCACCAGACTCTCATCAATGATGAGTTTTTGGTGAGGTTTGAAGGAGGCTGCAAACTTAGTTTTCAGGTATTCAAATATAAGTCTTATCCTCTCCATCGGGTCTTTGGTATTCTTGGGGCGTTCCTGGTTCCTGGTGTGGCTTGCCAGGCTATCAATAAAGTGCAGGTTTCCCATGATTGCCGTGAATCTATTCCTGCTCATGACTTTCCCAAAGAAGGGGGTTGCGATGAGGGGATCACATGACCAGTACTTCCTGAGAGACGTCTTCTTGGTGACCCCCATCAGGATGACCAGTGCCAGGAATGCGTAGAACTCATCGGAAGACAAATCCACCCATGAGAGACGTGCCGAGTTCCTCTTCTGCTCCTTCCCTGCCATAAAATAATAGTTGTACCAGTTCGTCTGGTCAACAATCAAGCCGACAAGGTTGGCAGTGAAGAACTGCAGAAAAACACCCAGTCTTGTGGTGTCAGGTCCACGATTGGGCATGGTAGGGCCGGCCTCAGCTGCCCCCACAAAGTGGTATTGTCCTGGTAGATAGTTCTCCCCATCCACCCAATCCCACCTATCAGCACCTTCGTCGTCGCTAGATGGGGCATCGGGGTCATCAGGGTCATCGCCAGGGGCACCGAGGCGGGTCGGGCGGGTGCGGGTGGAGCGTGGGCGGCGTGGGCGAGAGGTGGACCTGGGTCTGGAGTTAGACCTCGAACTTGATCAAGAGCTAGATCTAGAGCTCGAGTCGTTGCTGGGGCGTCTTATTTGCTTCACCTTCTGCATTCGGCCGCGGGTGGCACGCCCGCGAGATATGACACGCCCACGTCGTTTGCTTGCAGGGCGTTGGGGCAGGTCGGGGCATTGTGGAGAGGCTGGTGATAATGCAGTGGCGCGGGAGGGGCCTGGATCAGGTGAGGGAGACATTCGTGGGGGGGTGTATGGGATGGAGCCTGAAGGTGAGAGTGGGGGGGAAGAATGGCGAGGCGGAGAGTCTGGTAGTAGTGGTGGTTAGTTAGTTATGTAGAGCAGATTAACCAGACCACTGAGCTCCATACGGAACTCTCATAGGTCTGGCCCGAAGGATTGGATCAGATTACTGAAAGGAGCTTAACCCTCTCACCACGGATGGGCTCTTAAACACCCATAAAAAAGCATATACCAGGTACCCGGAAGGACTCTTGAACACCCCTGTAGTTGAAAGCCTGTGAGCTCCGTGTGCGAGGCGTCGGTCCGACGCATGTAAACAACAGCCGGCTGGACCGACGCCCCGCATCTCCGGCCACAAGAAGGAGAGCGTCGCTTGTTCGTGTGTGCCTGTATGTTGTTGTTAAGTATCGAAAAGTGGTGTAAAGTGGCTGTTTTGGCCATAAAGTTATCTCCAATGAAATCATCATCACAGCTCAACCAGTTGACTTAGAGAGCTCTACTTAATGCCATTCTACAGGTAAATAACACAGCTACGCTTGGGGATGCGCGGGAATGCGGGAATAAGTCTGATTAACGAATATACGGTAGCCTAGCCTAGACGTTTTTTGGCCAAAACACCCGGGTTTCGAGGAATATATATATAATACATAGCCGGTGCTGGAGGGTTAAGGCGACGCAAAAAACGGACGATAGGGGGGAAGGAAAATGACGGAGAATCGGATAAAAGGTCAGTGAATGATTTAGTACCAAAACAAACCGTACGCAGACGGGCAGTATCTGGGCAGTCAAAGACGTGGCGAACAGTTAGAGGGGAATGACAGGAGGAGCAGGTAGGGGGCGGAGTGCGGGGAGTGGACATCAAATAACCGTGAGTCAGCCGGGAATGGCCTATCCTAAGTCTAGTTAGTAAAACTTCCTCACACCTGTGAGATCTGGAAGACGAGGGCCAAGGACGGACAGAAGGTTTGATTGCACGGAGTTTATTATTGCAGGGTAGAGCATCCCAATGAGATTGCCACGTGCAAAGAATAGAAGGCTTGAGTAAGGACAGTAGTGGTGGTGGTGGTGGGGGCTCATCCCTCCCCGCGTGCTCTGGGTCGGGAGGGAAAAGGGAGCGTTTTGGGTCACGTGACTGCCTTTGTCTCGCACCACGTTGTGCCCTTTGTCCATCACCAGGTTGTTCCATTTCTCCATCACCACGTTGTTGTTCGTCACTATGTTTATGACGACCATAGAACCTCCCCGGGGTATTTTTCTTGAGTGGGGAGATTATGCGAAGTGGGGGTACCTCCTCTTCACTCCCAGACTCGCCCCTTCTTCTCTTCAATCCCCTTCGTTCTTCCCCAGGTACACGCACGTAATTTTGAGGGTGAGCAGGTTCATCTGGAACAACAACCTCTTCCCCACTTTCTGAGGATTCAGTGGGGTCTTGGGGAAGTGGGCGGCGGGGAGGTGCACTTGCCCCTTGCTGTCTTTGTGACGCCCTACGCCGCCTGACAGGAATCTGAGCAAGCTCTTCCTCTAGCTCTCTTATTTCGGCTTGAGAGGGGGCATACTCGTCCCCAGACTCGTCCATTGCCGAGTCAGTGTCACTATCAGGGCTGTCGGTGTCGTACAGTATATCCATGACCTCCTCTGTACTGCAGGGGCGGGTAAGGCGGGCACTATAACGTCGAGACATGGTGTTTCACTCGAGAGGGTGCGCGGTAAACTGACCATGAGGTGTGGGAAGGTGGGTGCCCTCTCCCGTCCCCGCGTGCGCGTATGGACAAAAAGTTTTGGAATTAGTCCGCCGGATACCAAAGTAGTTCCCATATAAATCTAGAGCCATTCTGAGAGTTACGACTGGAGCTATAAGGGTGACGCGTTAGGCGCGTCTCTGGGGCTGTGCGTTACATACATAGCCGACGCGTCAGACGCGTCGCTGGGGCTCCACGGGTTAACCCTCCAGACCCGGTTGGGCTCTGAGGCATCCATAAAAAACACCCCCGCGGAACCCGGAAGGGCTCTGAGGCTCCGGTAGCTTGAAAGCCTGTAAGCTTGTTTTGAAAGCCGTCCGTCCGACGCATGTAAACAACAGCCGGTTGGACCGACGCCGCACATCTCCGACCACAAGAAGGAGAGGCGTCCTTGTTCGTGTGTGCCTGTATGTTATTGTTAAGTAGTGAAAAGTTGTTGTTGGTGTTGTCGTTCCCCAAGCTGCCTGGCCGAACAGCCCCAAGGCCCCAAGCAAGGCCAAGGCCATAACCGAGCGTCCCCACAGAACCCTCCCTGCCGACCACAATAAAGCCTGGGTGACCGAAGCCACTCCATGGCGGGGAGCTGAGGAGGGTGCGGAAACGCCCGGGAAACCAAAGCCCCATCCAGGACCCTGTGCCCCTCAGCAATTATGAAGAGAAAGTTGAGGGGCAAAGGAAAAATGTGACGCTTTGGCTTCCAATCTTGGTAGATTGGGAGGTCAATCCACGGAAAAGACGCCGTCACTTGAGATCTAGAAAACATATAAGTAAAAGGAACAGTCAGAGTAAGCTATGGGTATGGCAGAGATCGCTCAGTTCTCACTCTGATAGACCAGCCCATCACCACAGTAGTGAAAAGTAATGATAAGTGGCTGATATCACCACAAAGTTATCTCCATGGAAATTGTCATCACAACTGAACCAGTTGACTTAGAGAGCTCTACTCATCGCCATTCTACAGGTACGAAACACATCTACGCTTGGGGATGCGCGGGAATGCGGAAGCAGTCAAAATAAAAAAAATACGGTAGCCTAGGCATAGACGTTTTTCGGCCAAAACCCCCGGGTTTCGGTATGGAATACATAGCCGGGTCTGAGGGGTTAAGATCATGACCACCACCACTCAGTAAGGGTGACTGTTCATCTTGTATCCCAGCAGCACGTCACTATGAGGGTCCAGGGCTTCTTCTATGGGGATGTTGGCTCTGTAAGGCATGCTCAAGTCTATTTGCTGTAAGTAGGCGAGAAATCATGAACTCTAACCTCTGTAACTCAAAAACGACTACAGTAATCGAGCTAATATTTCTACCATTTGGGAAGAGTCAGTCAGGGAATAGATGTGGAAATTTACAGCCAATTTGCTCTAACCCTTTTTGAGTTACAGAGGATAGAGGTCATGGCTTCTCGCCTACTTACAGCGAATAGACTATAGCTGGGTCCATGTTTAACCCTTCAAAGTGGACCACAAAAATCATATAATGAATTAAAAAAACTCCCACAGAATAACCAAAGTCAAGGACCACACATCAAGAAAAACATAAATTTAACACACATACACAAGAAACTAGAAAGATATTTTTTGCCATATACGACACTTGTTTTCCAAACATACATTTTTAAAATCCAGGCCTTCATCTATCATGGCAAAGGGAACAACTGTAATCGTATAAGGGAGTGCATTTCATAAATATTATGATAGGAAGTGTTACATTTGACAAACGTTCAGTAACTAAATTATAATGTAAAACTTACAAAAATAAACAAACCAAAACTTGGACGAACACCGTAAAAAGACAAAACAACTTAAAATCGCTATGTGGAAAGAACGCTAAAGCAAAATAATAATTTATAAATAATATAATATAAATTAAAACTAAAAACCGTGACCTCCACTACCACCACCCTGTGAGGGAAGCCATGGTCACAAGGGATGGGCTGGGTGTCCATTTTGTGCACCAGCAGAACATCACCATCCAAGTTCAGGGCCTTATTAAGAGGGATGCTGGCTGAGGCCTCAAACTGAACCAAAATTATTATGAATTAACGGAGCACACATTAAATAACATAGCCTACAGTAAACTCTTATTGCCATACTACTCGCATTGGCATCAGTCCGACAAATCCAACAGCCTGTAGGACAGCTATAGTCTATTCGCTGTTAGTAGGCGAGAAATCATGGCCTCTAATCTCTATAACTAAAAAAACACTAGAGTAATCGAGCTAATATTTCTACCATTGGGGAAGAGTCAGTTAAGGAATAGATGTGGAAATTTACAGCCAATTTGCTCTAGCTCTTTTTGAGTTACAGAGGATAGAGGTCATGATTTCTCGCCTACTTACAGCGAATAGACTACAATATAGTCAAAGCCGCAGAAAAGTGGCGTGGGCGGTGATAAGTCTCCCGTTGATCAGGCCAAAGGAGAGGGTGTCTTCCCATAAATTAAAGAAATACACATAAGAAAAAACAGATTGGATCACACACACAAAATATATACAGTACAGTACAGTATAATATAAAAAAAAAAAAACTCAAAATAAAAGGATCATACACAGGAAAAATTATGAATTACAGGACCACACACAGATAAAAATATATATTAAAGGGCTACACACGGGCCAGAAACAAGCAAAAACATAAATTAAAGGACCCAACACAGGTAAAAATATAAATTAAAGTCGTACAAAGGTAAAATAATATTCAACAATACAAACAAATACAGTACAGTATAAGGAAGGTTGAACATCAAATATACTGACATTTTTTCAAAGATATAATTATAAACCCCCCCACCAAAATACTTTATGTCTCCACATTTCCCTGCTATAATTTTTCTTAAGATAAATTACAAATTCTTCCTATGGAGATACTGTACTTTAATGCCTCAGGCTATACTGTACCTGAACATGTAGTGCGTCAGTGTTGTCCCGCGTGACTCCCAAATCCTTGAGTACGTCACACAGTCTGGCACCACTCCAGGTAGCGTTACCAATGGCTGCCTGGCCCCAGCTTAACCCCTTTACTGCCTTCACCTGTAATTATAATGTAAAACTTGCAAAATAAACAAATCAAAACTTGGACGAACACAGTAAAAAGACAAAACAACATAACAACATAGTGGTTTACAGCAATGACCTTAACCCCTCCAATCCCAGAGACGACTATAGTCGTCAGTAGATAAGTAACTCCCCAGTCCCAGCGACGGATATAGTCGTCAGTAATGTACTTTCCTTGTAACTGCCTGTACAAGGCTGTACCAGTTACCACGACCGTGTGAGCACTGCTCCCGTGATGATAACACTTCTCAGCTTATATGATACCCACTGAAGGGTGGGAGGGCCAGTGTTGCCTTATCTCTGCAGGTGGAAAGGTGGTCTTTCCTGCCATTTTTGCCACATTGCTTGGGGCTGCTGGGGACTTTTATTACTGTATCCTACGATACAGTACGGGTTAATATTCCTTCAACACACATAATAACAAGATGCTTTGTCTTAATGGTGCACACTTAACTTTGTGTTTGATACAATTTCAATTTATTATTCAGGAACGTTCAAGGGCATTATAGACCAATAAAAGTACAGTACATGTACAGTATTAGGATTATTCTTCCATTCCTTCTGAACCTCACAATTTACATACTGGTACTGTACAACCCTGTACTCTGAACACTCAAAGGTATAGTCCATTCATTATAATTAGAACAAAAATCTTGACCACTAACCTCTATAACTATAAAACGAATGGAGTAATCATCGTAAAATTTCTACCATTTGGGGAGAGTTAGCCAGGGAATAGGTGTGGAAATTTACAGCCCATTTGCTTTAGCCTTTTTTGAGTTATAGAGGTTTGGGGTTAAGATTTCTGGCCTAAATATAATGAATGAACTATAGTAGAATTCCCCACCACTCTCCCTAGGGCCTGGGTTGCCCTCAGCTTAGCAGTTCACATGACATGTATTGCAGCTAAAATCAGCTTCATCACTTAGTTGGAGAGTGTAAGATGGGATTTTAGCAGAGGTGGGCGCGCTCCGGTGGGACCGGTAATGCGGCAGCGCTCCGCGCTCATCAGACATAAGGTAATGCGGCAGCGCTCACGCGCTCCTTTTGTCAGCAGACCCGATGCGCTTCCCGCTCCGCGCTCCCAAAAATAGGTACATAAAAAAAAAAAAAAAAAAACCAGCTTCTAGAAGTTATTTAATTATTTACCTTTGTCCTTCACTTTGTCCTTTGTCTTTCACTTCACTAAATTCCAAGAATTCAAAACATTAAAAAAAACTCAAGTTATGGTGTCTTTCTGAAGTTTAACAGTTTAAGTTTCTCACTTTCTCAGTTTCTGTTATTCTTTATGTCATATCAATGAATCAAATGTCAATGATAATATGATTGATATCATTGCAAATGTCAATGATATGATATGATTGATATCATTGTGAGTTTGTGACATTGTGACTGTCCATTGATATCTATGATATGACATAAAGAATTACAGAAACTGTCCAAACTGAGAAACTTAAACAGTTAAACTTATCAAGCTAACATTCTAACAAGCGTAACAATACAATAACAACAATACAACATGATTACATTGATTAGTATTTACTATTTAGTTGATTACATGATTAAATGAATAATAATTTAATATCATATCATTAATAATTTAATATGATATAATTGATTATATTATGATTATTGGACCCGTCCAAGCTGTCCACAGACACTCAGACAGTCAGACAGGCTCGGGTTATACCACTGCCAGACTTACCCTTAGGCCCCTTCATAAGCTGTAACTTGCCCGTAAGGTTTACTTTGCGTTAGCAAAAGCCAAAAAAACAAAAATAACAAGTTAACAACTGTAACACTGTCAGTCTGTCACTATCATAGTATCACTGTATCACAGTTCACTAACACCGTGGGTAACACCGTACAAACGGTACGATGACTGTACACGATAATGACGTTCTTGAACCTGTTGTTGACAGGAAAAATCGCCTCCGGAGCGCCAGAAAGGAGCGCGAATTTCTAGCTGCGCTCCCCGCCTGCACTCCGATTTCAGAATTTTGCCGCTCCTCGCTCCGCGCTCCTCTATATTGGTAATGCGCACCGGATCGCAGAGCGCAGAGCGCCAAATGGCGCGCACCTGCCCACCTCTGGATTTTAGTCCCCATACCATCACTATTTCCACTACTACCACTCTCTACCAACATCACTGCTATTTCCACTACAACTACCACTATTATTACCACTACTGTACAACTAGCACAATGAGATAAAACTGTACTAAAAATCCAGATGGCGCTGGGGGGTCTTATTCAAATGACTATCGTGTGTGATGCACCATTGAGGTGTTTTGAGGGTTTTCGTGATTTAAGAGGTTTAATACAGTTCGCAACTTATCTATGACACATAGTTGTGTAGTATATTTTTACTAGATTCATAATATGATGGTTATATACTCGTTAATGCAGTGAATATATAATAATTAACATACAGTAATTTGATACATAAATATCAGCTTCCTGACCTAGAAATTTAGTTTCATCTAATGTGGTGTAATAGGCTGGGCGAAATGTGTAATACTCATTGAAGTATTGTATTTACTTCCTTTTTAGTTACTAACAAATACGTGTTTCAGTAGATATTGGCTGAACAAATGGTATTATATTCTTTAGTTTGAAGCATTTGGCGGTTGAATGTCTACGCATGCGCAGACTACAACTCAAGCTCCCATGCGCTTATAGGTTACCAATTTAATAATCCACTCTCAAATTGGGCAGATAAATAGGTTACCGACTATATTTCTTATTATACCAGTGACAGGAAATCAGTCAATGTGTATCAGAATGTCATTGAACACAGTGGCAGCAAATTACATACGTGGAGATGCAGGAAATTAGAAAAAGATGATGAAAAAAAAAGACTGACAACACTGCCCTTTCAAGGTCGAGGGTTTCGGTGACCAGCTGACCACGGCGTGATAAACATATACAGTGTTGCCAAGGTCTTCTTTTGTTCGCACCATTGGGCTAGTTTGGGAGCGTAGATTTGTGAGATTGAAGGAAGGACGTACATTTCTCGAAAAGGGGCTCCATTCCTAACGATATTCTTGATTTACGGTGTGATGGGGTTGATAGCCTCTGAAGTACTATCCTAACTAAAATTGAGGAAAGCGGAATTGGGCTGGTTCTATATATTATTTATTCAAGTTGTAGAGGTGTCGAGATAGCCTATCGAGTGTCGAGTAGCTAGGCTACATTTCATACAAACGTTCATCATGGCTTTCAGTTGGTTGTACTATACATGTATGGTAACCTATGTGGCAGTGACTGAATAATCAAGTGATTGCTTGTGAGGGGGGATTGGGACATTGATGCAAATTTGATGAGTGCATGATTGTGATAATCATGTATGTGGTTATTTCATTAATGTTTAGATGATGTGACACGTACTACTCATATACTGTATATGGGACTAGGCCTAGTTATATACGGGGAACTCATAGTATCATGCACGCATGGCTGTTAAAGATAAACATATAAGAAAATGTGTGATAGGATTAAAATAGCTGAAACTTTGTGTTGTGCGATATTAGGTGATTGGGCTACTTTTGGGCGAGTTGGGAGTGGATATGCGTTGGCAACCTTGTAATACACACACACGCACGCACACCATTTAACTGAGCATTTTACCTTTATTAACCCTTGTCTAGCGGGGTGTTTTGGGCTCATTTGGGCATATTCAGGCCCTCCTGCATGATAAATCAAGCATCTGCATGAAAAAAAATTATTCAATTCAATGTAGCATCTGTCGATGTTGGGTACACCATGGGAGTAAGCGCTGTAGTAGAATAAAGGGGCCCCTGCCGAAGGATAAGTCAGAAATAGAGAAATTTGAGTGCGTAGTGTGCAAAGGCGAGCTTGTGTTAAGTGATGATCCTGTGGCTGTGAATTTTGGAAATGAGTCTTTGGAGCTGGTGAACAAGTTTTGTTACCTAGGAGATACCATCTCTGCCGGTGGTGGGGCCGAGGCTGCCACTGTTGCTAGAATTAGGTGTGGCTGGGGGAAGTTCAGAGAATTGATGCCAATCCTGACCATGAAAAGAATGCCTCTCCCCCTGAAGGGAAAGGTGTATGCCTCATGTGTTAGAAGTGCAATGACGTATGCCTCAGAAACATGGGCCGTTAAAGTAGAGGATGTCAACAGAATGGAGTGTAATGAGATGAGAATGGTGAGATGGATGTGTGGGGCCAGGCTACAGGATAGAATAACAAATGTTGAGCTGAGGAGACGTTTAGGTATAAAGAGTATTAGCGAGGTGATGCGTACAAGTAGACTGGGATGGTATGGACATGTGGAGAGAATGGATGAACAAAATTGGGTGAAAAAATGCAGGTCTGTGATTGTGGAGGGAGCTGCACCAAGGGGTGGACCGAGGAAGACCTGGGATCGGACTATACGCGCCGATCTCAAATCCAAGAACTTGACAAGTGAAGCAGCCCTTAACAGGGTTGCCTGGAATGCCGCCATTAGGACAAGAGACTGAAACTGCACTTATGTGTGGAACACTCAGTCTTAAAATGTTATGTATGTATGTATTTAGCAAAAAAATAGGCACTAAAAGCTTCAAAATGAGACCAGAACGAGCTACGTAGCACTCGTGGTTCTCTTGCAGTGATGCCACGAACATGGGAGTTTAGCATATATCGGTATATTTTACCCAGCTATGCTCACTACTGGCTACACTGCCGGTCTCTCGAGAACACAGGGAACATGAGTTAATGGGCGGCGGTAAGCCCTGGGAGTCGGCTGTCTGGCCCGCTGTGCTCCCGGCCATTTGCACTCGACTTTAACCCTTTAAAAGCCTTAATACTGCTCCTAACTTGCTGCAAATTGGTGCACAACTTAAGTCGAGCGCCGCCAATAAGGGGTTAAGGCTATAATCCACATTATATTAAGATTTCCATCGATGGGAAACAAATATCTACCACCATTACTGCTAGTGTGCACATAGATGCACAACAAATGTCAAATTTAACAAAGTAAGTCAAGTGGGGAACAGATGTTGACTGCTCGTGTAGTTTGGTTTAATGAGAATTATGGCTAGCGAATACTGGCATCAATTTATGATGCTCGTGCCATTTCAGAAACTAGTTTATAATTGTATAATCTAATTTCCAGTAAAGTGGCTAATGCCGATTATTTTATACGTTCATCTCGAGTTTTTATACATATTATAATTTTTAGGACATGGATACCTATCTATTGAAATATTAACAGGACTACTTTTAGGGGGCTTACCATGTGTTTGTGTAGGCGTAATAGAATCGTGTTTATTTATCATAAATACTTTGTATATTGGACAATGTACTGAATAGAATTTGAGAGTAATATATCTGTAACATTCATGACTATAGAAATCGAGTGATATTTTGATGACTGCGATTTAAAAAATTCAATTCACTCGATGGCAACAAATTTAGGTTCGGTGCGAACCAAAGGCGGGAAAAAATGCAGACAAATTTTTTATATTCCCCCATTACCATGACCACCACTAATCTTGGTCATCTCTGATCTGCAGTTGCCGGCACACATGGTGGTGGCAGTGACGGTGTGTTTGGGTACTTGTCCTTGATTTCAGAGAGAGTGAGAAAAAAAAATATGTTTTTTGTCACCCTTGCTACCAGTATCACCAACACTACTCGTACTACCTCTATCACTACCACTAATACTACTATCACTACCACCAATACTGTACCTCCTTTCACACTTATATCCAGCTCCAATATAACTACAGTAAAATGTATTAAAACCTACATAAAAAGTGAACTGAAGGGGTCAATCCAGCGTAGACTAACCTTAGTCATCTCTGATCTGCGGTTACCGGCACACATGATGGTGGCGGTGACGGTATGCTTGGGGTACTTGTTCTTGATGTCGGAGAGCTTGAAGACGCGTTCTTTGTCTCCCTTCCCACCACTGCCCTCCACGTTTACCTCCAGTTCGTATGTCGCGGGGTCCACCTCGGGAACAGGCAGGTGGTTCCGCACGTAGAACAATTCGCTAGGAGAAATGCCAGTCATTAGCAAATTCTTGCAAGATTCTTAATACATCCATTGAAAAAGATGGTTCCATATGTCGACCATATGCTGGGAAAAATGTTAGTCAGTGGTCAATTCGCAGCAGTGTCTATTTTTTACATACATAGGATGGACTAGCCATTTTATACTCATTAATAATAAAACATTAAATAGCCATTGTTATTGAAATCAAGAGTAATCATAGGCCTTTATTATTGACCGGAATCAATTTGAAATGCAGCCAATCATGTAGTGCAGGGTGACTAACTTGGGTGTGATAAGGTTGTCAACCAGGAGAGGCAAAGGAGGCTCGGCGTTGAAGGGCTTGCGTGAGGACGGCTTGAGGGTCACATGACGGCGAGGCTCACGGCCGTATGGGTCAGTCATGTTACTCACAGAGGAACCAACATCATCCGAAGCCAGGTTGCCTAAACAACACACACAAAACAAAGATTTTAATACATTCCTTGCTATCAATAAATGATCAAAGATATAGTATTTATACTATGGATTAAGTAGGTGATAATGATATAAATAATGTTGTTAATCATGAAAATATCCATTATTCAATGCAGAAACAAAGCAATTTAATATTTTTCTACTAAATATCAAGAAATCAGTTGGATAGGAACTCAATATACAGTAAACCCTTCATGCTCGCGGGGGTTAGGGAACAGAGACACCCGTGAGTATCGTAAATCCGCGAGCATGACATTAGTTACCCCTCCCGCCAAACCCGCGAGCATGAAGGGTTTACTGTAACGTCAGCCAACTAAAGTTTGCAAAAAACTAAAGAACCATGAGAGTAAATCCTTGTGGTGACTGAGTGAAGCCGACGTACCTATCCTGTACTCTTCGAAGAGCTTGAGGACTTCTGGATTCTTGTGGACGGCATAGAGCGCCCAGAACGGCTCCACCGACCCTCCGGCACCCATCATGATCTTGTCCCCACCTGGCACACACACACACAAAGAAGGCAGTAAATGGTGATATACTGCATGAGAAATAATGATACACACACTCATCACTTTAAGGGGGGTTTCTGGATCCCCTTCTCCCTTATGTTTAGCCCCATTAGTTTTGAGATTTTACAGCGTTCGGCCCATTAGTTTGGCGATTGTAAGGTATTTCATGCCGTTTCTTTGTCAATTTTAGACCTCTCGTGCCATTTACGTGTTAATTTTTTCCTGGCGAGTGATAGTGAGTTTGCAATTTAAGAGAACCGGCCTGTGGCCGGAGCATTTTTTTACCAAAAAATGCACAAATATATCTCGAAGGGGGTATTTTTTAAGCTTGAAATAGGGGGGAAACTAAAAACTAAATAAATAAATATAAACCTACCCTAAAGGTAATGAATGGTGATATACTATGTAAGTAATAATGATACACTCCTCATTTTGAAAGTCTATATAATCCCATAAAGGCAATCTTGGGGCTACTACAACAACAGCAACAACGTCTTCATTTATAACAGTTTTATAATACTGTAATTAGGGGTAACAACTTAATATAAAATTGCTAAGCTTCAATACTAAGTTGTACTATGTATGTATTTGTATGTATTTACTCTGGCCCATTCCCCATTTTTTTTTTCTGGGGTGGCCGACTAAAGACAGAACCCGAACAGGGACAACACAACACAACAGAAAACAATGAACACACAAAAACAAAACACAAATTCACACATATCTAGGTCACCCAGGAGAAGACCCAGAGACCAGGAATCACCAAGGTCCCTCCAGCACTCCCCCGGCCCCCGACGTTAACGAGAAAAAATGGTGCATAATCCAAGAGAAGTTACTACTAATAATGGCTTCACTAAAGTTGTATTATTTAACCCCTTCTGTACTGGCAACGGCTTTTCATTATATTCTGGCAACTATTAGACAATTGTATTCAGTTTAGGAAGGATCTCTAGCAATTACACGGCTTTGAATTACAGTGCACTCCCGTTATCCGCGCTCCAAGTATCCGCGATACTTGCTATCCGCGGACACCCCTAAATATCCCATTACACGCGGGTTTCCAATCGAGGAAGAAAGCAGTGCTGCCATTAACCAGGAAAGGCGAAATATAAGAACATAAGAATATGGGAGTCTGCAGTAAGCCGATGGCCCACACAAAGCAGATCCCGCTAACACAAGGCAGATCCCTCTCACACAAGGCAGTTCCCTATTCACACCCTTGTGTGTGTGTTGGATAAGAGAGAAAAACTTAGTGCTACTGCACTGTATTTCAGGTCATTTTCTTTTCCTTATCATATTCATCTGGCTTAATGTGTTCTAAGTGGTTCTAAGAATGGTTCATTGGTTGAGGATAAAGTGCAGAAAATCATGTTTAATATATATTTTTTTTAGATAAAAGTGCAGATAATCTTGCTTTATGTGTTATAAGTGGTTCTAATAGGAGTTCTAGGAATGGTTCATAGGGGAGGGGATGATGATACGGCAAAAGTGACACCTGGATTTACCTTTGGATGTACCTGATGTCCACTGCCTTGGACTGTACCTGGAGCTTAATAGAGCAGTCATTGTGGATCAAAGTGAGTATCCTTTAATAATTTGGTACATACTAAATGTCATTAGGTAGGTCAAAATAGTGTATTTTAGGGTACAAGATGGGTGAGCTTGGTACGACCTAAGTCTATTTCCCATTGAAATCTATGTTAAACACTGCCCACGTATCCGCGCAAGATACGCGGTACGACTTAGGTGCAGATACCACACTGTACACTGTACTGTGCACTGTACCACAAATCCTTCCTAATCTGCATAACATAATCTAAATATAGCTAGAACATAATATAACTGGTACAGAAAGGGTTAAAGACTTGGTTTTCAGTACCATAATACAATAATGTACAGTAAGGAAGGAAGGAATTACTGGAGTCACTATTTATAGACAATACTCCAATTACTCTACAGTTCATTTTTTCAACCAGGCAAATTGCACTAGGTCTTTTTGAACTAGAGAACTCTACTTCGAGCTGTTCAGCTGATGGCATTGCGAAATATATTTATTGCGTTTGTTTTACAACTGAAAAGAGATTTTTCAGACACAGTACTGTTAGCCAGTCAAGTATAATTAACAGTGCCCTACCTCAAAATGACCAAGTACAAATTTGCTGAATGAATTAAAAAAAAAAAAAAAAAAAAAAAAAAAAAAAAAAAAATAATAACACATTTGTAGTTTTATATATGGTGTTCTCGCACAGCTTCCAGTTTTCCTTGTCACTCTTCAAATCTTACACAATTCTTTCCTTCATAATACAGCACAGTACTGTATTCTTTTCACTGCCATTCATTGTAACCCAACTCACCCGGATGTTCAGCAATAAAGTTGGTGATATCATAAACGCCATGACGGTAAGCCACCCAGACCCCATCTTTGAGTGAGGCATGCTTGGCCACATCATCTAGAGTGAACTCAGGTAAACCACTCTGGCGGGCTCCAAAACCTTCTTCCTCTTTCTCTCCTTCCGTCAGTGAACTGGCCGCCTCTGCAAACAAAATTTCAAGTAATTAAATTTTAGTTTGAGTTGCAATGTCTATAAATTGCGATATGAATACACACTATGGAAGACCATGCCTTAACATCAGCCTGCTTCGTGTTATATTGAACTCAATATTGTAACTAATATTGTAACAGTTTGCATTCTATACTAAAAATAACGTTTCCCAAGAATTCCTTGAAACAAAAAAGGCTGAAATATTGTATTGGGTAATGTTGTTGTTCCCCAGGCTGTCTGACCGAACAGCCCCAAAGTCCCAAGCAAGGCCAAGGCCACAACCGAGCGCCCCCACAGAACCCTCCAAGCTATACCACCAAGAAAGCCCAGGTGACCGAAACCGCTCCCAGGCGAGGGGCTGAGGAGGGTGCGGAAATGCCCGGGACACCAAAGCCCCACCCATGGCCCTGTGCCCCTTAACAATTATGAAGGGAAAGCTGAGGGGCAAAGGGAGAAATGTGTTGGGTGTGACTGTGTATGTACAGTACAAAGGAAATCAAGCAACAACATATCTAGTGACCCCTCTAGGCTGCTTGTCCTCCAAAACACTGAGGATTAAGTGTCCAAAAAGTGGTTTAGAGTGGGTAAGGGACAATTGGAATGGGAACTACTGCCCTGGAGCTAATGTACATGGCAGTATCCCTGTGGTGTTGTTGTTGTTGCTAGATATAAAGGCATTCCTCACATTAAGTTACCTTATTTTAGCTTGTTTCGTTATTACACTGTTCATATACTAGGGAACAGTTAAAGGGAATTAGCTCAAAGTTGTTATGCTTCATTATTAAGTTGTAAATCAGACAAAAATTACTCAAAATCACAGTAAAAGTGACAAAAATAATTGCTTTACTTAACCCCTCCAGTCCCAGCGACGACTATAGCCGTCAATAGAGAAGTCACTCCACAGTCCCAGCGACGGTTATAGCCGTCAGTAATGTATTTTTTTTTTTTAAGCCTTGTAAAAAAAAAAAAAAAAAAAAAAGAAAAAGTGAGATATCCAGTCTTGCCTCATCTTTTGAGGTGAAAAGGTGGTCTCTTCTGCCATTTTCGCCACAGTGCCTTTAGTGCTTGGGACTGCTGGGGACTTTTATTACTGTATCCTACGGTACTCAACGGGTTAACCCCTTGAGGATAATGACGCGTTCTGACAGTTTATTCTGCCTATCATGAGACGATTTTATACTGCTTAGGAAGGATAAGTGGAAGTTATAAGGGTAAAGACAGACTCAATCAACCCTCTGACTGCCATAAACCCTTCTTAATCTGAAAAAATCCTCTATTAATAGCCTGAAATAAGAATGAGTATTGCGTCATAAGATCCTGAGAGGGTTAATTAAAGTTGCTTCACCAAAAGTCTAGTTATTCAGGAACATAACTATATCTTTAAGGAGGTAGTGGTTATATTTTGGTTTATATATATATTTATATATTTATTTATACTGTATATTTATATGCAGGAACGGAGGTATGAAAATGGAGGTAAAACAGAGAGTATGTGAAGGAAGGGAAGTTTTCGGAGCAATGGGAAGTACATTATGTGGAAGGTGAGAAATCTCGAAATGAAAGTTAAAAGTGCAATGTATCAAGGGATAGTTGTACCAACAATGATGTATGGGCTCTGAAAGCAAAGGAGAGAAGATAGCTGGATGTGATGGAGATAAGCTGCTTGAGGAGTATGTGGGGAGTGACTCGTAGAGACAGATTGAGGAATGAAGAGATACGTAGTTGTTGTTGTTCCCCAGGCTGTCTGGCCGAACAGCCCCAAGGTCTCGAGCAAGGCTAAGGCCATAAACGAGCGCCCCCACAAAATCCTCCCTGCTTACCACTAACAAAGCCCGGGTGACCGAAGCCACTCCAAGGCAGGGAGCTGAGGAAGGTGCGGAAACGCCCGGGAAACCAAAGCCCCACCCAAGGCCCTGTGCCCCTCAGCAATTATGAAGGGAAAGCTGAGGGGTAAGGGAAAAATGTGACGCTTTGGCTCCCAATCTGCCAACTTCTAGGTTGGCAGTAGGGAGGTCAATCCACGGAAAAGACGCCGCCACTTGAGATCTAGAAGATATATAAGTAAAAGGAACAGTCAGAGTAAGCTATGGGTATGGCAGAGATCGCTCAGTTCTCACTCGGATAGACCAGCCCATCACCACATGACTAGAACCCAATCCTCTCAGCATCAGCTAGGAAAGGCCCTAGAAAGCCGCCTTTGGCGAGGGGATAGCTCCCCTATTTCAACTCCTTTCGGGGTTGGGCACCCGCCCAGAGAAACGTAGTAGAGTGGGGCAGCAGGAACATTTGTCGGCCAGAGTGGACAGAAGGGTGCTGTACTGGTATGGACATGTTGAGCGAATGGAAGATGAAAGGCTTACACAGAGAATATGTGAGTCAAATACAAGGGGAGGTAGAGGGATAGGAAGACCTACATTGAGATGGGGAGATTGTGTAGTACAAGTGTTGGGAGATATGACTATACAGTAGATCAGGCAAGAGAAGTGGTAATAAATAGGAATGAATGGAGAATGCTAGTGATTAGATGAGTGAAAACGCGGTCATTTGGGAGAGGGGGTCGGGGGCCAGTTGGACTAGATAATACGGTCATTTGGGAGAGCGGGTCGGGGGCCAGTTGGACTAGATAATAGTCAGTCAGGCTCCTGGCCCGGGGAGCCGGTATATATAAAGGGTACGCATACATGGTGGGGGTGGCACTGTGGTGTGCTCCGCTGCATGTCTGCCTGTTGAGACCGGAACTTCTCCGGGAGGTCGGAGGCCGGGGTCGGAGGACTGGGTACTGTCCTGCTCGACTGGTGCCTACAATCTCCCCAATAAAAAAATTCACGACTAGCAATATTCAATTTTACAAGTCCAAGCAGACTACAGTATAGGTCCGTGTGGTCGTGTTAACTCCAAGGTGCGTAGCGCGACGCACAGGACCAAATAAAACAAAAAGGGCTCCGTTAGGGCCTAGACTCCTAGAGGATAAATCGGAGTATATGCACGAGAACAATAATTAAATTTGGTTCAGTAATAACCGAAAAATTGCAATTTTCAATAAGCGTTGCCCTAAGAAGAAGAAGAAGAAGGACTGTGTAAGCCCTTGAGATCCTTCGCTTCCCCCAAATAGGGTGTCGATGTGGACGTCGATCCAAAATAAACTTAAATTCCAGAACAACAACAGCCTCCTTCGCTTCACGCGCAGACCTAATAAGTTGAATACGGCGAATAACATTTCTAGGAACAGGCAGCTTTGGTCTATGTCATCACATTACAAATTCATAGTTCATTATTGACGTATACCGGGGAGAGAGAAAGTGTTTACGGCTATACTGAATATTACATCACAACACTGACCTAACCCCTTCATTACCGGTGACGTCCATTTCAATATATTCTGGCTACTATTAAATTATATAATTCAGTTTAAAAGGGGCCTCCAGCAATTAACAGGCTTCGAATGATCTCACTTGACCTTTTTTATAACAGCACACATCCTTCTTAAACTGCACAAAATAGTATAAATCTAGCTAGAAAGAAATTATAAACACGTCGCCGGTACAGAAGGGGTTAAGGAAGATGTGTCTGTCTGTCAAATAGTCTGTTACAGCAAAATTCTGATAATTCGAACACGAATAATCCAAAATTCCCAAATAGCCCGATTTTTTGAAGATCGGAATTATTAACATTAAAATGGGGAGAAATAGAACAAATAATAAAACTGCACACCGATATCGGGAAAGTGGAGACAAACGTAGGTGCAGACGATGCCAATCTGCTACCCTACAACCAGCATCTATGGATTATAGTATAACACTGACCACTGACCAACAACTATGCCACCAACACCATCTACAATCTTAACCCTCCTGGCCCGGGCAGGCTCTCAAAATGACAGTGTGGGCTACCCGGGCGATCTGGCCGAAAAACGTCTACGCCTAGGCTACCGTATTTTTGTTTAGTTTAACTGCTAAAAATTTCCCACGCATCTATAAATGTAGTGCGGTTTCCAATCTGTAGACTGGCGTTGAGTAGAGCTCTCTATGTCAACTGGTTCAGTTGTGATGACGATTTCAGTGGAGAGTACTTGCAGGCGATGTTAGCAATATGACGATCTTTTCACTACTGAAACAACGACATACAGACATACAATAACAAACGAGTCTTCTCTTTCTTGTTTTCGGAGGTGCGGTGACGTAACGATCGGCTTTGTTTACATGCGTCGGACGCACGGCGTTCAGACCAAGCTGAATAGGCTTTCAAGCTTACAGATTTTAAAATGACACCCGGGCACCGGCCCTTAATTCGTGGTGTCATTTTAAAATGACAACCGGGCCAGGAGGGTTAAGGGGACATGGGCCTGTTTTCTGAACCACTTTCTTCCTCATGTTTAGCCCCATTAGTTTACAGATGTTAAGATGTTTGCCCCATTAGTTAGTCGATCTTAAAACCTTTCGCTCCATTTCGTCGTCAATATTTAGACCTTTTGTGCTATTTAGATGTCGATTTTTTCCCTGGCGAACAATAGTGAGCCTGTAATGTTGGAAGAACCGGCCTTCGGCCGGAAATTTTTTCTACCGAAAAATGTAAGCTACAAATTAATCTAGAAGGGGGATCTAAAGGATTTTTTTTTTAATTTGATGGAGGTCTAGGGAGGAAACTAGAAAAAAAATGAATACATGCAAAAAAACGCCCAAAAAGTGAACCATCCCTCCTTAACAAGCTTTAGTATCCCTTGCAATTCAAGTTCGTAACATTATGAGATTCACGGCAAAGCAATAACGACAATTCTTAGGCAATGTTATCATAGGATTTACACGGCTACATTTAGCCTAACTTGTTTCAATTTTCCTGTTTTTGTTTTCTTTATCTGTTTATTGATTCTTGTGTTGTTATTGCATATGATATAAATCAATATTGACAGTATAGTATTCGACAACCGATTAGCTGTTTACTGTTTACTTAAGGGTCACCGCACACCGAGTGTCGTCGGTCTCAGACTCCGTCTATTAAGGGGAGATATCCACTTGAGGGATTTTTTTCTTGACTCCTTTCTCCCTCATGTTTAGCCCAATTGTTTTTCTAATTTTAAGACGTTTGCCCCATTATTTTGACGATTTTAAGAACTTTCAACCCATTTCTGTGAATTTTAAGACCTTTCGTGCCATTTAGGTGTCGATTTTATCCTGGCGAGCGATAGTGAGCCTGTAATTTAAGAGGAACCTGCTTTCAGCCGGGCCATTTTTCTACCGAAAAATTTACAAATTTATCTTGAAAGGGGCTCAAGGGGGTGTAATCTTAAGCTTGAAGGATATCTAGGGACCAAACTAAATATCTCCCCTTAAAGGGTTACCGCAGCGATGTATTCCTACATTAATTATATACCGGTATTTGATATTATATATGTATGTATATATTTGATATTATATAATATATATGTACTGTATGTATATATTTTATTGCAGCGTTATGTAAGGAAGTATTACAAACTTTCACTTGTCCCCCGGGCAACTGCCGGGCAGACTAACATTGAAAATCACTAGCCCGGCTACATGTCCGGGCTAGTCCGGGCTGCCGGGCTATACCTAATTTCCCAGCCTGCCCATAACATATTACCCTAGACACTTCACAACTTGGTTCACAGCTTCATATAGGACGGAGGGGGAGAGGTAAACCGAGAGAGAGGTGGAAGAATGGAGTTAAGAAGTACTGTATATGCGTGAAAGCAGTGCTGGATGGGAGGAGGGGCGTCAACTGACGGCGACAGAAGTGCAAGGGGGCGTTTCGTTCGTGGATCACGGCGTCCGTCAATAGATAGATAGAGTAAGATTTGGTTTGTGTATATTATATACTGTACCTGCATGATTGTTGTATGTAAGCCAGAGACCAATGCCTGCCCCGACCCCTAGTACCGAAGCTGCTAGATGACGCTTGTGTGACCGAGTGCTCCTCCCCTCATCGTGATGTTGCTGGCTGTACTGTACCACGCTGGTTACTTCACCACCATTACTACATACTGGTACTCTTCGTGGTACACAAACCCTGTGGATGGGGACAGTCAAATATACAATTTAGTCAGTTCCCAGATACTCAACCTATAGACCATTTCAACCAGTAGACCACAATCAGAGTCTACTATACCGGAGCCAATTTATAAGTCTTAACTTAATAGAAAGGTTGTGGAGTTGCTGAAAAAAACATCTGACTCAAGAAATGTTACAAGTACGTTTCCAGCTTCATAGTCACAATGATCATTAATACAACAGTGTTGGTAAAATTGGCACTACTATATAAGAATTACCCTATTGTACATGAGATATATTGAGTTGTCCAGCCAACAGTTCAGTCACTAAGAAAAACATGTAGAACTCTTTTGTTTTTCTATATTTTATCATTACAGTATTATTATCTTTTGTTTTTCTATACTTTATCATTACAGTATTATTATCTTTTGTTTTTCTATACTTTATCATTACAGTATTATTATCTTTTGTTTTTCTATATTTTATCATTACAGTATTATTATCTTTTGTTTTTCTATACTTTATCATTACAGTATTATTATTTTTTCTTAAATAGTGAAAGCCACTTTTAATCAGGGTGAGGTGGCTAACAGAAGTAAAAAAATACCAAGAAAAACTAAATACATTAACAAAACTAAACAGAAAGGACAATTCACACACACATACACTCACTTACTCACTCACTTATATACTGTAATACAAATACAGTCAGGTCTCGGTATACACGGTTAATTCGTACCGTGTACGAACTGTTAATATCAAAACCGTGTTTTAGAAATAACAGGCCTTATGGGAATTAATTACCGGTAATTCGTTCCAGCCACATCCCAAAGTCACCCTTTTGGCCGTTTTTGCCTACCTTCAGCCGACTTATATTACATACCACCAACATCATATATGACCTAACATAGAATACATTAAGCATCAATAAGAACTGTTTTGGACCTGTTACTGACCTATTTGTGTGGATATATGTTGACGTTCGGTAGATATCCCCGCCGGTGTACTCCCTCCCCACCCCGTCCCGCCCCCATTACTGTTACTGTGATAAAGTTGATAAACCTTGTGCTACAGCTAGCATATCAGCCCCTCCAGGCCCCCGCATGTTCATCGTCCTCATTGCAACCAGATAACACAGAAATATTGTCCATCATATCATTATCATCATCAGACTGGTTGTTATTGTCGGGGGCACTCCCCCCCCCCTCCCTCCCCCTTGTTTATCTCTGTGCTGGATGGGATATTATATTTTTCAATTCCATCGCATTAGAAATTATTCATAGATTACAAAAAGACCAAATAAGACGTAGTTATGTTAATGTATAAGGGAGATAGATAGATGCATTAATTAGATAGATAGATAGATAGATAGAGAGAGTGTTGCTAGGTAAAGATTATCGATAAAATGCGAACATACATGAGACGGACTTAATTTTCTGAAAAATAATAATAATAATAATAGTTCTTAAAGCTAGCGCATGCTAAGCTAGCTAAGGATAGCTCAATAAGGCCGATTAGGCGTATTTCCATTGGGGTCCTGTACTACTACCCCATCCCTTTGCTCATGAGGGATGGTAACGTCTCAGTGCTTGTGAAAAATCTTTAATGCGCCGAGCGTGGGCGCGAACCCGGGCCTTCTGGGTGGAAGTCCGAGACGCTAGTCACTACACCAAGCGAGCCAAAGGAAACATTTATATTGACTCTCTTTTTCATTTTATTATGTGTGTATTGGAAGGATAATATTTTTTTAAATTTCATTGTACTGTATTAGAAATGATTTGTAGATTAAACAAATATCAAATAAGACATAGTGATATTTATGTATAAGGGAGATAGATGCATTAGATAGATAGACAGACAGACATTTGATACATAAATAACATTCATAATAATAATAATAATAATAATAATAATAATAATAATAATAATAACAACAACAGTAGGCGTGTGCATAAATCTTTAACTGTCCTGGTGGTGTAATGGTTAAGGTGTCAAAAATCTGTGTGTGATAACCCGGGTTCGAATCCCGGTGGATCATAATATATACTTTAATTAATTTCATTGGGGGTGTTTGGTGTTGTGGTGAAATTAATAAAATATAGATATACCTATGCTTGGGCCGCTACCCGTGTATGATCCCGACTTGTCCGTGTTGTGGCCAACTTTGGAACTTTTGGGGTTACCGTGTCCAAACGAATACGTGTACAGTATATAAAACGCGTGTATATCGAGACCTGACTGTATATACAATTATCAGGAACGAGTTATGCATCTTATCTGCTTGATATTAAATGATAAGATATGGCTTAACTCCTCGAACCCCAGAGACGTCCGTTGGCCGTCGCCTACTTTTGTTACACACAGCCCCAGCATCGGCCATTGTACATCGGCTATTCTCGCCTTATTTATATAATTTTATGCTTACCAACAGGCTCATAGGGATCTCAAATTTGTACACATACTAGCTTAGGATGTGGGGCAGCCCACAAAAACCACCCTGGCCCACTCGATATTCCTAAAGTTACTTTTAGGATGGGGCTTTAATGGGTTAATTATTACTTCACATAAAATTACATTCATAAATTAGTTAACATACTGTATATACAGTATGTACTATACTGTACTTAATGAAAAATATAAGGTCCACAACCTTTCAATGAGTAACTGTAGATATGCAGCAGCAGTATTAATTAAACTTAATAATAAAACAACGAGCATGAGCGTGCATCACAATTACTTGATAATTTTGAACTAACAAAACTTGATTATCAAATCTTTGCTATACATAAAATAATATAATATAAAAGGCACACGAACACCAACTAACTGACTTTGCAGACTCCTCACTATTCACTATTCTAATATAAACATGTCTACAGGTAGTTGCCAACTACCTGTATTGAATTAGCCTCATTACAAAGTTGAGATGGTTCGGCCATGTGGAACGTATGGAAAGCGAGAGAATTACTAAGAGAGTGTAAGAGAGTGAGGTGGAAGGACAGAGAGGGAGAGGTAGACCGAGTGAGAGGTGGAAGGATGGAATTAAGAAGTATATGAGCGAAGGCGGTGCTGGATGGGAGGAGGGGCGTCGACTGACTGGGGACAGAGGTGCATGGGGGCGTTTCATTCGTGGCCACCCCTTCAGGGATCACGGCGTCCGGCAATAGATAGATAGATAGACAAATTACTATGTGTTATAGAGTACTGTACTAGCTAATATAATAAATACTAATACAGTATATATATGTTGATTTTTCAACACCTTTATGATATCATGGATGGATTTGTAATGCAGATGCAATATTATTTACCGTACATATGTGTGTTTCTGCTGCGAAGAAGGGAGTATGGGGAGTGACGTAATGTCCACACGATCAATATAATCAATGCAAGTGTGTGCATACCGGTATGTATGTGTCTGTAAGGAGGGAGGGGTTAAAGGGTCTATTCAACCATTATAAGGTGAATACTGTATAACTTTTTGTTTTAATGTACAGTATGTATGTATATATTCAGGCACATACCCAATAGCTGGGGGTGGCCGACTCGAGACAGAGCCCGAACAGAAACAATATTTAAAGTTCCAATTCTTAACTCAATGATTGCGGGCATACTACAGTATATAAAAACTAAGGCCATAACTGCGGCAATTGTAATATGACAATCGCTGAAAATCTGGGTAGTACATAGCCTGACAGGCAGGCAAGCAAGTCTAAGCAGCGCGGGACCCCTATATCCACCGCCCAGCATGACAGGGCGAACACAGAGGTAATCTCACAGCATCTCCCGCACCCTTGGGAATCGCAAAGCACGCTCTAAACCGCTCATTTTTACCGATTTTGCCCCACCTTTGCAATATCGTTGCACGACAATCAGTGGTTCTACAGACATGATTCAGGTGTCATTGGAAAGGTCTATTCTTCTATTTTCAGGGATATAAAATTTAATTATGTTCTAGCTCTTGTTTATACATGCAAATATGCAGGGAATGAAGGTAACTTTTAGTCCAAAACCCCTGTGTGGCAAAGTGTACTGTAGACCAAGCAATTTCTGCAGTAATTGTGTTAAAGTTTGGGACTACTTTCGCGTTTCCTTGCCCCTATTTCTGTCTCGTCTAGTAGGTGAATTTTACAAGGGGAGGAGGATTCCTAGCCTACCACCCCCAAAGTAGGAAAAGTAGTACAGTACAGGAAAAGAGACAGACAGAAACGGCTAAGGTTGGGTAGAGGATGCCAAACCTTGTTTTAATAATAATAATAATAATAATAATAATAATAATAATAATAATAATAATAATAATAATAATAATAATCGTCTGGTGACTTATATAGCACCCGTATCTCCTCCTTCGAGGATTCACAAGCGCTAGACCTTCCTTTAACCCTTTGGCTGCGGGTGACGTTCCAGAACGCATAGGCAATTTAGTGCAATTTCCAGGCTTTAAAAGCCTGTAAAAGCCGTAGAAATAGAGTGTCAGTGGGCGGGAGCGTGAGGGACCTCCGTCTGACCCTCAGAGCAGCCAGCCGCTCACTGAGGTAGATTGTGGTCTCGCGCGGCTGTCTCGACAGTGTTGCCGAGCGAGCGAAAGCTAATAATTAACGAGTTTTCTCGAATGTCTATGGCAACGCTGCGGGTGAACCCCGCCACCTACGAAGCTCGTTCTGGTGTCATTTTGAAGCTATTTTTGCCTAGTTTTCGGCAGAATACAGTTCATTTAATGCAGATACTTGATTTATCATTCAGGAGTGCCTGAATATGCGCTAAATAGCGCAAATAAGCCCGCAGCCAGAGGGTTAATCAACCATAGACCATTTCCCATCTCCCTTGCTCAAGGGGAGATGGTAACCACCAGCTATACCTGTTACCTGGAGCGCATTCAGTATACCCTATCAGGCAATCCTGTTTATGATCGCGCAGATTGAACGACATTGATAGCCAAACATTGATTCTCGTCGCTGATTGGTCAGTGGCTTTGAGCACGAAATTCAAATCTTGTTGGCGATGTCTACGAAGGTTTTAGGCCTGTAACATATGCTTTTTCGGTCTATTAATTTCAATCAATACATTATATTATTGGATATTATTATCCATCAATATAGACTATTGGCTAAGGTAGTTACACTGTCAGCTACAGTCGGCAGCCTTGTTCAAGCTCAAGACAGACGGTAGGCTAGGCTACCATCAGGCTTATTATATCTTGTAATCTTATTAAGAAATGTTGACAAAGTTATCACGGTCCTTATCTGGCAAAGGTAGCTCTTTCTTCCCCGTGTAATTTTCAAACATTTCTCCGTTAGTCTATTGGGGAAATAAAAAGTAGATGTTCTTTTCCAGGCGATGTAGGACTATGAATATGCTAAATTATAGGCCTATAGGTATATATATTGGCTATGTAGCCAGGCTGAATTAAATAGTAGCCTATATAGGCTATATTATCTCTTCCTGGCAATGTATGTATAGGCATACTTTTTTTTTCTGACGATCTATGTGTATATAGGCTATTTGCAAGCCTATATTTATGGAAGGTTCATTAATATTATTTGTTAACCATTAGATCACATTTGAAAATTGAACTATAGCGTGGTTAGGCTACCCTACTAGACATAGCTTAACTGACCTAACATACTTCGATGCAATTATGCCTCAGATATTGTTTTTAAGAAAGTAAATAGAGTAATCAATCAATAATATAGACAAGCGCCAAAAAACCTGTACATCAAGTTAGGCTATAACCCGTAAAATATAGGCTATCATTGGCATAGTAACATTACTAATATATAACTATAACAATTAAATACAAACCGCATACAAAACATAATAATTAATCAATAATATAAAAAACGCTCAAAAACCTGTACAGCAAGTTATAACCCATTAGGCCTACAATATATCATTGGCATAGTAAAATTACCAATATATAACGAAACAAATTAGATAAAAACCGCAAAAAAAAAAAACATTAACTCGTCGAGCCTCGAACCCTTGCGAGTAGGTTAACGGATTTAAAGGCGAAGTCGTTACCGGCTAGGCTATGCTTACTGCACCAAAATCTAGACGAATTAGCTGCGAGGGTTGCGCTCCAAGTTGCTTGGTTTATGTTATATATAGCAAAATTGTCATGATAACTATGATTTTTATATGTGTGCAACCTTATAATTTATATTGAGACACATATATAACATGGAGGGAGGCTAATTAAGCTTCATTATGATATAATGTCGAGGTGAGATTTAGGCTTACTGTTATGATAGCTTCGCTAGTCCCTCCACGTAGTGTTAGCGTGATCGCCGTCTGATTGCAAACAATCACAAACGTGATTCGTCGAATCAGAGGCGATCACGTTCAGTAGAGCTATCCCGTTTGCGCGTTCGGGTAGACTGAACGCGCTCCTGTTATAAAGATCGCCACCTGTAAGTGGCACCTATTAGCGTGTCGCCCATCGGTAACTTGTTTAGGGTTTATTCCCCTAGATGGGTTGCCCGCCAAGGCTATCAAGTCCTATCCACCCGGAAACACCCCTTTTAAACCATTGAGGGGATTGAACGCAAGACCATTCTATTAATTTATAATAAATATACCATGTGAAATGCTAACAGTCTAATTTTGAGGTATCAAAATTGGTAGAAGCGGCGCATCGCTTAGCATGCGGCATTCAAAATTAGATATATCTGATAGAGATTTCTGAACAGGGCGAGCTTGAATGTGGGTCGAGAATAAATTTATCGAGATTGGCGAGCCTACAATACGGTATTATTACTATTAGTAGGCTAGTATTGTACAGAATTAATGAAAATACTGCACAGTACATATTTCAGATAAACTTTTCCATTATAAATCAAGCTTGTAGAGGCAGCATAAACTGTAATGATTAGATCCTATAGTAAGAGAGATTGGCTAACCTTTGTTGTTTTGGTGCCACAGGTGATATTTTCCTGTCCTTATGCTCAAATACAGTATATCCATACCCATAATAAACATTCAGGAATACTGCTTCATGATATAGTTTTTGGTCTTTGGATATACATTATACATACTGTAATATAAAGTAAAATAACACGTCGCTGTGTGATAATTGACCACTTGCGAATTTCAGGCTATAAGGAAGTTGAAGTTTTTTACATCGATATTTAGCGGAATTGCCAGCTAAACTAGTGTCGTAGTACATGAATAAATACACAAAACAAAAAAATCAACATACTTTTTATCCATCAGAAACCTAGATTATTATTACAATTAAGTTTTATATCGATGTTTTCGGTTTCAACTTCCTTATTGCCTAAAACTCGCAAGTGGTCAATTGGGGCACCAAAATGGCGCCCAAAGAACAAGATGGCCACTCTCTTTCACTACAGGATATCAAGTAAAGATGAGACCCCAAGATATGAGGTAGGCTTCTCCCTAAGTCTGACCAGGGTCCAACCTTCTGCTCAGAATATAAATCACAAGATACACAACTCCAGAAGAAAAACAACCAGAGAGCGCTGATATTTATCTAGTTAATTCCTTCAGTACAATGTAATAATAATAATAATAATAATAATAATAATAATAATCACTCTCATTATCAAAATCTCTGATCCTTTATTATGCAATGGAATAATTTAGTTTATTCTTGTTAACACTAAACAATTTTATTGATCCTTTATTATGCAATGGAATCATTTAGTTTATTCTAGTTAACACTAAACAATTTTATTAACTTTATAAAGGCCCTAGGAATCCTTGCTTGACCGCAGCTTTAGTCATACAACATACAAGTTTAAAGACAGTTTTGTTGACAGAGTGTGTGGTTACAGTCTCACATCCTAAATGGTGGCTATATGCTGTACTGTATATTATATATGGTTGGATGCGGAATTTAATTTCCTACACGATGATGTGGTTTTCGTTGTGTTTTGGAAGAGTCGCCAAATAGGCCTAAGTCTAGCACAGGGCAATGGTGCAATGGTGAGTCCTAGGAGGGTCTAACAGGCTAGCAGCCCTTGAGTTAAGCTAAAAAATAATTAATACTGTAAGTAAATAAATAAGAAAATTTATAAAAAAAAAAAAAAAAAAAAAAAAAAAAAAATATATATATATAATATATCTATATTATATATATATATATATATATATATATATATATATATATATATATATATATATATATATATATATATATATATATATATGAAAATAAAATGGAAAAAATCTGGCACTGGCTGCGTCCAACCAATGAAATACTGTATAAGTGGCAGAGCATGGGTTAGCACTGGCCCATCTGACATTTGGGGGTTCATCAGGGCGTTTTGGTTTACAGTAATTTGTAACAGCGCATTTTGAGCGACTGTACACTCTAGGGTAACTCATATAATCACATATATTACTCACACCCTTACAACAGTTATTCACTTACTTAAGTATACTACTGTACATTCTAGTTGGGAATGATCTCCCTATAGATAGATCATCTCCCCTATAAAGGACTTGGTACAATTCTTGCAGAGTAAGCAAGTGTTCCCATGGTCTTCTCAAAGTATTGCAGCAACTCCAATATGATTGCTAGCAACATGTAACGTATGACTCCACACTGGTAAGCCGGCACGCTTGAGCCCCCAGGCATTGGTTAGTAGCAAATCAGACAGCCCCATTGGAAGGTCGACCCTTCATGCGGCCGTGGTAATTAATACAGTGACAGTGCGATACTGTGCGATATTAGTGTGTATACCATTATCTATTTTCGCTATTCTTATTCTTTTATTCTTTTACAGGGAAGAATATAATCACAGGAATATAGCTCAAATCTAATTGCTTTTATAATATAGTGCAAAGCTGTAGGTATTTCCCAGTCGGGTAGCTACAATACCTACAAAGACAATCAATAACTCAAACCAGCTCCTAAAAGCATAATCTATTTTTCTGGTAATAAAACCCAACAGTGTCTTTACTTCAAATCAATACCTTAACAAGTTACCTTTCAACATGCTTTTACAGTGAAAACCTCAACTACAAGCATAATCAAGGACAATTAAGGTAAGAGGTAAAAAGGGCAACCATAAAGTCACCGCTACAAATTAATATGGAGGGTTTTTAGTGTTTTAGCCATTATCAAGCAATTTATTTAGCTTTCCCCTAAGCTAAAAAAAACACCTTCCCAAACTGCCTTCAGGCTAAAAAATACTCACCTATACCCCCCCTTTAAGCTAAAGAAATAGCCCTCTGAGATCTAAATAGCATAGTCAAGTCTAAATTAATAGTTTTCTGAAAACCTTGAAGATGATTTGTGTAAAATAAAGAACATGAGGATTGTCAGATAACTTGAAAATATTGTACAGGTCTCCCTTGATTTACGATTGGGCTGCGATCTTGAAAACCCGATCTTAAATAGAAAAATTGTATAGGGAACCCTAAAATTAATGGGGTAAATGGAGATGCGTTCTGGGACAAGCCAAAACCCAAATGCCTAAAAACCTATAATAATATGGTAAATCAGGGCATCGGATAATAAGGGAAGTCTGTACAGTACTCAGGTGTGGGCAACATTTTGGACAAGCTATTGATTTTGACTGTACAACTGGACTGACCTTCGGAGCAATAAACGGGGGATCATCTTCACTGGATATGGCCAACCTGAAACATTAGGAATATTGTATAGTAACTTGTAATGATCACTTTTAGCAGTACCGGTATTATCTATCTATCTACCTATCAATCTATTGCCGGATGCCTAACTACCCTTAAGATGGTGGGACATACACAAAACGCCCCCAAGCAGACCTGACCCCCGTGAGGACAACCTGTGCCAGTTGATTCAATGACTTACAGAATTTCTCTTTCTACATGCCATCGCATGCATCTTTTACACTCTTCTATCACTATTACAACAATAAGCTGACCTCATTGTCTGCGTGTTGAGAGAGAGAGAGAGAGAGAGAGAGAGAGAGAGAGAGAGAGAGAGAGAGAGAGAGAGAGAGAGAGAGAGAGAGAGAGAGAGAGAGAGAGAGAGAGAGAGAGAGAGAGAGAGAGAGAGAGAGAGAGAGAGAGAGAGAGAGAGAGAGAGAGAGAGAGAGAGAGAGAGAGAGAGAGAGAGAGAGAGAGAGAGAGAGAGAGAGAGAGAGAGAGAGAGAGAGAGAGAGAGAGAGAGAGAGAGAGAGAGAGAGAGAGAGAGAGAGAGAGAGAGAGAGAGAGAGAGAGAGAGAGAGAGAGAGAGAGAGAGAGCACTACAGCCGAGATTTTTGTAACTCGTGTAAAGTAGTGTATAGAGACTCATTTTGAGAATACAATACAATTATACAGTACAGTAAACCCCCGCCTTTTCGAAATTCCAAGACTTTCGGACGAGCATTTCAATTCGGACTCATGGTTCAGCCTTTCGGAGAGAATATACCTCCATCTTTTTCGGACTACATTTAACTTAGGACTCATGGTTCAGCCTTTCGGATTTGTCCGAAAGGTTGAGAAAAATTAAATCGCATTCGGACCGAAGAGCCGAGTTTTGGACTTGTCTGGTTAGGTGAATGTGTATTCGGACTTATAAACTTCGGACATTATTTCAGCCAAGTCTACAACCTATCTTGTTTCCCACATTGGAAATACCTGTACAGTATAACATAATAACTAAAACCATGAAAACACTCATTTATCAAATCTGGAGGAATAAACATGGGATTCTGGGAAATATGGGTGCGAGCCTTTTCCCTAGGCCTATAATTACTGTATACCTTACCTTACCTTATGATACCTTATGATGTGTTTGCCACTCTTCTAGCGGCACCAAGGAGCGCAACGCCCCTCGTTTTGGGTGGTGATTTGGTGCAGTAGACTGTTTGAAGCGACAGCTCGCTCCCTTGCGAGGATGGGCTCGTCTGGCACCTTTTGCAGTTCGACATCCAGGGCTCTCTTGAAGCTGTCTAACGAGACGTCCCTCATGTCTCTTACTCGCCGTGGGAGTTTGTTGAAGAGACGTGGGCCTCTGTGTGATAACCAGCCTTCTCGCAGAGAGCCCATAGCACCCCTGTTATTCATCCGGGGGATTTCGCATTCCCAGCCTCTCCTATCACTGAATTTCATGACTATCGGAGTATGTAGGTTTGGTACTAAACCCTCTGCGATTTTCCACGTGTATATTATTAGGTAACGTTCTCTTCTACGTTCCAGTGAGTACAGATTCAGTGCTCTTAAACGCTCCCTTACCTTTGGATACCTTTGGATGTGTTCGCCGCTCCTCTAGCGGCACCAAGGAGCGCGACGCCCCTCGTTATGGGTGGTGATTTGGTGCAGTAGACTGTTTGAAGCGACAGCTCGCTCCCTTGCGAGGATGGGCTCGTCTGGCACTTTTTGCAGTTCGACATCTAGGGCTCTCTTGAAGTTGTCTAACGAGATGTCCCTCATGTCTCTTACTCGCCGTGGGAGTTTGTTGAAGAGACGTGGGCCTCTGTGTGATAACCAGCCCTCTCGCAGAGAGCCCATAGCACCCCTGTTATTCATCCGGGGGATTTCGCATTCCCAGCCTCTCCTATCACTGAATTTCATGACTATCGGAGTATGTAGGTTTGGTACTAAACCCTCTGCGATTTTCCACGTGTATATTATTAGGTAACGTTCTCTTCTACGTTCCAGTGAGTACAGATTCAGTGCTCTTAAACGCTCCCAATAGTGTAGATGTTTTATCGAACTTATATGCGAAGTGAAATTTCTTTGTACACTCTCTACGTCATTTATTTCACCTGCTTTGTATGGGGATGTTAATACGCTACATTATTCAAGCCGCGGTAGCACTAGAGATTTGAAGAGCGTTATCATAGGCAATTCACCGCGTGTTTTAAAAGTACGCAGAATCCAACCCGTTAGACGTTTCGCAGCCGCCACTTTGACCTGGTTATGTACCTTGAAACCCATATTTTCAGACATTAATACCCCAAGGTCTTTCACACTGTATTTCCGTTCTATTATGTGGTTAGATTCTGTTAAGTAATTTGTAATTTCTTTAACACCATTATTATCTCCGTACCGTATTAATTGGAATTTTTCCTCATTGAATTGCATGTTGTTTTCCCTGGTCCACTGGAACACTACATTCATGTCTTCCTGCAGTCGGCCCGTGTCCTCTTGTGTGTTTACTATCTTGCTTAATTTTGTGTCATCAGCAAAAGACGACACCGTACTGTGTCTGGTGTTGGTATCTATGTCGCAAATTAGTATGAGGAACAGAAGGGGCGCTAGCACTGTTCCTTGGGGCACTGAGCTTTTGACATCCGAAGGCTCAGAAGTGACTTGGTTTACTGCTACCAATAGTGTAGCTGTTTTATCGAACTTATATGCGAAGTGAAATTTCTTTGTACACTCTCTACGTCATTTATTTCACCTGCTTTGTATGGGGATGTTAATACGCTACAATATTCAAGCCGCGGTAGCACTAGAGATTTGAAGAGCGTTATCATAGGTACTTCACCGCGTGTTTTAAAAGTACGCAGAATCCAACCCGTTAGACGTTTCGCAGCCGCCACTTTGACCTGGTTATGTACTTTGAAACCCATATAGGGAAAAGGCTCACCGCCATATTATAATTAATTTATTAGGGACAATGCAGGTCTATGGAATCCTTATACTGTAGGCTACTCATGTATAATCCACTGTGGGAGAATAATTTTGATAACATTTATCTTATTCTATTCTATTGCCGGACGCCTTACTCCCTTAATGAGGGTGGTCATATACAGAATGTCCCCAAGTGGACCTATCCCCTGTAAGAGGGTCAACCCATGCCAGTTTACTGAAGGACTTACAGGATTGACCACTCAATTTAGGACCCGTCCGACCCCGAGGCCCTCTATGTATCTTTTTAGCACTATTTTCCTACAGTGGTGTTCGGTTAGTCCATCCATCCACTAACCTGCTTCACCCTTCTGTAAGCAGTACCAATTTGTATCAGGTTTACTCCCCTAGACAGGTTGCCGACCAAGGAGGACGAGTCCCATGCAGTGTATCAACCCGGATTTTTATAAGGTTAGGCCTATATCCCCTAGATGGGTTGCCAACCAAGGCTAACGAGTCCCATCCACCCCATTTATAAAAACACGATATCACTGGAAAAAACGCACAGCCCTATCACTCCCAGTCCCAGAGCTCCTTCGGCTTCGGACGTACTCACAGGTTACAACCTTCTTTATTATGGAGTATAATCGAGATAGCCTATACCCCCTGCTGGCAACACAGATGATGATTTCAATAAGTCATGGAGGGGTGAGAGCCCCCCCCCCTCAACCCATCTTGTATCCCACGCTAAAATTATAACTAAAACCATGTAAACACTCATTTCTCAAAATCTGGATGAAAACACATGAAAAATATGGGTGCGAGCCTTTTCCCTATAGGGTAGCCTAATTATCCATAAAAACATTGTAGGCCTAGATAACTAGTTAATGGGTTTTATAAATGCGATCAAAATTATTCTCCCACAGTGAATTATACACGAGGAGGCTACAGTATAAGGATTGATAATCTTCAAGGACACTACATGATTTACATCCGCCCTATTAGAAACAATTTATTAGGGAAAATAGGGACCAATAGACTCGCCATATTTTTCTCATAGTCCACATGGAGGAATTTCGGATCAATACAGTATTTACGAGACGCAACAATACAGTATAGCTAACAAATTTCTAATATGTTTTGGGTTCCTATCATCATATGCTTCATTTCTATACTGTATACTGTACTTTTTATCCCCGGGGAAAAAAAAAAAAAAAAAATTGGATCTTTTTTTTTTTGGACATCAACCCTTCCTACCCGGTCTGCCTTAGGTAAGGACAGCACGAAAGAAGGGCCGCTACCCGGTATGCCTTATCTAAGGCATGAGCTTAATAGCCTAATTAAGCTTGGTCCGAACGCCGTGCGTACGACGTATGTCAACAAACCCAAGCGTTCGTCACCGCACCTCCGAAAACAAGAAGGAAATGACTCCTCAAGGTTATTGTTCTGACGTCATGACGAAATTAGTGTCTAAAAAGCCCCCATATTGGCAACATCTCTGCAATATTGGCTCCACTGAAATCGTCATCACAACTGAACCAGTTGACTTACAGAGCTCTACTCAAGCCAAAATACAGATTGAAACCCGCACTACGATTATAGATGAGTGGGAAAGTTCTAGCAGTGAAAATAAACATAAATACGGTAGCCTAGGCCTAGACGTTTTTCAGCCATATCGCCCGGGTAGGGGCGACCGTCATTTGGTAAGACAGCCCGGGGAGGAAGGGTTAACCCTTCCTACCCGGCCAGTCTTACCTAAGGACGGTCGCCCGTACACGGGTGAAATGGCTGAAAAACGTCTAGGCCTAGGCTACCGTATTTATGTTTATTTTCACTACTAGAACTTTCCCACTCATCTATAATCGTAGTGCGGTTTTCAATCTGTATTTTGGCGTTGAGTAGAGCTCTGTAAGTCAACTGGTTCAGTTGTGATGACGATTTCAGTGGAGCAAATATTGCAGAGATGTTGCCAATATGGGGGCTTTTCAGACACTAATTTCGTCTGACGTCAGAACAATAACATTGAAGAGTCTTCTCCTTCTTGTTTTCGGAGGTGCGGTGACGCAACGCTTGGGTTTGTTGACATACGTCGTACGCACGGCGTTCAGACCAAGCTTAATGAGGCTATTAAGCTGCTGTCTTAGGTAAGGACGGCCGGGTAGCTGCCCTTCTGCCGAGCTGTCCTTACCTAAGGCAGCCCGGGTAGGAAGGGTTAACCTAACCGAAAAACCTAACCTAACCTAACCTAATAGCCCCCAAATATATTTAGGTTAGGTTAGGTTAGGTTTTTTGGTTAGGTTAAAAAAAAAAAAAAAAAAAAATCCCAAGAAAAAAATGAAAAATCCCAAGATTTTTTTTGTTTTTCCCGGGGATAAAAAGTATATAGAAATGAAGCATATGATTATAGGAACCCAAAACTACCATTAGAAATTTGGGACAATATAAAGATGATGTAATTAAATTCATACATCGATTTTATCGTGGCCTACAGGTTTCTTATACCATGTATTTCATTCCTATTATCCTATATGTGTCTAAATGCGCATAAAAATTTATTACTGATCCTGAAAAAAACAAAATATCCCCTATATCGCAAGAGGTGGGTGGCTTTGTTTACATCCGCCGCGAAGAAGAAGCGTTGGGGAAAATTTGATTTTTGACCCCCTACTGTTTAAATATATAACGATTTCAATAAATCTTGGGGGGGGTGAGGGGGGGCTTGCCCCCCCCCCTCTACATATTTTGTATCCAACGGCAAACGGTTATGGCCAAATAGTTATTTTTCGCGAGTGAAGGGACGTGTTTTTAGATTGTTGTTTAATGGGTAAATATGCATTTACGCCTATTTTCACACATCAAAACACCTTTACACAACTCTAAACTATATAAAAACAATCGAAACGATTTTTTAGCACTTTAATTACATCATCTTTAAATTGACCATTTAATTAGCCTACATAATCTTTAAATTGACCCCCGTTTTTGCCCCCTTACTGATCTCAGTGATCTAGGCCTACATAATTATATGACAATAAATGAAGGGGGGGGGGGTGAGGGGGCAACCACCCCTCAACCCATTGTGTATCCAATTTACCCGACAATTTCCCTTACCTACTGAAAAAGCGCAATTCAACCAACAAATGGCGCCATTTGACGTTGTATCTTCAGATTAATGAATAGGCCTAATGGGTAAGTTAATGCAAATCCTCCACTCCAACCATGATCCAACAACATTAAAACACTATAGGCCTAGCCTATTCCTTGAAGGCTTGAACAAAATATACAGAAAACTTGGTAAATAAGGCGGCTCTAGCTATCTCGAATGCTACCGGCACTCAGCCGGCAGAGGCAGACGACTTACTTTTGTGTCTCTGGGTCCCTGGGACTGAAAATGAAAGGATCAAGGTATCAAGGGACACATTCTTTATGCTCTCTCTCTCTCCGCTTGACAGTCATGACAGTGAGAGTTCACTCTAGACTAGAGTGCTGTGCCATGCAATCCACGCCATTAATGCTCAGTCTACTTTAAATGTTATGCAATTAACACTATACTTACCTAGAGCTGCAACAGAAAAAGGGTGTCTTATCTTGTTTTCTTGAAGTGATTGACAGAGTTACCAAGTTGTTATATTAAATAATCACAAAATATCGCTAGATTAGTCCTCAAAAGGCGCTAGATAGTTAAACAAGAAAAAAGCAAAACAACCTATTTTATCACTAGGAAATGTCGCACAATCTCCATAATATTGCTAGAATTATTTTATTTGCACTCTATAGTCAGATTAGAGTAAATATATCTAGATCTAGTGGTAAGGTAGCTAAATTGGCAATGCTGCTTCTTGAAGTCTTCTTCTTCTTCTTCTTTCTTTTATAGCGGCGCCGCCGACACCCAAAGATGTAGGCTATCACACGAGATAATTGTAATGCCCTCGAAAATATCCCGCAACCCCAATAATGTACTACCCGAGTTGACGTCTGGTATAGTGTAAAATAGTCGTTGATGGGAAGTCCAATAAACTCATCACGTGAATCACCACGAGACTATCACCTGGTTCCTACAAATAGGACTAAGGTTACTATACTTTTGTACGTCCGTGGTATAGTACAGGGGGTTAGTGCGCGGGCCTGGTTGACCTATGGAGGATATGGTTACTAACCAGGGTTCGAACTCCACCCAAGGCATCTCAAAACCTGTGGGTTTTTAGGAGGGTTAAACTCCCTTCAGGGGTTCGAGCCCCGCGCCAGGCTCCCAATTTTTCCTGTGTTCTTAATTTTCTGTTCTTTCGTAAAGTTCTTGTATCCTCTTTTCTCTCCTTTTCCAACATCTATGTACTGTAAGTATTGTTTTGTCTCTTCGTTTCCTTCTTTCTTGAATAGTAACTCTCCTATAAGTTTTTCAGTGTCTTGGATATATGGCCTGTGTAATCTTGTTATTTTTTTCCTAAAAGCTGCATTTTGTGTCACCCCAAAGTCTGATAACCCACTCTCATTAAAAGCTGCATTTTGTGTCACCCCAAAGTCTGATAACCCACTCTCATTAAAGTGTAGTGGCACAAAATGACAAGGGGCGATCCAGACTTTAAAATATATACATTATATGGACAACCTTTCCTGACTATTTTTAAGAATGAAAGTAAATATGCATTGCAGAATAATTATTACAAAGCAAATAAAGACAAAATAAAGCGAAATAGCGTAATATACCAAATAGCATTAGGTATGTCAGGGACTGGAATATTCGACAACAGAACATATCGGCAATAAATTTGAATATATACAATTTAAGATGTGTTGTGACATTACATATTAGGTGAAATTATAAAACATATTTATTTGTTTAATAGTAGAGCAAGAAATATTCGCATACATAGTGAGATGCGGTCTCAGGATGATAAGACCGCATCTCTAGCTGCCACTAAAACCTGCAGCCAACCCTACTCCTGCCAGCCAGAGTCCAGGACCCAGATTCACTAACGGTCGTACGATCCGAAAACTCCCTTACCGTTCCCTTACGTCTCAACGCTGGTATTCACGAAGCGTCGTAGCGGCCATCTTTGATCGTAGGAAGTCCCTAAAATTCCCTTTCGCTAAGGGTGGTCCAGACCACCCTTACATGAATTTGACCCGGATATAGGTACACAAATATCGATAACACAACCCGCGACCATAACAAATTCGTCTGCAGTATAGCTCTTTATGACACACTAAATCATTATTGAGGCAATAATAGCGCAATATGATTGTTAACTTGTGTTTACAACACCATTAAGGCATTTAATACAAAGTATGAATATATTTGTATCCTTAATGTCTTATGACAGGCCGAATTAAGCTATGAATAGCCTACATATGCCAGCCTAGACCTAGTGAAGGTTAATTGATGCACAAATTCATGTGCTGCGACAACACGTAGCCTACCATTAGTAGATTTTAACCCTCATTTATTGCGGAAATGTTTTATTCCAACTAACCACCTCTGAGTTAGATTATGGTAGCCTATTCCTCAACAAATTTGAAAGTATCACAGGAACAAAATGATGAAAAGAATTACCCTAGGCCTAGCCTAAAAAATGAATAAATAATAAACGCTGTGTGAATAATTTTGTTTAGCCTAGCCTAGGCTATAACCTAGGTTCATTTTGAAAAAGTTAGGGCTATTTAGGCTAGACAAGTTAGGCCTATGTATGGTATTTTGGTTAGGCTAACAATGCCTAGCTGGGTTAGATTAGGGTAGCCTATTTCCTCAACAAATTTGAAAGTATCACAGGAACAAAATGATGAAACGAATTACCCTAGGCCTAGCCTAAAAAATGAATAAATAATAAACGCTGTGTGAATAATTTTGTTTAGCCTAGCCTAGGCTATAACCTAGGTTTATTTTGAAAAAGTTAGGGCTATTTAGGCTAGACAAGTTAGGCCTATGTATGGTATTTTGGTTAGGCTAACAATGCCTAGCTGGGTTAGATTAGGGTAGCCTATTTCCTCAACAAATTTGAAAGTATCACAGGAAAAAAATTATGAAAAGAACTACCCTAGGCATAGGCCTAGTCTAAACCAAAAATAATAGGCTAGCCTATATGGTGGTGTGAATATTTTTGTTTAGCCTAGCCTAGGATATAACCTAGGTTTATTTTGAAAAAGTTAGGGCTATTTAGGCTAGAAAAGTTAGGCCTATGTATGGTATTTTGGTTAGGCTAGCAATGCCTAGCTTGGTGTAGCCTAAGCATGGTAAAGTAGAAGCCTAGCAGGTTAAGATGGTGTTTGCAGGCATACCGTCCTCATTGTTAACTAGCTGTTATTAGTCCCATACTGGTAATATATTTGATGATGGCAATAAGTCATGGGAGGTGAGTGGGACAAAGCCCCCCTCAACCTATAATTATTTCCCATGGCCAACTGTTGGATAATAGATTGAGGAGGCCTATGCTAGGCCTATTTTGAAAAGGTAGATAGGCCTTGAGGTGTTGTGAATACAAAAAAATTACCCTAGGCCTAGGCCTATTTTGAAAAATTAGGCCTAGGCTAAGTCTGGCATTTTGGCTTGGCTAGAACTGCCTGTGTAGGCATAGACATAGTAAAGTCTGGCATTTTGGTTTGGCTCGCCCTGTCTAGGTGTAGACATGGTAAAGTAGAACAATATACTGTGGTTAAGGTATAAATAATACACTCCCAACTAGCCTAACATATGAATATCAATGATCAATCCGTCGAAAATCCTTTAACTTGGGCCACTAACAGGCTTCCCTGTAGCCTAGCTAGGCTAATTTCTTATCATCAATTCACAAGATACTCTATTCTTCTTCCTGCTGGCTGTGGTGGATCGAATTAGCCATGCTAAACAATGACAAGCTCATAAATTAAAGTATATTAGGTTCTTCTTGGCGCTTCAGTCATGTGGGTGACATATTGTTTATTTACAAAGGCCAAGCGCCTGATTGGTCAAGAGAAGCCTCGGTGAAAATAACCGAAAGGGAGCCGTAAGGGAGCTCAACGATGCGTTCGTGAATACACCTTCCGCACTCCCTTAGGAACGATCGTAGGGTGCTGTACGACATCGCACGCTACGACCGTTAGTGAATCTGGGTCCTGGCGCGCCACCCCCAGAGCCATAAGGACATAACCACCACGCGCCAAACGCCCTTGATCCTCTCAAGCCGGGCGCCTTAAGTAGGGGCAAGAAGATTGCCTTATACTCACCCAGCCTGGACATCATTAACTAAGCTTGCCATTTGGTATTATTTAGTTCAGGGTAAGAACAGCCAGAGATAGCTGGTGTTCAACTTGTCAGTTGTGTGCTGTGATCGAAGATCTACCAGGTCGGGTTCCCCCCATCAGGAAGAGGACTAGCTTGGGCAACCCACTTTGGGCTCCCCCTTTCTGGCCTTCGATGCGGTGCACAAACCAAGTACCAAAGGATTCCTACCTTGTTTTGTTCAAGGGATTATGAGGATAGTGTAGTAACTTGAGATCTACCAGATCGGGTTCCCCCCATCAGGAAGAGGACTAATTTTGGGCAACCCACTTTGGGCTCCCCTTTCTGGATTCTCTTTTTGCTACATGGTTCTGATAGTTCCACGAACTAGCAAGGAAGGAAGACACTTACCTTGACCCCCCTTAGACTACCTATAATGTCACTATCTATGTAACGGGAAGAAACTGTACCTTCCCTTTTGGTATATGTTGTAAGGTTTGACTTAACTGTAAGACTTTTTCCCCTTCATTCACTCTTCCCTATATTTAAGGGAAATGTATCGTTTAAGAAGGGTTAAGTAACCCTTGTCTATGTAAAGAGGGACTTAGCCTAGATCAGGAGGAGAACTAATATTCTCAAATCTATGTAAAATACTTTCAAGCCTAATTTATCCTTTTACCCCCTTTTGTTATCCCATGTAAAAATCCTTCCTTTTCGAATTTAGAGTAATGCCCCCTTGTGTAAAAAGACCGCCAATTCCTACCCAAGCGACGCCACCCTTTGTGGTCACCCTCCCCTTTTTTGGCGGGATCCCTGGCACTGGCCCTCGGCCCCTCACTGTCGTGACCCCAGGCCTACGAGAGAGACCTACCCCCAGTCTCTGTCATCATTCCCCGCTTCTTCTCCGGACTTAGGCTTCCTTTCCCTCCATTCAGAGGTTCGTAATTAAGGTTTATAGTGTTATAAGGTATTGCTTATTCAGTTAAGTAAGTACTAGGTGTGTAATGTAGGAGGTATTACTGTGATTGACAAATTCGTGAACTCGAGCCTACCATCGGGTTGGTCGACAGGCACCCCTCACCTGCCAAGTGCCTACAACCATACAAATTCCCCCATTATCATTGTGTTCAGTAAAACTTAGTCTGTGCACCTTTGCTAAGTGTTTTTCTGATATTTTAGACTTTGTTATTCCAAATTAACGTCAAATTAACTTCGTGTGTAATAATTTCAGTCAGAGGGACGCCATTTGATGGCCTTCCAATTCTTGTGTTTTTCCATAATTCCCGACCAAACTTAGGCTAGCCTATTTTGCTAGTTTGTCTTTCACCGTTTTACATAATCCTGAGGTAGTGCGAGAACACCAGTTAACCCGGGAGCTGCGGGGAGACTCTTAAGAGTTCCCCCGGCGCACTGCGGGAAGACTCTTAAGAGTCAGAGAAAATAAAAATCAACTTTTGACATCGAAAAAAAATATTTTTTTATATTTTTTTTTTTTTATTTTTTTTTATTTTTTTTGGCCCCTGGGCCATGCAAAATCTCAGTCCTCTACCTCCCCTCCTTCCCCACTTTCCTCCTCTCCTTCAGTTATCACCTATTTTCCCTGTTATTCCCTTATTCTGAGGTATATTTTCGTGCTAACATTAGAAATCCGATTGGAGGGTGTGGTCATCACTGATAGCAAGCGAGTGCAAGAGAGAGAGAGAGAGTATCGATCGACTGTGTCTCAGTGGCCTTGGGGGAAATTGGCGGGAAAGCAGATTGCCTCACCCATACATTATACAACTCGCGGGCTATATCTCCGATTTTGACCATCCAAACGCTGTTTTCACTCGTTTTATTGTTGTTTCAGGTTAATACCTTTATAATCAACCCATAATAGGCGCATATGGATAAATATTAATGCTATTAATGGCACAATGAATATTTTAGTGACGGAAACACCTCAAATACGTCAGCACAGGGGGACGTTTCCAATTACCCCCATGCGCACTTCAGAGGTTAAGAGTAGAATTGAGGACGAAGTTGATTAAAATGCTTTTGAAGCTTGACCGCCATTTTAGGATTTAGACCATCTCGCATTTCGGAGAGACGACCAGGTTGAGTAAATTACTAATGTAGCAGTTGTATTGTATGTTTAGAACTTGTTCATTACTTTGAGTTTATAAAACCATGCATTTTGGTAACTATGATTGTATTTTAACGTGTAAATCAGGAAAGGACATTCGTTTGAGATCGTGTCCTTGAGTTTTGTTTACCTGTCGTGTCTCCGACGTTCCAAAGTTAGGCCTATTCAGATAAGTATTTATAACTAACGTCTCCTAGGCCTGGTTATTGTTCATTTTAAATGTTTTTACTGGGTTATAGTGTAAAGAGTTACTTGTTATCTTGATTTAGAGGTCCTCATTTCCCAACCCCAGTACTGTCAAATTTTGGACCCCCATTGGGTCGGATTTATTTCAGATGATTATTTGTTCTTACCTATTGTTACTTAAAGTTAACTTGTGAAAAGGCCGTTTAGGTATGGGTACTTGCTGAATTATTATGGTAGGTTATATGATTTTACATTTTAATTAGCCTAGGCTACCTAACTTTCACCTAATTGGAAGTACAGTAGGCTATTATTAATGATTGTGCTTTTTGAGTGTATTATGAGTATTGATTCCTATGATATAATTATGTTTGACATGGTCTAATGAACAGAGTTGCCTTGCAAGGGATGGAACGCTGTAGTGAGATTCTGGGCAGCTGATTTCAGGGGATAAGTTACTCGAGTTACAGTAGAATTAACGTTTAGCTTTGTTTGAGCCTTGTATAGCACCCTCCGCATTGAGCAGTCCAACCTGTTAAGTTTGACCATGACAATTACCTTTGATTTATGCCATTATTGTATTGATTTGACTCCATAGATATGCTGTGTAATTATGTGTTCCCAATTGTGTGTAGAGTACTGCTGAGTAACATATGTACCTGTACTTAATGAGAGGATCTTTGGATGCCTTAAGAGATTATTTCGGTACAGTACTGTAATGTCATAATTTGATCTGTCATTGTATTTCTGTACTTATATTAGCTCATCTATTTTTATACGTTAATAGGAATCCATGTATTTTTATATGTTTATATTAACCTATATTTTTTATATGTATTTGTTTTAGTATTACTGTGTACCGTAATTAGGATATTGATTAACCCCATTATTAAGGGTTAGCTATATGTCAACCGTGGGTTAAGAATGCATTCAACTACCCAGGGAACCAGTTTGGGACGGAGTCGATGTGATGCTGAATTGCTGATGGCGGAGAATCGGAGATTCACCCCTCCCATTGGCTGAGTGCAGGATGCTGAACTCGTGTACTGTACGAGGGTTCAAGGACCGCAGGAAGACGTATGATTACCCCCTATACCCCAGGATACGGTAGGCCGAAGAGACGTAAAGGCAAGCCTGGCCGATACCGGTATCTAGCGGAATTGGGATGTATAATACTGAGAGGAATGGGGTGGATACAGACAGCAAGGTTCGAGTCCTACACCTAGGTTAAGAGACTGTCCCAGTACGGTAATGGATTGGTCCCAGGTTAATGGTATAGAGATAATTAGATACAGACCATACGGTACCAATGTTAAGAGTTGTAAACGGTAAAATGTTCCTTCTATTAATATCAAGCTTAAGATTACTGCAATATGTTTGTATCTATCCTCCGTACCTATTTGGATCTAAATGTGTTGTCAGGAGGGTAAATCGGAGCTGTCAGTATTAAATTGGTCTAAGAGTAGTACCAGTAGCCTAACCGAGAGTCAAAGTCTTGTCAGCCAACATGGAAGGTGAAGTTCTTGATTGGTCTTTGCTAGCCTCCGATTTATCCTACTGTCCTAATGTACCTGAATAAGGAGCATGAGTCACGATTGCATAAAGAATAAGAAAACCATGGGGACGGCCAGTTCACCTGAAGGTGGGCGATCAAATAATTCGAATGAATTACCGTTCCCAAAAACATCCTTATGTGATATCTAGAAAGTAGAGAATATGCTAGGTCTCAGTGGGGTTTTTGTGGTTCTTTGGTCTTATTATCGTGTCGGAGTTGCAGTCTTTCCCCTTCCTCGAAGGATGTTGGATGTGGGTCAACCAAACAGGGTTGTCCTCTCGTTAATTAGAATGCAATAACGGGTTTGTCGTCATCTCTTCCTTTCTATCCTTGAGTACCTATTTTCCACCTTCGCAGCTTAATCTATCTTTTTCTGTCTCTCCCTCCCTCTCTCTCTCTTGTTGGCAGCAGAAGAAGGGAAGTGAGGAAGTAGGAGAGATACTCCAACTGATACCCAACCCCCCCCCCCGTTACAGTGGTGGCAGCGGTGGGATTTCTTTAGGAGTCCATGGTTTGACATGCTCCTGTTCCGTTCAGGGCTCCTGAATTAATCCCGTACCCCCCGTAGAAGAGACTGTATAGTACTGGTTCTTACACTTTCGCTCGGGTGTTTAGAATCAGTGCATTGCAGTTGTCCTTTTTCACGCTACCAACCCATGAAATAGTTACCACAAACAGTATTGGCCATGCTACCACATTTCAATACGGTTAGTTTAATATTTCAGGGAATCTTTAAGTTCAGCAGATACCAGCAAGAGTCCCAGTGACTGTGAAGGAACCGCAAAGTTGAGATAGCGGAGGTTAGTGTTTTCCGGTTATTAGTTGTCTATCAATTATCCTTCTTTCCTGTCCAAGATGGAGAATCCTGATCCAGAGCCAAGGCACGAGGTGCAAGATGCTTTAGTCAGGAGGAATGAGGAACAAGGAAGTGAAGTGTCATTTGAGGATACGGACAGTTCCCGGTTTGTCACGGTCGACCAGTGGGAGGAAGGTCAGAGTGAAGACAACTCCCAGAATGAAATGGACCAGATGAAAGCCATACTAGAACGATTAGTCGGTGAAATGTCAGCATTGGCAGACCAGGTGCGAGACGTGAGAGACCGAGAGATGTTCCAGAGCCCAACTGGTACTCCACAACCAACCCCCAGCATTAAGAACCTTTCCCCGCCTCCGCCTCTTGCCTTTGCGGACTCTCGCAAATCTGCAACCCCAACACCTCCCACTCCTTCCCCTCCAGTACCCTTGATCCCCCAACCTCACTTTCCCATTCTTCTTCACACCCCCCAGCTCCCCTCCGTCAGCCCTACCACCGACGTAGTGAAGGAATTAGTTCCCGAGATGTACCCATGCTTCACATGGATGAGTTACGATCTTATATGGCTTCCACGAAGATTGAGGTCTTTCAGATGCGGATCGAAGCCTGTATGTCCCATGACGAGGCAAGGTTGAACCTGGCCAAGTTCAAGTTGGATTCCGACCTGGCTGTTCTGGTGCAAGTAGAGACAGCTCAGGGAAAGTTAAAGACTTGGGCAGAGTTCATCCAGTTCCTGAAGCAGTTCTTTCATAAGACGCCAACGATGTCCGAGTCGTTCCGAGAAGCAGAACATAACACGTACGTCCTCTCAGAAGATCCTTATGATTACGTCCAGAAGATGACGTATAGCTATAGTATGATTCAGTCCATGTTCCCAGGGGAAACTTTACCTCCACGCGACCAGTGGCTTAAAATAAGACTCCATGCGACCCTCCCCTTGTCCGTTAAGCAACAGGTGGATCGATACATGCCTGTTGAGATACCCCTGAAGGAGTTCCTGAGGCACCTGAACTATGAGCGTCAGCTGCAGAACCATGCGGAACGGATGGTCGCAGGAGGACGGGTTTGTGAAGTAATGAAGCACCATGCCCCAGTGACTACACCGCCTCCCAGCAGTAGCCAACCTTCCCTGACGACCCCTCTCCTTCCATCAACGGGAGTGGACGATAGATTCATCCGCCTCCAGGAATCTCTGGCGACCTTGTCACAGGATGTCCAGAGATTAACACGAAGACCTCAGTATACAGGATGCCCCTTCTGTAGAACAAAGGAGCATAACAGGGCGGATTGTCCCCTCCGTCCCCCACGTTTAGCATGTTTCGACTGCCTGAGAGAGAATTGTAGACGTGGGAGACCTGACTGCCCAGGGCGAGAGGGTAGAGCAACAAGGTGACTCGGGACCTCGAACAAATCTCCAACCATTTTCCTCGTAGTAAACCAGAGATCGTGTCGCGCCATGGTAGATACCGGTAGTGAGCTTACGCTCGTTAAGCAGTCCTTGGTGATTGAGTTAGGGCTTCCTATCTCTCTCAGCAAGAATATTCCAGTCCTCTTTGGAATTACTGGTACCTCCCTAAGGATTTTGGGCACGGTCTCCCTGGCGGTATGCGTAGGAATGTCCCAGACAATACAGCACCTGGCGGTGGTGATCCCAGACGACTATATGGACACTGACCTGCTTCTTGGGGTCGACCTTTTGGGTCGCTACCCTATGTTATGGAATCATCCACGTCAGACGCTACGTTGGGGGGATGTTACCTACGACATTCATCATGTTACTACAGGGAAAAGAAAAGCGAGATCTGTTCGCCGAGTCAAGGCTACACTCACTGAGGAGAAGCCCCAGAAAGAAAATTGCATTCGGCTCCCCCGTCGAATGGTGATAGGTCCTTACCAGACTGTTATGCTCCCTGTTATTGTTGGTGAGGACATAAATAGCATTCTTGAAATTCAGCCCCGGAACCCTGCTCTTCAACAAGAACTTCCAATATGTGTGCGAGTTACTAGTGAGGCCGAAGTCTTTCTCCCTTTCGCAAATCCTTCCCGTGGAAGAGTGGTCCTGAAGCCTGGCACCCTCCTAGCCACGTACGAGAAACTGGCAGAGAGTCAGATTCACGATGTACCCCAGTGCATGAAGACCAAAGTAAGTAATGCTATGCTACCTGACATGGATCAGCCCTCCTCCTCGGGGACCCGAGAGGAAAAGTTACAGTCTTTGATTGACAAGTGTCAATGGGACCACTTGGAGGATGGTCAGAAGGGTCAGCTGGGACATGTTCTCAAGGAGCATAATTCGGTTTTCATCTTGAGTGAACACGAATTAGGCACTATGAATGTTCCCCCGGCCCATATTCATGTTTCAGACCCTACACCTACGAGAAGCCCTTTGTATAGAACCCCGGAGAAAGCAAAGCCGATTCTCGCACAAATGTTGAACGACATGTTGAAGAAGGATATCATCGAGCCTTCAACAGCGGCCTGGTTGAGCCCTATAGTCTTAGTTGCTAAACCTGATGGCACCAAGCGCATGTGTTTGGATTATCGTCAGGTCAATACGAGACTACAGGCCGACATCCAGCCACTGCCCAGGTTAGATGAGTTAGTGGAATTGACTACTGGACACAAGTATTATGCTACGCTGGATCTCAAGGACGCATACTACCAGATTCCCCTTGATGATGAGAGCCGAGATCTGACGACTTTCAGCGATGGAGTAGCGTTATATCGTTTCAAGCGGCTACCTTTTGGGCTCAGTTGTAGCCCGGCCATATTCACACGGCAGATGGGTTCGGTCCTGGCTCCCTTGGCAAAGGAAGGCTGGGTCAGAAACTATCTGGATGATGTGCTGCTATGGGCATCTAGTTTTGATGAGCTCCTGACTCGTCTATCTACTCTTTTCAGTCACTTTGCCAAGATGGGCCTGAAATTGAATCTCACTAAGTGCCAATTTGCGCACCCTGAGGTAAAATTTCTGGGCCACCTCATTTCTGAACAAGGGTGTAGACCAGATCCGGAGAACGTCGAAGCTGTGATCAACATGAAGTCCCCCTCGAACGTCAAGGAAATACGGCGATTTTTGGGTATGGCCGGTTTTTTACAGGAAGTGCATTCCTCAATTTGCCAAATTTGCAGCTCCCTTAACTGAGTTAACCAAGAAGTATGCCCAGTTTGAATGGTCCTCGGAGTGTGAAGAGGCGTTCCAAAAGCTGAAGACCTTGTTAGTTAGTGCACCTGTTCTAGTGAAGGCGGACATGCACCGCAAGTTCCTTCTGCATACAGATGCTTCTGGTACTCATGTGGGCGCCGCGTTGATGCAACCTCAGTCAGACGGCACCTTGCGGCCCGTGGGGTATTTTAGTAAGAAGTTGAAGCCCGCTGAAACTCGCTACTCCACCACTGATCGTGAAGCTTTAGCCGTAGTATTAGCATGTAGACAGTTTCACCACTACTTGTGGGGAGTCCGTTTCAACCTCATGACGGATCATCAGCCATTGGTGTCAGCCTTTACGAAGAAGACTAAGTCGGCTCGCATGAGTCGGTGGAGTCTAGAGATGAGAGAGTATAGGTTTGACATCAGTTACAAGCCGGGTCCTAAGAATTATGTTGCCGACCAGTTAAGTCGACCCGTGAGAGCAGTGAGGTGGGAACAGGATCAGAAATGGTTAGGTAAGACCAGCACCGAGATGAGGGAGTTGCAGTGTCAGGAGGCCCGATGGAAGGATCTCATAGTTTTCCTCGAAGGTGGGGCCTTACCTAAGCATCGCTATCCTCGAGCCACGCTCGATCAGTTTGTAGTGGACCAAGGAGTTCTTTATTTTGTAGTGGCTAAGTCGGACGGAAGTCTGCATTACCTTCTAGTTGTGCCGAGTGAGCTGAAGAAAGCTGCGTTGAATCTGGCACATGACCAAGAGTCTGGTCATCTGGGTAGATTTAAGAGTATCATGAAGGTCGAGTCGCTGTTTTACTGGCCTAATTTACGTAGTGATGTAAGTACTTATGTTAGGGAGTGTTCGGTCTGTCAGCAGTATAAGGGCACCCAAGGACTCCAGCAGCGCTGGCAGGAATTGCCCCCCGTTAAGCAACCTTTGGAGAGAGTCAGTGTTGATCTTACGGATATGACGGCAGGAGCCCAGGGGTATCGTTACATTCTGACAGTAACCGATCACTACAGTAGATTTGTAAGGTTCTATAAGTTAAGGTCCAAGGTCTCGGCGGAGGTCTGTGGGAAGTTCCGAGAGTACTTATGCGATTTCGGGTCGCCTCAGACCCTCCTCTCTGATAATGGTGGAGAGTTTACCTCGCAACAGTTCCGAGATTTATGCACTTCATTTAATATTAAGTTGGGATATGTGACTCCTTATCACCCGCGTGGAAACAGTGTGACCGAACGGATGCATCGGACATTAAAGACGGTCTTAGCAACCTTGTGTAAAGGGCACCCCTTAAGGTGGCCCCAGTATGTAGGCGAGTGTCAGCGCGTTTTGAACTGTGCAGTGCATGTGACGCTAGGGGAACAACCTCATTTTGCGTTCTTTGGTCGTTACGCTCCCAGACAATTAGGTGCAGCGTTACCATCAATAGAAAATGAGGAACGCCAAGAGGCTATGTCCGTCGCGAAAGAGGTCCTGGAACAGACCTCACTGACCATGGCCAGGAAGTTTAGAGACGTGGCTAATCGGAACCGCCGGAATGAAAAGGTCAATGTGGACGACATGGTATGGATCAGGAACGAGAATCCACTACCCGGGACTAGCCAAAAGTTGAACGCAAAGTGGGTGGGTCCCTTTAGAGTCACGGAAGTAGTCCGAGACGGGGCTGCGTATAAGCTAGTAAATCCCTATACGGGTGTGTTTATGAAAAGGGCCGCAGAGAAAGTGAAACCGTTCGTGGGTGAGGAGTATTGGCAGGTAGAGCAAGTTGAAATGCCGGTTGAGGAAGACTATCAACCTGAGATTTTAGCACCCAGAGCCCGTCAGCCGGCCCGGCGTTATATAGAATCTTGTTGTTGTTGTTGTTGTTGTTCCCTAAGCTGCCTGGCCGAACAGCCCCGAGTCCCTGAGAAAGGCCATGGCCACGATCGGGCTTTCCCACAGAGCTCTCATTGAGTGTAGATTGTGTTGTTGGCGTAAGTGGTTGTGTGAAATGCAGTCTTCTATGATGTGTTTAATGGTATGGGGTGCTGTGTTACATCCCGGGCAGGCGTCGACAACGGAGTCATCCAGTCTCTTCTGATAGCTCAGGAGAGCTGGATGGTGTCCGCATCTCAGCCTGGCCAGGTGGACTCTGTCCTCGCGAGGAAGGGAGGATTCGGAAGGATGGATTTCGGGAGGTCGTGCATGCAGCTGTGTGTTGTCTGTGAGTGAGTGGATGGATCGGTGAGAGATATGAGTATGGATGTGCTTCTGGATGTTGGTTCGGGGTGGGCAGGGAGGGAGAGAGGACAATAATTGTGTGTGATACCGTGTGCTGGGTGTTGTTTTGATATTTCTTGGTGTCTGTGGGTGTGTTGCCATGTAGTTTAGTGGGTGGTCTTGGTTCGTGGAGGCTGCTGCCAGGAATTGAGTGCCTCTCATGTCCAGATGGTCTTTGACTTTGAGGATTTTGGTTTCTTGATGTAGGTGATCTGTGGGTGCAGTAGCTGTGCAGCCTGTAATGATCTTCAGGGCTTTGTTTTGAATAGTCTGTAAGGTCTTATGATGTGTTTCAGCTAGGTTAGAAGCCCAGGCTGGGCTTGCGTATTCCATCACTGATCTTATGTATTGTTTATATACTGTGGTGGTAGTTTCTTTGTTGTGTCCAAATTTTGTGTGAGCAAGTGACCTGAGGGCGTTAAGTCTGGGTGTCAGTTTCTTTTTAATGTTTGTGGTGTGCTGTTTGAATGTCATATGAGTATCATATGTTACTCCTAGGATTTTGGGTGTGTGTGTATGTGTTAGGGGTGTGTTGTTTATGGTGAGTTGAGGGATGTATTCGTGTTCTCCTGTCCAACTTGTGAGCAGGGTTGCGGTGGATTTGGCTGGGGCTAGATTAAGTCTGTTTGTAGTGCACCAGCCATGTAGTGTGTTGAGATAGGGTTGAAGGAGATCTGTTGCTCTTTTTGGGTCATGGTGTGTGCATGTGAGTGTTATGTCATCTGCATAGGAGGCTAAGTTTATTTGGGGCGTATTGGGTGTAGTTATATCGTGCATGTACAGATTGAAGAGTGCGGGCGATAGGACGGATCCTTGTGGGACTCCGTTTGGAAAGTTTCTGATTTTAGATGACTGACCGGCAAAAGATACGTGTGCACATCTGCCTGCTAGGAAGTTGGCCAGCCACCGTTTTGTGTTGTTGTGCATGTTTGTGTTGTAGATTTTGTTTGTTAGGTTGTGGCGGGGGATGGCATCGAAGGCTTTACTAATGTCGAGTGTGGCTAATAGTGATCTGTGTGGTGGTCTAGCTGAATTGATGCCGTCGAAAGCTCTTTGTGTAAGGTCTGTGAGAAGAGTGTTTGTGGAGTGCAGTGGCCTAAAGCCATGTTGTGTTGGAGCTAGGGGTAGGTCAGGTGTAATTAGTTGTAATACTAGGCGTTCCATGACTTTGGAGGGGGAGCAAAGGAGTGTGATGGGGCGGTGCGAGGAGGGTAGCGTGGGGTCTTTGTTGGGTTTGGGGAAAGTGATGATGATACCATGCTTCCAAATGTCTGGTATTGTGTTGTGTGAATAGCTGTAGTTTGATATGTTAGTGAGTGCTTGTATGCCTTGTGGTCCCAGGTGTCTGAGGTGTATGTTGCTTATGTTGTCTAGGCCACAGGCGGGTGAGTGCTTGAGATTGTTGATGATATGCTTTGTCTGGTGATTGGTGAAGGGTGTATAGTCAGGGTCTGTGGGGAATTGTCTCTTACGTCGGATGACACGTCGGTCGTCTTTGTGAGGTTTTAGGTGGCTGACATGTGAAAAGTGATTGATGAGAGTGTTTGCTTGTTGTTTACATGAAGGAGTAGAGTCTGTTGTTGTGATTGCAGCATGTGATTGTGTTGTGTTGCTGTTGGAAAGTGTGATGCTGTTTAGTGTTTTGTATAGTTTTTTGGGGTTTGTTTTGTGATCAAGTGTTTGTAGGAAGTTATTCCAATTTAGTTTTTGTTGTTCTTGTATTTTGTTGTTAGTTTGGGTGTTGAGTGCTTGAATTTGTTGTGTGATGTCTTGTGTGTGGGGTGCTGGGGAGTGTTTCAGTATGTCGCGTTGTCTGATGAGGTTTTGAATTTCTGGTGTGAAGTTGGGGTTGTGTCTTTTTCTGTTACCTCTTGGAATGTGTTTCTTGTCAGCGTTTTGGATAGTTTTATTGAGTATGTGTACAGCATTGTTGATGTTAGTGATGGGTGTACTGTTTAGAGTTGTGAAGTGTTGTTCTGTCTCATTTGTGAATGCTTCCCAGTTAGCTCTTTTATAATTGGTGTATGTGTGTTTGTGGCTAGCTGGGGTGAGTCTGGTTTTGGTGGTGATAATGATCGGGAGGTGGTCAGAGCCTAAGGTTCTGACCACCCTCCAGGATGTTGTGGGGGCGAGTTCTGGGGAGCAAAAGGTGATGTCTGGAGATGATGGGTTATAGAGGGCTTGGTGAGGAATATGGGTATGTTGATGGATGTCGTTAAGGATGATGAGGTTATCGGTTTGGTTTTGTAGTACCAGCCCTCTGTCTGTGTCGGGTTGTCGACAAACCAGGCCGACGTCTTGGCGTTGAAGTCACCACCCAGGATGATGTGTGGGGTGTGTGGGGTGTTTTGTGATGTGTTGTAAGTGTGGTCTGTATTCATTTGGTACTGTAGGGGATGTTTGGGGAGGGATGTATGTGTTTATGATGGTTATGTTGGAGTTGTTGCCAGTGCGTATTTTAATTGACTGTATTTCTGTTGTGTTATCATTTGGGGGGAGGAGTGATTTGGTTTGTACACTGGTTACTATGTATGATATTTCTTTGTGTACCAGGGTGATGAGTCCACCGCCCCCGCCGACAGCCCGGTCTTGTCTGATGGTGGTGAAATTATGAAATGTGGGTGTTTTTTTGTGTTGTGCGGAGTTTTGTTTCTTGTAAGATGGCAATGTGTATGTTGTGTTGTTTGATGAAGTGTGAGAGTTCGTGTTTCTTTGTGTTGATGCCATCTATGTTCAGTTGAAGAATGTTAATGTTATGTGCACGATGTACGTTGGGTGCTGCTGCACGAGGATGGGGTGGGGGTGATGGGGGGGGTGGGGGTGAGGGAGGGGCTGGGGGTTGGGATGGGTGAGGTGGGGGTGGGGATTGGGGAGCAGGAGATGGGGGTTGGAATGGATTAGGATGGGGTGTGGTGTGTTGAGTTGAGGATGTGGATGGTATGGGAAGGTTAGGTGGGTTAGGGGGGAGAGGTGGACGGGTTTTAGGGGGGGGAGTGGATGATATGGGAAGGTTAGGTGGGTTGGGGAGGAGAGGTGGACGGGTTTTAGGCGAGGGATTTGACTGGGAGAGAATCTTGTTAGAGTGTACAGTAGAGTCCCTGTTGTGGTCGTCTTGTTGTGTACTCCCCTGTGGCCCCCGCATGGTTAATTAATCTTTCCGGTCAAACCCCCGTGCAGCGAAACTTTAAGAGACGTAGGTGCCTAGGTTTTGTAGAACGTCATACAGGTGATTGGGACTAGGGTGGTGGCGTTCCCATCAGGACGTGCTGTTGGCTCTGAGTACCTTTATGGTTGACTGGGGTTATACTCCTTTCGTCCCGAGGCTCAGCCAGCGCACAGAGTGTGAAGGGACTCCCACGATACGGGTGTCCACGCTGCTCTCTAGTCTGGTCTCCTGGGGTTTTCCAAGCAATAAAGGGGTGGAGAGAGGCTGTCTCTACGGGGACAAGATAGTGCCTGGTTGGCACTCTCCTGAAAAGGAGGGACACTTTATAGAGTGGTATAGTGATTTGCTGTTGAAGGAAGGGACGCCCCACAGGCAGAGTACAGTACAGTAATGATGTGTCAGATTCTAAGACGTTGGGTATAGACTGCGAGCTCTGGGCATGGTAAGATGCCAGGCGGATCAGAAATTCTGCTGTAATAAGTTAAGGCTGGATTAATTGGTAACTGTATAATGTTTATGTTGATGAAAGAGTGAATGAGGTAAAAAGTCTTCAAAGAAAAGGTAGAGCTGTGTAACGGGAAGAAACTGTACCTTCCCTTTTGGTATATGTTGTAAGGTTTGACTTAACTGTAAGACTTTTTCCCCTTCATTCACTCTTCCCTATATTTAAGGGAAATGTATCGTTTAAGAAGGGTTAAGTAACCCTTGTCTATGTAAAGAGGGACTTAGCCTAGATCAGGAGGAGAACTAATATTCTCAAATCTATGTAAAATACTTTCAACCCTAATTTATCCTTTTACCCCCTTTTGTTATCCCATGTAAAAATCCTTCCTTTTCGAATTTAGAGTAATGCCCCCTTGTGTAAAAAGACCGCCAATTCCTACCCAAGCGACGCCACCCTTTGTGGTCACCCTCCCCTTTTTTGGCGGGATCCCTGGCACTGGCCCTCGGCCCCTCACTGTCGTGACCCCAGGCCTACGAGAGAGACCTACCCCCCAGTCTCTGTCATCATTCCCCGCTTCTTCTCCGGACTTAGGCTTCCTTTCCCTCCATTCAGAGGTTCGTAATTAAGGTTTATAGTGTTATAAGGTATTGCTTATTCAGTTAAGTAAGTACTAGGTGTGTAATGTAGGAGGTATTACTGTGATTGACAAATTCGTGAACTCGAGCCTACCATCGGGTTGGTCGACAGGCACCCCTCACCTGCCAAGTGCCTACAACCATACAAATTCCCCCATTATCATTGTGTTCAGTAAAACTTAGTCTGTGCACCTTTGCTAAGTGTTTTTCTGATATTTTAGACTTTGTTATTCCAAATTAACGTCAAATTAACTTCGTGTGTAATAATTTCAGTCAGAGGGACGCCATTTGATGGCCTTCCAATTCTTGTGTTTTTCCATAATTCCCGACCAAACTTAGGCTAGCCTATTTTGCTAGTTTGTCTTTCACCGTTTTACATAATCCTGAGGTAGTGCGAGAACACCAGTTAAGAGTAGAATTGAGGACGAAGTTGATTAAAATGCTTTTGAAGCTTGACCGCCATTTTAGGATTTAGACCATCTCGCATTTCGGAGAGACGACCAGGTTGAGTAAATTACTAATGTAGCAGTTGTATTGTATGTTTAGAACTTGTTCATTACTTTGAGTTTATAAAACCATGCATTTTGGTAACTATGATTGTATTTTAACGTGTAAATCAGGAAAGGACATTCGTTTGAGATCGTGTCCTTGAGTTTTGTTTACCTGTCGTGTCTCCGACGTTCCAAAGTTAGGCCTATTCAGATAAGTATTTATAACTAACGTCTCCTAGGCCTGGTTATTGTTCATTTTAAATGTTTTTACTGGGTTATAGTGTAAAGAGTTACTTGTTATCTTGATTTAGAGGTCCTCATTTCCCAACCCCAGTACTGTCAAATTTTGGACCCCCATTGGGTCGGATTTATTTCAGATGATTATTTGTTCTTACCTATTGTTACTTAAAGTTAACTTGTGAAAAGGGCCGTTTAGGTATGGGTACTTGCTGAATTATTATGGTAGGTTATATGATTTTACATTTTAATTAGCCTAGGCTACCTAACTTTCACCTAATTGGAAGTACAGTAGGCTATTATTAATGATTGTGCTTTTTGAGTGTATTATGAGTATTGATTCCTATGATATAATTATGTTTGACATGGTCTAATGAACAGAGTTGCCTTGCAAGGGATGGAACGCTGTAGTGAGATTCTGGGCAGCTGATTTCAGGGGATAAGTTACTCGAGTTACAGTAGAATTAACGTTTAGCTTTGTTTGAGCCTTGTATAGCACCCTCCGCATTGAGCAGTCCAACCTGTTAAGTTTGACCATGACAATTACCTTTGATTTATGCCATTATTGTATTGATTTGACTCCATAGATATGCTGTGTAATTATGTGTTCCCAATTGTGTGTAGAGTACTGCTGAGTAACATATGTACCTGTACTTAATGAGAGGATCTTTGGATGCCTTAAGAGATTATTTCGGTACAGTACTGTAATGTCATAATTTGATCTGTCATTGTATTTCTGTACTTATATTAGCTCATCTATTTTTATACGTTAATAGGAATCCATGTATTTTTATATGTTTATATTAACCTATATTTTTTATATGTATTTGTTTTAGTATTACTGTGTACCGTAATTAGGATATTGATTAACCCCATTATTAAGGGTTAGCTATATGTCAACCGTGGGTTAAGAATGCATTCAACTACCCAGGGAACCAGTTTGGGACGGAGTCGATGTGATGCTGAATTGCTGATGGCGGAGAATCGGAGATTCACCCCTCCCATTGGCTGAGTGCAGGATGCTGAACTCGTGTACTGTACGAGGGTTCAAGGACCGCAGGAAGACGTATGATTACCCCCTATACCCCAGGATACGGTAGGCCGAAGAGACGTAAAGGCAAGCCTGGCCGATACCGGTATCTAGCGGAATTGGGATGTATAATACTGAGAGGAATGGGGTGGATACAGACAGCAAGGTTCGAGTCCTACACCTAGGTTAAGAGACTGTCCCAGTACGGTAATGGATTGGTCCCAGGTTAATGGTATAGAGATAATTAGATACAGACCATACGGTACCAATGTTAAGAGTTGTAAACGGTAAAATGTTCCTTCTATTAATATCAAGCTTAAGATTACTGCAATATGTTTGTATCTATCCTCCCGTACCTATTTGGATCTAAATGTGTTGTCAGGAGGGTAAATCGGAGCTGTCAGTATTAAATTGGTCTAAGAGTAGTACCAGTAGCCTAACCGAGAGTCAAAGTCTTGTCAGCCAACATGGAAGGTGAAGTTCTTGATTGGTCTTTGCTAGCCTCCGATTTATCCTACTGTCCTAATGTACCTGAATAAGGAGCATGAGTCACGATTGCATAAAGAATAAGAAAACCATGGGGACGGCCAGTTCACCTGAAGGTGGGCGATCAAATAATTCGAATGAATTACCGTTCCCAAAAACATCCTTATGTGATATCTAGAAAGTAGAGAATATGCTAGGTCTCAGTGGGGTTTTTGTGGTTCTTTGGTCTTATTATCGTGTCGGAGTTGCAGTCTTTCCCCTTCCTCGAAGGATGTTGGATGTGGGTCAACCAAACAGGGTTGTCCTCTCGTTAATTAGAATGCAATAACGGGTTTGTCGTCATCTCTTCCTTTCTATCCTTGAGTACCTATTTTCCACCTTCGCAGCTTAATCTATCTTTTTCTGTCTCTCCCTCCCTCTCTCTCTCTTGTTGGCAGCAGAAGAAGGGAAGTGAGGAAGTAGGAGAGATACTCCAACTGATACCCAACCCCCCCCCCCCCGTTACATCTAGACTGCTTGCCACTCTAGGTAGATCATTATGCTAGTCACCCTAACCCCCCAAACCTTGTAGCAGAACTCCAGCATATCCTTTGGGGATCACTGCACTGTGGGAGTGCAAGAGGAACCCGGTTGTCCCGTGGTAGGCGCCAAGGTCTAAGGAATCATCTTGTGACTCACCCTGGACCAGTAGCTGGAGTCATCACGCCCAGCCGCCCCCCCCTGGACCAACTTCCGGAGTCATCACGCCCAGCCGCCCTCCGGACTACTGGATCCTCCCTCGATCTATGGGCCCTCCTCTTCACTACAGCTCTCCTTTAAGTGCTTTTGTACCGTTTCTGGGTATAGAGTTGACTCAGGGTTGTGGTAGAAGTTATCTTCAAGGGTTCTCATTAACATTACGTCTTGCGAGAGGTCTTTCTTCTCCCTACTTAAATTGACGTTAATTAGCCCACTTGCCGGGACCCATTATACATACCTATCAGGGGATCCTTATATATGCACCTTCCTGGGTTATTGGTCTCCCATAGCCCGACAGAGGGGGCGTGCTTATATAAGACCCATAGCATCAAACACAAACACATATTTACACGTAATCTAGTCCCTTTGTATAACTTCTAGCCTAATTCATTTAACATTCTGTCAGGTTCATAACTCGAATAGATTTCACTCTATCTCAGCTCCCGACGATTGTTGCCTCAGCCTTCAGCACCTTGCTAGTACACAATTAGAGTTAAGGATTAATCTTTGCCAGGTGAGATCTAGCACACCTATAGTATTAATATCATTTGTGAGCCTTTCCGAGCCCACTTCATTGTTGATGACCACTTGGCCATTATTGCTTTAGAGTCAGTTAACGTCACTATATGCCGGGGACATCATTGCATGATCCAGACGGCATTTGCCATTACTGCACTCTTGTCTTTTGTTGAGATCCTCTCTGAGATCTATTTGGGTAGGAGGTGTACCTCCACCATTTTGGATACCTTATAATTGTATCCTAGGAGTATTATTATTACCTTGAGTCCGGACCCATTGTCCGACTCTTATTGCTTACTTGATAACCTGAGTATTGTATGTCTTAATTATTCTAATTGTTGTTGATGATCTCCAGGTTACAGGTATAAAATATATGTCTTGCTCCTCCATGAACCAGGTGTTAAACTGAATAAAACCCATGTTAACTTGTTACCTGTGTACTTACTATCCTGCCGTGTTGTCTCTTTATTTAAAGTTTAAGGTATACCTATCCAGTTAGAGAGCTGCTCATTGTACAAAGAATATCTCGCGTTCCAATTTGGACCGGGCATAACACATAGACATTTCAATAATTCTGAGGAAGAGTGACGGATTAATTACCGTGACCAACACTGATTTTCTGAACTTGACTCTTGGTCAAGGTCACGAGGCTAGATACCCCACCCACCCACCCACCCCTCGATATATCTACGTTCCTACTGGCCCTCACGCAGCCGTGGTGCTTAGCGCGGTCGAACCTATATTTCACAAATGTTATGATATTTATATATATGCGTGTACTGTTACTTAGTAATATTGTATTGTGTAACCTAATTAACCCGAATGATATACATTTAAGTAAGAATACACCGAAATATAATTGTGATTAGGCTCGAATGGAGTGGCACCGCGGCTGCGGCCAATGTTTATAAACATGCTTTAGGCCTACATATCAAGATCAATAATTAATGATCCATCATTTCGATATTATTTTGATCTAGTTGAATTTGTAAAAAAATGTGATGACTATTCCTATAATATAATCGCTTACTTTGAGGTATTATATATAATAACTCCGGTAGGTTATCGGCCTTCTATAGGATTATGACGCTTCTTTCGGATATTCTGAGGATATAGCTAGGTACATTTATAATTATCACATCCAAATCGATTATTTGTATATGGATATATACACAAAGTCTTAAAACTGTTATCAAGTTCCGAAAGTCTGAATCGGGTTGAGTTTAGACCCTGTGGAAGAGCAGGGTTGAGTTGGCTTGATATTGGACACCCTTTTATGGCATTTGGGTGTGAAATACGACACCATTTCCAGTCTATCTGAGATAGTGATGGTAAAAGAAAATGCGGCATAATTTCATTATATTCTTCACATTCCAGGATAAAATGTTCTAAGTGTTCTGTATCTTTTTCACACAGTCTGCATTTTGTATCCTCCTTCTTAAATATTTTTCGGTCTTCTAGGTTTAGGGTGTTTGATCTGCATTTAAAAAATGTGACTGAGGCTGCTGTGTTGTCATATACTTCATCTTCTCCCCCAATTTATTTTTTTATTTTCTTGTAAATGTTTAGACTTGTTTTTGATTCCATGTCTTTTTGCCACATTTGTGTATCCCATTCATAGATCTTCTTACACAGTTCTGTCTTTGTCATCCTGCTCAGTTTTGTTCTATTTATGTTTAGCTCCTTTAGACACCTATTGCATTCTTTTACCCATTTATTATTATTCTCCTCTAATCCTTCTTCAATTATTTCATATAGCATTATATTTCCATCACCGTTCATTATGCCTTGTAAGTATTGTAGTCTTGATCTCATTAGTTTTGATTCTAACAGGGATGCTCCTACTTCTCCTCGAAGACAGCTAATTGGGGTTCCTTTAGATCCACCCAATATCATCCTATAAACAGAATTTTCTATTCGTTGTAGTTTTTTTCTTTCTTCTTTGTTGTACTCCAGAACACTAGCTGCATATAGGATTCCAGGTAGAGCTAAACTTTTCCAGAATGTTTTCCCAATTAACATCTTATTACAACTCCTTGCTGTTACTGAGTGTGTGAGATTTGCTAACCTTTGTGCTTTATTTATCATCTTTTCTTTGTGTACTTTATAGCAGTCTCTTTTATTTGTGATTGTTACTCCCAAATATTTGATTGATTCTACTACGTCTATATCCTCGATGCTGTAATTGGTTGTTCTTTCATATTGAATATCATAAAATAACTTTTCAACGTATTTATTTCCAGGCCACACTCTTTTCCTGTTTTTATAAGGTTTTTGATATTTGCCTTTGCCTCTGTCAGGGATTGGGAGAATTGCAAGCCATCATCAGCAAAGAAAAGAGTATTAAATCTAATTTTCTCATTTCTGAAACCTAGACCTGTACTTTCTAATTGTTTAATTATTTTTAATGTAACAAGTTTAAATAAGGTAGTTGACGCTGTACATCCTTGTCTTATTCCGCTTGTTACTTCTATTTCCTTTTGTATATTTTTACTTAATTTTATTGTTGTCTTGTCCCCAACATATATTTCTTCTATTTTGTCTATTATATTCTCATGTGTTCGTAATGATTTTAATGTTTCTATGATTTTTTCTCTTTTTATAGAGTCATAGGCTTTTTGGAAGTCTATTGCCTCTATAATTAATGGGAGTTTTTCTTTATAACTCGACTCTACACAGTACTTTAGGGAATGCTAGACTACTCGGCCCACGGCGAAACAGCTCGGCCCAGTAAAAACGAGACAGCTCGGCCCCGTGTTAATTACGAGACAACTCGTAATTAACCTAACCTAACCTAACCTACAGTACACATTATGAATCGAGAGAAGTAGCCTATGACATAATTATACAATAAACGAACATTTCGCCCACATTACACACACGCCATAAACTCTCCACTTAGCTCTCCCTGAAATACCACAGGAACGAAAATCCTGAGAGCGAAACCCCCACCCCTAAAGGGGCGGTTACACATGCCCACATTTTTGCCACCCAAGCAACTTTTGTCACCGCTACGGGCAACTTTTCTGAGACCCCAAAAAGTGGTTACACATGCAGGAAGAGAGTTGCTCGTAGCACTATCTCCCGTACACTCTTTCGTTTTCACTTCGAAATTAATTGGTCTTAATTTGGCCGTTTTAGCTTCCCGTCACGTCACGCTATTAATACATCACAATCCCTATGATAAAGCTGAGCATATATAAAAACCAAGGTATGTATGACTATATTGCTCGCCATTACATAAAACAAGCGACATGAATCCACGTCTGTCGGTAAAAGTGCAAGTCAGTTGAAACAGCAGCACGCTCATGATTGGCTATCTTATCATTACCCTAATAATTTATTTATTATCTGTATTGTTCCTTATTTATTCATTAAACTAGATATGTTTTAAGTAATTTTAATGATTACTTAATAAATTACAGTACTATCCGAATCTAAAGAGCTCTTAAAGAACACATGAAACACAATAATAACGTATATATCATAAAGTAAACACAAACAAGATAAAGAAATTATAAACCAAGAAGTAAGCGAGAGAGAAGACTGGCTGACCCGGGCTCACCCGGCTTAGCCAATCATAGGCCTTGCTTTACGTATTACACATTTAAAATAGGCAGTGACAGTATTTCTTTCCTGGCTTGTGTTTACTGTATTATATGTACGATTTTATGTGTTCCATGTGGTATTTTATAGCTCTTAAGTTTCGGATATCACCTGTCACATTATCATTAGAAGTATTAAAACTTATTTATATTAATATAGCCTCCTGTATAATGTATATGGAATATATATATATATATATATATTGTTATGCCCTGTTTTTATACAGGATTAACTTGGGTAATGTGAGTTCTAAATGACTGCATGCACAATACAAGATATGAGGAATAGAGAACACAAAGAAACACATGGTAACAAGTTACACGATCACGTTTATTGATATACCACTGCAGAATACTCGTGCAAGACAATATAATAGAATTGAACAACACTAGCATAAGTGGATCTGGATGGAGCCTAGTCTCCCACTTCCAACGTTCAGGTATTAATCTTCTGATCACTGGCTTTAATTCAACAGGTTTATATACCGAAGACCATCAATGTTACTTATAGAATCATATTCACTGTTAGATTTATTACTGGTAGCTCTGGTGCACAAGTAGTAGTTCACAGACTAGATTAGACACGCATATTTTAGAGTACGGGAATTCTAGTAACCTCAGGGGGTACTGATCTAAGTTTTATATTCTTGTCTCAGAAATACTTAGAACACAAATCAGTGGGCGAACATTCTGATATCACTAGGGTTTCACTTCTATGTAATAATATCTGGGTATATGGTTGATTACGAGAGTTAGTATCGCCTGTTAATTAATGAACACTGATACGCTTAGCACTTCCTAATTGAATGGTTATATGAATTATACTGGGGCAAAGAGATAGCCACTTCGTAGAAATATTAATAAGTGAATCTCTAAACAGCACTGTAACAATGTAGTACTGATAAAGGGAATCTTGGGTAGTATCTGATGGGTCTGGTCCTGGTTATCTTGCGTCCATGATGTTGGGGGCTAACGACTGGTTCCGCGGCCGTCCAGGGGGTCCATATGTGTGAAGTTCTCAAATACGTGGACAGGTTCTTCTATCCAAATCTGCCACGGAGTCTGCCGGCTCTGGAATCTCTCAACTCCGGAACAACACAAGGGCAGAGCTAGAGGTTAACTTCAGGGTAGTGACCACTGGTTGGTGTCTAGTTTTCAACTGATTTGACTGGGGGCGGGAGCTAGGTTTATAGGCTCGGTTCTGGACCCTGTAGACAATAGGGATCTCGAGTCTTATGGACTTATTTGAGCTCTCAATAGATATGGGGACTGGGTAAGATGGTGATTACTGTTGTGGCACATGGCTATAGGAAGCCTTCAATTTGTGATATAACAGCCTTAGTAAGAGGTACTATTTTGGCTACACTGGAAGTATTTAGGGGAGAGAGACTGGATCTACTTTGCGAGGAGGATGGGGACAGCTGTGATAGGAGCATCTCTCTTAGATTGTTCAATCTTCATTCTATGGTATAGCTGAGGTGCTAATTTAGTGATCAGAGTATGCAAGAAAGATAAATGGTTTATTGTGAGTTAACCTAACAAGTGCGCATGGGGGTAATTGGAAACGTCCCCCTGTGCTGACGTATTTGAGGTGTTTCCGTCACTAAAATATTCATTGTACCATTAATAGCATTAATACTTATCCATATGCGCCTATTATGGGTTGATTATAAAGGTATTAACCTGAAACACAATAACGAGTGAAAACAGCGTTTGGATGGTCAAAATCGGAGATATAGCCCGCGAGTTGTATAATGTATGGGTGAGGCAAGCTGCTTTCCCGCCAAATTCCCCCAAGGCCACTGAGACACAGTCAATCGATACTCTCTCTCTCTCTCTTGCATTCACTTGCTATCAGTGATGACCACACCCTCCAACCGGATTTCTAATGTTAGCACGAAAATATACCTCAGAATAAGGGAATAACAGGGAAAATAGGTGATAACTGAAGGAGAGGAGGAAAGTGGGGAAGGAGGGGGGGTAGAGGACTGAGATTTTGCATGGCCCAGGGGCCAAAAAAAAAATAAATAAATAAAAAAAAAAAAAAAAAAAAATCGATGTCAAAAGTTGATTTTTGTTTTCACTCACTCTTAAGAGTCTCCCCGCAGTCCGCCGGGGAACTCTTAAGAGTCTCCCGGCAGTTCCCGGGTTAATAGAGGTTAGTAAAGGTGTTAGTCATGCATGGTTAGTTCATTGATAGGAAGAATTCCTGTGCTACCTGGCAATGACTCAGAAGTCAAAACAGGGGGTCAGGTATACCTCCGCAGGGGTGGGGGTCTCCCTCCTCGGGTGGGTAAAAAGGGGTAGCTGGGCGCCCTCTCTCTGTGATGGTCGTCCGGAGGCTGTGGCTAGGGGCTTGCCATATCACCAGTGTTTGTAATAACCCTCTGTTTATGAGACAGATGTGGGTGTTTTTAATATCAAAACCGAAGGTGCCTTGGCTAGCTGGTTATAATCGGTTGGTTGTTAATTTCATGGTTTGCTTGGTGTGGTGGAGACGGGTTGCTAACTCTGCCACATTTATCTGGAAGTATGGCAATAGAAATTAGTTACTGGCGAGGTGGCGAGCCTCGCACCGACGACCATGGGGTGCAGGGTTGTGAATGGGTTGTAAGAGAATAGATGGCATGCAAGGGGTTAGTAAAGTTCTATTGTTGCTCTGGCCTACTAAGTGAAGGTAGGCTGGATAGGAGTATATATATAAAAGGTTGGAGAGCGTTAGCAACGGAAAATTCAAGGATCTTCAAGAGGTATGAGAGAGAGGCTAGGTCGGACAAGAGTCGAGAAGCGCGGGTGTCTTAATGAGAGGGGGGGGGGGAAGCTCAGGGGCTACAGGGAAATTTGCCCCTAAGGTCCCTGGGCGTGGGGGTGGCATTAGGCTACAATTGATATTGGAGTTTGAAAAGACAGTGAAAGTACGTTAGTCAAATGCTACCGGGGGATGCAAATACGGGGTGGTATATGAGTCTGGAAAAGATAGAATCATGTGGACTGTGGGGCGGTGGGGGAGAAGGAGGTTAACTGTAGGTGTGTGCGTGACTTGTGGATAAAGTAAGGAAAAACATGGTGTATTATTTCTCGTACATACGATGGGTTATGGACCTATTATTTGACACGCTTTTTTGTGTACGTCTAGGTGTCCCTGGGAACTGTGTTTTCTATGAAATATAGACCCAAGGAAAGCGGCAGTTCGTAGGGGTACTGCGTTATTGTTTCGAGGTACTATGATAGATACTGGTAACAAAGGTTATCTATACAATCTCTGGTTGGGGTAAGGATTACGGTACAGCATGGGTGTATTAACTTCTAAGGTATATAACATCTACTTCTCGGATGTAAGAACATACATAGATATAATTATGGCTGTCTGATGTGTTGGCATTGGCTCAACGTAGGGACAGGGCATGGGTGTTTTTAATATGAATGTATATTCCTGTTCATCATCTTTGTAGTTAGGAGTGTAGGACACGAGGGGGTAGTGTACGTGAGGTGTGGAAAATGGTCAGTTTAGAAGAGGTATGTAGGTGCGGCCTGGAGCTGCTTAGCCCTGCAGGCTTGGGCCTGTCTGAATTGGCTTGCTCGGTCAGCTGGTCCTTTCGTTCTGTGGACCTTTCTTTCGGGTGTTTCTATGTGGTGTTCGCTCGTGGCTTCTGTGGTGGGCTTCTCGGTCTGGGGCATTTTAGGGTGTATAGAGTCGTGGTTAAAGGTTGGGAATCTATAGTTAGTGGATAAAACCACGGGAGGTTAGAGACTTAGAATTGGGGGGGCTATGATTGTTATATAACTAAATACAGGGCTGACGTAATCACGATCTGATTTGGTGTGAAATGGAAGTTAAGGTGTCTTAGATCGCCTCGAACCTACACAATGAAAGTATTATAGTCTGTATGGTGGTTACCTAATTAAATACATACTTAGGTGGTACATCAAGAATATCAGTGAGTAAAGTATTGTGGTTTGTATATTAGAAGACTGTGATTGAGAGACGTATAATATGTGGAATGAATTGAGAGAGAGAGAGACCAAATCGGGAAAGGGGCCTGGGATCTCGTTGGGGATGGTAGTTTCGCTCTCAGGATTTTTGTTCCTGTGGCTCGTTAGGGTTGGAGGTTTCGCTCTCAGGATTTTTCGTACCACAGCGTTCCTGTGGCATTTTATATATATATATATATATATCAATATATATTTAGGGTATAGGCTACATATGGAATATATTTCCACGACATAGCCTACTAATTCACGCCAAACACTATTACCGTATAGCCTACTGTATATGTAGGCTACTAAGTTATTTAAAGAGTAGCCTACTATTTAGCACGTCGCATTAACCGAACCTATAATGCAAAAATACGGTATTTTATCAAGATTACAAAGCATACAGAATACATAATTTGCAATACTGAAGGAAGTATTAGGCTAACCATTGCAGTAACGAAGTTACTATTCATATTTAGTTATAACAAATCGTTTACTCTTGCAAATTATAATTGTAAGTTGATTATAATAACCGATATATTACATTTAATCCCTTGAGAGAATATTCTTCCTGAAATGCTAGGTTTTTCCAGGTTAAATAGGAATGGGAATTATCCCCAGGCTACCTTTAGGATCAACCTTTCCTGGTACCTGGCGCGGGGTACGAACCTCTGAAGGGAATTTAACCCTCCTAAAAACCCACAGATTTTGAGATGCCTTGGGTGGGGTTCGAACCCTGGTTAGTGACGCACCACCATCACCACCAGGCCCGCGCGCTAACCCACTGTACTACCACGGATGTACTAAAAGTATAGCAACCTTAGTCCGATTTTTAAGAACCAGGTGATAGTCTCGTGGTGTTATCACGTGATGAGTTTATTGGACTTACCATCCACGACTATTTTACGCTATACCTGACGTCAACTCGGGTAGTACATTATTGTGGTTGCGGGACATTTTTGAGGGCATTACACCTCTCTTGCTTGGTGGAACCTTCTAAATACCCTTAAAATGACCCACCATGACTATGCTTCTTTTTACTTCACCCTTGAGGCTCGAGGACGAGCCTATAATGAAGGAGAGGGAAGTAAAATGCCCCAGAACAAGAAGCCCACCACAGAAGCCACGAGCGAACACCACACAGAAACACCCGAAAGAAAGGTCCACAGAACGAAAGGACCAGCCGACCGAACCAGCCAATTCAGACAGGCCCAAGCCCGCAGGCTAAGCAGCTCCAGGCCGCACCTACATACCTCTTCTAAACTGACCATTTTCCACACCTCACGTACACTACCCCCTCGTGTCCTACACTCCTAACTACAAAGATGATGAACAGGAATATACATTTATATTAAAAACACCCATGCCCTGTCCCTACATTGAGCCAATTCCAACACATCAGACAGCCATAATTATATCTATGTATGTTCTTACATCCGAGAAGTAGATGTTATATATCTTAGAAGTTAAAACACCCACGCCTGTCCCTAGACCTCGTATATCATTTCCCATGACGAGTATAGATATATGTAACCCGTGCTCAGTCGCCCCCTTGCATTGTTCCTCTAGTAACTAAGTGTCTCTATAATATTAACTGCCACCAGTATTGATACGACATAGCGGCACTGTCCTTGTGTCGTATTGTGCCAAGTACAGATCAACCAGGTTTCATCACATTAGGACGACGACTATAATGTCGTCGTTCATTGATGTATTCAATCCTTAGTTTAAGTATTAATATTAACATTCCCTAACATCTTGTCTTGCCAGACTAAGTTTCTGAAGACCCATCGCCCCATAAATCTATGTATTCAATCCTTAGGTTAAGTATCTTTATCCGCCATTGTGTTCACCTTTTTCCATTTACTTTTCCACAATTGTCATACGTCTTCCACTTACCTCCTTCGTATCCACAGTCCACACTACGCCAATTTGCTTCGTGTCCTACACCCCTTACCCGCCCGATTCTACTTACACGATGATGAACAAGAATATACATTCATATTAAAAACACCCATGCCCTGTTCCTACGTTGAGCCAATGCCAACACATCAGACAGCCATAATTATATCTATGTATGTTCTTACATCCGAGAAGTAGATGTTATATACCTTAGAAGTTAATACACCCATGCTGTAACGTAATCCTTACCCCAACCAGAGATTGTATAGATAACCTTTGTTACCAGTATCTATCATAGTACCTCGAAACAATAACGCAGTACCCCTACGAACTGCCGCTTTCCTTGGGTCTATATTTCATAGAAAACGCAGTTCCCAGGGACACCTAGACGTACGCAAAAAGCGTGTCAAGTAATAGGTCCATAACCCCTCGTATGTACGAGAAATAATACACCATGTTTTTCCTTACTTTATCCACAAGTCACACACACACCTACAGTTAACCTCCTTCTCCCCCACCGCCCCACAGTCCACATGATTCTATCTTTTCCAGACTCATATACCACCCCGTATTTGCATCCCCCGGTAGCATTTGACTAACGTACTTTCACTGTCTTTTCAAACTCCAATATCAATTGTAGCCTAATGCCACCCCTACGCCCAGGGACCTTAGGGGCAAATTTCCCTGTAGCCCCTGAGCTTCCCCCCCCCCCCCCTCTCATTAAGACACCCACGCTTCTCGACTCTTGTCCGACCTAGCCTCTCTCTCATACCTCTTGAAGATCCTTGAATTTTCCGTTGCTAACGCTCTCCAACCTTTATATATATACTCCTATCCAGCCTACCTTCACGTAGTAGGCCAGAACAACATTAGAACTTTACTAACCCCTTGCATGCCATCTATTCTCTTACAACCCATTCACAACCCTGCACCCCATGGTCGTCGGTGCGAGGCTCGCCGCCTCGCCAGTAACTAATTTCTATTGCCATACTTCCAGATAAATGTGGCAGAGTTAACAACCAGTCTCCACCACATCCAGCAAGCCATGCAATTAACAGCCAACCGAGTACACCCAGCTAGCCAAGGCACCTTCGCTTTTGATATTAAGAACACCCACATCTGTCTCATAAACAGAGGGTTATTACAAACACTGGTGATATGGCAAGCCCCTAGCCACAGCCGCCGGACGACCATCCCAGAGGGAGAGCGCCCGGCTACCCCTTTTTACCCACCCGAGGAGGGAGACCCCCACCCCCGCGGAGGTATACCTGACCCCTGTTTTGACTTCCGGGTCATTGCCAGGTAGCCTAGGAATTCTGCCTATCAATGAACTAACCATGCATGTCTAACCCCCTTACTCACTTCTCTATACCCACAATAACCCATCTACCTGTTTTGCATACTCGGATAGTCAAATTAGCACCTCAGCTATGCAATAGAACAAAGACTGAGCAATATAAGAGAGACGCCCCTATCACAGCTGTCCCAGTCCTCCCCGCAAAGTAGATCCAGTCTCCCTTCCATAAATACTTCCAGTATAGCCAAAATAGTACCTTTTACTAAGGCTCAGTTATATCACAAATTAAAGGCTTCCTATAGCCATGTGCCACAACAGTAATCACCATCTTACCCTGTCCCCATATCTATTGAGAGCTCAAATAAGTCCATAAGACTCGAGATCCCTATTGTCTACAGGGTCCAGAACCGAGCCTATAAACCTAGCTCCCGCCCCCAGTCAAATCAGTTGAAAGTTAGACACCAACCAGTGGTCACTACCCTGAAGTTAACCTCTAGCTCTGCCCTTGTGTTGTTCCTGAGTTGAGAGATTCCCGAGCCGGCAGACTCCATGGCAGAAGTTAAATAGAAGATCTGTCCATGTACAAGTCCTAACGTGCACCTTATAACCTTCACACAAATTCGTGGGTATATAAGTGTGTAGCCAGCAACAATCGTCAAGAGATCCGACTTGAGAATTTCCTACATTTTGGACCACCTGGACGGCCGAGGAACCAGTCGTTAGCCCCCAACATCACCGGAAGCAAGATAACCAGGACCAGATCTACAAATACTATTCAAGATTCATGTTGCTAGTACTAAGTGTTATAGTAGTAGTTTGACACTCACTTATTAACTTTCTATAAAGTGGCTATAACCTTGCCCAGTGTAACTCATATTTAACCATTCCATTTGGGACGTACTAAGCGTATCAGTGCTCATTAATTAACAGGCGACATTGACTCTCGTAATTACCTTATTCAGATATTAAAACTCTAGTGATATCTAACGTTCGCCCACTGATTTGTGTTCTACGTATTTCTGCCATAAGAATATAAACCTTAGATCAGTACCCCCATGAGGTTACTAGAGATTCCGTGTTCTACAATATACGCGTGTCTAATCCTAACTGTGAGCTGCTACTTGGGCACGCGACCAGCCAGTAAGAGATCAAATCAGTGAAATTGAATTACATGAATATATTGAGGTCTTCCAGTAAAATAAAACTTGCTAATTAAACCCATGATCAGAAGAGTATACCTGAACGTTGGAAGTGGGAGACTAGGCTCCATCCAGATCCGCTAATGCTAGCAGTTCCCTTCTATTATTTGTTTTGTACGAGAATTACTATCTTTCCATGCTCTTTATTTACTTACTTCAATAAACTTGAACTTGTGTCGTGTTACCGTGTGTTTATTTTGTGTTCTCTATTCCTCATACCTTGTATTGTGCATGCAGCCTTATATACCCAGTCAATTAGAACTCACATTACCCAAGTTAAACCTGTAGAAAAACAGGGCATAACATTGGCGGCAGCAGTGGTTCTTGATTCGGATAAAAGGTTGCATTACATTGCAAGTTTGGAACAGCCAGAACACGAGAACATCATGGCGCACCGTTCTCACATTCCCATCCCACATTATGATGGAGAAACTTATGAGATCGAAACATTCATGGACATAGTGAAACCCGTACTTGACCTAGCTTATACCACGGACGCACAAAAAATAGCCGTAACATTAACGCACCTGGGAAAAGTTGTTTCCCTGGTTGCCTATCAAGTGCACCCTGCTCTCACCTGGGACGAATTTCGCCCAATAGTGATAGAAGCCATTAAGCCTTCGTTGGGCGTTTTCGTGGCCCACACCCGTATCCAAGACACTAAATTCGAAGGCGATGTAGATGCCACAGCGAATAAGATTGCCCAACACATAAAAATTTCTTTCCCCACGTTGACCAGAATCCAACAAGAACAGCAAATTCTGGTCAACCTTGAGTCCATATTGCCCTCAGCAGTAAAAGACCATTTCCGTGTGCACGATTTCGTCGGATACAAAAAAGATCTCATCACGATCCGACGTATTTTGGCCGTGTGCACAGAAGCACCCACCCAAATCGCTGCAATCAAGAGGTTTCCCACGCACCCGCAGCAAACCGACCACCAAAACTCCAAGAATGCCTACCCAGCCTCATCCTTCAACAACAGACCCACCTACCCTTCCGGCAAGCCCCAACCCAGTAGACCCCGGTTCCAACCGACCCAGCCACGCAGAATCTTCAACCGGAACAGCAACTACAACACCTACCAAAGTAAAAACCCTACCTTAGTCATTATCAACCCCTATGATTTCCCTGCCTGTAATGCTCAGTGTGCCCTCCATCAAATTCGTGACTCTGCCAAACCTCGCCCCTCTACTCCTCGCATTTCTGTAAATGAAGAGGAGTGGGGACAAGAGGAAGAAATAGCCCCCCATATCATGACCTCAGACGATACCGAGGAAACCCTGGAGGAGGTAGATACCGACCCCCAGGATTTTTAAAGTATCCCCCGCCCACGATGGGCTCGGCGGGGGACGCCATAACTGGTCGCACTGCCCCCATTTATTACATGGCCAAAATCAAGGACATTCCTGTCCGCTTGCTAATCGACACGGGAGCTGCCAAGTCATGTTTGTTCAAATCTTACTATGAAAAACATCCCCGACTATTTGGCCCTTTGTTAAACACCAAAACAGAACTAATCTCAGCTGCTGATACTTACTTAAATCTCCTAGGAGACACTTTACCCCTATCAGTAACCACTCCTGCCCCCCATGCTCGTTGTTATCACACATTCACAGTATTTTACTCCAACTGTAAACATTATGATGGTTTCCTTGGACTTGACCTCCTTCAAAAACTCCAGGCCCAGATTGACTGCGGCCAAAGGCTGATCTCATTCAAAAACAAATTCCAGCCCAAAGCCTCTGACAAACCAATCACGCAGAAACCCATTCCCAAAAAGAAAAAACACCTTCCCCCTCAACAAACCCTGAGTCAGGGTTACCAAGTTGCAGCTAGCACTAAGGTGACTCCTAAACCCTCCCCTTGCCCCGAGTTCTCTCAAAACCTCACCCAATTCAGTAAAAAAATGCCTCAACAAACGAAAGAAGACAAGTCCAAGCAACTCCCTCTCGGTAATCCCCTCAATTCTCGTAACTCTGTCCAGAATAAATCCTCCCATGTTTTCAGGACAGACTCTGATATATGTAACCATAATTCTATCCAATGTTTATGTACACATGTTTCCAGAGAAAATGCCGACCGATGTACCCAACAATGTTTTTCCCATGCCCCCAGAAATGTTCAACTATCCCACAACCAACAACAATTCCATTGTGACAGTTTTCCGTCAGTAGCTCCTTTCCCCCCCCACACAATTCACACCCCTAGAAAATTTCACAACCCCACACTTGACTCGCCCTCTCATGACCAACAAACTCACCAGTCCCACATAACCTTTAACCAGACCGTTACTGCCACCAAACAAATTCCCCACCTTCGTCCTGTTAACAACCCCAAATCAATACACCAGTCCTACACCAATAACCCATGTTCTACACCTAACTTTTTCCCCACCAACCCTCCGCAGTCCCCCCAGCACATCCCGTTTTCTAACTCGCTCACCTCTCACCCCTCTGAACCGCCCGCACGCGCCGTTAATCCCCCCCTCACGCGTGCCGACCGAGGGACACAACCATGATCCCACCGCTGCCACCAATGAAATGCTAGGTTTTTCCAGGTTAAATAGGAATGGGAATTATCCCCAGGCTACCTTTAGGATTAACCTTTCCTGGTACCTGGCGCGGGGTACGAACCTCTGAAGGGAATTTAACCCTCCTAAAAACCCACAGGTTTTGAGATGCCTTGGGTGGGGTTCGAACCCTGGTTAGTGACGCACCACCATCACCACCAGGCCCGTGCGCTAACCCACTGTACTACCACGGACGTACTAAAAGTATAGCAACCTTAGTCCGATTTTTAAGAACCAGGTGATAGTCTCGTGGTGTTATCACGTGATGAGTTTATTGGACTTACCATCCACGACTATTTTACGCTATACCTGACGTCAACTCGGGTAGTACATTATTGTGGTTGCGGGACATTTTCGAGGGCATTACACTTCCCATTCTTGTTCAAAGATATTGTAGGCTATTTGTACAAACTTAAAATTGCGCATTCATACTGTAGCCTACTTCTTGATTAAACCGTTTTCTCTCATCCCAATGTATTGAATATTATACTGTGATGACATATATATTTAAGGATTGAGCATTATTATAGTATATTAATGCTTGCACATCATATACTGTATATAGTTATCACATTACTACTATTGCATGCAACCCATACTTATAGTTGCCGCAACAGGCGATGCGTCCCGTACGTTCGGGACGCAAAAGTTGCTCTATTCGGGTGACAAATGGGTCCCGAAAAAGTTGCCTGGGGCGCAAAAGTTGCTCCACGGAGCAACTTTTGTCACCGATTCGGGCAACTCGGGCATGTGTAACCGCCCCACAGGAACGAAAATCCTGAGAGCGAAACCCCCACTCCCAATGAGATCCCCGGTCCCATTTACATCCCCGATTTGGTCTCTCTCTCTCCCAATTCATTCCACATATACATCTCTCAATCACAGTCTTCTAATATACAAACCACAATACTTTACTCACTGACATTCTTGATGTACCACCTAAGTATGTATTTAATTATGTAACCACCATACAGGCTATAATACTTTCATTGTGTAGGTTCGAGGCGATCTAAAAGACACCTTAGCTTCCATTTCACAATGTTCGCTGGTTCGGCTCGCTGGTGTAGTAGCGGCTCGCTGGTGTAGTGACTAGCGTCTCGGACTTCCACCCAGAAGGCCCGGGTTCGCGCCCACGCTCGGCGCATTAAAGATTTTTCACAAGCACTGAGTCGTTACCATCCCTCATGAGCAAAGAGATGGGGTAGTAGTACAGGACCCCAATGGAAATACGCCTAATCGGCCTTATTGAGCTATCCTTAGCTAGCTTAGCATGCGCTAGCTTTAAGAACTATTATTATTATTAGTATTATTATTACACCAAATCAGAGCGTGATTACGTCAGCCCTGTATTTAGTTATATAACAATCATAGTCCCCCCCCCCCATTTCTAGCACTTATATGTCTCTAACCTCCCGTTGTTTTATCCACTAACTATATATATTCCCAACCTTCCTAATACAACCTCCATTTCACTAGACAAAATACCTAGGAGTAATTCCGAGATTAATTATGCAATTACACTAGACAGCCCCATAACTCACTGAGATCCACATTGCTATTTTATTGATGTACCAACTCCCTAATGTTAACATAATTTAGGGAACTTGTAAAAAGGGAAGACACCTATCTTCGTTCCCCCATTTTTAGCAGTTAGCTATACATAACCTCACGTTGCATTGTTCGTCTGTTGAGGGAAAACCGTACTAAAAATCCAGATGGCGCTGGGAGTCTTATTCAAATGACTATCGTGTGTGATACACCATTGAGGTCTTTTGATGGTTTTCGTGATTTAAAAGGTTTAATACAGTTCTCAACTATCTATGACACATAGTTGTGTAGTATATTTTTACTAGATTCATAATATGATGGTTATATACTCGTTAATGCAGTGAATATATAATAATTAACATAATTTGATACATAAATATCAGCTTATTGAACAAGAAATTTAGTTTCATCTAATGTGGTGTGATAGGCTGGGCGAAATTTTAATACTCATTGAAGTATTGTATTTACTTCCTTTTTAGTTACTAACAAATACGTGTTTCAGTAGAAATTGGTTGAGCATACGGTATTATATTCTGTAGCTGTAGAATTTGGCAGGTTGAATGTCTGCGCCTGCGCACTATAGTTTCTTTCCTACAAAACAAGCTATCGTGCACTTTTAAGTTACCAATTTATAATCCACTATCAAATCGGGCAGCTAAATATGTTACCCCGGCTATATTTCTTATTAGACCAGTGACAGGAAATCAATCAATGTGAATCAGAATGTCATAGAACACAGAGGCAGCAAATTACATACATGGAGATGCAGAAAATTCGAAAAAGATAATGATTTTTTTGTTTACAACACTGCCTTTTCCACGGGCGACTGTTTAGGTCGTCAGCTGACCGCGGCGGGATATACGTAGCCTACACAGTGTTGCCAAGGTCTTCTTTTGTTCGCACCATTGGGCTAGTTAGGATTCGTTCAGAAGCGTAGATTTACGAGTTTCCATTTCAAACGATATTATATTCTTGATTTACAGTGTGATGGGGTGGATAGCCTCTGAAGTATTATCTTAACTAACTAACATTGAGGAAAGCGGAATTGGGCTGGTTCTATATACTATTAAAGTTGTAGAGGTGTCGAGTGTTGAGTAGCCTATAGCTAGGCTACATTTCATACAAACGTTCATCATGGCTTTCTGTTGGTTGTACTATACATGTATGGTAGCCTATGTGGTGGTGACTGAATAGCCTAATTAAGTGATTGTTTGTGAGGGGGTGTCTAGGAACGGTGTTACCGCATCTCCAGCTTGTCACAGCCATGCGACAGAACCAACTAAGCCTTCGGACAGCCTCCCCCCTGCCATCCAGACCCACGACAACCCTGCCCCTGCCCGTATAGCCAAGATAACGGTGGAACGAGTGGGACACGTCCGTCCCGAGTGGACCACACCAGTCACCCACGCCGAGTCATTTTCTTTAATCACCAGAGCCAAAGAAAATGACCATCGCAGGGGTAACTATTACAAACCCCCCTCAGCCAGCCCAGTAACTCCTCAACCTAGCTACACAACCACAGGTGGTACCAGGTTGTTACCTAAATTACCTTTCATATCCCCTATCAAAGAACCTAAAGCTCTTTCAGAACCAAAACCTCTCTTCCCCAGATTACCTTTCATATCCCCTATCAAGGAACCTAAAGCTCTTGCATCCATTCAATCTAAACCATTGTCCCGGGTTAAAGTCACTCATAAACCAAAACTTGCCTATCATTCCAGCCAACAATAAGTCTTAACCCCCAGAATCAGTCATCATCCATTGTAAGAAACTCATCCGCTTCCTCTCCCACCAGGAAGCCATCAACCCATAATGTGTACAGATCTGCCCTGAGGAATCTTCCTCCAGCTACATCTACAAGGGCCAGCCAAAAGTCCAGGCGCACCACTCCCAGGACTACAAGGACCTAACCACCACGCGCGGACACCACCCCAGCGCCTTTGATCCTCTCAAGCCGGGCGCCTTGAGTCTGGGCAAGAATATTCACAAGTACTCAGCCAGTCTGGACATCAGTCACCTACCTCACCTCTCTCTCACACAACCAACCATTCACCATGAGTTCAGCAACTCCCATCCTTGCTGGACTTGTAAAATGGTTCAATGTGAAGAAGGGGTACGGCTTCATCACCCCTGACGACGGCACCAAGGACATCTTCACCCACAAGGGCGCCATCAAGAAAAACAACCCCCTTAAGGCTGTGCCCTCCCTTGGTGATGGAGAAAGGGTGGAATTTGTGGCAGTGGCTGCTCCCAGAGGTCCTGAAGCCAGACAGGTGACGGGACCAAAGGGCGCCGCTGTCAAGGGCTCCACTCACGCCAGGGACCTCCTGAAGGAGGGCAGAAGGAGTCAACCAGCAGGAGACCCACCAGGCCGAGCCCAAAATCCAATACCACATCTTTTTCCATCATAGATGTGGTTATTAGGACGGCTATGGCTCTGGCTGGAGACGACACCTCCCTCCTGCAGCAGATTCTGCCTGCCCTCCTGAAGGAGAACAACCTCCCTGTAATATTCATCCCAGCCAACCTTCCAGGGAGCCATCAGAGAACACCGAGGCAGAGGAACACACCGGCTCCAAAACTTCTCCTGCCTCGCCCTCTGAATAGGAAAAACTGCCCACCACCACCTTCAGAGGGGCCTGCACCATCACCACCAGCACCCACCAAGCCGAAGGTCCTGACTCTGACTCCCTTCATCGACCTTTTCACTGGAGAAAGCAAACCTGAAGAGGACAAGACTCCAGCACCACCTATGGAGGTCGAGGAAGCCCTCCCACCACCACCACCACCTTCAGTAATCACGGCTTTGACTGCAACCACTACACCACCACCTGAGTTAGCACAACATGCAGAAGCAGCCTCCATGCCCACCATTGAGTTTGCGAGCCCAAAAGCCAAGAAAATGAAGAAGCAGAAGAAAACACCAGCAGTAGCAAAGGAGACATTACCAGCTGCAACTTCCGAGCCCCAGCCACCAACACCACAATCAGCAAAAACTCCAAAAACTCCTCAGCAACTGTTCAAGGAAATCTGTTATCCACACCTCGAAACAGACTTCAACATGTCCATGAGCTATGCATACAAGGACTGCATAATACCTGAATTCCATGGATTCCTGTCCTACTGTATGGAGAATTGGAAAAGAGACGGCTGCAACTGCTACTTCCACACGAAGGACCCCAAGACCAACTACGTGACCTGCATGGTAACAGTGGAGGAAGCTCTAAAACGCGGCTTCCCAGACCTCCCAAGGAAATAAAAACTCACCACCACCACCACCACCCATCACCTTCACCACCATCACCCCAGCCTCACACGCCCCCGACCAGACATGGCATATGATACCCGTGCCAGCGAGGAGCCGCCCCGAACGCGCCCCTGTCGACCTTGCCCTGGCCAGTCTCTTCACCAGCTAAAAACCAGAAAAACCCTCAGGCAGTTCCAGTCAAGCCTGGAAACCTTTTTCTCCTGCTACAATTCACTTCATCCAACTATTTCTTCTCCTATCCCCACTTCCCCCTAACCCCCTGTCACTACTCAATTTGATTTGATTTGATTTGACATCAGTAACTAAGCTTGCCTTTGGTATTAATTTATCTGGGTAAAAGCAGCCAGAATAGCTGGTGTTCACACTTGAAGCTGTGTGCAGTGATCGGAGACGACCAGGTCGGGTTCCCCCCTTCAGGAAGAGGACTAGCTTGTGCAACCCACTTTGGGCCCCACCTTCCTGGCCTTCAATGCTGTGCCCAGACCAAGTGAATAAGGATTCCTGTCTTGTTCCTTTCAAGGGATTACAAGGATAGTGCAGTACTTAGGGACGACCAGGTCGGGTTCCCCCCTTCAGTAAGAGGACTAGATTGTGCAACCCAGTTTGGGCCCCACCTTCACTGGCCTCTACTTACTGTATTAGTCTTGTGGTTCCAGAGACAAAAGCAGCCAGAATAGCTGGTGTTCACACTTGAAGCTGTGTGCAGTGATCGGAGACGACCAGGTCGGGTTCCCCCCTTCAGGAAGAGGACTAGCTTGTGCAACCCACTTTGGGCCCCACCTTCCTGGCCTTCGATGCTGTGCCCAGACCAAGTGAATAAGGATTCCTCTCTTGTTCCTTTCAAGGGATTACAAGGATAGTGCAGTACTTAGAGACGACCAGGTCGGGTTCCCCCCTTCAGGAAGAGGACTAGATTGTGCAACCCACTTTGGGCCCCACCTTCACTGGCCTCTATTTACTGTATTAGCCTTGTGGTTCCAGAGACAAAAGCAGCCAGAATAGCTGGTGTTCACACTTGAAGCTGTGTGCAGTGATCGGAGACGACCAGGTCGGGTTCCCCCCTTCAGGAAGAGGACTAGCTTGTGCAACCCACTTTGGGCCCCACCTTCCTGGCCTTCGATGCTGTGCATAGACCAAGTAAATAAGGATTCCTGTCTTGTTCCTTTCAAGGGATCATAAGGATAGTGCAGTACTTAGAGACGACCAGGTCGGGTTCCCCCCTTCAGGAAGAGGACTAGATTGTGCAACCCACTTTGGGCCCCACCTTCACTGGCCTCTATTTACTGTATTAGTCCTGTGGTTCCAGAGGAGATTGCAAGGGAGTAATTTAATTGTCCCAAACCTTAGACTAACCATAGTGTCACTGGATAGACTGCTTGCACCTCTATACAGACCATTATGCTAGTCGCCATAACCCCCCACCAAATCCTGTAGCAGAACTCCGGCATACTCTTAGTAAGTCCCTGCTCACGCGGAGTGCAAGAGGAACCCGGGTGTCTCCCGTGGTAGGCGCAGAGGGACAAGGAGCTGTAAGGACCTAGGAGTGCAGCCTAATCCCGGACCAACATCCGGAAGTACCACACCCAGCCGCCCTCCTGGACCACTGGATTCTCCCTCGATCTACGGCACCTCTTCACTCCCGCTCTCCTTTAAGTGCTTTACTACGGTTTATGGGTATAGAGTTGTCTCAGGGTAGTGGTTGAAGTTATCTTCAGGGGTTCTCACTAATTAACGTCTCACGAGAGGGCTTTCCTCTCTCTACTTAAATTGACGTTAATCTGCCCACTTGCCGGGACACATTAGACATAACTATCAGGGGATCCTTATATACGCACATTCCCGGGTTATTGGTCTCCCATAGCCCGTCAGAGGGGGCGTGCCTATACAAGACCCACAGCATATGACATACACACATATTTACACGTAACCTTGTTCCCTGGTATAACTTCTAGCCTCATTCACTTAACATTCTGTCAGGTTCATAACTCGAATAGATCTCACTCTATCTCAGCTCCCGACGATTGTTGTATCAGCCTTCCGCATCTTGCTAGTTGCCCACCCAAGTAGTTTTAGAATAAATAATCTTGCCAGGTGAGATCTAGCACACCTGTAGAATTCAGTTCATTTGTGAGCCTTTCAGAGCGCACCTTATTGTTGATGACCACTTGGTCATTGTTGCTTTAGAGTCAGTTAACGTCACTATTGCCGGGGACATCATAGTATGATCCAGACGACATCTGCCATTACTGCACTCTTGTTACCTTGCTGAGATCTCGCTTGAGATCTAGTTGAGTGGGAGGTAAGCCTCCACTATTTTGGATACTCTATAATTGTATCCGAGGAGTTATTGTTAAATTGAGTCCGGACCCATTGTTCGACTCTTGCCTTATAATTGCTAATCATATTATTATTTGTATGCTCTATTTACCATTGTTGCCATTTTGATGATCTCAGTGTTCCAGAGTTAAATATATTGCTCCTCCATGAACGAGGTGTAAAGTGAATAAAACCCATGTTAACTTGTCGCCTGTGTACTTATTCTCCTGCCGTGTTGTCTCTGTATTAAAGTTAAAGGTATACTTCTCCAGTTAGAGAGTTAATCATTGCACTCAGAATATCTCGCGTTCCAATTTGGACCGGGCATAACAGGGGGATTGGGACATTGATGCAGATTTGATGAGTGCATTAAAATGTTCCAGAACGAGAAGCCCACCACAGAAGCCACGAGCGAACACCAAACAGAAACACCCGAAAGAAAGGTCCACAGAACGAAAGGACCAGCTGACCGAGCCAACCAGTTCAGACAGGCCCAAGCCCGCAGGGCTAAGCAGCTCCAAACCACACCTGCCTACCCCTTCTAAACACTGACCTTTACCACACCTCACATACACTACCCCTCGTGTCCTACACCTCTACCTACATGATGACGAACATAAATACACCGTACAGTTAATACACCCATGCCCTGTCCCTAAGTTAGGATATTAATATCAACATACCCTAAAATACCTTGTCTTGCCAGACTAAGTTTCTGAAGACCAATCGCCCCATAAATCTATGTATGTTCCTCCCAGGTTAAAACACCCATGCCCTGTCCCTAGGTTGAGCCAATGCCAACCAGTTCAGCCAGCCATAAATCTATGTATGTTCTTCCATCCGAGAAGTAATATGTTCACCCCTTAAAATACCTTGTCTTGCCAGACTAAGTTTCTGAAGACCAACCGCCCCCATAAATCTATGTATGTTCTTCCATCCAAGAAGTAATATGTTCACCCCTTAAAATACCTTGTCTTGCCAGACTAAGTTTCTGAAGACCAACCGCCCCCATAAATCTATGTATGTTCTTCCATCCGAGAAGTAGTATGTTAAAACCCCATGTCATAATTAATAAGAAACTATGATACCCACGGGTACACCATTGTATATATAACCATTATTCCTGTAAGACCTAGACAGAGATAATGACTGAAGATGTTAGCCACCATGCAGTAACTCTAATTCTTACCCCAACCAGAGATTGTATAGATAACCTTTTTTTTCCATTGTCTATCATAGTAGCACGAAACAATAACGAAGTACCCCTACGAACTGCCGCTTTTCTTTGGTCTATATTTCATAGAAAACGCAGTTCCCAGGGACAGCTAGATCAGCAAGAAATCGTGTCAAAATAATAGTGTCCATAACCCCTCGTATTGACGAGTAATAATACACCATGTTTTTCTCTACTTTTATCCACAGTCAAGCACACACCTACAGTTAACCTCCCCTTCACCACAGCCCACAGTCCACACGGTCCTATCTTTTCCAGACTCCTATACCACCCCGTATTTGCTCATCCCCCGGTAGCATTTGGCTAACGTACTTTCACTGACCTTTCCCCCCAAACTCCAATATCAACTGTAGCCTAATGCCACCCCCACGCCCGGAGACCTTAGGGTCAAATTTCCACGTAGCCCCCTGAACTCTCTCACTCTCATTAACACCCCACGCTCCTCGACTCTTTTCCGACCTAGCCTCTCCCTCATACCTCTTGAAAATCCTTGATTTTTCCGTTGCTAACGCTCTCCAACCTTTTATAAAATTATATTATAGGTTTGACTCCTGTAAGGAGATAAAGAAAACCTAATATTTAGTAGTGGCCCCGTAATCATTGACGAACATGCCTATTACATAAGGCATCCTCTTCAAACACTAATCCGCCGTAGTTTGAATCTACCGCGCAGAGCATTTAAAATCTGAGGAGCCTTCATCATGAGCGCACGCGACCTCACTCATGGCTTCAGTCATTATGAATTGGGTTCTCACTACGAAAAAACTTCGTAAAAAATAAAAAAAACAAAAAGAAAATAAGAATAACTATCCAATAAGCTTTCCATCATATCGTGGATGTACTTGTGTGGATCTTTGACCAGACGCTGATTCAGGCGTCATTCTTCCTTCTCTTCTCTGCGGTTAGCCGGCCCGGACGTGTCTCTCCATGCTCCGCTGGTTCCGCATTTGCTGCGTCCCTAGGGAGTTTTTTCTCATTTGTTTACTCCGGGATGTATCAAGTAAGGTTAGGATATGCGTAGCAGGAGTGTCCTGGGCTGGTTGCCCGCAGTGCAGTGTATTTTGGGTCGTGTGTTTGGGGCATCTATTTCGGATGTACCCTCGTGGTCCGGTTGTGGACAGGTGAACTTTGTCACAGTTAGCTAGCTTTGTGTTGCAGGCGGCTTTCATTACGCGTTATTGCTTCCTTTTATCTTTCTGATGAGGTAGCGTATTTTTGCTGACATTCCCAGCGTATTTTTCTTCACTTAGTGAAGTTTTTTCTGGGTCCCGAGTCAGTTCTTCCCTTTGCTGGAAGTATTTGCTACAGTGGTCTGTTGGCGGTGGTTCCTGTTGTGATATAATTCAGTGCTTTTTGTTTATATTCCGACATGTTAATATTATCCGTCTGCCTAGGCCTAGCCAGCCTCTCGCAGCTTTACCACATATACAAGTGTTATTGATTTATTTTCTAAATATGTACTACTGTGTGATGTGTGTCCTGGTTTAGTTGTGTTTTGGCTAATTCCACGGACTATTTATGTGTCCTGGGTTAGTTGTGTATTGGCTAATTCCACGGACTATGTTGGGCCCGGCGTTAGTTGTGTTTTGGCTACGCCTCGGTCCTGTGTTGCGTTCAGATGGTATCTGGACGGGGTGGGTTATTTCCGGCGGGTTTTTCTCGGTTACACCATGAAAAAACCCGGCTGGTTAACGAGTTTTGGCCACGCGTGGTTTAAAAACAGGCTTGTTTCCCCGGCAAGTGGGTGTCTGTGGCTCCCCAGGACTGCGTCTCTGGGGTGCCTGTTTCAGGCTCCTTCTGATTCCCGGCAGGTTGGCTGTACCCCTCTAACAGTGTTCATACGGACACGTGTTGTTTGTAGTTTTTTCGGTTTTGCAAAGCCAATATAAAACTATGCTGTTGTTGTTTTTCCTCCCCGGCGATCTTTTACAAAGATGTGGGGTTAGGAACAATTGGGGTTAACTTTTAAACTTTAAATCACCCGGCGGGTAGGGTGGGATGACCGAATTTACAAAATTCGGTTTAGTTGACCAGACAATTGAGGGATGCATTGTGTATCGCCTCCTTCAACATACGGCAATTTAAGGCACAATTGGGGTTAACGTTTTTTAAACTAATATTCACACCCGGCAGGTGCTCCCTGGAAGGGTGGGAATCACGAATTTACAATTCAGTTAGTTAACCAGACAATTGAGGGATACGTTTTGTATCGCCGCCTTCAGCTTACGGCGCAATTGGGGTTAACGTTTTTTAAACTAATATTCACACCCGGCGGGTGCTCCCTGGAAGGGTGGGAATAACGAATTTACAATTCAGTTAGTTAACCAGACAATTGAGGGATACGTTTTGTATCGCCGCCTTCAACATACAGCGATCTAAAAAGATACTTCGGGAGAAGTTAGATCTCGTATATTTGTCAGGCTTCCCAGTTTTTTATCTACGAGATTATTCGGGGGCCGGCGTCTTTTTTATTTTATTTTTTTCCAAAATTGAATCTTGAAACAAACACCACCGGAAAGACTTAATCAGTTATAAACGCCATGCTGGTCTTTATATATTATGTCAGAGGGTATTCATAAATCTTTTGGACAAATTAAGATATTCTGAAATCTTTTACTTAGGAAACCCCACCGCGTAGCGAGCTGTAGTCGTTGAGTATTACGTCTCGTTACCCGGCGGGTTATTTAACACTTGTGTGCGAACATGTTTGGGTTAACCTTATGAGCATTAATTCCTGGAAATTTTCTTTTTTTCCAGAGCCGGCGGGTCTATGCAGAACCTGGAGTAAGTTTCCCACCAGTCTCTGTCATGGCTACCTTTGCCCCGGTTTTTGCTTTATGCATTACGCCCTCCTGTTCAGGTATCCCTATTTTTGCGCACATCCTTTGTATAAAATGTGTTAAAATGTCTCGTTTGGTGTGGGTTAGCTTTCCGGCGTTTTTTTTCTCGTTGCTCCGAGAACACCGTTTTTGTTTACCGAGTTTTAGTCAGGATGGCTCAAAATAGGTAAGTTACCCCGACGAGTTTGGTCGCTTGAGGGCTCATAAGAAACTGCGTTTTCTGTGGTCGAGCCTGGGATCCGGCTTCCTGTGTTATTCATTGCTTTACGCATTACGCCCTCCTGTAATGTATAGTTTAGTGTGGGTTACCTTTCCGGCGTTTTTCTCGTTGCTCCGAGGACACCGTTTTTGTTTACCGAGTTTTAGTCAGGGTGGCTAAAATAGGTAAGTTACCCCGACGAGTTTGGTCGCTTGAGGGCTCATCAGAAACTGCGTTTTCTATGGTCGAGCCTGGGATCAGGCTTCCTGGTTTATTCCCGTCGAGGGGGGCTCCACACAGTTTTCTAGGTGATCAGGCTGACACCTGTTGGACTTGGTTTTCTCTGCTTTTTAAAGCCATTGAAACAATGCTGTCTGTTTGTTTGGTCTTTACCTCCCGGCGACCTTTTTACAAAGAGGTCTGGGGCAGGTATAATTGGTTTGACATTGCATATAAAACCCGGCGGTTGTACCTTCGGGTGGTTATATTAACGGATTTGCGATTCGAGATAATTTGCCAAACAATTAATTGATACAATAGGGTATCACGGCCTTCAAGACGGCGATCTATGAGGGCTTCTGGGAGAAGCCGGATTAGAGATTAAGATAGGCTTAGACTTTTTATGGGATAAAAAGATGCCTGAATCTTACTAGTGTCTCCAGTGTAAAGGGATACTTGAAAGACTTCATCTTTAATAAAGATATGCTTCATCTTTATGAGGATTAAGAAGTTATTCTTAATTCTTTTGGACAGGTGAAAGATATGCTGAAATCTTTAATAAGCCATTGAAACAATGCCGTTTGTTTGTTTAGTCTTTCCCTCCAGGCGACCTTTTTACAAAGAGGTCTGGGGCAGGTACAATTGGTTTGACATTGCATATAAAACCCGGCGGTGGTACCTTTGGGTGGTTATATTGACTGATTTGCAATTCGCGATCTTTGTATTTCCTCCCCGGCGATCTTTTACAAAGAAGTGGGGTTAGGAACATTTGGGGTTAACTTTTAAACTTTAAATCACCCGGCGGGTGCAACCTGGAAGGGTGGGATGCCCGAATTTGCAAAATTCAGTTTAGTTGACCAGACAATTGAGGGATGCATTGTGTATCGCCTCCTTCAACATACGGCGCTTTAGGGCACAATTGGGGTTAACGTTTTTTAAAACTAATATTCACACCCGGCGGGTGCTCCTTGGAGGGATGGGAATAACGAATTTATGATTCAGTTAGTTAACCAGACAATTGAGGGATACGTTTTGTATCGCCGCCTTCAACATACGGCGATCTAAAAAGAAACTTTGGGAGAAGTTAGATCTCGTATATTTGTCAGGCTTCCCAGTTTTTTATCTACGAGATAATTCGGGGGCCGGCGTCTTTTTTAGTTTTTTTTTTTCTCCAAAATTGAATCTTGAAACAAACACCACCTGAAAGACTTCATCAGTTATAAACGCCATGCTGGTCTTTATTTAACACTTGTGTGCGAACATGTTTGGGTTAACCTTATGAGCATTAATTCCTGGAAATTTTCTTTTTTTCCAGAGCTGGGTCCCGGCGGGTCTATGCAGAACCTGGAGTACGTATCCCACCAGTCTCTGTCATGGCTACCTTTGCCCCGGTTTTTGCTTTATGCATTATGCCCTCCTGTTCAGGTATCCCTATTTTTGCGCACACCCTTTGTATAAAATGTGTTAAAATGTCTCGTTTAGTGTACGTTACCTTTCCGGCATTTTTTCTCGTTGCTCCGAGAACGCCGTTTTTGTTTACCGAGTTTTAGTCAGGATGGCTCAAAATAGGTAAGTTACCCCGACGAGTTTGGTTGCTTGAGGGCTCATAAGAAACTGCGTTTTCTGTGGTCGAGCCTGGGATCAGGCTTCCTGTGTTATTCATTGCTTTATGCATTACGCCCTCCTGTAATGAATAGTTTAGTGTGGGTTACCTTTCCGGCGTTTTTCTCGTTGCTCCGAGAACACCGTTTTTGTTTACCGAGTTTTAGTCAGGGTGGCTAAAATAGGTAAGTTACCCCGACGAGTTTGGTCGCTTGAGGGCTCATCAGAAACTGCGTTTTCTATGGTCGAGCCTGGGATCAGGCTTCCTGAGTTATTCCCGTCGAGGGGGGCTCCACTCAGTTTTCTAGGTGATCAGGCTGACACCTGTTGGCCTTGGTTTTCTCTGCTTTTCAAAGCCATTGAAACAATGCTGTCTGTTTGTTTGGTCTTTTCCTCCCGGCGACCTTTTTACAAAGAGGTCTGGGGCAGGTATAATTGGTTTGACATTAATAATAATAATACTATTCATAATAATAATAATATTTATTCAGTTAGCAATTTACAGAGTTGGTACCACATAGTATGTTATAAATATGACATGTACCAGCCTTGCATAATTCCAACTAAGGATAGCCCAATAAGGCTTTTAGGCGTATTTCCATTGGGGTCCTTGTATATAAAACCCGGCGGTTGTACCTTCGGGTGGTTATATTAACGGATTTGCGATTCGAGATAATTTGCCAAACAATTGATTGATACAACAGGGTATCACGGCCTTCAAGACGGCGATCTATGAGGGCTTCTGGGAGAAGCCGGATTAGAGATTAAGATAGGCTTAGACTTTTTATGGGATAAAAAGATGCCTGAATCTTACTAGTGTTTCAAGTGTAAAGGGATACTTGAAAGACTTCATCTTTAATAAAGATATGCTTCATCTTTATGAGGATGAAGAAGTTATGCTTAATTCTTTTGGACAGGTAAAAGATATGCTGAAATCTTTTCTAAGCCATTGTCACAATGCCGTTTGTTTGTTTAGTCTTTCCCTCCCGGCGACCTTTTTACAACGAAGTCTGGGGCAGGTACAATTGGTTTGACATTGCATATAAAACCCGGAGGTTGTACCTTTGGGTGGTTATATTAACTGATTTGCAATTCGCGATAATTTGAAAAAAAATTGATTGATACAATAGGGTATCACGGCCTTCAAGACGGCGATCTATGAGGGCTTCTGGGAGAAGCCAGATTAGAGATTAAGATAGGCTTAGACTTTTTATGGGATAAAAAGATGCCGGAATCTTACTAGTGTTTCAAGTGTAAAAGGATACTTGCAAGACTTCATCTTTAATGAAAATATGCTTCATCTTTATGAGGATTCAGACGATATGCTTAAATCTTCTGGACAGGTAAAGATATGCTGAAATCTTTAATATGAAACTAAAGGACAACGAAAAGTAGTGGTGGAGTGCTACGGTTCGTTGACCGGCGGTTTTTGAGGCACATATTTTGTACCATTTTTTGGGTGTAACCCTATGAGCATTAATCCCCGGAAATTTCTCTTTCCAGGGCGGAGTACCGGTGTTGCACCAGGTGACCAGGTAGTTCCTGGGGGCGGGGTAGTTTTCCCCCAGTCTCTGTCGTGTCGGCACTTGAACCTCTCATTGCTGTATGTTCAACGCCGTTAAGCTCAGGTAGCCCTATCTTATTTTTATTTGTTAATGAAATAATTTAATAGCTGAATCATAATAAACATATATATTTTCTATGATTATATTATGATAATATTGTGTTTATTTATAGTGATTTATTTTAATACAATTAAAATATAAATTAAATTAATTAGTATACGTTATGATTTTGCTCACCAGCTCTGCTTTCAATGTGTTAATGAGCTATGGGAGCATTTACTTATCATAAACCTTTACAGGACTCGGACGAGGGCTCCCATTCAGGGAGTATACCGAGCTCGCAAGCGAGGGACAGCCACAGCCGAGGTGTATGGCGATACTCACAGTCGTACCTCACCCGCCGGACGATAACGCCGGCGGGCGGACCTGACGCTCTGATGATGGACGAGAACAGGTTGAGTTCCATTTATCTATTTTCCGCCGCCAGACGCGTCTCTAATGTGCCACGTAGTCAACAAACTACAGGATTAGCGAGGCGTAGTCTCGCTAATCGCGCCCCTGTGGCCGTCGCAGTGTGGTACCAGCATTTGAACACGTGGTGCCCGCACCCAGTGTCACTCCTGGTCGGGTTGTTCCACTTAGAACACAATTGGCAACCTAGATACCTCGCGGACTTGTTCATTTTGGACATTCAGGAGGCCAAGTGGCTAGCACCATATGGTAGCGACGTGACCAAGATATTCGCGAATCAATATACCCAGTCTACAAAGCGACAGTTTCAATCGCATTGGCAAGCTTTTACGTCTCGGATTCTTAGAACAACACAAACTGTGCCCTCGGTGGCGTTGGTTGTTTATTGTTTAATTTATCTGTTCATCCAGAAACATTTATCTGAAAGTGATTTATGTGGGCAGGTTTTAAACTCCGCCCACCTCCCCGTCGGCTCAGGCCTACATGGTCTCTGGACGAAGCATCGTCGTTATTCTCGTTCCCGTATGTACCAAAGACTGCAGATTTTACAAAAGGGCAGTATTCCTTATGGCTTTGGCTACCGGGAACAGAGTATCTGAGCTGGCGGCGATGAGCAACGCACCAAATTGCCTCAGGTTTGATAGGCTTCATGCGTGTATTCACATTGCACCTTCCCTAGGATTTATAGCCGAGATTGAGCACAGTGAACACGTCTTTTCAGAGTTCACGGTGCCGGCATTAAACAGGGGAAAGGTGCACCATCTTTTTTGCCCAGTGCAAGCTCTAACCAAATATTTAAGAGTGGCACCTCTAAATCACCAGGGTGCTTTATGGGTCGCAAGTCCGGTTGAATGCTTGATGGAGCGTATACTGGCTTCTCTCTTGGTCGAGGACTTTAAAGAGAAGAATCCCGGCGTTGTGGGTAAGACCCACGATTTACGCAAGGGGACAGCCCCTTTACGTTTCCTTAATAATCTTTCGGTGGAAGTTATTACGTCCACACAGTTGTGGGCCTCTAATCAGGAGTTTTTTGCCTCGATACCTTTCAGTAGCTCTGGACAAACCTTCCTTGCCATGTATAGCTTTACGGCAGAGGGTCTAGGTGGGCCTTTTAGTCACGTTTTGTTTAATTTCAAGAAAAAGGGGGGGGGGGGGGGTGCAGTCAGTGTGACATAGGACACCCTAGACCCCTCCGGAGTATGTGTTCGGAACATACGAGCTGCGATACTGGTTGTAGGCATTTTATTATGAAATTTCTCTGTAGTATTCATTGCAGGAAATTGTGCTAAAGGCCAATAGTAGTGTTACAACAATTCTTGTTGTAAGTAGCCTTGGCTGTGAAGCAATAGATTTTTGAGAAATCTCGGTAGTTGCAACTACGACTTTTACTTTTGAGCCTACAAAGCGACAGTTTCAATCGCATTGTCAAGCTTTTACGTCTCAGATTCTTAGAACAACACAAACTGTGCCCTTGGTGGCGTTGGTTGTTTATTGTTTAATTTATCTGTTCATGCAGAAACATTTATCTGAAAGTGATTTATGTAGGCAGGTTTAAACTCCGCCCACCTCCCGTCGGCTCAGGCCTACATGGTCTCTGGACGAAGCATCGTCGTTATTCTCGTTCCCGTATGTACCAAAGACTGCAGATTTTACAAAAGGGCAGTATTCCTTATGGCTTTGGCTACCGGGAACAGAGTATCTGAGCTGGCGGCGATGAGCAACGCACCAAATTGCCTCAGGTTTGATAGGCTTCATGCGTGTATTCACATTGCACCTTCCCTAGGATTTATAGCCGAGATTGAGCACAGTGAACACGTCTTTTCAGAGTTCACGGTGCCGGCATTAAACAGGGGAAAGGTGCACCATCTTTTTTGCCCAGTGCAAGCTCTAACCAAATATTTAAGAGTGGCACCCCCTAAATCACCAGGGTGCTTTATGGGTCGCAAGTCCGGTTGAATGCTTGATGGAGCGTATACTGGCTTCTCTCTTGGTCGAGGACTTTAAAGAGAAGAATCCCGGCGTTGTGGGTAAGACCCACGATTTACGCAAGTGTCAGCCCCTTTACGTTTCCTTAATAATCTTTCGGTGGAAGTTATTACGTCCACACAGTTGTGGGCCTCTAATCAGGAGTTTTTTGCCTCGATACCTTTCAGTAGCTCTGGACAAACCTTCCTTGCCATGTATAGCTTTACGGCAGAGGGTCTAGGTGGGCCTTTTAGTCACGTTTTGTTTAATTTCAAGAAAAAGGGGGGGGGGGGGTGCAGTCAGTGTGACATAGGACACCCTAGACCCCTCCGGAGTATGTGTTCGGAACATACGAGCTGCGATACTGGTTGTAGGCATTTTATTATGAAATTTCTCTGTAGTATTCATTGCAGGAAATTGTGCTAAAGGCCAATAGTAGTGTTACAACAATTCTTGTTGTAAGTAGCCTTGGCTGTGAAGCAATAGATTTTTGAGAAATCTCGGTAGTTGCAACTACGACTTTTACTTTTGAGCCTACAAAGCGACAGTTTCAATCGCATTGTCAAGCTTTTACGTCTCAGATTCTTAGAACAACACAAACTGTGCCCTTGGTGGCGTTGGTTGTTTATTGTTTAATTTATCTGTTCATGCAGAAACATTTATCTGAAAGTGATTTATGTAGGCAGGTTTTAAACTCCGCCCACCTCCCCGTCGGCTCAGGCCTACATGGTCTCTGGACGAAGCATCGTCGTTATTCTCGTTCCCGTATGTACCAAAGACTGCAGATTTTACAAAAGGGCAGTATTCCTTATGGCTTTGGCTACCGGGAACAGAGTATCTGAGCTGGCGGCGATGAGCAACGCACCCAATCTAATTGCCTCAGGTTTGATAGGCTTCATGCGTGTATTCACATTGCACCTTCCCTAGGATTCATAGCCGAGATTGAGCACAGTGAACACGTGTTTTCAGAGTTCACGGTGCCGGCGTTAAACAGGGGAAAGGTGCACCATCTGTTTTGCCCAGTGCAAGCTCTAACCAAATATTTAAGAGTGGCACCTCTAAATCACCAGGGTGCTTTATGGGTCGCAAGTCCGGTTGAACGCTTGATGGAGCGTACACTGGCTTCTCTCTTGGTCGAGGACTTTAAAGAGAAGAATCCCGTCGTTGTGGGTAAGACCCACGATTTACGCAAGGGGACAGCCCCTTTACGTTTCCTTAATAATCTTTCGGTGGAAGTTATTACGTCCACACAGTTGTGGGCCTCTAATCAGGAGTTTTTTGCCTCGATACCTTTCAGTAGCTCTGGACAAACCTTCCTTGCCATGTATAGCTTTACGGCAGAGGGTCTAGGTGGCCCTTTTAGTCACGTTTTGTTTAATTTCAAGAAAAAGGGGGGGGGGGGGGGCGGGTGCAGTCAGTGTGACATAGGACACCCTAGACCCCTCCGGATTATGTGTTCGGAACATACGAGCTGTGATACTGGTTGTAGGCATTGTATTATAAAATTTCTCTGTAGTATTCATTGCAGAAAATTGTGCTAAAGGCCAATAGTAGTGTTACAACAATTCTTGTTGTAAGTAGCCTTGGCTGTGAAGCAATAGATTTTTGAGAAATCTCGGTAGTTGCAACTACGACTTTTACTTTTGAGCCTACAAAGCGACAGTTTCAATCGCATTGTCAAGCTTTTACGTCTCAGATTCTTAGAACAACACAAACTGTGCCCTTGGTGGCGTTGGTTGTTTATTGTTTAATTTATCTGTTCATGCAGAAACATTTATCTGAAAGTGATTTATGTAGGCAGGTTTTAAACTCCGCCCACCTCCCCGTCGGCTCAGGCCTACATGGTCTCTGGACGAAGCATCGTCGTTATTCTCGTTCCCGTATGTACCAAAGACTGCAGATTTTACAAAAGGGCAGTATTCCTTATGGCTTTGGCTACAGAGTATCTGAGCTGGCGGCGATGAGCAACGCACCCAATCTAATTGCCTCAGGTTTGATAGGCTTCATGCGTGTATTCACATTGCACCTTCCCTAGGATTCATAGCCGAGATTGAGCACAGTGAACACGTGTTTTCAGAGTTCACGGTGCCGGCGTTAAACAGGGGAAAGGTGCACCATCTTTTTTGCCCAGTGCAAGCTCTAACCAAATATTTAAGAGTGGCACCTCTAAATCACCAGGGTGCTTTATGGGTCGCAAGTCCGGTTGAACGCTTGATGGAGCGTACACTGGCTTCTCTCTTGGTCGAGGACTTTAAAGAGAAGAATCCCGTCGTTGTGGGTAAGACCCACGATTTACGCAAGGGGACAGCCCCTTTACGTTTCCTTAATAATCTTTCGGTGGAAGTTATTACGTCCACACAGTTGTGGGCCTCTAATCAGGAGTTTTTTTGCCTCGATACCTTTCAGTAGCTCTGGACAAACCTTCCTTGCCATGTATAGCTTTACGGCAGAGGGTCTAGGTGGCCCTTTTAGTCACGTTTTGTTTAATTTCAAGAAAAAGGGGGGGGGGGGGGGTGCAGTCAGTGTGACATAGGACACCCTAGACCCCTCCGGATTATGTGTTCGGAACATACGAGCTGTGATACTGGTTGTAGGCATTGTATTATAAAATTTCTCTGTAGTATTCATTGCAGAAAATTGTGCTAAAGGCCAATAGTAGTGTTACAACAATTCTTGTTGTAAGTAGCCTTGGCTGTGAAGCAATAGATTTTTGAGAAATCTCGGTAGTTGCAACTACGACTTTTACTTTTGAGCCTACAAAGCGACAGTTTCAATCGCATTGTCAAGCTTTTACGTCTCAGATTCTTAGAACAACACAAACTGTGCCCTTGGTGGCGTTGGTTGTTTATTGTTTAATTTATCTGTTCATGCAGAAACATTTATCTGAAAGTGATTTATGTAGGCAGGTTTTAAACTCCGCCCACCTCCCCGTCGGCTCAGGCCTACATGGTCTCTGGACGAAGCATCGTCGTTATTCTCGTTCCCGTATGTACCAAAGACTGCAGATTTTACAAAAGGGCAGTATTCCTTATGGCTTTGGCTACCGGGAACAGAGTATCTGAGCTGGCGGCGATGAGCAACGCACCCAATCTAATTACCTCAGGTTTGATAGGCTTCATGCGTGTATTCACATTGCACCTTCCCTAGGATTCATAGCCGAGATTGAGCACAGTGAACACGTGTTTTCAGAGTTCACGGTGCCGGCGTTAAACAGGGGAAAGGTGCACCATCTTTTTTGCCCAGTGCAAGCTCTAACCAAATATTTAAGAGTGGCACCTCTAAATCACCAGGGTGCTTTACGGGTCGCAAGTCCGGTTGAACGCTTGATGGAGCGTACACTGGCTTCTCTCTTGGTCGAGGACTTTAAAGAGAAGAATCCCGTCGTTGTGGGTAAGACCCACGATTTACGCAAGGGGACAGCCCCTTTACGTTTCCTTAATAATCTTTCGGTGGAAGTTATTACGTCCACACAGTTGTGGGCCTCTAATCAGGAGTTTTTTGCCTCGATACCTTTCAGTAGCTCTGGACAAACCTTCCTTGCCATGTATAGCTTTACGGCAGAGGGTCTAGGTGGCCCTTTTAGTCACGTTTTGTTTAATTTCAAGAAAAGGGGGGGGGGGGGGGGGGGCAGTCAGTGTGACATAGGACACCCTAGACCCCTCCGGATTATGTGTTCGGAACATACGAGCTGTGATACTGGTTGTAGGCATTGTATTATAAAATTTCTCTGTAGTATTCATTGCAGAAAATTGTGCTAAAGGCCAATAGTAGTGTTACAACAATTCTTGTTGTAAGTAGCCTTGGCTGTGAAGCAATAGATTTTTGAGAAATCTCGGTAGTTGCAACTACGACTTTTACTTTTGAAGTACCTACTTCTGCATAAGTACACGAGTTCAGTACTTCTACGAATGTACAAGAATTCATTTATGTTTGGTTATATTTTTAGGAATATATCCACTAGTTAATGGGGTTTATATGTGCACATGTAAACTTATAAGTTTTTAGTTTTCACCACTTACTTTAAGTGGGGTGCCTTCTTAACTAGAAGATCTGTGCACAGAGTCTCAGAGTTAACTCTTTTTCAAGCAAGCTTCTTTGAAGCACGCTCCTGCTTCTACCCCTTTTTGAAGATTTAGGCTGTATAAAGTTTATGCACCCGAATATCTCTTTTTTACAAAAGTAAAAATACTATGTGGTTGTTTGATTATCTGCTTTTCTAGAGTTATGATATGATTACGAATGTCCCCCTCCAGTCTTAGAAATCAGGCATGTTCGTCAATGATGGAGGGGCCACTAATAAATTATAGGTTTGACTCCTGTAAGGAGATAAAGAAAACCTAATATTTAGTAGTGGCCCCGTAATCATTGACGACTGGGGCCCTCCCGACCATCCCCTTCCCATTCGTTGATGTATTAAGGATTTTGGTTTACTTGATATGTCAGTGAAGGAAGAATGACGCCTGAATCAGCGTCTGGTCAAAGATCCACACAAGTACATCCACGATATGATGGAAAGCTTATTGGATAGTTATTCTTATTTTCTTCTTTTTTTTTTTTTCTTTTTTACGAAGTTTTTTCGTAGTGAGAACCCAATTCATAATGACTGAAGCCATGAGTGAGGTCGCGTGCGCTCATGATGAAGGCTCCTCAGATTTTAAATGCTCTGCGCGGTAGATTCAAACTACGGCGGATTAGTGTTTGAAGAGGATGCCTTATGTAATAGCCTTACTAACCCCTTGCATGCCATCTATTCCCTTACAACCCATTCACAACCCTGCACCCAATGATCGTCAGTGCAAGGCTAGCCGCCTCGCCAGTGACTAACTTCTATTGCCATACTTCCAGATAAATGTGGCAGAGTTAGCAACCCAGTCTCCACCACATCCAGCAAACCATACAATTAACAACCAACCGATTAAAACCAGCTATCAAGGCACCTTCGGTTTTGGTATTAAGAACACCCACATCTGTCTCATAAACAGAGGGTTATTACAAACACTTGTGATATGGCAAGCCCCTAGCCACAGCCGCCGGACGACCATCCCAGAGAGAGGGCGCCCAGCTACCCCTTTTTACCCACCCGAGGAGGGAGACCCCCACCCCCCTGCGGAGGTATACCTGACCCCTGGTTTGACTTCCAGGTCATTGCCAGGTAGCACAGGAATTCTTCCTATCAATGAACTAACCAAGCATGACTAACCCCCTTACTAACCTCTATTAACCCACAATAACTCATTCACCTTTCTTGCATACTCAGATAATCAAATTAGCACCTCAGCTATACCATAGAATGAAGACTGAGCAATATAAGAGGGATGCCCCTATCACAGCTGTCCCAGTCCTCCCCACAAAGTAGATCCAGTCTCCCTCCCCTCAATACTTCCAGTATAGCCAAAATAGTACCTCTTACTAAGGCTCAGTTATATCACATTATGAAGGCTCCCTATAGCCATGTGCCACAACAGTAATCACCACCTTACCTAGTCCCCGTATCTATTGAGAGCTCAAATAAGTCCATAAGACCATAAGTCCATAAGATCCCTATGGCCTACAGGGTCCAAAACCGAGCCTATAAACCCAGCTCCAGCCCCCAGTAAAATCAGTTGAAAGATAGACACCAACCAGTGGCTGACCCCCTGAAGTTGACCTCTAGCTCTGCCCTTGTGTTGTTCCTGAGTTGTGAGATTCCAGAGCCGGCAGACTCCGTGGAAGATTGGAGATAGAAGCATCTGTCCACGTACAAGAATCTACGTGCACCTTATAACCTTCACACACACTAGTGGGTATATAAGCGTGTAGCCAGCACCGATCGCCAAGAGATCCGTCTTGAGAACTTCCTACATATGGACCACCTGGACGGCCGCGGAACCAGTCGTTAGCCCCCAACATCATGGACGCAAGATAACCAGGACCAGACCAACAAAATACTATCCAAGATTCACTTTATTAGTACTAACGTGTTATAGTACTAATTAGAAATTCACTTATTAATCTTTCTATGAAGTGGCTATATCTTTGCCCAGTGTAATTCATATATAACCATTCCATTTGGGAAGTACTAAGCATATCAGTGTTCATTAATTAACAGGCGACATTAACTCTCGTAATTACCTTTATCCAGATATTAAAACCCTAGTGATATCTAACGTTCGCCCACTGATTTGTGTTCTACGTATTTCTACCATAAGAATATAAAACTTAGATCAGTACCCCCTGAGGTTACTAGAATTCCCGTGCTCTAAAACATACGCGTGTCTAATTCTAGTCTGTGAACTACTACTTGTGCACCAGACCTGCCAGTAATAAATCTAATTAGTGAAATTGAATCCATAAATAACATTGAGGTCTTCCAGTATATAAACTTGCGAACCAAACCAGTGATCAGAAGAGTATACCTGAACGTTGGAAGTGGGAGACTAGGCTCCATCCAGATCTACTAATGCTAGCGGTTCATTTCTATCATTTGTCTTGTACGAGTATTCCTACTTTCCTATGCTCCCTATTAACCTACTTAAATAAACGTGATCGTGTGTCTTGTTACCGTGTGTTTATTTTGTGTTCTCTATTCCTCATACCTTGTATTGTGCATGCAGCCTTATATTCCCAGTCAGTTAGAACCCACATTACCCAAGTTAATCCTGTAGAAAAACAGGGCATAACATTGGCGGCAGCGGTGGTTCTTGATTCGGATAAAAGGTTGCATTACATTGCAAGTTTGGAACAGCCAGAACATGATAACATCATGGCGCACCGTTCTCACATTCCCATCCCACATTATGATGGAGAAACTTACGAGATCGAAACGTTCATGGACATAGTGAAACCCGTACTTGACCTAGTTTATACCATGGATGCAGAAAAAATAGCTGTGACATTAACGCACCTGGGAAAAGCCGTTTCCCTGGTTGCCTACCAAGTGTGGTAAGCCATTAACCTCTGAAGTGCGCATGGGGGTAATTGGAAACGTCCCCCTGTGCTGACGTATTTGAGGTGTTTCCGTCACTAAAATATTCATTGTGCCATTAATAGCATTAATATTTATCCATATGCGCCTATTATGGGTTGATTATAAAGGTATTAACCTGAAACAACAATAAAACGAGTGAAAACAGCGTTTGGATGGTCAAAATCGGAGATATAGCCCGCGAGTTGTATAATGTATGGGTGAGGCAATCTGCTTTCCCGCCAATTTCCCCCAAGGCCACTGAGACACAGTCGATCGATACTCTCTCTCTCTCTCTTGCACTCGCTTGCTATCAGTGATGACCACACCCTCCAATCGGATTTCTAATGTTAGCACGAAAATATACCTCAGAATAAGGGAATAACAGGGAAAATAGGTGATAACTGAAGGAGAGGAGGAAAGTGGGGAAGGAGGGGAGGTAGAGGACTGAGATTTTGCATGGCCCAGGGGCCAAAAAAAAAAAAAAAAATAAAAAAAAAAATATAAATTTTTTTTTTTTTTTCGATGTCAAAAGTTGATTTTTATTTTCTCTGACTCTTAAGAGTCTTCCCGCAGTGCGCCGGGGGAACTCTTAAGAGTCTCCCCGCAGCTCCCGGGTTAAGCCTTCGTTGGGCGTTTTCGTGGCCCACACCCGTATCCAAGACACTAAATTCGAAGGCGATCTAGATGCCACAGTGAATAAGATCGCCCAACACATAAAAGTTTCTTTCCCCACATTGACCAGAATCCAACAAGAACAGCAGATTCTGGTCAACCTTGTATCAATATTGCCCTCAGCAGTAAAAGACCATTTCCGTGTGCACGATTTCGTCGGATACCAAAAAAGATCTCATCACGATCCGACGTATTTTGGCAGTGCGCACAGAAGCACCCACCCAAATCGCTGTGATCAAGAGGTTTCCCACGCACCCGCAGCACCCCGACCACCAAAACTCCAAGAATGCCTACCCATCCTCATCCTTCCACAACAGACCCACCTACCCTTCCGGCAAGCCCCAACCCTGTAGACCCCGGTTCCAACCTACCCTGCCATGCAGAATCTTCAACCGGAACAAAACCTACAACACCTACCAAAGTAAAAACCCTACCTTAGTAATTATCAACCCCTATGAATTCCCTGCCTGTAATGCTCAGTGTGCCCTCCATCAAATTCGTGACTCTGCCAAACCTCGCCCCTTTACTCCTCGCATTTCTGTAAATGAAGAAGAGTTGGGACAAGAGGAAGAAATGGAGGAAAGGCACACTGGAGAAATAGCCCCTATCATGACCTCAGAGGATACCGAGGAAACCCTGGAGGAGGTAGATACCGACCCCCAGGATTTTTAAAGTACCCCCCGCCCAAGATGGCCTCGGCGGGGGACGCCATAACTGACCGCACTGCCCCCATTTATTACATGGCCAAAATCAAGGACATTCCTGTCCGCTTGTTAATCGACACGGGAGCTGCCAAGTCATGTTTGTTCAAGTCTTATTATGATCAACACCACCGACTATTTGGCCCCTTGTTAACTACCAAAGCAGAACTAATCTCAGCTGCTGATACTTTCTTAAATCTCCTAAGAGACACTTTGCCCCTATCAGTAACTACTCCTGCCCCCCATGCTCGTTGTTATCACACGTTCACAGTATTTTCCTCCCACTGTAAACATTACGATGGTTTCCTTGGACTTGACCTCCTTCAAAAACTCCAGGCCCAGGTTGACTGCGGCCAAAGGCTGATCTCATTCAAAAACAAATTCCAACTCAAAGCCTCTGACAAACCAATCACGCAGAAACCCATTCACAAAAAGAAAAAACACCTTCCCCCTCAACAAACCCTGATTCAGGGTTACCAATTTGCAGCTAGCACTAAGGTGACTCCTAAACCCTCCCCTTGCCCCGAGTTCTCTCAAAATATCACCCAATTCAGTAAAAAAATGCCTCAACAAACGAAAGAAGACAAGTCCAAGCAACTCCCTCTCGGTAATCCCCTCAATTCTCGTAACTCTGTCCAGGATAAATCCTCCCATGTTTTCAGGACAGACTCTGATATATGTAACCATAATTCTATCAAATGTTTATGTACACATGTTTCCAGGGAAAATGCCGACCTATGTACCCAACAATGTTTCCCCCATGCCCCCAGAAATGTTCAGCTATCCCACAACCAACAAAATTTCCCTTGTGACAGTTTTCCGTCAGTAGCTCCCTTCCCCCCCCCCCCCCCCACACAATTCACACCCCTAGAAAACTTCACAACCCCACACTTGACTCGCCCTCTCATGACAAACAAACTCACCAGTCCCAGATAACCTTTAACCAGACCGTTACTGCCACCAAGAAAATTCCCCACATTCGTCCTGTTAACAACCCCAAATCAATACACCAGTCCTCCACCAATAACCCATGTTCTACACCTAACTCTTCCCCCACCAACCCTCCGCAGTCCCACCAACAAATCCCGTTTTCTAACTCGCTCACCTCTCACCACCCTGACCCGCCCGCACGCGCCGTTAATCCTCCCCTCACGCGTGCCGACCGAGGGACACAACTATGTTCCCACCATGCCCCCAGAAATGTCCAGCTATTCCACACCCACCCCAATCCCCCTTGTGCCAATTTTCCGTCAGTATCTCCCTTCCACCCCCACACAATTCACACCCCTAGAAAACTTCAAAATCCCACACTTAACTCGCCCTCTCATGACAAACAAAACCACCAAATCCATATAAACTCCAAACAAACCGTCACTGCCACCGACAAAACTCCCCAAATTCGTCATTATAACCACCATCAATCCTTACATCAGTCCTCCACCAATAACCCATCTTCTATACCTCACTTTTCCCCCACCAACCCTCCACAGTCCCTCCAACAAATTCCGTTTTCTAACTCCCTCACACCGCGCCCCATTGATCCTCCCACACGTGCCGTTAATCCCCCCCTCACGCGTGACCCCCACCAAAGTGACCTTTCCCCCCTTATGCATACCAAGCACCTGCTCGCCAGTCAATCCCCCACCATCATTAGCCCAGCTGTAGTTCAAGATAAATGCCAAATTCCCCCCCGCCATCAAAAATGGGTGAACCTTCGACCCATACCCCAAACTCACATGATATTTTCCCCCACTACCACGTCCACCAACCCCAATCGTTGCCTCTTACAACCCGCCATCATTTCCTCTCGCATCAACCACATTCTCGTGGCAAATATCTCCGAGGAATCCCTGACATTACCAAAAGGTCTCATTATAGGAGACCTCGAAACTTTTGATGACCTCCCCATAGATTTTAATGACACCCCTACCAGCCTCCAATTGCCCCCTCTCCCGGACACATTATCCGACCACCAAAAAAACGGCATGTACGACCTATTGCTAGAGTTCAGTGACGTGTTTGCCCAACAAGCCACCGAAATCGGACAGACCGATGTAGAACAACACATCATTAACACCACAGGCCCCCCCCATACGACAACCATCCCGTAGAAAAAATCCCATGCAACGTCAGGAAGAGGAACGCCAAGTCCAAGAGATGTTAGAGGCCGGTATTGCCACCCCGTCCATTAGTCCCTGGTCTTCCCCTGTTGTCCTAGTCAAAAAGAAAGATGGGTCAACCCGTTTTTGCGTCGATTACAGGAGGTTGAATGACGTAACCATTAAAGACGCTACGCCATTACCACGGATAGACGATTCCCTTGACTCCCTATACGGATCCAGATGGTTCACTACCCTCGACTTGCAAGCAGGGTATTGGCAAGTGCCTATTAAGGCCGAGGACCAAGAGAAAACAGCATTTTCCATTAGTGGTGGCCACCACTACGAATTTAACGTCCTACCTTTTGGCCTCTGTAACGGACCCGCCACTTTCTCCCGTTTGATGGAAGCGGTATTACATGGCCTAACCTGGGAAACCTGCCTAGTCTATCTAGACGATATTATTGTGTACTCACCAACCTGGGAAGAACACCTCCTCAGGTTGAGACAAGTCCTTCAAAGAATCCGAGCCGCCGGGTTGAAATTAAAACCCTCAAAGTGCGAGATTGCCCGAAATAAGGTAGATTTCCTCGGCCACGTAATATCTGAACATGGTATTGCACCAGACCCAAAGAAACTTCAAGCCATACAAAACCAACCCCCACCCACCACCGTTAAAGGAGTACGTTCGTTTTTAGGTTTAGCCACATACTACAGACGTTTTGTCCCCCACTTTGCCACCATAGCCAGACCCCTCCACCAACTCACCCACAAAGACACCCCGTTCACCTGGACACCTGAAAGAGACCTCGCGTTTAACACTTTGAAACAAAAGCTAATCCAAGCCCCTATTGTCGCTTTCCCTGATTACCATAAACCTTTCCGTCTTTATACCGACGTATCTCTGTACGCCATTGGTGCAGTTTTAGCTCAAGTCAGAGACGGAGAGGAACATATGATAGCGTATGCCAGCTCCACCCTCAACCAAGCACAACAGAATTATGCAGCCACCAAGAGAGAGTGCTTAGGGATCATTTGGGCACTCAGCCACTTCCGGTCATTTGTGTTGGGCGCAAAACTCGATATAATCACCGACCATCAATCTTTGCAATGGTTGCGTAAATGCGAAACCAACTCAGCCATTTTGGTACGTTGGAGGGAGACACTAGAGGACTACGACTTTACAATACAGTATCGTCCAGGAAAACTTCACACCAATGCAGACGCCCTGTCACGTTTGCCAGTACCAAAAGACCCCCCCCCCCACCAACCTAGCCGCCTTACAAAACACGGAGCTTTTATCCACCCTCATCCCCTAACATAATTCCCCCTCAGCCCCCTCCCTAATTCAATCTTGGGAAGCAAGAATCAGATCACCCTGGATACCGTTAAATTTCTTCAGGAAACTGACTCGCTGGGGAGATCAACTCGCCACAGACTCTGGTCACATAATCTTAGACCCCACCATTGCCCACGACTACATGATTGCCATCCACGAGGGAAACGGCATTTAACTTGGACAAAAGAAGATGTTAAAAAATCTTCACAGATCAATACTGAACCCCCAACCCCTCCAAAATTGCACAACGAGTGACAGAATCCTGCAAACCTTGTTTATTGGGGAAGGATAGATCACGCACCCCAGGCCCAGCTGGTACCATGTCTGCTAACAAACCGTTCCAAGTCCTATCCCTCGACATCATGGGCCCGTTTCCTTCTTACGCTGGCAACCGCTATATCGTCACATTTGTTGACGTATATTCAAATTTTTTAATAGCCTGCCCAGTTAAAGACCACCCAGCCACCACAGTCGCCACACTGCTTGCCACAGAAGTGTTCCCTATATTCGGCCTTCCCCTTGCTCTTCTATCCGACAATGCCCCCGAGTTTAGTGGACACGTTTGGCAACAGTTCACCCAACAATGTGGTATTAAGATTAAACACTCATCCCCGTACTGGCCTCAAGGAAATGCTATATGCGAACGTAGCCATCGCACCATCAACAATCAGTTACGGACAAAAATGATTGCTCTTATCACCTCAGACTGGCCATCACAACTAAAGATGATACAATGGGGCATGAACACCTGCCCCCGAGAAGACGGTATTTCCCCTCATGAACGTGTTTACGGCGTACCCCCCCTGTTACTGCCGTTCCACCATCACGCTCACCTCCCCTCCACCACCTCCACAATTGACCCATTGCAACATCTACAAAACACCCTCCATACCGCCCAAACCTGTCAAGACACCAAAACTGATAACCCCGATGACAAAAACCCTTTCGCCATCCATGACACCATAATGGTAGCCAGCCTCCCTGTCACCAACAAATTAGGCCCTCGCTATGTCGGGCCCTACACCATCACACAAGTCCCAAACGCCTATCAAGTCACCATCGATTATCACGGCGTGACTCGCACGTTCCGAACTAGATTCGTCCGAGCGTTTAAACCTCTAAAACCACAAGACAATACCCCACCCCACACATCTGAACCGGAATTAAACACCCCTACTAACCCTTCCACTCAGGCTATGAATATTCCCATACAAACCCCTAAGGACCTAAGCCCTCCGACACCGAACAGACAAATCATTCCTCAACATACCCCCCAAACTAACCTCCACAAACCCCAAGCCCCCACTATCACACCCTCCTCCACCATGACACCTTCTTTCACTTCTGATAGTCAAGTACCTCCCCAACTTATCCAAGTACGAAAACCTCCACCCACAACAGAAACCCTCCCGTCTAGCCCTGAGATACCTCCCCCAGGCACCACAGTAAGAAAGCCACCCCCCCCCCACCCAAAACCAAGTACACACCCAAGCACACCACACAATCTATCTCAGTAACCTCACGCTACAACTTACGCCCACGACAAAAATCTTTTAAAACCTCCAGAAAACACACCCTGCTAACCAAGTTTCATAGGGCTGCCAGACCACTATCCTCCTCCTCCTCCTCCTCTTCTTCTTCTTCGTCGAATTCTCCTCCACAAAGGGAAAGAAGACGAATAATCACCAGTAAACACCATAAACCCTCTAACTATATTCCAGAAGTAACAACCCCCACCCCCCCACGAAAACACATACCTTCCTCTTCAACCTCATCCCCTCTCCACCCCCACCTCATTACCCCGAATGACCTGCTAGATCTACCCCCCCACCAAACACCCATAAAACCGCTTACTTCCACCACCAGCAAATCACCGACCTCACCAAAGAACACACCCCACACACGTCCCTACCCTCAACCCTCCAACTTAAATCTCCACTCCCTACCCACCCGTCTAGCCCCCCCCGCATCCACCCCTTTCCCCTCCACTATCCCCGCAACCCCACCCACACATCAACCAACCTCCTCATCTCATCGAACCCCCAACCAACCAACCCCCTAAAAAATCCCCCCACAAAGTCACCCCTGAGAGAACCCCCATACATACCCCCACCAAATCCTCTTCCATTCCGCCTACTACCCTCACCCAACAAAAACCTCCACACGCATCTACCTCTCAAATAACCCCCGACCTCGCCCCCAATAAATGCCCTTCACCTGTAAAACGTTCTTCCCCTCAATATAAAACATCGTCGAGCGACTCAAGTCCCACGACAAACATCTACCTTCCCACCAGGACCTCCAAAGGTAGAATAATCAACAGACCCATCAGATTTAAAGACAGTTATACAAAAACAACACCCCGTTCTGACACTAAAGACCCAAGCCACACAACACACACACACCCCCTCCTTCTCACACACCTTCACGCACCTTACCTAAACCGATCTTGCGCATTGCCTCACTATATTTCCCCAGCCTACAACACCGCCCAAGAAAACCCCCAAAACACCAGACTCATATCCCCCCTTCATCCCCAGCTCCGTTTTCACGCAGTAATCCCTCCCCTTCGGTTAGTAACCCATTCACCACACTAAACAGACCTCCTGTCAGTCCCACACACCTCACTCCGACCCCCACGGGGGAAAACTACAAACCATTCATACGAAAGGTTAAAGTAAAAACCCCCACAGGACGCTTAGCCCGTCTACAACGCCCACACCAAGCCCGGGCAACCGCCCTCCACAACACAGAGGACACATTCCTACAGGTATACATTGACCTGCAAAAGAAACCTGACCCTCGCTCTCTTGCTTGGTGGGACATTCTAAATACCCTCAAAATGACCCACCATGACTATGCTTCTTTTTACTTCACCCTTGAGGCTTGGGGACGAGCCTACAATGAAGGAGAGGGAAGTAAAATGCCCCAGAACGAGAAGCCCACCACAGAAGCTACGAGCGAACACCACACAGAAACACCCGAAAGAAAGGTCCACAGAACGAAAGGACCCGCTGACCGAGCCAACCAGTTCAGACAGGCCCAAGCCCGCAGGGCTAAGCAGCTCCAAACCACACCTGCCTACCCCTTCTAAACACTGACCTTTCCCACACCTCACATACACTACCCCTCGTGTCCTACACCTCTACCTACATGATGACGAACATAAATACACCGTACAGTTAATACACCCATGCCCTGTCCCTAAGTTAGGATATTAATATCAACATACCCTAAAATACCTTGTCTTGCCAGACTAAGTTTCTGAAGACCAATCGCCCCATAAATCTATGTATGTTCCTCCCAGGTTAAAACACCCATGCCCTGTCCCTAGGTTGAGCCAATGCCAACCAGTTCAGCCAGCCATAAATCTATGTATGTTCTTCCATCCGAGAAGTAATATGTTCACCCCTTAAAATACCTTGTCTTGCCAGACTAAGTTTCTGAAGACCAACCGCCCCCATAAATCTATGTATGTTCTTCCATCTGAGAAGTAGTATGTTAAAACCCCATGTCATAATTAATAAGAAACTATGATACCCACGGGTTCACCATTGTATATATAACCATTATTCCTGTAAGACCTAGACAGAGATAATGACTGAAGATGTTAGCCACCATGCAGTAACTCTAATTCTTACCCCAACCAGAGATTGTATAGATAACTTTTTTTTTTCCATTGTCTATCATAGTAGCACGAAACAATAACGAAGTACCCCTACGAACTGCCGCTTTTCTTTGGTCTATATTTCATAGAAAACGCAGTTCCCAGGGACAGCTAGATCAGCAAGAAATCGTGTCAAAATAATAGTGTCTATAACCCCTCGTATTGACGAGTAATAATACACCATGTTTTTCTCTACTTTTATCCACAGTCAAGCACACACCTACAGTTAACCTCCTCTTCCCCACAGCCCACAGTCCACATGATCCTATCTTTTCCAGACTCCTATACCACCCCGTATTTGCTCATCCCCCGGTAGCATTTGGCTAACGTACTTTCACTGTACTTTCCCCCCAAACTCCAATATCAACTGTAGCCTAATGCCACCCCCACGCCCGGAGACCTTAGGGTCAAATTTCCACGTAGCCCCCTGAACTCTCTCCCTCTCATTAACACCCCGCGCTCCTCGACTCTTTTCCGACCTAGCCTCTCCCTCATACCTCTTGAAAATCCTTGATTTTTCCGTTGCTAATGCTCTCCAACCTTTTATATATATACTCCTATCCAGCCTACCTTCCCTTAGTAGGCCGGAACAACATTAGAACTTTACTAACCCCTTGCATGCCATCTATTCCCTTACAACCTATTCACAACCCTGCACCCAATGATCATCAGTGCGAGGCTAGCCGCCTTGTAACGGGGGGGGGGGGATCGAGAAGAATCGGTATCTCTCTTTCTTTATCAACTTCCCTTCTTCTGCTGCCAACGAGAGAGAGAGAGAGGGTAAGACAGAAAAAGATGATAGATTAAGCTGCGAAGGTGGAAAATAGGTACTCAAGGATAGAAAGGAAGAGATGACGACCAACCCGTTATTGCATTCTAATTAACGAGAGGACAACCCTGTTTGGTTGACCCACATCCAACATCCTTCGAGGAAGGGGAAAGGCGGCAACTCCGACACGATGATATTACCAAAGAACCACAAAAACCCCACTGAGACCTAGCATATTCTCTACTTTCTAGATATCACATAAGGATGTTTTTGGGAACGGTAATTCATTCAAATTATTTGATCGCCCACCTTCAGGTGAACTGGCCGTCCCCATGGTTTTCTTATTCTTTATGCAATCGTGATTCATGCTCATTATTCAGGTACATTAGGACAGTAGGATAAATCGGAGGCTAGCAAAGACCAATCAAGAACTTCACCTTCAATGTTGGCTGACAAGACTTTGACTCTCGGTTAGGCTACGGGTACTACTCTTAGACCAATTTAATATTGACAGCTCCGATTTACCCTCCTGACAACACATTTAGATCCAAATAGGTACGGGAGGATAGATACAAACATATTGCAGTAATCTTAAGCTTGATATTAATAGAAGGAACCTTTTACCGTTTACAACTCTTAACATTGGTACCGTATGGTCCGTATCTAATTATCTCTATACCATTAACCTGGGACCAATCCATTACCGTACTGGGACAGTCTCTTAACCTAGGAGTAGGACTCGAATATTGCTGTCTGTATCCACCCCATTCCTCTCAGTATTATACATCCCAATTCCGCTAGATACCGGTATCGGCCAGGCTTGCCTTTACGTCTCTTCGGCCTACCGTATCCTGGGGTATAGGGGGTAATCATACGTCTTCCTGCGGTCCTTGAACCCTCGTACAGTACACGAGTTCAGCATCCTGCACTCAGCCAATGGGAGGGGTGAATCTCCGATTCTCCGCCATCAGCAATTCAGCATCACATCGACTCCGTCCCAAACTGGTTCCCTCTGAAAGGAGGGAAAGGAAGCCTAAGTCCGGAGAAGAAGCGGGGAATGATGACAGAGACTGGGGGTTAGGTAGGTGTCTCTCTCGTAGGCCTGGGGTCACGACAGTGAGGGGCCGAGGGCCAGTGCCAGGGATCCCGCCAAAAAGGGGGAGGGTGACCACAAAGGGTGGCGTCGCTTGGGTAGGAATTGGCGGTCTTTTTACACAAGGGGGCATTACTCTAAATTCGAAAAGGAAGGATTTTTACATGGGATAACAAAAGGGGGTAAAAGGATAAATTAGGCTTGAAAGTATTTTAGATAGATTTGAGAATATTAGTTCTCCTCCTGATCTAGGCTAATTCCCTCTTTACATAGACAAGGGTTACTTAACCCTTCTTAAACGATACATTTCCCTTAAATATAGGGAAGAGTGAATGAAGGGGAAAAAGTCTTACAGTTAAGTCAAACCTTACAACATATACCAAAAGGGAAAGTACAATTTCTTCCCGTTACAGCCTCGCCAGTGACTAACTTCTATTGCCATACTTCCAGATAAATGTGGCAGAGTTAGCAACCCAGTCTCCACCACATCCAGCAAACCATACAATTAACAACCAACCGATTAAAACAAGCTAGCCAAGGCACCTTCGGTTTTGGTATTAAGAACACCCACATCTGTCTCATAAACAGAGGGTTATTACAAACACTTGTGATATGGCAAGCCCCTAGCCACAGCCGCCGGACGACCATCCCAGAGAAAGGGCGCCCAGCTACCCCTTTTTACCCACCCGAGGAGGGAGACCCCCACCCCTGCGGAGGTATATCTGACCCCTGTTTTGACTTCCGGGTCATTGCCAGGTAGCACAGGAATTCTTCCTATCAATGAACTAACCAAGCATGACTAACCCCCTTACTAACCTCTATTAACGCACAATAACTCATTCACCTTTCTTGCATACTCAGATAATCAAATTAGCACCTCAGCTATACCATAGAATGAAGACTGAGCAATATAAGAGGGACGCTCCTATCACAGCTGTCCCAGTCCTCCCCGCAAAGTAGATCCAGTCTCCCTCCCCTCAATACTTCCAGTATAGCCAAAATAGTACCTCTTACTAAGGCTCAGTTATATCACATTATGAAGGCTCCCTATAGCCATGTGCCACAACAGTAATCACCACCTTACCTAGTCCCCGTATCTATTGAGAGCTCAAATAAGTCCATAAGACTCGAGATCCCTATGGCCTACAGGGTCCAAAACCGAGCCTATAAACCCAGCTCCAGCCCCCAGTAAAATCAGTTGAAAGATAGACACCAACCAGTGGCTGACCCCCTGAAGTTGACCTCTAGCTCTGCCCTTGTGTTGTTCCTGAGTTGTGAGATTCCAGAGCCGGCAGACTCCGTGGAAGATTGGAGATAGAAGCATCTGTCCACGTACAAGAATCTACGTGCACCTTATAACCTTCACACACACTAGTGGGTATATAATCGTGTAGCCAGCACCGATCGCCAAGAGATCCGTCTTGAGAACTTCCTACATATGGACCACCTGGACGGCCGCGGAACCAGTCGTTAGCCCCCAACATCACGGACGCAAGACAACCAGGACCAGACCAACAAAATACTATCCAAGATTCACTTTATTAGTACTAACGTGTTATAGTACTAATTAGAAATTCACTTATTAATCTTTCTATGAAGTGGCTATATCTTTGCCCAGTGTAATTCATATATAACCATTCCATTTGGGAAGTACTAAGCGTATCAGTGTTCATTAATTAACAGGCGACATTAACTCTCGTAATTACCTTTATCCAGATATTAAAACCCTAGTGATATCTAACGTTCGCCCACTGATTTGTGTTCTACGTATTTCTACCATAAGAATATAAAACTTAGATCAGTACCCCCTGAGGTTACTAGAATTCCCGTGCTCTAAAACATATGCGTGTCTAATTCTAGTCTGTGAACTACTACTTATGCACCAGACCTGCCAGTAATAAATCTAATTAGTGAAATTGAATCCATAAATAACATTGAGGTCTTCCAGTATATAAACTTGCGAACCAAACCAGTGATCAGAAGAGTATACCTGAACGTTGGAAGTGGGAGACTAGGCTCCATCCAGATCCACTAATGCTAGCGGTTCATTTCTATCATTTGTCTTGTACGAGTATTCCTACTTTCCTATGCTCCCTATTAACCTACTTAAATAAACGTGATCGTGTGTCTTGTTACCGTGTGTTTATTTTGTGTTCTCTATTCCTCATACCTTGTATTGTGCATGCAGCCTTATATACCCAGTCAGTTAGAACCCACATTACCCAAGTTAATCCTGTAGAAAAACAGGGCATAACATGCATGATTGTGATAATAATGTATGTGGTATTTCATTAATATTTAAATGATGTGACACGTAGGCCACTACTCATTCAGTAGGCTATATGGGACTAGGCCTAGTTATATTTGGGGAACTCATAGTATCATGCATGCATGGCTGTTAAAGATAAACATATCAGAAAATGTGTGTGATAGGATTAAAATAGCTGAAATTGTCTGTTGTGCGGTATTAAGTGATTGGGCTACTTTTGGGCGAGTTTGGAGATGTGATGTGCGCTGGCAACCTTGGAATACACACACACACACACACACACGCATGCACGACACAATCTATAACTGAACATTTTACCTTTATTAAGACTATAATCCACATTATATTAAGATTTCCATCTGTGAGAAACAAATATCTACCACCATTACTGCTAATGTGCACATAGATGCACAACTAATGTCAAATTTAACAAAGTTAAAATGCCCCAGAACGAAAAGCCCACCACAGAAGCCACGAACGAACACCACACAGAAACACCCAAAGGAAAGGTCCACAGAACGAAAGGACCAGCTGACCGAGCCAGCCAATTCAGACAGGCCCAAGCCCGCAGGGCTAAGCAGCTCCCGGCCGCACCTAGATACCCCTTCTAAACTGACCATTTTTCCACACCTCACGTACACTACCCCCTCGTGTCCTACACTCCTAACTACAAAGATGATGAACAGGAATATACATTCATATTAAAAACACCCATGCCCTGTCCCGACGTTGAGCCAATGCCAACACATCAGACAGCCATAATTATATCTATGTATGTTCTTACATCCGAGAAGTAGATGTTATATATCTTAGAAGTTAAAACACCCACGCCTGTCCCTAGACCTCGTATATCATTTCCCATGACGAGTATAGATATATGTAACCCGTGCTCAGTCGCCCCCTTGCATTGTTCCTCTAGTAACTAAGTGTCTCTATAATATTAACTGCCACCAGTATTGATACGACATAGCGGCACTGTCCTTGTGTCGTATTGTGCCAAGTACAGATCAACCAGGTTTCATCACCTTATTAGGACGACGACTATAATGTCGTCGTTCATCGATGTATGCAATCCTTAGTTTAAGTATTAATATTAACATTCCCTAACATCTTGTCTTGCCAGACTAAGCTTTCTGAAGACCCATCGCCCCATAAATCTATGTATTCAATCCTTAGTGTAAAGTCAGTGAAAATAGGCTAGCCTAAACAGACCTCGGATGCGGAAATACCCTGAGCCGAACAGGCCAAGGGGGATATCTCTATTGGTCTAACTGGTAAGGTGCCTGCCTCACACCCAAGTGTCGAGAGTTCGTGCCCCCACCAGGGAATGATATTTTCGTGAGGCTATTTCCGCATTTAATGAAGTTTAGGTGTGCTGGTTAAATTGTTCAGATGGTTGAGAGTAAGATCGGAGCTCCATAAATCCTCTTTCGGGTATGGTGTAAAAACCGATCCCCACAGTGTAAGGGGGGGTTTTCGTAGTCTTTACTTTTCTTTTCTAATGTTCCTGGAACTTTGCTGTTACCCCCGCCTTATTTATTATTTCTCTTTTCATTCCATTATTGTGTTTCTTCCTGACTTGATGATTGGTCCAACTTATTACTCTGGTAGCTTAATGGCCGTTGCATGCACGGAAATACAGGTGAATGAATGCAAATGGTCTAAATGACACAGGATAAATAAAAACACAATATACCGTTTGGTATTCTTAACTATATTAAAACACTGTAAAGAGAAATACACTTTTCACTGTGATACACAAATCAATACGATTATTACTTTAGTCAACCACGGAATATATCGGTATTATTGGCGCAATGAACTCAGTTACTTCTTATCACCACATCAAAGTTAACTAAAACCCTTCAACAGGTGACCCCAAGGCCACTACCCTAGTAAACACACACTCGGTCACTAGGTTCATAAGGCGTACAACAGCTCACACTGGGGGTGAAGGTTAGCTCAAGATTCAATAACACCAACAGCATCCTGTCTCAGTACAGCCACTAGGTCATGTCCACTGGGGTGGATACAGGACTCTCTGCACCTGGTACTTCTCCTGGGACTTCGCTCCTGACCTGGGACCTGGTATTAACATTACCATTAATAAAACTGACAAAATTCTATATCTTAATTCATATCAACATTACAAAAGTGGTCAAATGTATCAATTAAGAGACAACAAAAGGAGGATATGTACATTATTGGGTTACAGATAAAATTTACTTAGTTGACCCTCAAAAATATATAAAGAAAAATGGTCCAAATAGAAAACGGAGGGTTGGAGATAGATATAATTTACTTAGTTGACCCTCAAATATAAAATGGTTTAAAATAGAAAAGGAGTGTATACACACACACGACTCAGGAATGTGGGCTTACATTAAGTTACATACATGATATTGAACTCGACATACGGGATCTTATTGCTGTGATAATACTACACTAACATAATACAATTAACATTATTATCTTATACATAATTAATAAGGTTGGCAGGACAAATAATATGGAATTTGAAATCTAAATGATTAATTATCAGACGGAGTGAATAATTTCACCTTTGACCAAGACAAAGGATGTCGTATAATTTCGTAGTTACATATAAGAAACTGGGCATAAAAAATGGTCTCAAACTTATCTTAAGTACTTCACAATTCATTTCAACTCACCTTCAACTGAAGGTTTTATCTAAACACAACACAAAGGGAAATTTATACTGAGTTAATCCAAATATTTCCCCTTAGTCCGCCCGAGGCTGGCGACTGGGAGGGAATGACGCTGGCACTCTCGGCTCTAGGCTCTGTAGGACTCGGGGTCAGCGTCCTTTGTCACAACAATAACCATACCTTGATTAAATGAGCTCCTCAACTTACTTAGGAGTCTAATAAGACTTTCAAAGGATAATTGAATTACTTTTATATGATGCAACGAATTTCAGGCACAAACATGTGTGGTGTAATTCGATTTACGTTGGGTAGATTTGATTTACGTTGGGTAGGTTAGTTAGTTTTAGGCACATTGGGCGAACGAAGGCGGGTGCGCAGTAAACACGCGTGTGAGGATGGGGGTGCAGAGGTCGCAGGGAGCTCCCGTCGTATTTACCGAGTGTAGTGTTGCTGTGGTAGGTGAATAGATTCAGTCGAGGTCGGTGGTTCGTGTGGTCATCACTGTAGATGTAGGTTAGGTCGGATTGTGGTTTGAGGTCGCAGTTCCTGGAGCGTTGACAACGTTGGATGGGAACTGCTTGGCCTAGGCCTAGGCTAGCCTATACTGTACAGCGCCGCACAAGGATATTCTCACCGTGAGGTAAGGGTGCTAACGTTTTTGTATTTCAACCACAAGCTATCGAGGCCATACTAGTCACCATGTCTGGAAAAGGGAAGGTGAGTAGTGAAATGATGAAGTCGTATGATGGTAAGGGTGACGTGGTGGCGTGGCTAAAGAAGGCAGAGTTGGTGGCGAAACTCTTGAAATTTGACGACTTGGCTAGTTTCATACCACTGTACTTGGAGGGAGATGCGTTAGCCTTGTGCCTCGAAATGAGTGAGGATGATCAATTAGATGCTAAGAAGATAAGTGCTAGATTGAAGGAGGCTTTTACACAGGGAATGTTTGAGGCATATGGAAGGCTAAAGAGGGTGACATGGACAGGTGAGGGGGTGGATGTGTATGCTAACGAGATAAGGAGGGTGGCAGGGCTAGCTGGGTGGAAGGGAGAGGGCTTGGAGAGGGCCGTGAAGCTAGCTTTTATAACTGGGTTTCCGGACAGGATATCGATGGAGCTGCAGCAGGTTAAGGACGTCGAGTCGGATTCGGTGAGCGTGAGTGAATTAATAGTTAGGGCTAGAGTATTGGCGTCAGGAGGAAGCCGGGGAGTTGCAGCAGTTGCTACTGGGGGGCCGGAAGTGGAGGCAAGGTGGCAGGCTCCACGGGGTGACCCGAGTGGCAGGAAATGGGAGGCGCGTGGGTTCAAAGGTCGCTGTTTCAGATGTGGTGGCTCTCACATGGCAAGGGAGTGTAAGGAGCCGAAGCCAGCCATAATTTGCTATCGGTGTGGGAAGGAGGGTCACATAGCGAGCCGTTGCAACCAGGGAAACGGCTGCGCCGGAAGCTACCCCTTTAGTCGAGTAAAGGCGCTCCCAAGCTCCCTGCCAGTGGTGGAGGTACTGGTGGGGGGGAAAGGGGCAAGAGCCCTTGTGGATACTGGCTGTTCGACCACTGTGTTGGCCTCTCGTTTGGTAGGAAAGTGTGAGGGAGAGGACGCTAGGCTGGTCGGAGTCGATGGAAGAGAGATAAGGTGTGAGGGTGCCAGAGAAGTGGAGTTGACAGTGCGAGGAATCCGATTGCGGATCAGGGCCATAGTACTTGATACAGTAATTGATGGCATTGATGTAGTGATGGGGATGGATGTAATCAGCCAACTGGGTGGCGCTACGATTGTAGATGGAAGAGTACCGGTAACGTTTGGGAAGGTACCGGTAAGCCGTTCAACTGCCGAGAGTGGGGAGACCCAATGCGCTGTGGCCATAAAGTCGGAAGGGAGGGTTGTGAAGATGCTTGAGACTGAAGAGCTGAAAGATAAGTTCACAAAGGCAGCCGGGGTTGTTGAGCCAAAGAGAGGGGTGTCGAAGCCAGGAACCGAATGGGCGGCTGATCCATGCAAGATTGAGGATAAGGATTTTGTTGCGGTATTTGATGGTAGGAAGTGGGTAGTCGAGTGGTTGTTGAAAGGAGAGTTGCCTGTTTTGAAGAACAAAGTTGGTTGCTATGAACATGCTATGAAAGAGGGAGTGAGAGAAGATTTTGACAAGGAGGTGAAGAGGTGGATTGATGAGGGCATTCTGCTGCCATGGGGGGAGGAAGTGGGGAGTGGAGTGTTGCCGTTGATGGTGGTGGTTCAACCGACGAAAAACAAGGTACGGCCTGTATTGGATTTTCGTGAACTTAATACCCACGTGATGAGTCACACAGGCGATGACGTCGCGGATGTGTGCGGCGAGACACTCAGGGAGTGGAGGCAGATGGGTGGGGCCTCGACCATTGTGGATTTGAAGTCCGCTTATTTACAAATTCATGTGACAGAGAAGCTCTGGAAGTACCAGCTGGTGAGATACAAGGGGAAGACGTATTGCTTGACGAGGTTGGGTTTCGGGTTGAATTCGGCTCCAAGAATTATGGCGAGGATACTCAAGACAGTGCTGGGGAAAACGCATAAGATGAAGGCTGCCACAAATTCATACATTGACGATATACTAGTGGATGAGACTGTGGTGACGGCAGCTGAGGTTGTAGAGCACTTGGCTAGGTTTGGATTGGCCACAAAGGAGCCGCAGCCGTTGGAAGGGGGTGCGGCGTTGGGCTTGAGATTAGCGAGAGATAGAACAGGCGAGCTAGTATTCCAGAGAGGTAATGAGGTTCCGGAAATTAGGGAGAACTGGAGTAGGAGAGAGCTATTCTCAGCTTGTGGAAGGCTGGTGGGCCACTATCCCATTGCAGGATGGCTGCGGGTAGCATGTAGTTACGTTAAGAGGAGAGCGGAAGGTGCAAGATGGGAAGACAAGGTCGGAAAAGAGACAGTCACGATGATGCAAGACGTCATAGAAAGAGTGAGACGCGAAGACCCAGTGAGAGGAAGATGGCACACTCCGAAGTCGGAGAAGGGGGTCGTATGGTGTGACGCAAGTAGTATAGCGACAGGCGTGACATTGGAGATAGGTAATGTAGAAGTTGAGGATGCTGCGTGGTTGAGGAAGAAGCACGACTACAGTCATATCAACGTGGCCGACTTGGACGCAGTATTGAAAGGTATCAATTTGGCCTTGAAGTGGGGTTTGCAAGAGATCGAGGTTCGAACGGATTCTGCTACAGTGTTTGGTTGACTGAAATCAGTGGTGACGGAAGAGAAAAGAGTTCGAACAAAGGGAGCCTCAGAACTGATTGTGAAGCGTCGTCTGGGAATTCTGAGGGAGTTGAAAGATGTGTATGGTTTGCAGTTGTGTGTAGTTTTTGTGCCATCAGAGAAGAACAAGGCAGATGCCCTAACAAGAGTAAAGAAATCCTGGCTCGGGGTGCCAGAGGAGACAAAGGAGGCAGCTATGGTGTGCTGCATGGGAGCACCAAGTGTAAAGGAGCTACATCAAATGCACCACATGGGAGTCGACAGGACGCTGTTTATGGCAAGGAAGGTCGACCCTGCAGTCACGAGGGACAACGTTCGAGAGGTGGTGAGACGTTGTGACAGATGTCAGTCGATCGACCCTGCACCGAGTGTACATGTGTCTGGGGAGATTAGAGTGGATAATGATTGGCAAAGGTTGGCGGTTGATGTGACACACTATCGGCAGGGGCTGTACCTATCTATGGTAGACTGCGGACCTGGGCGGGTGGCTATCTGGAGGGAATTAAGAGCAGAGAATGCGGAAGAGATTGCAGGTGTGCTGAATGAGATCTTCCTAGAGAGGGGCCCAGTTGATGAGGTGTTGATGGATAACGGTACTGCTTTTCGGTCGCAGGCTTTGAAGAACATGCTTGATAGGTGGAATGTCCGACGTTTCTTTAGAGCCGCGTATCGGCCAAGTGGGAACGGAATTGTGGAAAGACATCATCGGACAATCAAGGCGATGGCAGAGAGGGGGCAGGTAGCGCCTATGGAAGAAGTATTTTGGTATAATATGTCCCCTAGGTCAGGTCAGGATGAGAGAACTGTACCACAAAGAGCAGTATTTCAGTATGAATGGCGACATCCATGTGTGGTGCCGATGGCCATGGGGGGGGGGAGGAAGGGCCTGCCTCTATCCAAATTGGGGAGGAGATTTGGGTGAAGCCCCCAAATGCAAAGTGTACATCCCAGTGGGGGAGGGGTACTGTGACGGACGTGCATTCCAGGAATAACCTCAGTGTCGACGGGATGCCACGTCATATCTTGGACGTCAGAAGAGTGGTAGAGTCTTCAACTGATGATGAGGTGGGGGATGACGAGCAAGAAGAGGTAGAAGAAAACGAAGTGGTACCACGACGGTCGCAGAGAGAGAGGCGACGGCCAGGGTGGATGGGAAATTATGAGACGGGAAGTGATTGTGAAATGGAGTAGGTGGGATAAAGGGACTGCGCGATGTCCAACGTACCTTAGTAGTACTAGAGCGGGATGCCAATAGGTACGGTGGAAAACTACTATAATTTGTTGTTGTTTTTTTGTTAGATTGATCTTGAGATCAGGGGGGCGTGTGGTGTAATTCGATTTACGTTGGGTAGATTTGATTTACGTTGGGTAGGTTAGTTAGTTTTAGGCACATTGGGCGAACGAAGGCGGGTGCGCAGTAAACACGCGTGTGAGGATGGGGGTGCAGAGGTCGCAGGGAGCTCCCGTCGTATTTACCGAGTGTAGTGTTGCTGTGGTAGGTGAATAGATTCAGTCGAGGTCGGTGGTTCGTGTGGTCATCACTGTAGATGTAGGTTAGGTCGGATTGTGGTTTGAGGTCGCAGTTCCTGGAGCGTTGACAACGTTGGATGGGAACTGCTTGACCTAGGCCTAGGCTAGCCTATACTGTACAGCGCCGCACAAGGATATTCTCACCGTGAGGTAAGGGTGCTAACGTTTTTGTATTTCAACCACAACATGTTAACTATTACTTATGATATCCTAGGTAAGACTATAGTTTTTAAGTTGGAGGTAGGACTCATAAATTTCCACCTGTCAAACCCCCTTGAGGTGGGCACTTGTCGCTAAGGCCTCAGAATCAGGGTGTCACACTAGAGACTCGGTTCAAGCAATTATTAGGCCAAATATCAGCATTATACTAGATTCACAAAGTTAAAGTTATGCTTTGCAATTAACTTTATACACCTGGAAGTGATTAAATGGCCAAAACAAGTAAATTTCATTCTAATTCCAAAACAACATTGCTCCGATTGTGACACCCCTTTTCTAAACTTAATAGAACAATACCAAACAATTATATTTAATATGTAAAGTTAGAATAATGACCCTCATACCTATTAGACACCATTGGGCCTATTTAATTATTTCTTTCTAGTCATTACAATTTAATATATGTCAACTGATATCTTAATCAAGATAATAACATAATACCGAACATTTCACCTAATCTCAACACTGACTGGGTCATTATTGGGCTTAAAGTGAGTGAACAGAAAAAGTCTTGGTGTAAATATTGCCAAAATTAAGCCTAGTCAATTTAGACCCCTTACAACAGGACAAGGAAGAGGATAGGAGAGAGCAGGGAGTGTTGTGAGACTCGATTGGGTTGGGTTGTGGAGTTGCCAGCCGCCCAAGCGAGTTGCCAACTGGGCAGTTTGTAGGTGCGTGTAGCATCGCTCAGTGAAGTTGACTCACCATTCCCGTTCATCTCTCTGACGGACTCTCGGTCGATTCGGCTCAAGCTTGTTCCTCTCTGTTCGTTCATCTCTGTTCGGAGCTTTCGCTTCCCGGAAGGTGAAGTAGTGTAAAGTCAGTGAAAATAGGCTAGCCTAAACAGACCTCGGATGCGGAAATACCCTGAGCTGAACAGGCCAAGGGGGATATCTCTATTGGTCTAACTGGTAAGGTACCTGCCTCACACCCAAGGGTCGAGAGTTCGTGCCCCCACCAGGGCATGATATTTTCGTGAGGCTATTTCCGCATATAACGAAGTTTAGGTGTGCTGGTTAAATTGTTCAGATGGTTGAGAGTAAGATCAAAGCTCCATAAATCCTCTTTCGGGTATGGTGTAAAAACCGATCCCCACATTAGGTTAAGTATCTTTATCCGCCATTGTGTTCACCTTTTTCCATTTACTTTTCCACAATTGTCATACGTCTTCCACTTGCCTCCTTCGTATCCACAGTCCACACTACGCCAATTTGCTTCGTGTCATACACCTCTTACCCCAACCAGAGATTGTATAGATAACCTTGTTACCAGTATCTGTCATAAGTACCTCGAAACAATAACTAAGTACCCCTACGAACTGCCGCTTTGTTTGGTATACATATTTCATAGAAAACGCAGTTCCCAGGGCCAACTAATAGTATCCATAACCCCTCGGACTGACCACATAATTCTATCTTTTCCAGACTTATATACCACCCCATAGTTGCATTCCCCGGTAGCATTTGGCTAACCTACTTCCACTGCCTTTTCAAACTCCAATATCAACTGCAGCCTAATGCCACCCCCACGCCCAGAGACCTTAGGGTCAAATTCCCCTATAGCCCCCCTGAACTCCTCCCCTCTCATTATAAGACCCTGCGCTTCTCTACTCTTGTCCGACCTAGCCTCTCTCTCATACCTCTTGAAGATCCTTGAATTTTCCGTTGCTAACGCTCTCCAACCTTTTATATATATACTCCTATCCAGCCTACCTTCACTTAGTAGGCCAGAACAACATTAAAACTTTACTAACCCCTTGCATGCCATCTATTCTCTTACAACCCATTCACAACCCTGCACCCAATGGTCGTCGGTGCGAGGCTAGCCGCCTCACCAGTAACTAACTTCTATTGCCATACTTCCAGATAAATGTGGCAGAGTTAGCAACCCAGTCTCCACCACATCCAGCAAACCCTACAATTAACAACCAGCCGAGTAAAACCAGCTAGCCAAGGCACCTTCGGTTTTGGTATTAAGGACACCCACATCTGTCTCATACACAGAGGGTTATTACAAACACTGGTGATATGGCAAGCCCCTAGCCACAGCCGCCGGACGACTATCACAGAGAGAGGGCGCCCAGCTCCCCCTTTTTGCCCACCCGAGGAGGGAGACCCCCACCCCCGCGGAGGTATACCTGGCCCCTGTTTTGACTTCTGAGTCATTGCCAGGTAGCACAGGAATTCTTCCTATCAATGAACTAACCATGCATGACTAACACCTTTACTAACCTCTATTAACTCACAATAAACCATTTACCTTTCTTGCATACTCTGATCACTAAATTAGCACCTCAGCTATACCATAGAATGAAGATTGAACAATCTAAGAGAGACGCTCCTATCACAGCTGTCCCCATCCTCCTCGCAAAGTAGATCCAGTCTCTCTCCCCTAAATGCTTCCAGTATAGCCAAAATAGTACCTCTTACTAAGGCTCAGTTATATTAAAATATGAAGGCTTCCTATAGCCATGTGCCACAACAGTAATCACCATCTTACCTAGTTGGGCGCCCCTAGTATGTATCTAAAAACCCTATTCTCTATATTTTGCAATTTATTTATCTCTGTTTTGGAAAAAAAATATAACATTCGAGCCACATAACATAACATAACAGGACTGCTGGGATCACTATACTCTTCCAATATGTTTTATCAATAAGTACCTTATTACAACTTTGCGATATTACAGGGTATGTAAGGTTAGCCATTCTATTTGCTTTATCCAAAGTTTCTATTTTCTGGGGTTTAATTTTTTGTTTAATATAATTAATTTTTATTCCTAGATATTTAATTTGTTTTACCACTTCTATTTCTCGTATGGTGTTTGGATATGCATTGTACATGATCATAAATAAAACAACACCTCTTTGTTTGATAATTTAGTCACCAAAGTGGCGACCAGAAGAATAAAGTGATCACTCTTTCTTACTACAGGATCTACCCTCGCCATTTTAGGGGTGTGTTATTCGAGGTTGTTCCCTGTTCCACCGCATTCCTAGCCAGTCAAGAAGCAATAGGATATGCTAGTTGTTGTAAATGCAGTGAAACATATACTGTATATATATACTATATTGCAATATAGGCAATATCAAATAATCAGGGGGAGAAGGGCCGTTTTTCTGATCCCGTTTCTTTCTCATCCTTATCCCCATTAGTTTTGAAATGTTAAGACTTTGCCCCACTTGTTTGTCGATTTTACGACCTTTCACCCATTTTTTTGTTTTCAATATTAAGACCTTTCGTGCTATTTAAGTGTCAATGTGTTTTCATGGCGAACGATAGTGAGCCTGTAATTTTGGAAGAACCGGCCTTTGGCCGGGACATTTTTCTACCGAAAAATATGAAAAATTATCTAGAAGGGGAATCTAATGGATGTTTTTGTAAGTTTGATGGAGGTCTAGGGAGGAAACTAGAACAATAATAAAAATATACATATATGAGGAAATAAATAAGCCCATCCCCCTAAGAAGTAATTAATAAAATGCAAAATCTGAAGAAAACCATTGATATTATTACAGATGGAAGTATGGTAAGTGATGCGAGACATATTATTACAGATGGAAGTATGGTAAGTGATGCGAGACATATTATTACAGATGGAAGTATGGTAAGTGATGCGAGACATTATTACAGATGGAAGTATGGTAAGTGATGCGAGACATATTATTACAGATGGAAGTATGGTAAGTGATGCGAGACATATTATTACAGATGGAAGTATGGTAAGTGATGCGAGACATATTATTACAGATGGAAGTATGGTAAGTGATGCGAGACATATTATTACAGATGGAAGTATGGTAAGTGATGCGAGACATATTATTACAGATGGAAGTATGGTAAGTGATGCGAGACATATTATTACAGATGGAAGTATGGTAAGTGATGCGAGACATATTATTACAGATGGAAGTATGGTAAGTGATGCGAGACATATTATTACAGATGGAAGTATGGTAAGTGATGCGAGACATATTATTACAGATGGAAGTATGGTAAGATGGAAGTATGGTAAGTGATGCGAGACATATTATTACAGATGGAAGTATGGTAAGTGATGCGAGACATATTATTACAGATGGAAGTATGGTAAGTGATGCGAGACATATTATTACAGATGGAAGTATGGTAAGTGATGCGAGACATATTATTACAGATGGAAGTATGGTAAGTGATGCGAGACATATTATTACAGATGGAAGTATGGTAAGTGATGCGAGACATATTATTACAGATGGAAGTATGGTAAGTGATGCGAGACATATTATTACAGATGGAAGTATGGTAAGTGATGCGAGACATATTATTACAGATGGAAGTATGGTAAGTGATGCGAGACATATTATTACAGATGGAAGTATGGTAAGTGATGCGAGACATATTATTACAGATGGAAGTATGGTAAGTGATGCGAGACATATTATTACAGATGGAAGTATGGTAAGTGATGCGAGACATATTATTACAGATGGAAGTATGGTAAGTGATGCGAGACATATTATTACAGATGGAAGTATGGTAAGTGATGCGAGACATATTATTACAGATGGAAGTATGGTAAGTGATGCGAGACATATTATTACAGATGGAAGTATGGTAAGTGATGCGAGACATATTATTACAGATGGAAGTATGGTAAGTGATGCGAGACATATTATTACAGATGGAAGTATGGTAAGTGATGCGAGACATATTATTACAGATGGAAGTATGGTAAGTGATGCGAGACATATTATTACAGATGGAAGTATGGTAAGTGATGCGAGACATATTATTACAGATGGAAGTATGGTAAGTGATGCGAGACATATTATTACAGATGGAAGTATGGTAAGTGATGCGAGACATATTATTACAGATGGAAGTATGGTAAGTGATGCGAGACATATTATTACAGATGGAAGTATGGTAAGTGATGCGAGACATATTATTACAGATGGAAGTATGGTAAGTGATGCGAGACATATTATTACAGATGGAAGTATGGTAAGTGATGCGAGACATATTATTACAGATGGAAGTATGGTAAGTGATGCGAGACATATTATTACAGATGGAAGTATGGTAAGTGATGCGAGACATATTATTACAGATGGAAGTATGGTAAGTGATGCGAGACATATTATTACAGATGGAAGGTGATGCGAGACATATTATTACAGATGGAAGTATGGTAAGTGATGCGAGACATATTATTACAGATGGAAGTATGGTAAGTGATGCGAGACATATTATTACAGATGGAAGTATGGTAAGTGATGCGAGACATATTATTACAGATGGAAGTATGGTAAGTGATGCGAGACATATTATTACAGATGGAAGTATGGTAAGTGATGCGAGACATATTATTACAGATGGAAGTATGGTAAGTGATGCGAGACATATTATTACAGATGGAAGTATGGTAAGTGATGCGAGACATATTATTACAGATGGAAGTATGGTAAGTGATGCGAGACATATTATTACAGATGGAAGTATGGTAAGTGATGCGAGACATATTATTACAGATGGAAGTATGGTAAGTGATGCGAGACATATTATTACAGATGGAAGTATGGTAAGTGATGCGAGACATATTATTACAGATGGAAGTATGGTAAGTGATGCGAGACATATTATTACAGATGGAAGTATGGTAAGTGATGCGAGACATATTATTACAGATGGAAGTATGGTAAGTGATGCGAGACATATTATTACAGATGGAAGTATGGTAAGTGATGCGAGACATATTATTACAGATGGAAGTATGGTAAGTGATGCGAGACATATTATTACAGATGGAAGTATGGTAAGTGATGCGAGACATATTATTACAGATGGAAGTATGGTAAGTGATGCGAGACATATTATTACAGATGGAAGTATGGTAAGTGATGCGAGACATATTATTACAGATGGAAGTATGGTAAGTGATGCGAGACATATTATTACAGATGGAAGTATGGTAAGTGATGCGAGACATATTATTACAGATGGAAGTATGGTAAGTGATGCGAGACATATTATTACAGATGGAAGTATGGTAAGTGATGCGAGACATATTATTACAGATGGAAGTATGGTAAGTGATGCGAGACATATTGCTAATGTTTTTAACCCCTTCTGTACCGGCAACGTCTTTTTTATTTGATTTCAGTTACATTTACACGATTTTATGAAGCTTAGGGAGGGTATATGGTAGCTAAAAGGATTAATTAAAATGTAAAACTTGTAAACTAAACAAACCAAAACTTGGACAACGACAATATAAAAGCAAAATAACTAATCAAAATTGAGATAGTCTGTAGCTTTTTATTTGGTGGACGTCCTTCCTAAGCTGAATCAAATCGTCTAATAGTTGCTGGAAAATAGTCGCCGGTACAGAAAAGGTTAATTAATTTTATATCAATATTAATTGGTGATAAAATTAGCTAGTCTTTGTCAAGTATAAAAAAAAAAAAAATCGACATTTATGCCTACAGCTAACCCTATTCCCTAATACAATATTTTTGAAGCCAGTAAACTGTGATGAGGTAAAAAGTATTATTTCGAAGACAAAAACATGGGATGGTTTAAGTTCCACTGGTATTAAGAGGGAAGGGTATATTTCTTTGTCGATTATTTAATTTATTTATTATATTTTTAGTTTCCTCCCTAGACCTTCTTCAAACTTACAAAAAACATCCATTAGATCCCCCTTCTAGATTAATATGTACATTTTTCGGTAGAAAAATGTGCAGGCCAAAGGCCGGTTCTTCCAACATTACAGGCTCACTATTGTTCATCAGGGAACAAATCGACACCTAAATAGCACGAAAGGTCTTAATATTGACAAATAAATAGGGCGAAAGGTCTTAAAATCAACAAACTAATGGGGCAAACATCTTAAAATCTGAAAACTAATGGTGCTAAACATGAGGAAGAAGGGGGGCCAGAAAAACGGCCCATCTCCCCTTAAATAGACCGTTCCCTACTTTATGGATAACTAACATATTTAACCCCTTCTGTACTAGCGACATCTATATCATTTTATTCTAGCTATACATAGACGATTTTATCTAGTTTAAGAAGGACCTATGGGAGTGAAAAGGATTAATTGAGATAGTTTGAAGCTTGTTAATGCTGGCAGACCTATTTAAGCTGAACTCTGTCGTCTAATACTAGCCAAAATAAAGTTAAAAGGACGGCACCGGTAATGAAAGGGGTAATTAAGGGGAGACTGACCGTTTGTTTGGTCTATTAATTCATTTATTCATATATGTTTTTAGTATCCTCCCTAGACCTCCATCAAGCTTAGAAAAAAAAACCCTAGACCCCCCTTCAAGATAAATTTGTAAATTTTTTGGTAGAAAAATGTCCCGGCCGAAGGCCAATTCCTCTTAAAATTGCAGGCTCGCCGCCAGAAAAAATCGACACCTAAATGGCACGAAAGGTCTTAAAATTGAAAACGAAATGGGGCGAAAGGTGTTAAAATCGCCAAACTAATGGGCCGAACGTCATAAAATCTGAAAACTAATGGGGCTAAGCATGAGGAAGAATGGGGTCCAGAAAAACGGTCTGCCTCCCATTAAGATATCCATGACCGAAGGCATTTCCCCAAATTAACTAAAATTGCTTTGTATAAAAATAATTATGAAACTTTAGTAAGTAACTATCGTCCACTTTCAATATTGTCCCTTTTATTCAATATTGGAGCGAATAATGTATGCTAGGTTGATGTCTTATATTTCCAAGTATAATTTACTTTATAAATGCCAATTTGGATTCAGAAAGGAATATAAATAATGTTGATTGACAACATGGTTGACAGTGTCAAAAGCTTTACTGAAGTCCAAATATAACCAGATTAAATTTTTTCCTGAATCAAGAGCTTCTGAAATGTTGTCAATCAACATTATTAATACTAAATGCATCTCTCCTCCTACAAACCTGATCTTCTTTTCCTCACCCATAGACTACAGTAGATCTGGACTGGACACGAAAATGGAACTTTGCAGTAAGGGACCCAAAATCGGAGAACGAACCCCCAAGTTCGAACCTCGAAACGGTGAAAATGTGATATTTTTGCGGTTTCGAGGTTCGAACTTGGGGGTTCGTTCTCCGATTTTGGGTCCCTTACTGCAAAGTTCCATTTTCGTGTCCAGTCCAGATCTACTGTAGTCTATGCCTCACCGAAACCCAGGTATCTGAGACAACTGACAGTAGCCTCTTCTCTGTATCCTCCTACTTTCTCTATCCTAGTTTCAAAGCCAAAGGCGGATGTTGTGCATACGTGCACAACAAACTCACTTGCTCTCGTGTTCCCGATTTCGACTCCTTTGAATTCTCAACTTTATGGCTCAAACTATCCTGTCATTCTCATACTAAATATTTCTGTGCTGTCTATCTTTCCCCTAACTCTACCGACTTTCCCAAATTCTTTGACTATCTAAACTCTAAAGTGGAACACATTCTATCCATCTCTCCTTTCTCTGAAATATCCATCTTAGGAGATTTCAACGTTCACCACCGTCAATGGCTCTCCTCTCACACTACTGACCAACCTGGTGAACAAGCCTACGTCTTCTCTATCATAAATGACCTAGAGCAGCTGGTCCAGCAACCCACCCGTATCCCGGATCGCTTCTGAGATCGGCCCAACATTCTTGACTTATTTCTGACTTGTAACCCTTCTTCTTATACTGTAAATCTTTTCTCTCCTTTGGGCTCCTCCGACCATAAACTTATCTCCGTCACCTGTCCTATCTCTTCAGTACGGCCACCCGATCCTTCCAGCCGGCGGCGCTTGTGGCACTTTGGCACTGCCGACTGGGAGGCTCTACGGCAGTACTTCTTTGATTTCCCATGGAATGACTTCTGCTTCCATGGCCGAGGACCCTCGGAGAGTGCTGAACGCATTACCGAGGTAATCCTCTCGGGCATGGAAGCGTACATTCCATTTTCTTTCTCTCAGTCTAATGCAAACAAATCTTGGTTTACTCATGTGCGCTTGTTCTACTGCTGTCCTCAACAAGGAGGAAGCATTCAAACGGTACCGACGCCTTAAAACTTAAGAATCTCATTCTTCCTGTTTCTGCCCGGAATCAAGCCAAATCTGTTCTTCGACTTGCCAAGCACTCTTTCATCAATAATACATGCACTGAACTATCCAACTCTAGCTCTTCCCAAGCTTTCTGGCATCTATCTAAAAACCTCTCCAACAATTTTTCTTCCTCGTCTTTCCCTCCCCTTTTCCACTCTGATGGCACAACCATCACTTCTTCCTCTGACAAAGCTGAACTCTTCACTCAAACTTTTGCTAGAAACTCCTCCTTGGATGATTCCGGTGCTATTCCTCCCTCTTCACCCCCCTCCCTCCTACTTATGCCTAATATCCTAATCTCTTCTAAAGATGTACTTTCTACCCTCTCTGGGCTTAATACTAAGAAGGCGTACGGTCCGGATGGTGTTCCTCCTGTTGTACTAAAAAACTGTGCTTTGCCTAGGCAAACTCTTTCGTCTCTGTCTCTCCTATAACGTCTTCCCTTCTTGCTGGAAGTTTGCTCTCATTCAACCTGTCCCAAAGAAGGGTGACCGCTCTCAACCCTCCAACTATCGTCCAATTGCTCTCATCTCCTGTATCTCTAAAGTGTTTGAAACTATTCTTGCTTCCAAATTTCTTAAGCATTTCTCTTCTCATAATCTGCTCTCAGATCGCCAGTATGGCTTCCTTAAG
>CM064508.1:45230781-45243281 GCA_032716605.1 Paralithodes platypus
CTGACTAGGACGTACTACCTCACCCACTAAATGTCCGCCTTGGCTGGGATCAAAACTAGGTCAAGCAGATTTACACGTCAGCGTGCTCTCCACTCGATAGCCGCGGCTCTAACATACATAATAAAAGGGTGATCTTATTATATATTTTAGTTATCGGTAAAATCTCCATTTTCTTATACGTTTGTAAATGAAAACGAATATTTTAAATGGGTAACTCAATGATAATAAATAAATGTCATTCCCATTATATCGTTTATTACAAGTAAATGCACGTAAAACCAGCTAATTTTTGTACTTTAGATATCAGAATGAATTTACCAACAATAAACAACGTTCAGTATTAACTTAATTTGGACCAGAATAACAACAATCAGCTATGTAGATACTTTAGGCTTTTTGAATGTATCAGATCGCTCGAGAAGGAAGACTCACTTTCATACTGGCTGTTGCATTAGCTGATTACGCAAGTTTGGCAATTCGGTCTTGGCTTCCAGTCTTATAATTGCACTTTGATTGTGATTTTCGTCTTACACAGTGATATTACATACGTGTTATATATAACCATAGACTACAGTAGATCTGCTGTAGGCTAGTCTATGATATAACATAAACAAAAAAATGATCAGAAGCAGAGACATTTGGGCGAGGGTGTCCAACACTGGCGCGGTATTAGGCCGTGGGTCCTATGGTACAGTCACGAAGGTAGAGTTTGATGGGAGACAAACCTGCATAAAGGAAAGTAAGGATATCGGTGACCTCCCTCTTTTCCTACGTGAAGCCTGCATGCTGAGGCGTTTGGGTGGCATTGGTGGGGCCCCTATCCTGTTCGCTGCAGCGTCGGACAAACCAATCATTGTCATGTCCCTCTGCACGGGAGATACAGTCCTGGAGTTGTTAGAGGACGATGTCACCCCGTTTTGGATGTGGTTAAATATTCTAAAAGGTATCATCCATCAGGTTTATCAAATTCACACAAAAAATATAGTTCATAATGATATAAAGTTAGATAATTTGTTCGTCGAAACTGATTCAGAAGAATTAAAAGTATCTATCATAGATTTCGGGTTGGCTAGTTTCTCAGGGCCCAACACAGGTTTTCCCACTGGAACAAAAACTTCATACAAGAAATATAAGCATTATGCACCGGAACTGTATCTTGATGGCTTAAGTTCCACTCAGAGTGACACTTGGTCGCTTGGTGTTATAATTGACAGAATTGTAACGGGTGTCACCATAGATGCTGACCTTCATCACATGGCAGATTCACTAAAAACTCTTCAACGGGCCATGAAGCATAAGGAGGCCATTTGTCGTCCCAGCCTTTTAGTAGTATATGAACAATTATCTGATATTTTGGATAGTTGTCTAGAGATCATGAATAGGCCAAGTTCACCGCCTATGGAATCTGTATTGAACTATGAGGCTGAGTCTGATGCTATTTGTTGTAAGTCGGAGAGCGAGAATGATGTATCGCAGGTAGTTAAAGATGATTCAGTCATTTGGATCGAGCCTATGAGTGCAATAAAGAGAAAAAGAAAATGTTATGACACAGACGAGGGTGGGCCTCCTAAGAAGTTCAGGGAAAATGATTCCGTATGTGTTATTATTATTGACGTTTAAAATATGAAGTGTTTTGGAAGCTGATACCCTAAATGCTGATTTGTTTAGTTTATTCTTTTAGGAAGATGGTTTAATTAATTTGTTAAGTTTATTCTTTAGGAAGATGGTTTAAAGATAAGTTTTTTGCTTATATTGTGGACTTTTTAAGCTTAGTTATTGGTTAAGGATAAACGGTATATGTGGAGGAATGATACCCACATAACCGAAAAAACGAATTGTTGGGAAGGCATGGGAAGTTTCGACTCTCTGGAGTCCTCTTTAAGTGTGTCAAACAGACACACCTGAAGAGAACTCCGAGTCGAATCTTTTCTTGTCATCACAATAAAACGTCTTTCCATCATGTGGGTATAATTTCCCCATTCAAGTACTCAAGGCACTGGATATTTCTTTCTGATGCACACAGGGTTTATTTTTATACTTAAGGGAGCCCACCTAGCTTTTTATATCTTTCTCTCCCTCTCTCTTTGGCTTGTATCCATTCGGCCCCATTCAGCCTACTGTTTTAAGACGTTTACCCCCATCCAGGTGTCAATATTTTCCTGGCGAGCGGTAGCGAGCCAGCATATATATATTATTGTTTTGACAGCAAGCTAAATTTTTACATTTTTCGATAGAAAAATTTCTCCGGCGAAGTCGGATTTCTCCATACAATGCTGGCTCGCTATCGCTCGCCAGGAAGAAATCGACACCTGGATGGGGATAAACGTCTTAAAATAGTTGACTGAATGGGGCCGAATGGATACAAGCCAGGGAAAGAGAGAAAGATAAACAAAAACTGTGACCCCCCTTAACCTGTTGAGCTCCAGGAAGGAACCCCTCTCGTCGCCTATTATAGTTATGCACAGCTCCAGCAACGAACCCCTCCCCTCGGCTGTTCTCCCCCTTACATAAGTCATTATATACTTCTCAAAAGCCTCACAGGGACCTCAAATCTTCACACATGGTACCTTATGGTGTGGGGCAAATAACCAATAGTTAGCAGCCCACGAAGACAACCCGGATCCACCCCATTTAGTGCAATATTAAACAACCAGGGCGACATTACACATCCATGGCTCACTCCAAGCTGGACACTAAACCTTATTATATAAACTCTTCACAGCATTCAAAAAAAAAAATCTTTTACATTATACAGCTCCCAAACTTTACACAATCCCTCTCTAATTACTTTGTCATATGCTTTCTCAAGATCCATAAATCCCATGTATGCCCTCTGATCTCTCTCGCATGTCTTCTCTATCATCTGTCTCACTGCAAAAATCTGATCCACACATCCTCTACCACTTTGAAAACCATCCTGTTGATCACTCAGTTTTCCATCGGTAATCTCCTTCACTCTGTCAATCACTATTCTAGCATATACCTTGCCAATCACACTCAGCAGGCTATTACTTCTGTGACACATTCGCTACATTCACCTTTACCTTTACACAGTGGAACTATTATTCCTCTCATCCAGTCCACTGGCATCAATCTATTTATCTAGGCTTCTGTACTCTGTACATACTTTCCACAGCCTTTCCATATTGTTAACACTATCGCAGCCGATCAAGCAGAGGTATCAGAACAATCCCTCTTGTTTGGTCACAAAAACCTGTAGTATGTGAGGCCCGATGCTCACCAGCTGAGTTCGAGACTAGCAACCCCCAATGAGGTCCGATGCTCACCAGCTGAGTATGCAACCCCCAATGAGGCTCGATACTCACCAGCTAAGTTCGAGACTAGCAACCCCCAATGAGGCCCGATGCTCACCAGCTAAGTTTCCTCACTAGACTACCCTCAAACTTAGAAAAACACCCCCTAGACCCCCAAGATAAATTTGTACATTTTTTGGTAGAAAAATTTCCCGGCCAAAGGCCGGTTCCTCGTATAATTACAGGCTTGCTATCGCTCGTTATAAAAACATCGACACCTAAATGGCACGATAGGTCTTAAAATTGACAACAAAATGGAGCTAAAGGTGTTAAAATTGCCAAACTAATGGGCCGAACGTCTTAAAATGTCAAAACTAATGGGGCTAAATATGAGGGAGAAAGGGGTCCAGAAAAACGGCCCATCTCCCGTTAAGCCTACTTAATTGCAACAGCTTTAAGCCTGTCTTTGTTGTTGTCAAGTTCACCTCTGGTAAAATCAAACCTACCTCTACCAAACTTAGGATTGCTCCTAGTAGGCTACAATTGATAATTTGGTCAAGGTGGCTCTGGTAGTCTGTCTTTTCTCTGCTATACTTGGGTTGTTGGTTGTTGATATCTAGGTCTTCTTAGGTGTGAGGTCTCTCTTGTTGGCTTCCGGGTAACAAGGGATCATCACGGTATGGTTAGATTGTCTCTTTTGCCCTTGTTGTTCTGGTATCCTGATGGCTGCTACTCTGACTCGTTCAATATTCTTCACTGTTGTTGATGTGGCTGGTTGCACTATATTTGTAGCATGCATCATAGTGATGAATGGTTGATGTGGGATGAACAGTTGATTTGGCCTGGGTCAAGCTGGGGGGGAGAGGCCACAGGAACCCCGGTGCAGAAAACTACTGCCAGGACAGACTAGAGCGCTCCCAAGAGAATACCAGATTCGCTTGTAGGAATAGTTTTTTTTTACACCATAAAACCTATTCCTACACGCTGACACCCGCAGAAACATTCATTATTGACGATGGTCATGCAGCGACTAATTTCATAAGAGTTAAAGATGGTTCAGATTCAACTATTTGATTTGACCAATTGCAAGTTTCAAGCTATAAGGAAATTGAAACAGTAGACAATATACAAGCTAAACTATGAATGTATTATAAAGGTAAGGGGGGTTATTTTGGAACTCTGATATCTTACTTTAACTCTTAGTAGCCAAACTGGGTTGGATATTGAACTGGTCTTCTCACAAAAATCCCAAGCCCCCACTGCTGGGATTGAACTCCGGAATAACCAGTTACTAGACTGGCACTATAACATACATACATACATAAACTTAAAGACCGAGCAGCAGAGATGGTATCTACCTTTTTGACAGTAGAGGTTCCCCACTTGTCTGAATTATTTCAGTCATGTGAGTTTATATATTCACCAGTTTAGCTTTATTACACCCAAAGCTTCATCCCCTTCCTATACTCTGCCCAGCTTTGCCTTCATCACCGTCTACTCATCCATCTGTGTTGGCTTTTTTACCCTGCTGGCTTGCCTGCCTTTTGGGACGTGGCCCCTACGGTGGTTGGCGATGGGCCTGGCACATTCGGTACCCAGGGCCACCTTCAGCCTCTAGGGGATTTGTTGGTTGCACTGTCCTTCCCTATTTTCTTCACCACGCATATATCTTCTTCCTGTCGGGTGTCATTGTTCATCGCATCACCTCCCCATTCCATCCTACGTGTCCTGCGAGTGTTAAATTGTTGACCCACATCTCCTCCTGGGTTCTAGACGTTTGAGCCTCTTGTTACCTGGGAGGTCACTGAGGCTTGGACCACACTGTGATATATATGTATGGGTGCATGGAGTTTTCTCCCACCACAAGTGAAAGTATTAATTACACATATTTTACGCACTTACATTATTGTTATCACGATTTGAGTCAAGCTATTCACTTGATAATGGTTCTGGACATAGAGGTCTAATAAAACTTGTGTCCAGTAACTATGTAAGGTAACGTAAGTTAAGGTAAGGAGACAAGATTTTTTTTTTTTTTTTTTTTTTGTCAGGGGGACCCGCAGAGGGCTGCTTTCGGGCAGCATGATATGAGGGGGTTATGCAGGGGAATTAGGAGCAAGGGACAGGATCGGGTCAATGATTAGGATGAGGAGTCTTATATTCCCATTAATGATCTAGAAATTGTCTTTTAATAGAGTTAGTTTACATGACGGATATGAAAATATAGAAGCTTCCGATGTAAATGCTTTGCCTTTGCCTTTTACAGTTTCAAGAGTAAATTCTTTTTCTTCTTCATTTTCCAACAACAAGATTCGCTCGAATGCTAGACTACTCGGCCCACGGGACAGCTCGGCCCACGGCGAGACAGCTCGGCCCAGTAAAAACGAGACAGCTCGGCCCCGTGTTAATTACGAGACAACTCTTAATTAACCTAACCTAACCTAACCTAACCTACACATTATGAATCGAGAGAACTAGCCTATGACATAATTATACAATAAACGAACATTTCGCCCACATTACACACACGCCATAAACGGGAGGCCATGTATGCAGCACCAAATCCTGCAAATCCTGTCCTCTGCGCATGCGTGAGAATCTTAGGCCCCTTGGCACAATTTTTTTTTCCTTTATACTATTATATTATCTTAACCTAACCTAACCTAACCTAACTTAAATTAACCTAAAAGTTGAGCCTAAATAACCTAATAAAAATATTAGGGAAAAGGCCGCGCATACACAGAGGACAGGATTTTGTGCTGCATACATGGCCTCACCCATAAACCCTCCACTTAGCTCTCCCCATTCTAATCCTGACTGGTCTCGTCAAATTGCCCCATAGTAAAACATGGGGCCGAGCTGTCTCAAATAATGGGCCGAGTTGTCTCGCCGTCGTGGCCGAGTTGTCCAAAAGTGGGCCGAGCTGTCCGAGCCGAGTTGTCCCATGGGCCGAGTCGTCCAGTCACCATTCGCTCCTGTCGACGCTGCTCTGATGCAATAATTACAGAAACACAGGTCCTACCTTACTACCAAAGCTGCCAATAATTCCACAGTGACAAGAGGTGTGTTAAACAGTGTCTACAAACAAATTATGGTGACTATTGAATTATATTTGATAATAGTCAAGGACACTACATCCGCCTTATTAGAAACAATTTATTAGGGAAAATAGCGACCAATAGAATCGCCATATTTTTCTCATTATAGCCCGCATGGAGGATTTTCATTATCGATTACTTGAAAAAACCCGATTTCAAAGAAAAATACACCAAAAATCTGTCAAAGATGCCAAATAGCGGGGGTGTGGGGGCGGCAGCCCCCACCCATACTAGGCTACTAGGATAGGTAGGTAAGGTTGTTAGGTTAGGCTAATGTCCTTTCAACAAGTTTCAAAGGGGTATAGGCTAGTAAACACTAGGATAGCCTATACCTGGTCAAAGGTAAGAAGAAGAGTCCTGATGTAGTCTCCTTGAATGTTACCGTAATCTTAACAATATTTGTAATTTATAACTCATGGTTGTTAAGGATCTTCTTAAACTGGGCAATTCTGTATAGCCTAAATATAATTATATCTAGCCTACTAGCCTATTCTAGGCTAGCCTAACTTGAATTTAGGCCTAGCCTTCATATGTTGCCTGTCGATCATAGCCTATTCTTAATGGATGGACAGTATTAAATTATTAATTATTATGGTTTTTCCACCAACCAACTTCATCTCTAAACTCAATTAATGAAATCAACAAATAGGCCTACATGTGGCACTCCAAGGACTCGAACCTAGGACAGTCTAAGGACACTCACATCGAAATTCTGCGCACTTAGGCCTAGCCTATGCGTTACGCTATCAAGACAAATATTTCAATGTGTAGGATCTCTAGATAATTGATATTATATACTTCATTGCAATGCTATTGGTCATTGGTGTTATAAGCGGCTTAGCCTACTGTTACAAATATATTAGGCCTAAGGTAGCCTAGGCTAGATAAAATAGCCTAGGCCTAGGCTAACAAAAAATATATTTAACTTCCTAGGCCTAGGTCTAGATGGCGTCGCGGCTATGGTCTATCTCCACCCATCATCCATGACAAAGTTGACAAACAACTTGAAACAAGATCAGATTAAGCCTACTTAGGCCTAGGCCTACTTACTTACTTTTTTTTTTTTTTTTTTTCTATATTCCAACTACTCCCTCTCGGGCATAGGCTGAGAGCCTGTACATTCCACCGCTCAACACGGTGAAGCCCGTGAGGTCTTGTTCCAGTCTGGGGAGTGAGACATGTGAAGCATCCATCATGGCTCGAAGCAGCTCCATCTCTGAAGCGGCCGGTTGCTTCGCTCAAGTGCTTCACCGTCTCACCCTCCAGACTCAGACCCTCACTCTCAGAACGCCACCTATTGAGCAGTGAACTCACTAGGCATTGTCCCCCTGTAACATATTTTGAATATGGGAATATTCATACAGTGTTATTTAATCAGGGAACAATGAGGTTTAGTTCGCCACTGCTAGTAGCACCGAGGAGCGTGCCGCCCCTCGTTCTGGGTGGTGATTAGATGCAGCAGACTGTTCGAAGGGGAAGCACGCTCCCCTGCGAAGATGGGCTCGTCTGGCACTTTTTGCAGTTTGACATCGAGGCCGCTCTCTTGAAGTTGTCTAACGAGACGCCCCTCATGTCTCTTACTCGCCGCGGGAGTTTGTTGAAGAGACGTGAGCCTCTGTGTGATAACCAGCCCTCTCGCAGAGAGCTCATAGATAGCACCCCTGTTATTCATCCGGGGGATATCGCATTCCCAGCCTCTCCTATCACTGAATTTCATGGCTATCGGGGTATGTATGTTTGGCATTACAGTAAACCTCTGCGATTTTCCATGTGTATATTATTAGGTAACGTTCTCTTCTACGCTCCAACGAGTAGAGTTTCAGTGTTTTTAAACGCTCCCAATAGTGTAGCTGTTTTACCGAACTTATATGCGAAGTGAAATTCTTGGTAGTTCTGCATAACTACAACTCCTGTTATTTTAGGTTTTATTTATTTTATTTTTGTATTTTAATGCTTTGTAAGTGTGTATTTTATTATTAGAGAGTGCGGAAAGCACTTTTTATTAGCATTTGCATTGTTAATTGTAATTCAGATACACCAACAATCTAGGAGTTGACTCGATTTAGTCAACTTTGAAAAGACATTAGCCTAACCTAACAACCTTACCTAACCTATCCTAGTATTATGAGTGGGGGCTGCTGCCCCCACACCCCCGCTGATTGGGTATTAAAACTATAAAAATTTGATGGGATAAAGTCTATGGTGTTTAGGCCTACTCTGCAATCTTCAGCTTTGGCTGTCGATAATAGGAAAGTGCCAATAAAACTGTACTGACTTCTTGTAGGTGAAGCTCCACTCTGATTGGCTACTAAACATCGGGGAGGAGCCTCCAATGTAAATAAAGTGTCCTGGACTGGCTGTACAAAAATAACTGATAATGTTATAGGGGAGTGAAAATCAAATTGACAAAATAAAAAAAGTACCGGTAGCACTTATCCGCACATCAGTAAGGTCCTCTGAGTAAGGTAGGAGCAAACAAATTTAATTCCATGAGACAGGAATCCCGTAATCGAGGAGTTGTTGTTCTGCAGAATAGCCAAATTCTTTTGTACACTCTCTAAGTAATTTATTTCACATGCCTTGTATAGATACTCACAGATACTCACAGATGATGTTCTGGAAGAGTCTGAAGAATTTAAAGTCTGTAACTGTTACGTCCGACTCCCATGGGCTCTTTGGCCAAACCAAGGGACCAAACCCTTGACTTCGGGAACAACGGACGTTGCGTGCGTTGTCACACGCAATACGTAGCGCTACAATTCAATATTGGAAGAGCCACGGCGGTCGAGTGGTGAGCACGCTCACGTGTGAATTTTCTCCTTCTTCTTCTTCTTCTTTCGAGCTCGCCCGCAGACCGTGTAGATCAACAGGGCTGACCTTTGTATCGGTACTGGCTCAGAAACGTTAGTAAGAGGGAAAGTTTAGAGTAGAAGGATAGTACTAGGGACAGTTTTTTTGGACCTACCTACAACGTCCTCCCCCTTGGGTCCTAGACCTGGGTTCGATCCAAGCTCAGGTGGACATTTAGTGGGTGTTGTAGTACGTCCTAGCATGTTTCACATGCTTGCACCCAGTCGGGGGACATCTCGACGACGTATACAGACTAATAACACACATAACAAAGCCAGCGACCTCGCTGGTGTAGTGACTAGCGTCTCGGACTTCCACCCAGAAGGCCCGGGATCGCGCCCACGCTCGGTGCATTAAAGATTTTTCACAAGCACTGAGTCGCTACCATCCCTCATGAGCAAGGGGATGGGGAACCCCAATGGAAATACGCTTAATCGGCCTTATTGGGCTATCCTTAGCTGGTTTAGCATGCGCTAGCTTTAAGAACTATTATTATTATTATTATTAACATTCCAACAGCTTACTCTCTCTCCAACACCCCTTCTCCCCTCTCTACACTCTTTAGAAAAATAGGAAAAGTATAATGTAGATACGAGGTGCCATTGTAAAGGTTTATCCCTCAATACCTTCACCTGACCTGACCTAGTGGTCTAGTGGAGAGCACACTGATGTGTGAATCTGCTTGACCTGGGTTCAATCCCAGCCTAGGCGGACATTTAGTGGGTGTGGTGTGGTGTGGTGGGTGTTTATAGACCTGCAAAACCCTTTACTGCTCTTTAGTGAGACCTCATCTTGAGTATGCAGTACAGAGTTGGTCACCCGGCCTACTACAGGAAGGATATTCTGGAATTAGAATAGGTTCAGAGGAGAATGACCAAACTTGTACCCGAACTAGAGGACCTTGACTATGAAGTAAGGTGTGAACGACTAGGGCTGACCGCTGGAGAAGAGAAGACAAAGAGGAGATCTAATTGAAACCTATAAAATCCTGAAAGGGGTAGAAAATGTTGAGCATCAAGCCTTCTTTAAATTCATTGAGAACAAGATCGAACACACGCAAGCTAACTAAAAAAAGGTCACTGTAGAACTCTAGTCAGGGCGAATTCTTTCAGTGTGAGAGAGATGTAATCACTGCCCCCACAAGCGGTGCTTTTAAAACTAGATTGGACCAGTGCGCATGGTCTACATCAAGTTAAGTGTATCTCAATTTGAATCCCTACCTTGTATCTGTACACTTATAGACATGCAATAGTTATATATATGTTGGAGAACTGTATTGTTATTAGTAAGTAATCGTAAGCTAATTATGAACTTTTTTATTTACAAGTTTTCACATTCGTACTCAAAACGACCGAGAGAGGGGAGCAATTACAAGAAAGTCTCTTAACCTCCCATATTATTGAAATAAGTAAGCTTGAAATAGGTAAGCTTGGTAGTAGACTAGGGTGTTTCACATGCTCTCACCCAGTCGGGGGAAACCTTGACGACGTCAGGGGAAGGTATTGAGGGATAAGTCTTTACAATGGCACCTCGTAGCTACTTTCTACTTTTCCTATTTTCTGAAGAGCGTAGAGAGGGAAGAAGGGGTGTTGGAGAGAGAGGCAGCTGTTGGAGTGGCTGTGTTATGCCCGCTGGAGGGACGCGGCACCCATGGTGGTTGGCTCTGGTACTGGCAAAATCCTCGGCTTTCTTCGGGATTCCTTGTGGGCCCCACCTTCCCCGTCGGTGCCAGGGCTGCCTTCAGCCTCTGGTGTTTGTGTTGGCCCCTCTGTCGTCGTCTCTTCACTTCACTACACGTCTTTTTCCTGTCGGGTGCCATTGTTCATCGCTTCATCTTTCCCTTCCATCCTCGTGTCCTGGGAGTGTTGTTTCTCTTTTGCTGCCCCTCCTGGGTCCCATGATGTATGAGCCTCCTTCCTGGGAGGCGGCGGAGGCCGCTGCGGCTCTAGCCGACACCGTGTCAGGGTTAATAGGGCATGCCCTCACAACTCTTAAATCAAGAATCAAGATCAAGAACCCCTCCCCACCACTCGCACTCTTTATCTGCAAGTTGTAATATCTGGCAAGCAGCAACCATAGATTTTTTTTTTTTTTTTTTTTTGCTAATGGTGTAATGGTTAGTGTTTAAGATCTGTGTGTGGTAACCCAGGTTCGAATCCCGGTGGATCACATGCTTTCATTGATTTCTTTGGAAGGTGTTTGGTGTTGGGAGTGAAATTAATAAATTAGAATATTAAAATTTATGAAAAATTAGCATTAATTTGTTTATGACAGTTTTGTTATCTCCAACAAGACGAAGTTTTGTGGAGATTATGTGTTAGTAGTTGTGTATCTGTAAGTAAGACTTGGAGAAAATATTGGAAAATTGTAGATGGAACTTCATGCGGAAATAAAATAGAACAAATAACTGTTGGTCAACATCCAATGCCCTCCATTCCTGCACCCCCCCCCCCCCCCTTCCCTGACAATCAACAATGATGATATGTATTACTTGTTCGAATGTCACGATATTCACTGTGATCAACATTATAGTTACAGAAGAACGTAACAAGTATAGTTTGATAAGGATTGGTTATATTTGCATGCTACAAATTAGCTTCCAAGGATTGTACATATGGCAGGCAAATGTGCACTATTAAAGTCGATGTCACACGAAGGCCTTTCCCGTCAACTTTTCCATCAATTATGGTTTGACAGCTTCAAAATTTACGTTTATCATAATTAAGCTGCCTAATATAATCAACCTTCAGTCTAGTTGCCGATACCAGTGCATAAAAGTCCAGAAATATTATAAGAAAAAACTTGCTCGTGTAAAATTGACGAAAAAAGCGCTCGTGTGACACCGCCTTAACCCCTTCAGTACCGGCAACGACGTTTTATTTTATTTCAGCTACACTTAGACGATTTTATGAAGCTTTGGAAGGATATGTGGTAGCTAAAAGGGTTAATCGAGATAGTTTGTAGCCTTTTAATGGGTATACGTCCTTCATAAGCTGCATAAAATCGTCTAATAGTTTCCGAATATAATGAAAAGGAGTCGCCGGTACTGAAGGGGTTAAGGTTTATATTTTCCATGATGTATAATCTTCCTTTATTTACTTTCTTGGTCGGCGTATTTCTTCCATTAAAATATACAGACTAACAAAGCCACTCCAACAGCTTCCTCTCTCTCCCCTCTCTATACTCTTCATAAACAAAGGAAAAGTAGAATGTAGATACGAGGTGCCGTTGTAAAGGTTTATCCCTCAATACCTTCATCTGATCTGAAAGGAGCGCAGAGGTTTGTTTTGGGTGGCAT
>CM064508.1:45245781-45337238 GCA_032716605.1 Paralithodes platypus
GAAGGATATCTACGGACCAAACTAAAAACCTCCCCTTAATTTAATTTTAGGTGTTTATACATGCACTACAACTGTATTGTAGCTGGTAATTCGAATATACATCGATGTTTACAGCTCCAACTTCCTTGTAGAACGAAACTCGCTACTGGCTATCAATAAGCGAGTTGTTCACAGCTATCCAAATATATAAATCAATAATTTATGGGGGGTGACCTGCTTTTGGTTATTTCTGTCCTATTCTCTCTTTCTCTGGCTTGTATCCATTCGGCCCCATTCAGCCAACTATTTTAGGACGTTTATCCCCACCTAGGTGTCGATTTCTTCCTGGCGAGCGATAGCGAGCCAGCATTATATGAAGAAATTCGGCTTCGCCGGAGAAATTTTTCTATCGAAAAATGTACAAATTTAGCCTGCTGTCAAACAAAAATAAATAATATGCTGGCTCGCTACCGCTCACCAGTAAAAAATTGACACCTGGATGGGGATAAACGTCTTAAAACAGTAGGCTGAATGGGGCCAAATGGATACAAGCCAGAGAAAGATAGAAAAGGACAGAACAAAAACAGGTCACCCCCCTTAATTAATTTATAGATGTTTATATTTTGTTGGTGTACAATATTGGAGAGAAGAGTGGTGTGCTTGTTCAGTGTAATGACGTGGATAGGAGGAGGAGGAGGTGTTTGTGAGAGCTAGCTGGATTACTCTGTGTAGGTTAAACACAAACAGAAACAGTGAGGGAAGCCAAACAAATGAAACAGGAGTTCCAGCAACTCCTTATCACATACCTATATGAGGCCTCCTCTGGGTATTGCCCTGCTCGATTGGTGTCTACAATCTCCCCAATCCAAACAATTACGTATGGTCACAATTACGTATGGTCACAATTACGTATGATCACAATTACGTATGGTCACAATTACGTATGGTCACAATTACGTATGGTCACAATTACGTATGGTCACAATTACGTATGGTCACAATTACGTATGGTCACAATTACGCACAGGTTTACTAATACACAATTACGCACAGGTTTACTAATACACAATTACGCACAGGTTTACTAATACACAATTACGCACAGGTTTACTAATACACAATTACGCACAGGTTTACTAATACACAATTACACACAGGTTTACTAATACACAATTACACACAGGTTTACTAATACACAATTACACACAGGTTTACTAATACACAATTACGCACAGGTTTACTAATACACAATTACACACAGGTTTACTAATACACAATTACACACAGGTTTACTAATACACAATTACACACAGGTTTACTAATACACAATTACACACAGGTTTACTAATACACAATTACGGACAGGTTTACTAATACACAATTACGCACAGGTTTACTAATACACAATTACGCACAGGTTTACTAATACACAATTTTATTTTTTTATTTTATTTTTCTATGTGATTGAGGGAGGCAATAATAATAATAATAATAATAGGCATAACTGCCTATAGCGAGTGCCTCCCCCATAGTTGAAAGAGTGACAGGGCCAAAATCAAGGGACGTTCGAGCCAAAATGCCTGGACACACGGAGTTTGAAGCAATTTAAGTCATAGGAAGAGGGAAAGACTGATTCTGGGAGAGAGTTCCAGAGCTCAGCTGTTGAGTAGAAGAAAGTTTGAGAGTAACGTTTCACTCTTGGGTTGGAGAGTTGCACAGAGTAGGGGTGGGATTGAGTTGCAAGACGGGTACCACGTGCCCTACGTAAAGGAGGTGGTATGCACTGGGATAGCTCTGAGGAACACTGATTATTATAGTAGCGATAGAATAGCGAGAGAGATGCAACATTGCGGCGGAGAGAGAGAGATTGCAGAGAGTTGGTGAGTGGACGGGAGTTAATGATACGAAAGGCCTTCCTTTCAACTTTGTCTAGGAGAGCGGTGTGAGAGGAACCTCCCCACACATGTGAACAATACTCAATACAAGGGCACACTATGCCCCTGTACAGAGCAAGAAGCTGTGCAGGGGAAAAGAACCCCCTAAGGCGGTTGAGCACACCCATCTTCTGGGAGGCTGCCTTAGCAAGACTGGTAATATGGTCCTTCCAAATGAGAGCAGAAGAAAAAGAGACACCAAGAATATTGAGAGAAGATGAAGGGTTGATTTTTGTATTGCTGAAGAATAAGGGATAGTCCGCTGGGAGATCCTGACGGGTAGATAGATGGAGAAATTGGGTTTTGGAAGCATTAAAGTTAACAAGGTTTTCTCTGCCCCAATTGGAAATAGTATTTAGATCAGAATTTAAGAGTTCTATGGCTTCATTACGTTTGTCGTTGAGGGATTGCTGGCTGGGGCGTTCTGAAAAACTAATGGAGTAGTGTAAGGTTGAGTCGTCTGCGTATGAATGGATGGGAATTAAGGTACAGTTAAGGAGATCATTTATAAAAATTAGAAAGAGAATAGGAGATAGGACAGATTACGCACAGGTTTACTAATACACAATTACACACAGGTTTACTAATACACAATTACGCACAGGTTTACTAATACACAATTACGCACAGGTTTACTAATACACAATTACGCACAAGTTTACTAATACACAATTACACAAATTTACGCACACACTTTAAAAAACACACGCAGATCATTTAAGGGAGCCCACCTCTTTCTCTCCCTCTCTCTTTGGCTTGTATCCATTCGGCTCCATTCGGCCCCATTCAGCCTACTTTTTCAAGACGTTTACCCCCATCCAGGTGTCAATATTTTCCTGGCGAGCGGTAGCGAGCCAGCATATGTATATATTTGTTTTGACAACAAGCTAAATTTGTACATTATTCGATAGAAAAATGTCTCCAGCGAAGCCAGATTTCTCCATAAAATGCTGGCTCGCTATCGCTCGCCAGGAAGACATCAACACCTGGATGGGGATAAACGTCTTAAAACAGTTCGCTGAATGGGGCCGAATGGATACAAACCAGGGAAAGAGAGAACAGGAGAGAGATAAAACAAACAAAAACGGTGACCCCCCTTAACAGTCTTACGCACACACAGTTACACACATTTACAAGTACGCACTTTGAAATACACACACGTATAATGTAGATAATTACAATACACACACGTATAATGTAGATAATTATAATACTGTTACACACACGTATAATGTAGATAATTACAATACACACACGTATAATGTAGATAATTATAATACACACACGTATAATGTAGATAATTACAATACACACACATATAATGTAGATAATTACAATACACACACGTATAATGTAGATAATTACAATACACACGTATAATGTAGATAATTACAATACACACACGTATAATGTAGATAATTACAATACACACACGTATAATGTAGATAATTATAATACACACACGTATAATGTAGATAATTACAATACACACACGTATAATGTAGATAATTACAATACACACACGTATAATGTAGATAATTACAATACACACACGTATAATGTAGATAATTACAATACACACACGTATAATGTAGATAATTACAATACACACACGTATAATGTAGATAATTACAATACACACACGTATAATGTAGATAATTACAATACACACACGTATAATGTAGATAATTACAATACACACACGTATAATGTAGATAATTATAATACACACACGTATAATGTAGATAATTACAATACACACACGTATAATGTAGATAATTACAATACACACACGTATAATGTAGATAATTACAATACACACACGTATAATGTAGATAATTATAATACACACACGTATAATGTAGATAATTACAATACACACACGTATAATGTAGATAATTATAATACACACACGTATAATGTAGATAATTACAATACACACACGTATAATGTAGATAATTATAATACACACACGTATAATGTAGATAATTATAATACACACACGTATAATGTAGATAATTACAATACACACACGTATAATGTAGATAATTATAATACTGTTACACACACGTATAATGTAGATAATTACAATACACACACGTATAATGTAGATAATTATAATACACACACGTATAATGTAGATAATTACAATACACACACGTATAATGTAGATAATTATAATACTGTTACACACACGTATAATGTAGATAATTACAATACACACACGTATAATGTAGATAATTACAATACACACACGTATAATGTAGATAATTATAATACACACGTATAATGTAGATAATTACAATACACACACGCATAATGTAGATAATTATAATACACACACGTATAATGTAGATAATTACAATACACACGTATAATGTAGATAATTATAATACACACACGTATAATGTAGATAATTACAATACACACACGTATAATGTAGATAATTACAATACACACACGTATAATGTAGATAATTACAATACACACACGTATAATGTAGATAATTACAATACACACACGTATAATGTAGATAATTACAATACACACACGTATAATGTAGATAATTACAATACACACACGTATAATGTAGATAATTACAATACACACACGTATAATGTAGATAATTATAATACACACGTATAATGTAGATAATTACAATACACACACGTATAATGTAGATAATTACAATACACACGTATAATGTAGATAATTACAATACACACACGTATAATGTAGATAATTATAATACACACACGTATAATGTAGATAATTACAATACACACACGTATAATGTAGATAATTATAATACACACACGTATAATGTAGATAATTACAATACACACACGTATAATGTAGATAATTATAATACTGTTACACACACGTATAATGTAGATAATTACAATACACACACGTATAATGTAGATAACTATAATACACACACGTATAATGTAGATAATTATAATACTGTTACACACGTATAATGTAGATAATTACAATACACACACGTATAATGTAGATAATTATAATACACACGTATAATGTAGATAATTACAATACACACACATATAATGTAGATAATTACAATACACACGTATAATGTAGATAATTACAATACACACACGTATAATGCAGATAATTATAATACACACGTATAATGTAGATAATTACAATACACACACGTATAATGTAGATAATTATAATACACACACGTATAATGTAGATAATTACAATACACACACGTATAATGTAGATAATTATAATACACACGTATAATGTAGATAATTACAATACACACACGTATAATGTAAATAATTATAATACACACGTATAATGTAGATAATTACAATACACACACGTATAATGTAGATAATTATAATACTGTTGCACACACGTATAATGTAGATAATTACAATACACACACGTATAATGTAGATAATTACAATACACACACGTATAATGTAGATAATTATAATACACACGTATAATGTAGATAATTACAATACACACACGTATAATGTAGATAATTACAATACACACGTATAATGTAGATAATTATAATACACACACGTATAATGTAGATAATTACAATACACACACATATAATGTAGATAATTACAATACACACGCATAATGTAGATAATTATAATACACACGTATAACGTAGATAATTACAATACACACACGTATAATGTAGATAATTATAATACACACACGTATAATGTAGATAATTACAATACACACACGTATAATGTAGATAATTATAATACTGTTACACACACGTATAATGTAGATAATTACAATACACACACGTATAATGTAGATAATTACAATACACACACGTATAATGTAGATAATTATAATACACACACGTATAATGTAGATAATTACAATACACACACGCATAATGTAGATAATTATAATACACACACGTATAATGTAGATAATTATAATACACACACGTATAATGTAGATAATTACAATACACACACGTATAATGTAGATAATGATAATACTGTTACACACACGTATAATGTAGATAATTACAATACACACACGTATAATGTAGATAATTATAATACACACACGTATAATGTAGATAATTATAATACTGTTACACACACGTATAATGTAGATAATTACAATACACACACGTATAATGTAGATAATTATAATACACACACATATAATGTAGATAATTACAATACACACACGTATAATGTAGATAATTACAATACACACACGTATAATGTAGATAATTATAATACACACACGTATAATGTAGATAATTACAATACACACACGTATAATGTATATAATTATAATACACACACGTATAATGTAGATAATTACAATACACACACGTATAATGTAGATAATTATAATACTGTTACACACACGTATAATGTAGATAATTACAATACACACACGTATAATGTAGATAATTACAATACACACGTATAATGTAGATAATTATAATACACACACGTATAATGTAGATAATTACAATACACACACGCATAATGTAGATAATTATAATACACACACGTATAATGTAGATAATTACAATACACACACGTATAATGTAGATAATTACAATACACACACGTATAATGTAGATAATTATAATACACACACGTATAATGTAGATAATTACAATACACACACGTATAATGTAGATAATTATAATACACACGTATAATGTAGATAATTACAATACACACACGTATAATGTAGATAATTATAATACTGTTACACACACGTATAATGTAGATAATTACAATACACACACGTATAATGTAGATAATTATAATACTGTTACACACACACACAGTTACACTATTTGACGCTAACACACTTTTAATTAACCCCTTGAGGATTATGACGCGTTTTGATTGTTTGTTCTGGTTATTAATAGACGATTTTATTCAGATTAGGAAAGGTATATGGAGGTCAGAGGGTTAATTGGGATAATATTTACTCTATCGATGCCCACAGATCCTTCTTAAGTTGTAAACAATCGTCTAATAGTAGCCAGAATAATCTGTCAAAATGCGTCATAATCCTCATAATAATCCTCATAAGGGGAGGGGGCGAGGGGGGCAAGGATGGGTTGGGGGGGGGGGGGGGGCAAGATGGGTTGGGAGGGGGACAAAGATGGGTTGGGAGGGGGGAAGGGGGGAAAGGAAGAGCAGGGGTAGGTAGAGGGAGGGGGGGGGGGGTATTAGGGCAGGGGGAAAAAGGGAAAAAGGATGGGCAGGGGGAAGGATGGGTTGGAAGGGGGGCATTGGGGCAGGGGGAAGGATGGGGGGGGGTATTGGGGCAGGGGAAAAAGTGAGACAAGGAAGGGCAGGGGGAAGGAGCGGGAGGAAGGGGGGAGGGGGGGGGGGAGGACAACAAACACAGTCATTAGTTTAGTTGTGTCCTGACCACCGCTGCGAACGGACCTATCTTTCTGCGCGTGCCCGGAGCCCAACCAGTGTCCCCCCTTTAGTAAACAGAGAGAGATGGTGTATTATTTGGCCCTTTAGTAAACAGAGGATGTGTGTTTGTTTATCCCTTTATTAAACAGAGGGACTGTGTTTATAATGTCCCTTTAGTAAACAAAGATATATGGTGTTTATTCGTCTCTTTAGTAAACACATCTCTCGGTTTGGTGTTTATTCGTCTCTTTAGTAAGGGATGGTGTTTATAATGTCCCTTTAGTAAACAGAGGGATGGTGTTTATAATGTCACTTTTGTAAACAGAGGGATGGTGTTTATAATGTCCCTTTAGAAAACAAAGATATGGTGTTTAAAAATCCCTTTAGTAAACAAAGGAATGGTGTCTATTTGTACCTTTAGAGTTTAGTAGTAAACAGAAGGGTGGTGTTTAGTTCGGGTTAATTACAGTGAAAAACATATAATGAATAAAACATAATAATAATAATAATAATAATAATAATAATAATATATGGATCCAAGATAATGTTGTGTTTACTGTGTTATTTAGCATGGGAATATATTGAAAATCACGCCACCTGCAAACTGACCCCAACCAGAGAACATGTTATAGTTTGAAATTCGTATTTATAGTGGCTGGAACTAAACTTAGGTTTATTAAACGTAATACCTGCTCACAAAAGTGAACAAAATGTATCTGGAATCGCTAAAATTATATTACATTGGTTACTGCGAAGTGTGTTGATTTTCGGTGTGAGCGTCCTAGGTTCGAATCCCCGGACTGCCACATGTGTTTGTTAATTTCATTAATTGAGTTTAGGAGTAAAGTTGGTTAGTGGAGAGAACATAATAATATATTTATTTATTCATTATATATATATATATATATATATATATATATATTTTAGTTTCCTCCATCAAGTTTAAACAAAATATCCCCATGACCCCCCTTGGAGATAAATGTGTGCATTTCTCGGTAGAAAAACGTCCGGTTCTTCCTTATTTGCAGGCTCTCTCACCAGGAAAAAAAAATTACATCTAAATGGAACGAAAGGTCTAACAATTGACAAAGAAATGGGGCAACAGTTCTTGAAGTCGCCAAACTAATGGGGAGAACGTCATAAAATCTCAAAGCTAATAGGGCTAAACATGAGGGAGAAGGGACCCAGAAAAAAAAAAAATATAGTACTCCTGTGAATATGAAACATACTTCTGTCATGTTTATATATTGTTCGAAAAAATATTTATTTTTATTTTTCTGGACCCCCTTCTACCTCATGATTAGGCCCATACATTTTGACATTTTAAGACATTCGTTCCATTAGTTTGGTTAATTTTAAACCTTTCGCCTCATTTCTTTGTTAATTTGAAGACTTTTCGTGTCATTTAGGTGTCGATTATTTTCTGACGAGTGAAATCGAGCCTGCATTATTAGCTGGGGTATTTTTTCTACCAAAACATGTACAAATTTATCTCGAAGGGGGGTCTTCGGTGCATTTCTTAAGGGTTAAGTAACTATAATAGATTATTATTTCACCTTGCAGAAAATAGTATCCCTAGGCATCTGATTTATCGATACTTAATTTACAAATATTACATTATTATAATTATATTCTATTTTTTATTCATTTCACCACACCACCAAACACCTCCAATGAAATTAATGAAAGCATATATGTGATCCAATATGTTAAAGCATTATGTGATCCAATATGTTAAAGCATATATGTGATCCAATATGTTAAAGCATATATGTGATCCAATATGTTAAAGCATATATGTGATCCAATATGTTAAAGCATATATGTGATCCAATGTGTTAAAGCATATATGTGATCCAATGTGTTAAAGCATATATGTGATCCAATGTGTTAAAGCATATATGTGATCCAATGTGTTAAAGCATTATGTGATCCAATATGTTAAAGCATATATGTGATCCAATATGTTAAAGCATATGTGATCCAATATGTTAAAGCATATATGTGATCCAATGTGTTAAAGCATATATGTGATCCAATATGTTAAAGTTAAACATTGAGAACGAAATGGGGTGAAAGGTCATATTATCGCTCAACTAATGGGGCGAACGTATATACATTTCAAAATACAAAGGTCTAAACATGAGTGAGAAGGGGGTTGAGATAAACAACAACCTCCCTTTAACAACCTGGCCTAGTTATAGCCAGGATAATATAATAACTAAATAGGGTTGGATACTGAGGGAGTTACGCAAGGGAGGCCGGATGGACACAGGAGGTAGGGGAGGTAGCCGCTTTTTTTGGACCCCCTTCTCCTTAATGTTTAGCATATTAGTTATGGGATTTTAGGACGTTCGGCCCATTAGTTTGGCGATTTTAAGACTTTTCGCCTCATTTCTTTGTCAATATTAAGACTTTTCGTGTCATTTAGGTGTCAAATTTTTCCTGGTGAGCGATAGCGAGCCTGTAATTCTAAGACGAATCGGCCTTCGGCCGGGATATTTTTCTACCGAAAAATGTATAAATTTATCTTGAAGGGGTTTTTTTTTTTTTTTTTTTTTTTTTTTTAAAGCTTGATGGAGGTCTATGGAGGAAGCTAAAACAAATATAAAAATATATATACATGAGGAAATAAATACGCCCATCCCTCCTTAAACTAAATATATGATAAATGTATTGAGGATGTTGCTTACGAAAGAACTGATAAAGCATAATAACAACCTGGTCTAGTAGTTATAGCCCGGAAAATATATATATATATATATAAATAGGTTTGTATACTGAGAGAGTTATAACGCAAGGGAGGCCGGATGGACAAAGATATACCTTAAGTTATGGCGGCCGGATACACTAGTTTATCGAAAGCGATAAAGTTAGAATATCTAATCATTAACGGCGCTAGAATTACGATGTCGGTATTTAGGATACGATTATCAGAGGAAGATAAGACGTTGTAAATGTTCAGAGAATCCGGTTCAGTATCCGTCCAGTAGCGTTTAAAAATAGTTTATGCTGTTAAAGAATAAAACACATACTCTATCATGTTACTATGAGCATTGATTATTGATTAGCTTATATTAATTGATACATATTTGTTTTTATCAATGATTATGTACCGCATTAAGCTATTGCTAAGCTCAACAATATATATATATATATATATATATATATATATATATATATATATATATATATATATACTGTATATATTTCGGTATTTGTAATTAATACACACATTTTAAACCCTATAGTGTGTTTGTTTTTTAATTTTCAGTAACTGACATAATTATCTGCATCTAGACTAGCGGACCATGGTTATTATCAAGATTATTAAGGGGAGTTGGGCCGTTTTTCTGAGTTTCTGGTTCCCTTTCTCCCTCATGCTTCTCCCCATTAGTTTTGAGATTTCAAGACGTTTGCCCCATTAGTGTGTCGATTTTAAGATCTTTCGCCATATGTCTGTCAATATTAAGACCTTTCGTGCCCTTTAGGTGTCGATTTTTTTCCCTGGCGAGCGATAGCGAGCCTGTAATTGTGGAGGAACCGGCCTTCGGCCGTGACATTTTTCTATCGAAAAATGTACAAATAAATCTAATAGGGGGATCTAATGGATGCTTTTTTTTAAAGTTTGATGGAGGTCTAAGGAGGAAACGAAAAAATAAATTTATATATAGATAAATAGACCCCCCCAAAAAAATAACCACTGTCCCCTTCATGGCAATATGAACATTTGGCATTAAGGGGAGTATTTTCTTTTCTAGACATGTTTAGCCCCACTAGATTTCACATTTCTAGACGTTTGCCACATTAGTTTGGCGATTTTAAGACCTTTCGCCCGATTTCTTTGTCAATATTAATACCTTTTGCACCATCGACACCTAAATAGCACAAAAGGTCTTACAAGGTCTTAAAGGTCTAGGGATGGTGTGGTGGAGTGGTCTTGCCACTGGCCTGGTAATCCAAAGGTCCCGGGTTCAAATCCCGATGTATCAATGGGAAGATATTATTGGGATGGAATTTGTGCTGTTGTTGTTGTTGTTGTTGTTGTTGTTGTTGTTCCCCAGGCTGTCTGGCCGAACAGCCCCAGGTCTCGAACAAGGCCAAGGCCATAAACGAGCGCCCCCACAAAATCCTCCCTGCTTACCACTAACAAAGCCCGGGTGACCGAAGCCACTCCAAGGCAGGGAGCTGAGGAGGGTGCGGAAACGCCCGGGAAACCAAAGCCCCACCCAAGGCCCTGTGCCCCTCAGCAATTATGAAGGGAAAGTTGAGGGGTAAGGGAAAAATGTGACGCTTTGGCTCCCAATCTGCCAACTTCTAGGTTGGCAGTAGGGAGGTCAATCCACGGAAAAGACGCCGCCACTTGAGATCTAGAAGATATATAAGTAAAAGGAACAGTCAGAGTAAGCTATGGGTATGGCAGAGATCGCTCAGTTCTCACTCGGATAGACCAGCCCATCACCACATGACTAGAACCCAATCCTCTCAGCATCAGCTAGGAAAGGCCCTAGAAAGCCGCCTTTGGCGGGGGGGGATAGCTCCCCTATTTCAACTCCTTTCGGGGTTTGGCACCCGCCCTTTGTGCTGTACCTAGTATCAGTGCATTACCACAAGCCCACCGAAACGTCAATAAAATACCCTCATTGTTCCCTGATTAAATAGCACTGTATGAATATTCCCATATTCAATATAATGCTATAGGGGTGCAATGCCTGGTGAGTTATCTGCTCAACAGGTGGCGTTGTGTGTGTGTAAGTGTGAGAGTCCGAGTGTAGGGGTTAAGACAGTGAAGCGCGGGAACGAGGTGGCTTCAGAGATGGGGTCATTTCGGGCCATGAGTGAGCACCGTGCCTCATGTGAAGGCAAGATGGCAGGTGCTCGTTGTACTCTACGTGCTTCACATGTCTCACTCCCTAGACTGGAACAAGACCTCACGGGCTTCACTGTTCATTGTAAAGCGGTGAATGTTAAGGCTGTCAGCCTATGCCCGAGAGGAAGTAAGTTGGAATATAGAAAAAAAAAAAAAAAAAAAATGACAAAGTAAAGCCGCAAAAGGTCTTAATATCGTCAAACTAAAATGGGGTGAACTTGGTATGATCTCAAAACAAATGGAGCTCAACGTGAGGGGGAAGGGGGTTCAGAAGAAAAAAACCCCGCCCCTAAACATCAGTATTAATTAAGGGGAGGGGGGGGTGACCTGCTTTTTGTTATTTCTGTCCTTTTCTATCTTTCTCTGGCTTGTATCCATTTGGCCCCATTCAGCCTACTGTTTTAAGACGTTTATCCCCATCCAGGTGTCAATTTTTTACTGGTGAGCGATAGCGAGCCAGCATATTTTTTATTTTTGTTTGACAGCAGGCTAAATTTGTACTCCGGCGAAGCTGGATTTCTTCATATAATGCTGGCTCGCTATCGCTCGCCAGGAAGAAATCGACACCTAGATGGGGATAAACGTCTTAAAATAGTTGGCTGAATGGGGCCGAATGGATACAAGCCAGAGAAAGAGAGAAAAGGACAGAAATAACAAAAAGCCGGTCACCCCCCTTAAACAGAAATGCAATAATAATCATGTACGTTTCTGATGGATAAAATAATGGTATGTTGAATTGGGTTCTATGTATTTATAAATGTACGACAACCGTATTTTATCTGCTCCTTCTCGCAAGTCGGCAATTGACCACACTTGCGAGTTTTGAGCTATAAGGAAGTTGGAGCCGTAAACATTGGTAATTAGCAAAGATTCAGAACTTATACGAGTTGTTGATGAATAGAAAGTTTGCTGAAATAGATTTTGTGTATTGATATATGTGCACTTTAAGGGGAGATTGCACTTGAGAGATTTTTTTTCTTGACTCCTTTCTCCCTCATGTTTAGCCCCATTGCTTTTCTAATTTTAAGACGTTCGTCCCATTATTTTGACGATTTTAAGAACCTTCGACCCATTTCTGTCAATTTTAAGACCTTTCGTTCCATTTAGGTGTCGATTTTATCCTGGCGAGGGATAGCGAGCCTGTAATTTAAGAGGAACCGGTTTTCAGCCGGGACATTTTTCTACCGAAAAATGTAAAAATTTATCTTGAAAAGGGCTCAAGGAGGTGTAATCTTAAGCTTGATGGATATCTAGAGACCAAACTAAAAACCTCCCCTTAAGCATATTTTAGCTGGTAATTCTGTTTAATATCGATTCCTACAACTCCAACTTCAATATAGCCTGAAACTCACAAGTGGTCAATTAAATAATTATCATCTAAATCGATCTACAGCATAAGATCGATTTAGATGCTATGTAATTGATAGGACAGAAAGGAAAGCGATATACCAAGTGACCATTACCACCCTGCTTGTGGATAATGTAACCCATATATGTATAAGAGAAAGGCTATAGCAGGGCAGTTTGTCTATCATAGTGCGTCCCCTCTGTTGCTTCAGAGTGTCAGTGCGTGATTGGCGCATTTATTAAGGAGAGATAGCCGTATATTTGCTTATTGTTATATATTTTTATATTTTGTGTTTAGTTTTCTCTCTAGACCTCCATCAAGTTGTAAAAAACGGCCCCTAGAACCCCCTTCAAGATAAATTTGTAAATTTTTCGGTAGAAAAATGTCCCGGCCGAAGGCCATTTACTCTTAAAATTACAGGCTCGCTATCGCTCGTCAGGAAACAAATCAACACCTAAATGGCACGAAAGGTCTTAATATTGACAAACAAATGGTGTGTAAAGTCATAAAATCGCCAAACTAATGAGTAGAAAGTCTTAACATCTAATAACCAATGGTATTAAACACGAGGGAGAAGGGGTTCAGAATTTCCAGAAAAAAACAACCCATCTGCCCATAATTCGGTGGTTATTCCGGTGGCATCATTACAACACTAGTGCCATAGGGTGCCTCAGATTGCTTTTATACATTAGCGAGACCATATCGGGTGCCTGGATAGTGAGATGTGGCAAGAGTGGTAGTGCCAACAAGGGCCAATGTGATTGAGTGAATAAGTTACAAGTGCCAGTGTGTTCTGAGTGACGTGGTGATTTTACAAGTGATCTAGTGTATCAGTGTTACCAGGTGTGTGGTCTCGAGTTGTTGTGCCGTCTTTAGAAGTGTCTAAATAGTGTCGGCGGGTTCCTAGGTGGTGTGGCAACTCTCACACTGCCTCAAAGAGTCACTTATGAAATAGCTAGATGCTGAGGCGACACTAAAACAGTTATATAATATAGTGTTTGTTATAACCAGGTGTGTGGTGTCAAAGTTGTTTGGAGATTGTAACAGTGCCTCAAGGTGCCATATATGTGTCGATGTAACTTAATGAGTGCCAAGGTGTGGCACCACGACTCTAACAATGCCTCAGAGTGCCATAAGATTTTGGTGTAAACTTGGTGTGCATCTGGGGTTAAATCTTTGTGTTTTTAGGTGATGTTGTGATCGTAGCAGTGTTTGAAGGTGAAGTTAAGCGTCAGTGAAAAATTGTGGCTAACTCGGTGTTGTGGCGACCCCAACAGTGCCTCAAAGTGCCGTACAACGCTGGTGTAAATGTGTCAATTGTCTGGATGGTGTGGCGACTGAACAGTGTTTTAATGTGTCAAAAGATCAATTCGCTGAGTGTCTAAGTGATATGACAACTCTAACAGTGGTTCAAATAGCCATAAAGTAAAGCTAAGTGAGAGATTGTTGTGGCAATATTAAAACGGTGCCTCATAGTGCCATACAATAAAGTACTAAGTGTCTCACTAGTGTATGTTGAGGCAAGTTTAAAACAGTGCCTCATAGTGCCATACAATAAAGTACTAAAACAGTGCCTCATAGTGCTATACAATAAAGTACTAAAACAGTGCCTCATAGTGCTATACAATAAAGTACTAAAACAGTGCCTCATAGTGCCATACAATAAAGTACTAAAACAGTGCCTCATAGTGCCATACAATAAAGTACTAAAACAGTGCCTCATAGTGCCATACAATAAAGTACTAAAACAGTGCCTCATAGTGCCATACAATAAAGTACAACAGTGCCTCATAGTGCCATACAATAAAGTACTAAAACAGAGCCTCATAGTGCCATACAATAAAGTACTACAACAGTGCCTACTAGTGCCATACAATAAAGTACTACAACAGTTCCTCATAGTGCCATACAATAAAGTACTAAAACAGTGCCTCATAGTGCCATACAATAAAGTACTAAAACAGTGCCTCATAGTGCCATACAATAAAGTACTAAAACAGTGCCTCATAGTGCCATACAATAAAGTACTAAGTGTCTCGCTAGTGTGTGTTGTGGCAATTATAAAACAGTGCATCATAGTACCATACAATAAGGTGCCAAGTGTCTCGATAATGGTGGGCAGGTGGCAGGGCAGGTGGTGGAGGTGAAGGTGGTGATGCCCGGCCGCAGGTGGCACGCCGCACACCACCTGGCCACACTCCTTCTATTGGTCACGGTGGGCGCGGCGGCCAGGCACACCCACAACACACATCCACACACCAACGAACACATGAGCACCCCATATCAACACAGGCACACCCACGAACACCAGCACACGCACGAGCATCCTCGCACGACTGCCAACGAGCACCTGCAGACGAATATTCACGAGCGCCAACATACGAACAACCATGAACACTCGCATACGAACAATCACGAATCCCCGCATACGAACAATCACGAATCCCCGCATATGAACACCCACGAACATAAGAGCCTCCACGAACACACGAGCTCCCAAGAGTACACAAACGAAAGCATTTCGGACGAAGACTATTACTACTATGACGATGACCAGTACGACTATGAGGACTATGATTACGCCGATGAGAGCCCCCGACCCCTTAACATGAGCAAGTTTCACCTGCCCGGGAGTGTGTTGGGGAGCAGCGCCCCCCATGTGCCTCGCTATATGCTGGAGCTGTATGCTGACCAGACCTCCCGGGGCCCGCAAGTTATTCTGCCCAATGGTGCTGACCTCGTCCGCAGTTTTATCGCCTCCACTTCAGGTATATATCCATATGAAGGTGTGGCTCAGTGGTCACATAACTGAATTAGTAATTGTACCAATTCGGGTTCGATTCCCAGCTTATTTAGGGGAGATGATATTGAGAATTAATGCGTGCTTGCTATATTTATTAGATTTCAGTATATAATCATAAGTTCATTAACATGTATTGAACAAAATAAATAAATAATAATAATTGTAACCAACTGTATTCTACAGGGTATGTTCCCAAAACACTAACATTACGGTCTGCATCAGTACGAGCTAAAAATTGTGGTATACATGTATGAATGCTACACAGAGTCTAGTAAGGCCATTAGGCATTATATACCATCTATGGAAATATATGAGGATGATGGTGAGAGGCTTAACCCCTACTGTACCGGTGGCATCCTTTATACCATATTCTGACAAATATTAATCAATTTTATTCAGCTTAGGAGGATGACTTGCAGTTATAAAGCTTCGAACTATCTCAATCGACCCTTTTAACTACCACAGATCCTTCTTAAGCTGCATAAAATCATCTAACTATAGCTAGAATAATATATAACAGACGTCACTGGTACAGGAAGGGTTAACCGCCTCCTATGGGTCGCCATGGAGTTCATTGTCAAACAGGCATTATATCTACAAGATCCAGTCATCCCTCCAGATTGTTTATGTGGAGGGATGAAGGGATGTGATTGTCAGCTGGAAACGGAACACAGGTATAGGTAGCGCCAACGAACTTGACAATAATCTGGATCCCTGACCTCTCTGTATCTCAAAAGGGCCTACAACACACTGGCTGTAAATATCCACACCTATTTCCTGGTGGACTCTTCCCAAATGATAGAAACTTCAGCCCGATTGCTTTCATTCTTTTCGAGTTATAAGAAGATCAGGGATCAAGATTATTGTCAAGTTCGTTGGCGCTACCTATAGTTGACACGGTCATTTAAAATTCTTACCGTTTCTACCTGTGGATTTTGGATGGCTGTTGTATGAATTTTGGAGGGTCACGATGGGTCCCTAATCTTGTTTTATATAGTTTTTATGTTGGTGGCGTAATGGTTTAGATGCTTATGTTCTGGGTGTGGTGTCCCGAGTTCGAATCCCGGGAGGACCATTTGCTTTCATTAGTTTATTCAAGTACATTGAGGTTTGTAATTGATGATTAATGTTAAGAACGGGGTGTTACTTATATACGACCCTTCCTAAATGGCAAAATACTAGCTGGATTACTCTAGTCGTTTATGAGTTATAGAAGCTTAGTGGTTAACCCGTACAGTACCGGTGACGTCCTTCTCATTACATTCTGGAAACTATTAGGCGATATTATTCAGCTTAGGAAGGACCTCAAGCGATAATAAGGCTTCAAACTATCTCAACCATCCCTTTCAACTACCACAGATCCTTCCTAGGCGTCATAATATCGCATACATATAGCTAGACTGAATGATAACACACGTCACTGGTACTCAAAGGGTTAAGATGTTCGGTCTACCTATAATGCATGGTGTCGTCACGTGGAAGTGAAAAGTGTTGGTCAAACCCCGTAGACTTATATTACAACTTGCCGACATTGAGACCACCGGAATACTCGTTTACCATTCCCGATTTCTATTAAGGGGAGATCTCCACTTGAGGGATTTTTTTCTTGACCCCTTTCTCCCTCATGTTTAGCCCCATTGCTTTTGATATTATAAAACGTTTGCCCCATTAGTTTAGCAATTTTAAGAACTTTCACCCCATATTAAGACCTTTCGTGCCATTCAGGTGTCGATTTTATCCTGGCGAGCGATAGCGAGCCTGTAATTTAAGAGGAACCGGCCTTTGGCCGGGACATTTTTCTACCGAAAAATGTACAAATTTATCTTGAAAGGGACTCAAGGGGGTGTAATTTTAAGCTTGATGGATGTCTAGGGAACAAACTAAATACCTGCCCTTAACCCCTTCCTTACCGAGGATGTATTTTGTCTTATTCCAGCTATATTTAGACGCTTTTAAACAGCTTAGGAGGAAGCCGTGGTAGTTAAAATGGATGATCGAGATAGTTGAAGCCTATTAGTTGCTACACGTCCTCCCTAAGCTGGATAAAATCGTCCAATACTATCCAGATTATAATGACAAGGACATCTCGGTACTAAAGGGGTTAATAATATATATAACCTCAGTGTTTCTTAATTTTCTTATTTAGTAATGGTATTTTTTATGATTATTTCACAGAAAGCTCTAACGGGGATAACACAAAACTTAAGGGGAGGTTTTTAGTTTGTTTCCTACTCCTCCAGCAATCTAAAAATGTCACCCCCTTGACCTCCTTTCAAGATAAATTTGTACATTTTTCGGTAGAAAAATGTCCCGGCCGAAGGCCGATTACTCTTAAATTACAGGCTCGCTATCGCTCGCCAGGATAAAATCGCCACCTAAATGGCACGAAAGATCTTAAAATTGACAAAATGGGGCGTAAATTCTTAAAATCGCCAAACTAATGGGGCGAACGTCTTAAAATCTTAAAAGCAACGGGGCTAGACATGAGGGAGAAAGGGGTCAAGAAAAAAGTCCCTCAAGTGGAGATCTCCCCTTAAACCCATACGTCCTTTGTCCTTTGTATCATATTCTGGCAAGTATTAGACGATTTTATTCAGCTTAGGAAGGACCTCTAGCATTAATAAGACTTCACACTATCTCAACCAACCCTCTTAAGGGGAGATATTTACTTTGTTCCCTAGACCTCCATCAAGCTTAAAATTATACCCCCTTGAGTCCCTTTCAAGATAAATTTGTACATTTTTCGGTAGAAAAATTTCCCGGCCGAAGGCCGGTTCCTCTTAAATTACAGGCTCGCTATCGCTCGCCAGGATAAAATCGACACCTGAATGGCACGAAAGGTCTTAATATGGGGTGAAAGTTCTTAAAATCGCTAAACTAATGGGGCGAACGTGTTATAATATCAAAAGCAATGGGGCTAAACATGAGGGAGAAAGGGGTCAAGAAAAAAATCCCTCAAGTGGAGATCTCCCCTTAACTACCACAGATCCTTCCTAAGCTGCATAATATCGTCTAAATTGAGCGATGGAATCCCATTATAACACACACGTCGCTGGTATACCCAAAGGAGGGTTCATTCCGAAGCTGGGAATGTATCATAACCAAACACAATGACCAGAACAAGAGTGATATGATCAATGTTGAAGAAATAAGCTCGCTCACAGATGCGGACATAAGTCAAGTATTGGTAGTTATCGAGACCTAATTGTTTAAGGGGGTAGTGCTTGGTTTAAGGGGGTAGTGCTTGGTTTAAGGGGGTAGTGCTTGGTTTAAGGGGATAGTGCTTGGTTTTTTATCTATATATTTATTTATTGATCTATTTTTTAATTTCCTCGCTAGACCTCCATCAAGCTTAGAAAAACACCCCCTAGACCCCCTTTCATGATAAATTTGTAAATTTTTCGGTAGAAAAATGTCCCGGCCAAAGGCCGCTTCCTTCTAAAATTAGAGACTCGCTATTGCTCGCCAGAAAAAAATCGATACCTACAGTAAAGGGCACGAAAGGTCTTAATATTGACCAACAAAATTACGCGAAAGGTCTCAAAATTGCTAAACTAACGGAACGAACGTCTTAAAACCTAAAAACTAATATGCTAAACATGAGGGAGAAGGGGGTCAACTGAAGCGAGTACTACCCCCTTAACACTATCTGGTCCGACGTCTTGGGAGTAACTATGATATTTTGTTTACTTATTATTGGGGATTTTGCTTGCCTTGGCCAAATTCGAGCAATGCATTTTAGTTGTCCCCTAGGCTAACAAAAACGCCTTCCCAGATTCCCTTCAAACTGAAAACTTCCCACCAAGACCCCCTCAAGGTAAATTTGTACATTCTTTGATAGAAAATTTTCCCGGCCGAATTAACAGTATGAAGAAGGTATAACAGTTTAAAGATTAGGTTTTAACAGCTTAAAGATAAGGTCTTGACAGTTTAAAGTTAAGGTTTAAACCGTTTAAATATAAGGTCTTGACAGTTTAAAGTTAAGGTTTAAACCGTTTAAATATAAGGTCTTGACAGTTTAAAGTTAAGGTTTAAACCGTTTAAATATAAGGTCTTGACAGTTTAAAGTTAAGGTTTAAACCGTTTAAATATAAGGTCTTGACAGTTTAAAGTTAAGGTTTAAACCGTTTAAATATAAGGTCTTGACAGTTTAAAGTTAAGGTTTAAACCGTTTAAATATAAGGTCTTGACAGTTTAAAGTTAAGGTTTAAACCGTTTAAATATAAGGTCTTGACAGTTTAAAGTTAAGGTTTAAACCGTTTAAAGAGAAGGTATTAACAGTATAAAGAGAAGGCCTTAACAGTTAAATAAGAAAGAACTAAGAGTTAGAAGAGAATGTATTAACAGTTTACAGAAAAGGTTTCAACTGTTTAAAGAAAAGGTTTCAACAGTTTAAAGAAAAGGTTTCAACAGTTTAATGAAAAGGTTTCAACAGTTTAAAGAAAAGGTTTCAACTGTTTAAAGAAAAGGTTTCAACTGTTTAAAGAAAAGGTTTTTATCAACTAAAATATAAGATTTTAACAGTTAACAAATGAAAGAGATAGACGAGAAAATAATGAAAGATAAGGAATCAACAATATATATAATATATATATATATATATATATATATATATATATATATATATATATATATATAAAATATATATATATATACATGGCAATGTGAAATTGAAAGCAATACACGAAAAGTTGAAACTTAGAGGTATATTGGTAATTTAAAGCTTTGACAGGAGGAACAATTGACAGTTCAAAGTGGCAACACTGATTATATTGACGTGACAGACAGGCCCTGATATAAACTGACAGGCTACGGTGAGACAGTCGAAGATATAAGCAGTAGGAGGGGGGGGGGGGGGGAAGGTTGATGGACAGTGGAAAGTGGACGATGGGACAGGTAGTGGGTTTATAGTTGACAGTCAAAGGTGGACGAGTGGACAGTTGAAAGGGAGAGACAGGGACGCCATCAATTGTTAAGGGGGTCACCGTTTTTTTTTTTTTATCTTTCTCTCCTTTTCTCTCTTTCCCTGGCTTGTATCCATTCGGCCCCATTCAGCCAACTGTTTTAAGACATTTATCCCCATCAAGGTGTCTATTTATTCCTGGCGAGCGAGAGCGAGCCAGCTCTGTATGGTGAAATCTGGCTTCGCCGGAGACATTTATCTATCGAAAAATGTACAAATTTAGCTTGCTGTCAAAACAAAAATATATATATGCTGGCTCGCTCCCGCTCGCCAGGAAAATATTGACACCTGGATGGGGGTAAACCTCTTAAAACAGTAGGCTGAATGGGGCCGAATGGATACAAGCCAAAGAGAGAGGGAGAGAAATATAAAAAAAAAGCGAGGTGGGCTCCCTTAAGGTGCTATCAACTCTCGATTCTCTACCAGGCACTGTAATTGCTACGTGTGCAAAATTGAATACATAGACTGTTATAAGGTTGGGAAACATGGCAAGATTAAGAATTTTACTCCATATAATATGATTCAATAGCTCTCTCTCTCTCTCTCTCTCTCTCTCTCTCTCTCTCTCTCTCTCTCTCTCTCTCTCTCTCTCTCTCTCTCTCTCTCTCTCCAATACCATTACGCTGCACACATATGATACAAATATGTAATCCCGTTGGAATTGATATGTGACACAGTTATAACACAGTGAATATTATAAGTATATGTGTACTAAGTGTTTTTGTTGACGTATGAGAGAGAGAGAGAGAGAGAGAGAGAGAGAGAGAGAGAGAGAGAGAGAGAGAGAGAGAGAGAGAGAGAGGGTGGGGGGGGGGGGGAGGGGGATCAGCCAACTATGGGAGGTCTACAACATGGTGGACACTGTAGGAAAGTTGGCGTAACGTGTCCTATAGAAGTCCATATATAGCTCATTAAGTGTACCGTGTGATAGTGGTAGTATTAATTATGTATGAGGGTAGTGTGTGTGTGTGTGTGTCAACCCCCCCACCCTCTCTCTCTCTTATTTTATCCCCCCCCCCCTCAGATTCATCAAAGGATTATTGCGTTTATATATTGCCAAGACGTTACTCTCTTTTTCCCAGATATACGAAAGATCCATATAACTGTGTTATGTTTCTAACCCATCTGTCCCCTACTAACTTTCTAAATCCTGCCACGGACATTAGTTCCAGGGCAGTGGTTTCCTTTCCAATTTTACCTTACCCACTCTAAACCACTGTTTGGACACTTGATCCGCAGTGTTTTGGAGGACAAGCAGCCTAGAGGGGTCACTAGATCTGTTGTTGCTTGATTTCCTTTGTACTCCTTTGTACTCTTTCTCTCTCTCTCTCCTTTGCTGTCCTATTATTCTACTATAAACTGTCCCTGTCTAGTAGTATTAATGCCAGGCCACCTAGTAGGGACCGCAAGGTCTGTGTGGTTTGAGTATCTGTGTAACTCTGTGTAACGCTCTCTCTCTCTCTCGCTAAACACACACACACACACACACACACACACTACCACTCTATCACCTAGTTCATCACCACCACCACTACTACCATCACCTTTACCATTATCACCAGCTCCACCACTACTACCATCACCACCACTACTACCATCATAACCACTACCACCACCACCAATACCATCACTACTTATCAATATTTCACCACCATCACTCCCTTCACACCACTACCATCACCACCACCACTGCCATCACTATCACCACCACCACCATCACACCACCACCACCATCACAACACCTAGCACACCATCACCACCACAACACACACACACCACCAGCACCACAACACACACACACCATCACCACCACAACACACACACCTAGCACACACCACAACACACACACCACCAGCACCACAACACACACACACCTAGCACACAACACCACAACACACACACATACCTAGCACACCACCAGCACCACAACACACATACACACCACCAGCACCACAACACACACACCACCAGCACCACAACACACACACACCTAGCACACAACACCACAACAACACACACACACACCTAGCACACCACCAGCACCACAACACACACACACACCACCAGCACCACAACACACACACCACCACCACCATTAATACCAAACAGGTGCAGACTCCAGCTCTCTTCCTGCCCCCAGCCTGCTACGTGGACCTACTGTTGATGTCTTTACTGCTATCTTTTATTGATTCATTTACTGCCACCCCTTAACCCCTTCAGCACGATGACGTAGTTTTCATAATAGTCTGGTTAGCATTAGACGATTTTCTTTAGCTTTTACTCTACCTCTAGGACTCAAGGGGGTAAATACGATCACAATAAACCCTTTCAATAATATAGGTCCTTCATAAACGGTGTAAAATCTTCTAATTTTAGCCAGAATAAAAGGACGTCATCGTGCTGAAGGGGTTAAGGGGACAATGGCTACGTTTTGGGGTCTATTTATTTATATATTCGTTTATCTTTTAGTTTCCTCGTTAGACCTTCATCAAACTTTAAAAAACACTCCCTAGACACCCTTTCATGATAAAATTTTATATTTTTCGATAGAAAAATGTCCTCTTAAATTACGGGATCGCTATAGCTCGCCAGGAAAATATCGACAGGTAAATTACACGAACACTCTTAATATTGAAAAAAAAAAAAAAATGGGGCGACAGTTCTTAAAATCGCCAAACTAATAGGCCGAACGTCTTAAAATCTGAAAACTAATAGGGCTAAACATGAAGAAGAAGGGGGACCAGAAAAAACTATCCATCTCCTCTTAACACACCTTGGTGGAACGCATACATTCACTGGTTTTATCTTGCCTCCCTAGACTCCATTCACGCGTAGGAAATGTAAGTTCCCCCAAATCTTCTTGAAGCTAATTTTGCACATTATTCGATTGATAAATGACCCTGCCAAAGGCCATTTTCTTCTAAATTGCACGTATACAGACTAATAACACACACATAACAGAGCCACTCCAACAGCTTCCTCTCTCTCCAACACACCTTCTTCCCTCTCTACACTCTTCAGATAATAGAACAAAAGTAGAAAGTAGCTACGAGATGCCATTGTAAAGGCTTATCCCTCAATACCTTCACCTGACCTGGCCTGAGGTTCGTTATCACTCGCCAGAGGAATATAGACACCTGCATGATGCAACTCGTCTTATAATCACAACATTAATGGGGCGAAGCGTTATAATATCGCTACACTAATGAGGTAAACCTGGGGAATACAAAATGACCACCCTCTGATAAAATACAATTGACAGTGAGCCTTAAGGGAGCCCACCTCGCTTTTGTTTTACCTTAATCTCCCTCTCTCTTTGACTTGTATCCATTCGGCCCTATTCAGCCTACTGTTTTAATACGTTTACCCCCATCCAGATGTCAATATTTTCCTGGCGAGCGGTAGCGAGCCAGCATATATATATATATATATATATATATATATATATATATATATATATATATATATATATATATATTTGGTTTGACAGCAAGCTAAATTTGTACATTTTTCGATAGAAAAAATTCTCCGGCGAAGCCGGATTTCTCCATACAATGTGGAAGATATCGACACTTGGATGGAGATAAACGTCTTAAAACAGTTTGCTGAATGGGGCCGAATGGATGCAAGCCAGAGAAAGAGAGAAAAGGAGAGAAAGATAAAACAAAAACAGGTGACCCCCCTTAACTGACCTTGGAGGATCGGGGTACTCAGTGTAGGGGTCACTTACTGTATGTATGCACAAGCTGAGAGAGCAAAAAGTGCGAAGGTTATATTAAAGAGGAGTATCCATGCGTGTATATCATAATCATGCACACAAACAAACATTGACATATGCACACACAAAAGCATACACACACACACACACACACACACACACTGACTCACTAACACAAACAGACTCACTAACACACACACACACACTCATTAACTCACACACACACACACACTGACTCACTAACACACACTGACTCACTAACACACACACACACACACACACACACACTCAAGAGCCCGCACTATATAACGCTCATTAAAACACCAAACATAATAAAGTAGTTTCTATGCAGATGAGCACCTTGATACCCCCACTGCATACCAAACCCTGCAACCCACCACTACAATTGTCAACGCGTGGCCTCTGCTGACAAGTGACAACACATACCAGTCACCTATGGCACACAAACCTTCAATCTTAACCCCTTCAGTACCGGTGCCCTCCTTTTAACTTTTAATTTTACTCGATTAGGGGTCTTGGGGGTGTTTACAAGGTTCATGGAAGTCTAGGTAGGAAACTAAAATCGGGCCCGATCCGCCGACCCTTTGATCAGCAGCCGACGCTCTACTGACGATGCACTATGATATAATACAGTGAAGCCCAGAAGTAATCAGGTCAGGTGAAGGTTTTGAGAGATAAGCCTTTACAAAGTCACCTCGTAGGTACTTTCTACTTTTCCTATTATCTGCAGTGTAGTATTTGTTACTATATGGCTATAAGAACAAATATTGTAATATTATCTGCAGTGTAGTATTTGTTACTATATGGCTATAAGAACAAATATTGTAATATTATCTGCAGTGTAGTATTTGTTACTATATGGCTATAAGAACAAATATAGTAATATTATCTGCAGTGTAGTATTTTGTTACTATATGGCTATAAGAACAAATATTGTAATATTATCTGGCAGTGTAGTATTTGTTACTATATGGCTATAAGAACAAATATTGTAATATTATCTGCAGTGTAGTATTTGTTACTATATGGCTATAAGAACAAATATTGTAATATTATCTGCAGTGTAGTATTTGTTACTATATGGCTATAAGAACAAATATTGTAATATATGCAGTGTAGTATTTGTTACTATATGGCTATAAGAACAAATATTGTAATATTATCTGCAGTGTAGTATTTGTTACTATATGGCTATAAGAACAAATATTGTAATATATGCAGAGTAGTATTTGTTACTATATGGCTATAAGAACAAATATTGTAATATATACTGTATAATTTGTGTTGTGTTAATTATTTTTAATATTTTGTTATAGTATTGGGATGACTAAAATGTTTAGAAAACGTGTCACGAGTTTTAAGCGTAACATTCAATTGTTTAATTACATGTAATGGAACAATATATATATATATATATATATATATATATATATATATATATATATATATATATATATATATATATATATATATATAATATACAGTATATATGTATATATATATATATATATATATACCGTATACATATATACAGTATATACTGTATATACGATAACACCTTGTTAACTTTAATCTGGGTAACATTAGACGATTTTACTAAAATTAGGTTGAAGTTTAGGAAGCACAAGGGATAAATAAAGCTATCTGATTTAAAACTTTCTATTCTCAGTACTACCACCTAATGGTAGCCAAAATTCAATTAATAATAGCGCCATCGAAGGAGGAATACATGACATTTCTACATCTCAATTAACATTTAGATTATTTGACTATGTTAATACACAATAGTCAAGAAATGTTTCCTGAATGATGTTGTCTTTCGAAAATTGCCGACAAACTGCCTCGTGCGACCACCTTAAAGGCATGGGCCATGACTAAATAAGCTTATCACTACACCCAAGTGGAACAAATAGCCTGCTTACAAGCACACCCCGCCCATAATTTGCATATATTTCTGGCAGAACCAGCGATTTGCTGTTGTGGTGATTAAAAGGCGGTAAAAAAAAATATATATATATATAAGAATATAAGATCGCGGGAAACTGCATAAGGACATGCGGCCCATATATATATATATATACTGTATATATATATATATATATATATATATATATATATATATATATATATATATACGCAGAGAGAGAGTGAGAGTGAGCGAGAGAGAGAGAGAGAGAGAGAGAGAGAGAGAGAGAGTGTGTGTGAGAGAGAGTGAGAGAGAGAGAGCTACCATGAGTATGTCACGACAGAGGGGCGCCATGAAGCCCCCTCCAAACAGTCGACCTTGGTTAAGGGGGAGGTAGTGGCTTTTTCGGGACCCCCTTCTCCCTCATGTTTAGCTTATTAGTTTTGAGATTTTAAGACGTTCGTTCCGTTAGTTTGGCGATTTAGAGTCCTTTCGCCCTATTTCTTTGTCAATATTAAAACTGTTCGTGTAATTATAGGTGTCGATTCTTTTTCCTGGCGAGCGATAGTGAGCCTGGAATATTAGAAGGAACCGGCCTTCGATCGGGAAATTTTTCTACCGAAAAAGTGTAAAAATATATCTTGAAGGGAGAACCTGGGGTTGTTTGTTTAAGTTTGATGGAGGTCTAGGGAGGAAACTAGAAAAATAATATATACATGAAAAAAATCGACCCCCAAAAATAAACCCTCCCCCTTAAGTCCATAATGTACGGGCGTTATGTTGGTTTTTCACAACCTCCTTGCTGCTTTTTTTTTTTTTCGTATGTGAGTGAGGGAGACACAAGACAAAACTGCCTGTAGCGAGTGCCTCCCCCAGAGTTGAAAGAGTGACAGGGCCAAAATCAAGGGACGTTCGAGCAAAAATGCCTGGACACACGGAGTTTGAAGCAATTTAAGTCATAGGAAGAGGGAAAGACTGATTCTGGGAGAGAGTTCCAGAGCTAAGCTGTTGAATAGAAGAAGGATTGGGAGTATCGTTTCACTCTTGGGTTGGAGAGTTGTACAGAGTAGGGGTGGGATTGTGTTGCAAGACGGGTACCACGTACCCGACGTAGAGGAGGTGGTATACACTGAGATCTCTCTGAGGAACACTGATTATTGTAGTACCGATAGAATAGCGAGAGATGCAACATTGCGGCGAAGAGAGAGTTACATATTTCCTCCACCACACAGACTTTTCAAAGATGAGGCTATCGTCGTCTGTCTGCCTGCCTATGCAAACTATGCAAGAGAGTTCGCTTTATCAATTTGTTCGAATGCCGACCCGTGGTAATAACGTTCTTGACATTGTACTTGCAACAAAAGAAGAATTGATAGAGAATTTGAATGTTGGTGATGAATTCAGTAACAGCGACCATCGTACGATAACTTTCACTTTAAAGTTTACTAGTAACGAACCAAATAGTAGCATCGAAAAAGTCCCTAATTTCAAGAAAGCAAACTTCCATAAACTTAGAGCTATGTTTAAAGAAACTGACTGGAGATTTTTAATTAACAATAACGACATAAATACATCTTGGAAGTTATTCGAAACCACTTACCTAAAAGCAGTGCAAGACTGCATACCATCGAAAATACGGCGTCCAGGCCATAATAATAAGCCCAAATGGTGGAATAAAGATATTTCAAACTGCCTGCTTGCTAAAAAATTTGAGGATAGATTAAAATCCTCACAAAATGACGAAGAACGGGTGAAATTTGTAGAGCTACGACGCAAAGCCAAAAAGTTAATTAAGCAAAGTAAAAAGACCTTAGAGTTACATATTGCGAATCAAAGTAAAACAAACCCGAAAGAATTCTATAGTTATATCAGAAAGAAAAAAGTAGTTACTTCAACTGTTGGACCGTTAGTCGATGAAAAAGGAGAATACACCAAAGACGAAGTACAAATGAGTAATGCCCTCAATACCTTCTTTGCATCAGTTTTTACAACAGAAGACCTCAGTGATATCCCTACACCATCGCCGATTCAGATTGCTAATTCAGATGTTCTAAGCAATATCACCGTTACAGAGAGAGAAGTATTGAATTGTTTAGATAAACTCAAGGTAAATAAACGCCAGGACCTGATACAATCTCGCCTAGAGTTCTAAAGGAAGCTAAGAATGAGCTCTCCAAACCACTGACATTACTATTCAATAAATCCTTGCAGTCTGGAACTATGCCTGATCAGTGGAAGCTAGCCAACGTAACACCGATATTCAAAAAAGGCAGCAAATCCCTACCCAGTAACTATCGTCCAATTAGCTTAACCTCAGTTGTATGTAAAATGCTAGAAACGGTCGTACGAGACAGACTCGTAAATCACTTAGAGGAAAATAACATACTTAAAGATACTCAACACGGCTTTCGTAAAAAACGTTCCTGTTTAACAAACCTCTTAGACTTCTTCCACGATATCCTCAACCTCTACGATGAGAGTAAAGCTGTAGATATTATATACCTTGATTTTCAAAAGGCCTTTGACAAAGTTCCCCACAAACGTTTACTGCTAAAACTAAAAGCGCATGGAATACAAGACGGTGTGTTGAAATGGATAGAAAATTGGCTCAGCAACAGAAAGCAAAGGGTAGTCATAAACGGTAAGGCATCTAAATGGACCAATGTAAGTAGCGGGGTACCCCAGGGATCGGTACTAGGACCAATTCTCTTTCTAATTTACATCAACGACATAGATGAGGGTCTCACCTGCACAATCTCAAAATTTGCTGACGATACAAAAATTGCAAATAGCGTACTCTCAAAAGAACAAGTTGACGATATGCAACACAATCTAGATAAATTGTCATGTTGGGCCCAAATTTGGCAAATGAGTTTCAATGCGGATAAATGTAAAGTACTACATGTCGGATACCTAAATGAGAAAGCAAACTATTCGATGAATGGCACTTAGCTTAAGAATGTAAACAGAGAAACTGATCTGGGAGTAACAATATCGAGTAACCTAAAACCGAGTCAACAATGTTCAGAAGTTGTTAAGAAGGCAAACAAAATAATTGGCTTTATAGGCAGGTCATTTGAGCATAAATCCAAAGAAGTTATCCTAACCATTTACAATTCCTTAGTCCGCCCTCTTCTGGAATACTGCGTTCAATCCTGGTGCCCTTATTACCAAAAAGATATAAACAAGCTAGAACGAGTTCAACGTAGAGTTACCAAAATGATACCTAGCCTAAAGAACAAACCATACGAAGAGCGTCTTAGAGAATTAAATCTATTTCCTTTAACCCAGCGCAGATTAAGAGGCGACTTAATTCAAGTGTTCAAAATCATCAAAGGCATCGACAATATGAACTGTAGTAAGTACTTCACTATCGACCAATCTAATTACACGCGGGGAAACGGTTGCAAAATTATTGGTAAATCTTTTAACTCGCATGAATCTAAGAATTTCTTCTTCAATCGAGTTGTCAACTTGTGGAATGGGCTTCCCCGAGACGTTATAGACTGCAGCACCGTTGATTCATTTAAATTCCGCCTAGACAAATATCTCGCATCAAACCCGCGACTGACTGCGTTTGTAAATGAATAACTTTATCCTCCCCTCAGTTACTAACCCATATGTCCCCTACTAACTTCCTAGTCTTGCCACGTTAGTGGCAGGGCAGTAGTTTCCTTTCCAATGTTCCCTTACCCACTCTAAACCACTGTTTGGACACTTGATCCTCAGTGTTTTGGAGGACAAGCAACCTAGAAGGGTCACTAGACCTGTTGTTGCTTGATTTCCTTTGTACTCCTTTGTACTCCTTTGTTTATATTCACGGCTCTCACTGAGACATACGGTTTATATTCACGGCTCTCACTGTGAGACATACGGTTTATATTCACGGCTCTCACTGTGAGACATACGGTTTATATTCACGGCTCTCACTGTGAGACATACGGTTTATATTCACGGCTCTCACTGACATACGGTTTATTCACGGCTCTCACTGTGAGACATACGGTTTATATTCACGGCTCTCACTGTGAGACATACGGTTTATATTCACGGCTCTCACTGTGAGACATACGGTTTATATTCACGGCTCTCACTGTGAGACATACGGTTTATATTCACGGCTCTCACTGAGACATACGGTTTATATTCACGGCTCTCACTGTGAGACATACGGTTTATATTCACGGCTCTCACTGTGAGACATACGGTTTATATTCACGGCTCTCACTGAGACATACGGTTTATATTCACGGCTCTCACTGTGAGACATACGGTTTATATTCACGGCTCTCACTGTGAGACATACGGTTGATATTCACGGCTCTCACTGAGACATACGGTTTATATTCACGGCTCTCACTGTGAGACATACGGTTTATATTCACGGCTCTCACTGTGAGACATACGGTTTATATTCACGGCTCTCACTGTGAGACATACGGTTTATATTCACGGCTCTCACTGTGAGACATACGGTTTATATTCACGGCTCTCACTGTGAGACATACGGTTTATATTCACGGCTCTCACTGTGAGCCATACGGTTTATATTCACGGCTCTCACTGTGAGACATACGGTTTATATTCACGGCTCTCACTGTGAGACATACGGTTGATATTCACGGCTCTCACTGTGAGACATACGGTTTATATTCACGGCTCTCACTGTGAGACATACGGTTTATATTCACGGCTCTCACTGTGAGACATACGGTTATATTCACGGCTCTCACTGTGAGACATACGGTTTATTCACGGCTCTCACTGTGAGACATACGGTTTATATTCACGGCTCTCACTGTGAGACATACGGTTTATATTCACGGCTCTCACTGTGAGACATACGGTTTATATTCACGGCTCTCACTGTGAGACATACGGTTTATATTCACGGCTCTCACTGTGAGACATACGGTTGATATTCACGGCTCTCACTGTGAGACATACGGTTGATATTCACGGCTCTCACTGTGAGACATACGGTTTATATTCACGGCTCTCACTGTGAGACATACGGTTTATATTCACGGCTCTCACTGTGAGACATACGGTTTATATTCACGGCTCTCACTGTGAGACATACGGTTTATATTCACGGCTCTCACTGTGAGACATACGGTTGATATTCACGGCTCTCACTGTGAGACATACGGTTTATATTCACGGCTCTCACTGTGAGACATACGGCTTATATTCACGGCTCTCACTGTGAGACATACGGTTTATATTCACGGCTCTCACTGTGAGACATACGGTTTATATTCACGGCTCTCACTGTGAGACATACGGTTTATATTCACGGCTCTCACTGTGAGACATACGGTTTATATTCACGGCTCTCACTGTGAGACATACGGTTTATATTCACGGCTCTCACTGTGAGACATACGGTTGATATTCACGGCTCTCACTGTGAGACATACGGTTTATATTCACGGCTCTCACTGGGAGACATACGGTTTATATTCACGGCTCTCACTGTGAGACATACGGTTTATATTCACGGCTCTCACTGTGAGACATACGGTTTATATTCACGGCTCTCACTGTGAGACATACGGTTTATATTCACGGCTCTCACTGGGAGGCATACGGTTTATATTCACGGCTCTCACTGGGAGGCATACGGTTTATATTCACGGCTCTCACTGGGAGACATACGGTTTATATTCACGGCTCTCACTGTGAGGCATACGGTTCATAAGATTAATAAATAAGTTAATACGGTTTGATATGTTCTTTTGTCTTCATATATTGTGACGTCCCTGTTTTGGGTTTGTTTATTTTGCAAGTTTTACATTATAATTAAGGGGAGGTATTTAGTTTGTTCCCTAGACCTCCATCAAGCTTAAAATGACACCCCCTTGAGTCCCTTTGAAGATAAATTTGTACATTTTTCGGTAGAAAAATTTCCCGGCCGAAGGCCGGTTCCTCTTAAATTACAGGCTCGCTATCGCTCGCCAGGATAACATTGACACATTAATTGCACGCAAGGTCTTAATATGGGGTGAAAGTTCTTAAAATCGCTAAACTAATGGGGCAAACGTTTTATAATATCAAAAGCAATGGGGCTAAACATAAGGGAGAAAGGGGTCAAGAAAAAAATCCCTCAAATGGAGATCTCCCCTCCAGATGATGTGCTAGTATATGTATTTGTTGTTATTTGTATTATTTATTAGAAAGCTTGTTCCCTAGACCTCCATCAACCTCCCCTTCTCCCTCATGTTTAGCCCATTAGTTTGGTGCTTTTAAGACCTTTCACCCAATTTCGTTGTCATTATTAGGACCTTTCGTGCCAATTAGGTGACGATTTTTTTCCTGGTGAGTGATAGCGAGCCTGTAAGTTTAGAGGAACCGACATTTTTCTACCGAAAAATGTACAAATTTATCTCGAAGGGGGGTCTAGGGGGTGCTTTCTTAAAGTTTGATGGAGGTCTAGCGAAAAACACTAAATAATAAATATATACATATGTAAATAAACCAAAAACAAGACCAGCTATCTCCCTTAAAAAACAAATCATCCCCAAGAACCCCCTTCGAGATAAATTTGTATACTTTTCGGTAGAAACTTTTCGGTTTCTCCTAAACTTACAGGCTCGCTATCACTCACCAGGAACAAATCGTCACCTAATTTAATTGGCACGAAAGGTCCTAATGAGCTTACTCCAGATGTGCCTGGTCTCCGCATCTCTCCCCGTGGTACTAAAGCATTTGATAACTTTCATTATTTAACGGTATGACTTTCAAACCGCTTTCCTCATCAACCCCCATTTCCTCACTTCTAACCCTCCTCCCCACCCTCCCCGCCTTTTCTGATCACCCCCTCCTCCCTATTCCCTCACTTCTTACCCCCTCCCCCCCCCCCCCCCCCCCCCGCCTTTCCACCCCCACCCTTACCCCTTGGTCCAGAAATGATGTGGAGTTTTTCATTCATGGATTATATCTGTCGAGTAATATATATACTCTGAGAACATTATATTGCCTTGAGCTTCTCTGTCCGTCTGTCTCTGTATATGTCTACCTCTGTCTGTCTGTCTGTGTGTATGTATGTATGTCTGTGTATCTATGTCTACCTCTGTCTGTCCGTCTGTCTCTATGTCTACCTCTGTCTGTCTGCAAGTATGTATGTCTGTCTGTCTCTATGTCTACCTCTGTCTGTTTGTCTCTGTATATGTCTACCTCTGTCTGTCTGTATGAATGTATGTATGTCTGTGTATCTATGTCTACCTCTGTCTGTCCGTCTGTCTCTATGTCTACCTCTGTCTGTCTGCAAGTATGTATGTCTGTCTGTCTCTATGTCTACCTCTGTCTGTGTCTACCTCTGTCTCTCTGTCTGTCTGTCTGTCTGTCTCTGTCTGTCTGTCTGTCTCTATGTCTACCTCTGTCTGTCTGTCTGCAAGTCTGTCTGTATGTCTGTCTGTCTGTCTCTGTGTCTACCTCTGTCTGTCTGTCTCTGTCTGTCTACCTCTGTCTGTCTGTCTGCAAGTCTGTCTGTTTGCCTGTATGTCTGTCTGTCTGTAACTGTGTCTACCTCTGTCTGTCTGTCTGTCTGCAATCCTATCTGTTTCCCTGTATGTCTGTCTGTCTGTATCTGTGTCTACCTCTGTCTGTCTTTATGTCTGTCTGTCTGCAAGTCTGTCTGTTTGCCTGTATGTCTGTCTGTCTGTCTCTGTGTCTACCTAATATAACCTAATATATATGTAATAACGTTCTTGACATTGTACTTGCAACAAAAGAAGAATTGATAGAGAATTTGAATGTTGGTGATGAATTCAGTAACAGCGACCATCGTACGATAACTTTCACTTTAAAGTTTACTAGTAACGAACCAAATAGTAGCATCGAAAAAGTCCCTAATTTCAAGAAAGCAAACTTCCATAAACTTAGAGCTATGTTTAAAGAAACTGACTGGAGCTTTTTAATTAACAATAACGACATAAATACATCTTGGAAGTTATTCGAAACCACTTACCTAAAAGCAGTGCAAGACTGCATACCATCGAAAATACGGCGTCCAGGCCATAATAATAAGCCCAAATGGTGGAATAAAGATATTTCAAACTGCCTGCTTGCTAAAAATTTTGCTAATGATAGATTAAAATCCTCACAAAATGACGAAGAACGGGTGAAATTTGTAGAGCTACGACGCAAAGCCAAAAGTTAATTAAGCAAAGTAAAAAGACCTTAGAGTTACATATTGCGAATCAAAGTAAAACAAACCCGAAAGAATTCTATAGTTATATCAGAAAGAAAAAAGTAGTTACTTCAACTGTTGGACCGTTAGTCGATGAAAATGGAGAATACACCAAAGACGAAGTACAAATGAGTAATGCCCTCAATACCTTCTTTGCATCAGTTTTTACAACAGAAGACCTCAGTGATATCCCTACACCATCGCCGATTCAGATTGATAATTCAGATGTTCTAAGCAATATCACCGTTACAGAGAGAGAAGTATTGAATTGTTTAGATAAACTCAAGGTAAATAAAACGCCAGGACCTGATACAATCTCGCCTAGAGTTCTAAAGGAAGCTAAGGATGAGCTCTCCAAACCACTGACATTACTATTCAATAAATCCTTGCAGTCTGGAACTATGCCTGATCAGTGGAAGATAGCCAACGTAACACCGATATTCAAAAAAGGCAGCAAATCCCTACCCAGTAACTATCGTCCAATTAGCTTAACCTCAGTTGTATGTAAAATGCTAGAAACGGTCATACGAGACAGACTCGTAAATCACTTAGAGGAAAATAACATACTTAAAGATACTCAACACGGCTTTCGTAAAAAACGTTCCTGTTTAACAAACCTCTTAGACTTCTTCCACGATATCCTCAACCTCTACGATGAGAGTAAAGCTGTAGATATTATATACCTTGATTTTCAAAAGGCCTTTGACAAAGTTCCCCACAAACGTTTACTGCTAAAACTAAAAGCGCATGGAATACAAGACGGTGTGTTGAAATGGATAGAAAATTGGCTCAGCAACAGAAAGCAAAGGGTAGTCATAAACGGGAAGGCATCTAAATGGACCAATGTAAGTAGCGGGGTACCCCAGGGATCGGTACTAGGACCAATTCTCTTTCTAATTTACATCAACGACATAGATGAGGGTCTCACCTGTACAATCTCAAAATTTGCTGACGATACACAAATTGCAAATAGCGTACTCTCAAAAGAACAAGTTGACGATATGCAACACAATCTAGATAAATTGTCATGTTGGGCCCAAATTTGGCAAATGAGTTTCAATGCGGATAAATGTAAAGTACTACATGTCGGATACCTAAATGAGAAAGCAAACTATTCGATGAATGGCACTCAGCTTAAGAATGTAAACAGAGAAACCGATCTGGGAGTAACAATATCGAGTAACCTAAAACCGAGTCAACAATGTTCAGAAGTTGTTAAGAAGGCAAACAAAATAATTGGCTTTATAGGCAGGTCATTTGAGCATAAATCCAAAGAAGTTATCCTAACCCTTTACAATTCCTTAGTCCGCCCTCTTCTGGAATACTGCGTTCAATCCTGGTGCCCTTATTACCAAAAAGATATAAACAAGCTAGAACGAGTTCAACGTAGAGTTACCAAAATGATACCTAGCCTAAAGAACAAACCATACGAAGAGCGTCTTAGAGAATTAAATCTATTTCCTTTAACCCAGCGCAGATTAAGAGGTGACTTAATTCAAGTGTTCAAAATCATCAAAGGCATCGACAATATGAACTGTAGTAAGTACTTCACTATCGACCAATCTAATTACACGGGAAACGGTTGCAAAATTATTGGAAAATCTTTTAACTCGCACGAATCTACGAATTTCTTCTTCAATCGAGTTGTCAACTTGTGGAATGGGCTTCCCCGAAACGTTATAGACTGCATCACCGTTGATTCATTTAAACTCCGCCTAGACAAATATCTCTCATCAAACCCGCGACTGACTGCGTTTGTAAATGAATAACTTTATTTTATCCCCCCTCAGTTACTAACCCATCTGTCCTCTACTAACTTCCTAATCCTGCCACGGACATTAGTTCCAGGGCAGTAATTCCCTTTCCAATGTTCCCTTATCCACTCTAAACCACTGTTTGGACACTTGATCCTCAGTGTTTTGGAGGACAAGCAACCTAGAAGGGTCACTAGATCTGTTGTTGCTTGATTTCCTTTGTACTCCTTTGTACTTTGTACCTCTGTCTGTCTGCAAGTCTGTTTGTTTGCCTGTCTGTCTGTCTGTCTGTATCTGTGTCTACCTCTGTCTGTCTGTCTGTCTCTATGTCTGTCTGTCTGCAAGTCTGTCTGTTTTTTTTTTTTTTTTTTTTTTTTTTTTAAAGAGACAATGAACGGAGGAAGGAAAAACACAGATAAAACAAAAAGGTCCATGTGCCTATAGGCATCCTCCATTCATAAAATGTTTGTAACAACTGGATTTAAACTTTTGTAGATTGTAAGTTTGCGGAAAGCAACTCGAGGGAAGTGAATTCCAAAGAGTAGTAGTTCTAGGGATAAATGAATTTTGATAAGCAGAAGTTCTGCATTGTGGAGGAGAAAGTGTAAGTTCATGGACGCTCTCAGCTGCCCTAGTTCTACGGGGAAAGATGTGGAGAGGCGGCACAATTGAAGCAAGTTCCTCGGAACAATTGCTGTGAAAATATCTGTAGAATAATGCAAGGGATGCAACGTTTCTTCGTATGGATAATGTAGGAAGGTCCTGTGTGATTGCAGGGTTATTGATTAATCTAATAGCTTTATTTTGAATTTTGTCCAACTGCCTCAATGTAACCACTCCACTTCCACTCCACAGAGGTGAACAGTAATCCATCTGAGAACGCACATGACTTTTATATATTACGGCCAACTGCTCGTCAGTGAAGAATTCTCGAACTCTGTACAGGAGTCCCAGTTTTTTAGAGGCATTCTTAGCAATGCTTCTAACATAATGTGTCCAGCTCAAGTTAGTGGTTAATGTTACACCGAGAATGTCAATACTAGGGGAAGTGGGAATATTTACATCATTAACAAATATATGGGAGTCAGTGAGATTCTGTCGGCTAGAAAATTGAATGTACTTGGTTTTCTGTGCATTAAAGGACACTAGATTATTTTGTCCCCATTCATTAATTCTAGAAAGGTCCTGGTTCAGAGAAATTGCAGTGTTTATTTTTGAATTTATAAGATCGGGTTGGGTGAAAGAATTGGTAAATGTGAAGGAACTGTGGAGTGTTGAGTCATCTGCGTAGGAATGTATTGGATTATGAGTGGTAGATATGAGATCATTGATATGAATGAGGAACAGAGTTGGGGCCAAAACTGATCCCTGGGGAACACCAGCATTTATTGAGTGAAATTGAGAATAAAGGCCATCTACCATTACACGTATTTTTCTGTTATGAAGATAAAAAGAAATTAGTGGAACTAATGATGCAAGGCCGTAGTGTGACATCTTCGACAATAAGGATTGATGCCAGACTCTATCAAATGCCTTTGATATATCCAGTGCTATTGTAAGTGTTTCACCATGTTGGTCTGTAGCTTGGTTGATTTGATGCGTAAGAAGGCAAAGAATGTCTGCAGTTGATCGACATCGTCTAAAACCATATTGCCTATCACTGATTAATTTATTATTCTCAAGATGCTTAATTATGTGATTATTTAATATAATTTCAAAGACTTTACCAAGAGTGGAAGTTATAGCTATTGGTCTGTAGTTTGATGGATCTGAAGAGGCACCTTTTTTAGGAACTGGATGGATGTTTGCTTCTTTCCAGGGTACTGGGAAGCATGAGGTATGAGTACACAGACGGAAAAAATTTGCCAATACAGGAGCGAGCACCAAGGAGCAATTCTTAAGTACTATTGGAGGAATTTCATCTGGACCAGGAGCCTTATCTACTGAGAGATTCTGTAAAATAGTTTTGACATGTCTGGTGTGGATCTTAAGTGAGGGAATTGCAGGCGAATTAAAATTAAGTACAGGGACATCTTGATTTATTTCATCTAAGGTTGAGTTGGTGGAGAAAATATCCGCAAGAAGGTTAGCTTTACCTCGTGGGTCACTTGCAAGATTGCCAGTCGGAGATTTTAATGGTGGAATGGATGAAGCAGTAGTGAAGTTGGATTTGAATGAGTTAAGAGTAGACCAAAATATTTTGTTATCATTTGGATTATTTAGAAGTTTATTTGCCTGCTTGTGGAGAAAGTTTGATTTAGTTAGGTTTAATACAGTTTTGGCCTGATTTCTGATGTTTCTAAAGTAATTAAAGGCTTCATGTGTTTTTTATCTTGTGTATGCATTGTAGGCTCTTGCTTTTTGTTCAGTTACTCTAGCACAATTATGGTCAAACCATTTAGGTGAATTAGATCTTTTACTGTACTTTTGATGAGGAATAAAAGTTTCCATTCCAATTTTTACAAAATCTTGTATGTGGTTCAAGGTGGAGTGTGCATCATTAGAAAAGAAAGAGGTCCAGGGAATATCAATAAAGAAACCTTGAAGACCCTCCCAGTCTGCCCTATCGTAATGCCATTTAGTCACCAAAACAGGTTCAGAGTGGGAAGGTGTGGTAGGTGATAGACAGGTGGCCTGTATCAGACAGATCAGAAGATCGAAGCGGGGACCTCACTGTAACATCATAATTTTCTGAATTGGTTGTTAAAAATAAGTCCAGTAGGTGGGAATTATGATTAGGATTATCTGGTACACGGGTGGGTAGGTTGACTAGTTGAATGAGATTAAATGAGTCTGCAAATAGCTCACATTCAAGACCAGCATCATCAGTCCTGGCTGAATGAGTGAGCCATTCAACATTATGGACATTAAAATCACCCAACACAGTGATTTCAGAAGAAGCATTTAAGTTGAGGACACTGAGTTGTGAGGACAGAGAATCAAAAAGACTTTGCTCTGAAGGAGTATTTGGGGAACGGTAGATGCAACATATGTATTTAAATTTACCAGCAGAAATTAATTTGTATATAGAATAATCAAAATAGGGACAATTGAAACTAGTAACCTCCTCCAGGGCAATTTCAGATTTTGCGAAGCAACATACACCTCCTTTAGGTCTGAAATTTTGGAGCAGTTGATAACCTGGAAAATTAAATCTAGATGTGTCAGATGTGGATGTTACTTGTCTCTGTCAAAAAAAGGAGAGTAGGGGATTCTGCTTGAAGAAATTGGTGTACAGAATTGATGTTAGAGTGAAGTCCCCTTATATTGCTAAAGAAAAAGCTGCACCGAACGAGCAGCTTTGAGACGTTACAATGCTCTTGACACAGTCGCATGATAACGACCGGGAGGGCCCTGTGTCAATGACCCAACCCTGCCGGGGGTGGACATCCGAGGGACCACCAGGTTTGCTCTTAACAATTGTACTGCCATATTTATTAGGTAAAGGTGTATGGTGTTACATGTATGATATGTAGTGGGAAGAGTAGTGTTTTATGGATAGAGGATAGCGATGTAGGGCAATGTCGTGAAGCTGGATGTGTATGTTATATAAAGAGGGTTTTCCTGACACCCCTGATGTGTGAGGCAGAAAGATATGTATCCAGCTACCAAGGCCTGGGAGAGAAAATGGAATTCAGGCTATTCCCTGAGTCTCCCGAAACCTTGGCTGTAGTACTTCCCTGGGCGGGGCTGCCTACCCCTACTACGGCTTTGCCTGTATGTCTGTCTGCCTGTCTCTGTGCCTACCGGTATCTAACTGCCTAATTGCAGTCTGTGAAGCTATGTAACTCTCTGTAACACTGTCAGTCTCTGCCTGTCTGTCTGCATGTCTGTCTGTATAGTCTCTATATAAACAAAGCTATGAATGAACCTAGTCAAATTACAGCCTAATGCCTTTATAATCTGTTAACCCTTGTAGTACCGGTGCCGTTCTTTTAACTATATTCTGGCTATTATTAGACGATTATATTCAGTTTAAAAAGGGCCTCCAACAATTAACAGGCTTCAATCTATCCCACTTAACCCTTTGTACTACCACAGAGCCTTCTTAAACTGCACTAAAGCGTCTAAATATAGCTACACTAAAATACAAAAGACGTTGCCGGAACAGAAGGGGTTAACCACTTATGTTTTTATTGAGTCTCAAGCCGGTATCACACGGGAGCTTTTATAGTCAACATTCGATGATCAACATTTTCCTGGCAACATTTCTGGACTATGTTGCACCATGGTATCGGAAACTAGACTGTTGGTAGATGAATTTAGGTAACCGAAATATTGTAAAGGTTGACCTCATAAGCTGCCAGACCAGTGTTAAGGATAAATCTTGAGGGAAAATGCGCTCGTGTGATACCGGCTTAAGCCACTCCCCTACTTAGCATAAACAGAGTGTAGTGAGGACATTACTCACACCAGTTTTGACCTGCGGGTGTAATAGGGCTTCATAGACCGTCTGCTGCTGTTGGCTCTTCAGTAAGTTACCTCTCTGTTAAGGGGGGTGACCTGTTTTTTGTTATTTCTGTCCTTTTCTCTCTTTCTCTGGCTTGTATCCATTCGGCCCCATTCAGCCAACTATTTTAAGACGTTTATCCCCATCTAGGTGTCTATTTCTTCCTGGCGAGCGATAGCAAGCCAGCATTATATGAAGAAATCCGGCTTCGCCGGAGACATTTTTCTATCGAAAAATGTACAAATTTAGCTTGCTGTCAAACAAAAATAAAAAATATGCTGGCTCGCTACCGCTCACCAGTAACAAAATGACACCTGGATGGGGATAAACGTCTTAAAACAGTAGGCTGAATGGGGCCAAATGGATACAAGCCAGAGAAAGATAGAAAAGGACAGAACAAAAACAGGTCACCCCCCTTAAGATGAGGCCAACTTCACACGATATTTTCCCAGTTTAAAACAATAGGTCTATGGATAGAAAGCGAGATACGTTAAGGGGGAGGTGCTTAGTTTTGGGTCTATTTATTTACATATTTTATAGTAACCTCGCTAGACCTCCATCAAGCTTTAATAAAACACCCCCTAGACCCCCCTTCAGAGAGTGAGGGTGGAGAGCTCTGCATTATAGTTTTTGTTTTTGTTTTTTTAAAGACGTAGGTCACTGTCCAAAACAACTGTTTCAGGCGGCATCTCCGGGCAAACCTTGGTAGGGAGAATTGATTGTATTCTTATATGTGCAAACATTTTGGATATCGTTGTATACAGCATACAGGATTAACATTACGAAGAAAGAACATGGTACCAGGGACTGTGGGCACTAGTAACATAGACTCTATTCGCGTGTGTGTGTGTGAAAGAGAGAGAGAGAGAGAGCCATTCACAGAGATACACATACAGATAACACAATAACATTATAACCATCTCAAGACAAGAGCAGTGATGGTGGGTCACATTCCGATGTACCCCTGGGCGAGGAGTAATATTAAGTAGAGAGAACATGGTGCCGGGGACAGGGGGCACTATTAACCCTGATCCCTATGACGTCACGGATAGAGATATGCAATGTGTTTGGCCGGGGGTCTAGTTTGTCTGTCTAGTGGGTGGTAATGTTATGAGAAGCATTTTTTGTTTTGTTTCTATATTCCAACTACTCCCCCTCGGGCATAGGCTGAGAGCCTGTACATTCAACCGTACATTCAACGGTGAAGCCCGTGAGGTCTCGTTCCAGTCTAGGGAGTGAGACATGTGAAGCACTTTGAAATGCAACCCCCCCCCCCCCCCGCTATCTTGCCTTTGCAAGATGCAAGGGGGCCGGTTGCCCACCCACAGCCGGAAGCAGGCCCATCTCTGGAGCTGCCTTGCCCCAGTGCTTCACTGTCTCACCCTTAGACTCGGAACCACACTCTGAGAACGCCACCTATTGAGCAATAAACTCACTAGGCATTGTCCCCCTGTAGCATATTTTGGATATGGAAATATTCATACAGTGCTATTTAATCAGGGAACAATGAGGGTATTTTTTGTTGACGTTTGGTGGGTTTTGTGGTAATGCACTGATACTAGGTACAACACAAATTCCATCCCAATAATATCTTTCCATTGATACATCGGGATTCGAACCCGGGACCAATGGATTACCAGTCCAGTGGCATAACCACTCCACCACACCTCCAGTCAAAATCAATACCTCACTGAAATACTTGGAGAAAATTTGTAGTAAATTTGGAGAGAGGAACATTAACACGACACCTTTACGAAAATATATACATAAATATATAAAATGAAAAAAGTACTAGTCACGGGCTATACGAAACACATGCAGACGATCAAGGAAATGTCATAGCAACTTATATTACACATCTATAAGCAAGAGAGTCGGCGGATTATTGATTGCGACTGAACAATATTTAGTCCATGGGCGGGAGCGATAATCTGTACCAACTGAGATGATAATTGTCACCATAATCTACTATCTGTAATCCACCATCCACTGCTTCACATCCACCTGTTCCACCTTCACTATCTACTGTTTGACATCCACCCTTGCACTTCACTAATGCCTACTCCACCTGTTTCACCTCCTCCACCATCCACTACTTGACATTCACCTGTTTACTTCACCACCACCTCATCCACTTGTCCCACCTCCTACACCCTCCACTGCTTCACATCCACCAGTTTATTTCACCATCACCTCATCCACTTGTACCACATCCTCCACCCTCCACCTATTCCACCTCCACCACCTACTGTTTGCCATCCACCTGTGCACTCCACTGTCACCCTCCTCCCACCTGCTCCACCTGCCACCCCAGCAATCAGTACAATCATGTTAACTTCTTTACAGTAGACAACATATTGGTGACAGTAGCTCTCCTCATCTAACTTGTACTATGACTACAGGGCCAAATACCAAGCTATCACCTGCAACGCGTTCCGTTGACAGCTAGCAAAAAAATGCTAGCTAGTGTCCCGCTCAGCCTATTGATAGTGCTGCATGCTAGCCTAGCAAAGCGCTTGCACGAAGCAATTTTTTGCTCGCTGTCAACGGAACGCGTTGCTTGTAAGCAGCATATCCCTTGCTTGGAAGTACCCCCCTTAGTCAGAGAACGATTCATAAGGGCAGTAGGGTGTGGTTACGAGACAATAATTATGTCAACAATTTCGCGTATACTCCATTGATAAAGCTCTTTCATTACTGTTTTGAATATTATCTCGAGTTGCTATTACATCTCTCTTTCCTTCTCTCTCCTCTCTCTCTCTCTCTCTCTCTCTCTCTCTCTCTCTCTCTCTCTCTCTCTCTCTCTCTCTCTCTCTTTATATAGAGGACATATTAATCTGAATAACCTTGGACTGAAGCCCATATTACATGCGTTCTTACATATTTAGCACTTAATATATCGAAAAAGTACAACGATGATAAGCAATTAATTGATTTAACGTTATAAATGGCCAGATAATTCTTCTGGAAATATATGACGTCTTTTGCTATATACAGAGCGGTCCAGAAACATCTCCCCATAGGGAGTTCCTGTGTATTGCCCATAGGGTATTCCTATATTATTTGATCTGCATTCCTATATATTTGATTTGTATCTGTATGTGATCGTGTGGACCGTGAAGCAATGTGGAAGGTGTTAAGGATTTATGAAATTGGAGGAAATTTGTTAGAAGCAGTTAAGAGTTTTTATGAAGGGAGCAGAGCATGTGTGAGAGTAGGAAATGGTGAGTTGAGTGAATGGTTTGAGGTAAAGGTAGGTTTGCGACAGGGTTGTGTAATGTCACCATGGCTGTTTAATATGTTTATGGATGGTGTGGTGAGGGAGGTGAAAAGGAGAACTATGGGAAGAGGATTGGGTTTAGTAGGAAAGAATGGTAGAGATTGGGAGTTGAATCAGTTGCTGTTCGCTGATGACACAGCATTGGTGGCGGATTCTGATGAGAAACTGCAGCGGGTAGTCAAAGAGTTTGGTGTGGTTTGTGGAAGGAGGAAACTGAAGGTGAACGTCAATAAAAGTAAAGTAATGGTGTGTAATAGGGGAGAGCATAGGGTGAATCTAGATGTGAGGCTGGATGGGGAAATATTGGAACAAGTAGAGTGTTTTAAATATCTAGGAGGAACAATAAGCAGGAGTGGAGGTATGGAAGTGGAGGTAAAACAGAGAGTGTGTGAAGGAAGGAAGGTTTTCGGAGCAATGGGAAGTATGTGGAAGACGAGAAATCTCGGAGTGAAAGTAAAAAGTGCACTTTATCAAGGAATTGTTGTGCCAACAGTGATGTATGGGGCTGAGACATGGGCTCTGAAGAAAAAGGAGAAAAGAGGGCTGGATGTGATGGAGATGAGCTGCTTGAGGAGTATGTGTGGAGTTACTCGTAGAGACAGATTGAGAAATGAAGAGATACGTAGGAGAGTGGGGCAGCAGGAACATTTGTCAGCCAGAGTGGACAGAAGGGTGCTGAGCTGGTATGGTCATGTTGAACGAATGGGAGATGAAAGGCTTACAAAGAGAATATGTGAGTCCGGTACAAGGGGAGATAGAAGGGCAGGAAGACCCCCATTGAGATGGAGAGACTGTGTAAGAAAGGCTTTGGATGATAGAGGAATGACTATAGATCAGGCAGGGGAAGTGGTGGTGGACAGGAGTGAATGGAGAATGCTTGTGAATAGTTGAGTGAACACGTGGTCATTTGGAGTAAGGGGTCGGGCGCAAGTTGGACTAGATAATAGTCCATCAGGCGCCTGGCCCGGGGAGACGATTAATATGAAGGGTGTGCCTGGAAGTGTGGTGGGAGGGCTTGTCGCTTTGGCTCCGCTGCATGTCTGCCTGCCGAGATCGGAACCTCTCCTGGTGGTCAGGGGCCGGGGGAGTGCTGGAGCGACCTTGGTAACCCTGGTCTCTGGGTCTTCTCCTGGGTGACCTGGATGTGTGAGAGTTTGTGTTTTTTATCTGTGTTTATTTTTTGTTTTATGTTGTTTTTGTGTTTTCCCTGTTCTTGCTCTGTCTTGAGTCGGCTACCCCCAAAATGGGGATTGGGCCTGAGCATATAGATAGATAGATAGATAGATCTGTATGTGGTAACCCAGGTTCGAATCTCGATGGATCACATGCTAAAAATAAATAAAATAAAAATAAATAAATAAATATATACAAATAAATAAAACGTTTATTTGTATATATTTATTTATTTATTTTTATTTTATTTATTTTTAGCATGTGACCCATCAAGATTCGAACCTGGGTTACCACATACAGATGCAGATCAAATATATAGGAATGCAGATCAAATAATATAGGAATACCCTATGGGAAATACACAGGAACTCCCTATGGGGAGATGTTTCTGGACCGCTCTGTATAACACCAGATAACTGTGTGTTATTAAGGAACAAATCATTGGCACATTTGTTTCAGGCTTAAAGGGACCGGCCTGCTTTTTCTCTCTGGGTTTTATCCATTCGGTCCCATACAGTCTACTGCTTTAAGACGTTTCTCCCTATTCAGTTATCGATTTTTTCCTGGCGAGCAAGAGCGAGCCATCATTGTATGGAGAAATCCGGCTGCGCCGGAGAATTTTGTCTACGAAAAATGTACAAATTAAGTCAGCTGTCTAAAACATAATCCAAAATATACTGGTTCGCTATCACTCGCCAAGTGTAAATTGACACCTGGATGAGGATAAACGTCTTAAAACAGTAGGCTGAATGGGGTCGAATGGCTACTACCCAGAAAAAAAGTGGGTCGGTCCCCTTAGCAAGTAAGCTTTGAAACTCTCTCCTGCAGTCCATCTTTCCCTCATCCTATGAATTAAACTGGTTCAAGCTCCGTGTACCCAGACATGTTGACTCTAACGTACGTTGAATTTTGCTCTGTCACTTTTTCAAATTTGGGGGAGACACTTTTGTTGTTGTTGTTACAGGCAGATTTGCCTTTTATCTTAATTCAAATATATTCCTCCATAATCCTAAAAAAACATAAATACCATTTTTCATCAGAGTCCTATAAATCAGCGAATCGCGTTATATAAAATGGCGGTCAAAGGGGAACTCGGGCACTATGTAGAACGGGTAATATTTGACATTTTCCTTTCATAGGTCAATAAAAAGAATAAATCATGAAATATATAATGAAAGGTAGTACAGCCAACTTTGATCTTAAAGTCTTTTGAGAATCAGCCTCAGGATTTCTAGTAACAGAATAATAATCAAGCTTTGTTAACTTTTAGGGGGGAGCAATTTTTCTTACATCATGAGTAGAAAGTAATATTTGAAGCAGGGAAGGTGGGTAGAGACTTCATATAGCGACTGTACAGGTAATTCATCAGTATGGTAGTGGGAGCTCTCAGGAGGACACCAGCACGTCACTATATGGGATACCCTCATAAAACAGAGTACCACCCTCACTATATGGGTTACCGTAAACAAACAGAGATCACCGTCATTATATAAGATCTATCTATCTATCTATCTATCTATCTATATACTCAGGCACATACCCCATAGCTCGAGACAGAGCCCGAACAGGGACAACACAACATAACACAAACAAAAACCCACACATAAACAAAACACAAATTCACATACATTTAGGTCGCCCAGAAGACCTAGAGATCCAGGCCCATTTGGGGTCCCCAGCAGGATTCTCAGGTCCCAGACCTCCCAGAGAGGTTCTGGTCTCACCAGGCAAACATGCAGCGAAGCTATACCACCACAAGCCCACCCACCACGCATCCAGGCGTACCCTTCGTATATACCAGCTCCCTGGGCCAGGCACCTGACGGACTATTATCTAGTACAACTGGCGCCCGACCCCTTCTCCCAAACAACCGCTTTTTCACTCGTCTATTCACTAGCATTTTCCATTCATTCCTATTTATTACCACTTCTCTTGCCTGATCTATAGTTATTCCTCTATCATCTAACGCTTGTACTACACATTTTCTCCATCCCTTCCTACCCCTCTATCTCCCCTTGTATCTGACTCACATATTTTCTTTGTAAGCCTTTTATCTTTCATTCACTCAACATGTCCACACCAGCACAGCACCCTTCTGTCCACTCTGGCCGACAAATGTTCCTGCTGCCCCACTCTCCTACGTATCTCTTCATTCCTCAATCTGTCTCTATGAGTCACTCCACGCATACTCCTCAAGCAGCTCTTCTCCATCACATCCAGCTTTCTTCTCTCCCTTGCCTTCAGAGCCCATGACTCAGCCCTATAAATTACTGTTGGTACAACTATCCCTTGATACATTTCACTTTTAGCTTTTATTCCGAGATTTCTCACCTTCCACATACTTCCCATTGCTCCAAAAACTTTCCTTCCTTCACATACACAGTTTTACCTCCATTTCCATACTTCCGTTCCTGCTCATTCCTCCTAGATATTTAAAACACTTCACACTTGTTCCAGTATTTCCCCAGCCAGCCGCACATCTAGATTCACCCTACGAGCACCTCTATTACACACCATCACTCTACTTTTATTGACGTTTACCCTCAGTTTCCTCCTCCCACAAACCACACCAAACTCTTTGACTACTCCCTGCAGTTTATATAAGATACCTTCATAAAACAGAGTACCACCCTAACTATATGGGTTACCTTAATAAAACAGAGCACCTTCTATACTTCACAGTTCTCCGCCATCTTGTTTTCATCATGCGCTGTATCCAATGACGCACTTTTCTGTATCCATGACATTATACATTCTTTCAGTATAATCCATGACGCATATCTTCATTCATTTTATTAAGGCTGTTATTAGATGACTAAAGAGGTGCTTTCTTCTGGACCTCCTTCTCCCTCATGTTTAGCCCCATTAATTAGGAGATTTTAAAACGTTCACTCCATTAGGATGGCAATTTTAAGACCTTTCGTGCTATTCAGGTGTCGATTTTTTCCGGGCGAACAATAGCGAGTCAGTAATTTAGGAGGAACCAGTCCTAGGCCGGTACATTTTTCTATACCGAAAACTATATATATAAAATAAAAAAAAATATCCATTATATTATAAATCTTCCATATGAAGAAAGGTTGACGAAATTAGGTTTACATTCGTTAGAGAGACGCAGAGTTAGAGGGGATATGATAGAGGTGTTCAAGTGGGTTAGTGGGATTAATAAAGGGGACATGGAAGATGTACTGAAGCTCAGTGATAGCGAAAGAACTCTATAAAATGGTTTCAAATTAGATCAATTTCGTTTCAGAAAAGATATAGGCAAATATTGGTTTGGTAACAGAGTTGTAGATAGGTGGAATAGGCTATCGAGTGCTTTAGTGGGATCAAGAACGATAGAGAATTTTAAGTTAAATTAGATAGGCATATGGACGAGATGGAATTGGGTGTGAAAGGGAGCTGCCGTGTGTGGGCCAATCGGCTCTCTGCAGACTCCCGTTTTCTTATGTTCTCATGTTCTTTATCTGGAAGGGGGGGGGGGGGGGTTCCTGAAAGTGTGTGTGTGTGGGTTTTTTTTTTTTGTAATCGGTATTATTATTAGGCCTAGTATTATTTTGTTTTCCGATGGAGGTCTAGGGAAGAACATAAATGGATAAATAAATAAATAAATCACTATCCCATGTACTCTCAGCGTCCGTGTATAAAGGAGGCCACGGCAGGGGAGGTAGGTGTACAGTCGGCCTCAAAGGTTGTGGTCTACCTACACCACTTCAACTATATCGCCCACACTTTAGTTAAGGCAGCCCACCTCGCTTTTTGTTTTTTTATCTTTATCTCCCTCTCTCTTTGGTTTGTATTCATTCGGCCCCATTCAGCCTACTGTTTTAAGACGTTTACCCCCATCCAGGTGTCAATATTTTCCTGGCGAGCGGTAGCGAGCAAGCATACATATTTTTTTGTTTTGACAGCAAGCTAAATTTGTTCATTTTTCGATAGAAAAATTTCTCTGGCGAAGCCGGATTTCTCCATACAATGCTGGCTCGCTATGGCTCGCCAGGAAGATAGCGATACCTGGATTGGGATAAATTCCTTAAAACAGTTGGCTGAATGGGGCCGAATGGATACAAGCCAGGGAAAGAGAGAAAATGAGAGAAAGATTAAAAAAACACAAAAACAGTTACCCCCCTTAAATACAAGGGATATTGTTCATGAATTTGATACATGTATTTTGAGAGGGTGGCGGAATTAATGATCTTGCAGGTTGATATTATGTCGCAAGCTAAATGTATGAGTTCACCCTTGTGTAGTAATATTGCTACCTCTACAGTACACGTGGGTACAATATTCCTTCACCCCTGTTACAAATACTAAAGCCGGAGTCACACTAGCCTTTTTTCCGAGCAATTTCTACGGGCAATTATGGTCTGGAAGCTTGAAAAAAATACACTTTATCAGAATTCAGCCACCTAACCTAATCTACCTTCAGTCTAATTACCGATACCAGTGCGAAAATGTCACGAAATAATACGAGAAAAATATTGCTCGTGGAAAATTGACGGAAAAAGCGCTCGTGTGACAGCGGCTATAGTCCATAAATCATGAAACCCTAACCTCTATAACTCAAAATGGGCTGAATCAAATGGGCTGTACATATCCACACCTATTCCCTGGCTGACTCTGCCCAAATGGTAGAAATATTAGCTTGATTACTCTAATTGTTTGTGAGTTATAGACGTTAAGGGAAGGCTGGCCGTTTGGTTGGTCTATTAATTCATTTATTCATATATTGTTTTTAGTTTCCTCCCTAGACCTCCATCAAGCTTAGAAAAACACCCCATAGACCCCCCTTCAAGGTAAATTTGTACATTATTCGGTAGAAAAATATCCCGGCCGAAGGCCGGCTCCTCTTAAAATTGCAGGCTCGCTATCGCTCGCCAGGAAATCATCGACACCTAAATGGCTAGAAAGGTCTTAAAATTGACAACGAAATGGGGCGAAAGGTGCTAAAATCGCCAAACTAATGGGCCGAACGTCTTATAATCTCAAAACTAGTGGGGCTAAACATGAGGGAGAAGGGGGTCCAGAAAAGCGGTCTTCCTCCCCTTAATGTTCAAGAGTTTGGGGCTACTTATTTGGACCAGGGTATAGTAGTATGTATGGCTGAATCCGTTATAGTGGTCAATTACATCCAACCCTCCCTACAACCGGTATCACACGAGCCCTTTTTTCCCTCAACACTGGTCTGGCAGCTTAGGAGGGCAACATTTACAATATTTCGGTCACCTAAGTTCATCTACCAATAGTCTAGTTTCCGATACCAGTGCAAAATATTCCAGAAATGTTGCCAGAAAAATGTTGATCATCGAATGTTGACTATAAAAGCTCTCGTGTGATAACGGCTTTACATTTGTACCATGTTCAGGTTTTGGAAACTGTACGTGCCCACCCAACAGAGAACTACCAGACACAGGGTATGACGCAAGTACAGTCGGCCTAATAAGTCATGTCTCGGCACCAAGTATGTTTTGATAAATAATTGGTATCAGTAATATCTAAAACTTGATTTATTCGTTTCGAGTGAGATATACTGTATATAACCATGTTCCTACACTTATCCATCATATTCAACATCTGACAGACATTAATACAGCACAGAGCGAGCAAAACGTAATGACAGCTGAGACATGACTTATTAACTCCACCGTACAGTTGCCCTCAAAAGTCCTGTATCTCCCTCACAACTTCAACTATTACAATGTGTTTCGTATACGACCATAATATATTCCAAATAAATCTTAAAGCTTTTAGTTTGATTGCGAGTCTAAAAAAATCAGCCCCTCTCCCCCACCCATTTTCTGTGTGGGTCTCTCTCTCTCTCTCTCTCTCTCTCTCTCTCTCTCTCTCTCTCTCTCTCTCTCTCTCTCTCTCTCTCTCTCTCTCTCTCTCTCTCTCTCTCTCTCTCTCTCTCTCATATATATATATATTTTTTTTAAATGACAGACTTACTCTAATGTGAAAATACTAATGTACGGCACGATTATGGAGTATGAGTGCAAAATCGCCCACACCCACGTACTGTACAGACAAAATAGATAGTTCGTCCAAAACTGTCATAATGTGTGTGAAGTTTAGAACGTGAGACATATATTCGGCCTTCCTACGACGTACGGCAAAACTTACTGAACACTGGATACTAGAAAAACACGAGAACTGTACAAAGGAAATCAAGCAACAACAGGTCTAGTGACCCTTCTTGGCTGCTTGTCCTCCAAAACACTGAGGATCAAGTGTCCAAACAGTGGTTTAGAGTGGGTAAGGGAACATTGGAAAGGGAACTACTGCCCTGGAACTAATGTCCATGGCAGGACTAGGAAGTTAGTAGGGGACATATGGGTTAGTAACTGAGGGGAGGATAAAATAAAGTTATTCAATTACAAACGCAGTCAGTCGCGGGTTTGATGCGAGATATTTGTCTATGCAGAGTTTAAATGAATCAACGGTGCTGCAGTCTATAACGTCTCGGGGAAGCCCATTCCACAAGTTGACAACTCGATTGAAGAAGAAATTCTTAGATTCGTGTGATTTAAAAGATTTACCAATAATTTTGCAACCGTTTCCCCGCGTGTAATTAGATTGGTCGATAGTGAAGTACTTACTACAGTTCATATTGTCGATGCCTTTGATGATTTTGAACACTTGAATTAAGTCACCTCTTAATCTGCGCTGGGTTAAAGGAAATAGATTTAATTCTCTAAGACGCTCTTCGTGTGGTTTGTTCTTTAGGCTAGGTATAATTTTGGTAACTCTACGTTGAACTCGTTCTAGCTTGTTTATGTCTTTTTGGTAATAAGGGCACCAGCATTGAACGCAGTATTCCAGAAGAGGGCGGACTAAGGAATTGTAAAGGGTTAGGATAACGTCTTTGGATTTATGCTCAAATGACCTGCCTATAAAGCCAATTATTTTGTTTGCCTTCTTAACAACTTCTGAACATTGTTGACTCGGTTTTAGGTTACTCGATATTGTTACTCCCAGATCGGTTTCTCTGTTTACATTCTTAAGCTGAGTGCCATTCATCGAATAGTTTGCTTTCTCATTTAGGTATCCGATATGTAGTACTTTACATTTATCCGCATTGAAACTCATTTGCCAAATTTGGGCCCAATGTGACAATTTATCTAGATTGTGTTGCATATCGTCACCTTGTTCTTTTGAGAGTACGCTATTTGCAATTTTTGTATCGTCAGCAAATTTTGAGATTGTACAGGTGAGACCCTCATCTATGTCGTTGATGTAAATTAGAAAGAGAATTGGTCCTAGTACCGATCCCCTGGAGTATCCCGCTACTTACATTGGTCCATTTAGATGCCTTACCGTTTATGACTACTCTTTGCTTTCTGTCGCTGAGCCAATTTTCTATCCATTTCAACACACCGTCTTGTATTCCATGCGCTTTTAGTTTTAGCAGTAAACGTTTGTGGGGAACTTTGTCAAAGGCCTTTTGAAAATCAAGGTATATAATATCTACAGCTTTACTCTCATCGTAGAGGTTGAGGATATCGTGGAAGAAGTCTAAGAGGTTTGTTAAACAGGAACGTTTTTTACGAATGCAGTGTTGAGTATCTTTAAGTATGTTATTTTCCTCTAAGTGATTTACGAGTCTGTCTCTTATGACCGTTTCTAGCATTTTACATACAACTGAGGTTAAGCTAATTGAACGATAGTTACTGGGTAGGGATTTGCTGCCTTTTTTGAATATCGGTGTTACGTTGGCTATCTTCCACTGATCAGGCATAGTTCCAGACTGCAAGGATTTATTGAATAGTAATGTCAGTGGTTTGGAGAGCTCATCCTTAGCTTCCTTTAGAACTCTAGGCGAGATTGTATCAGGTCCAGGCGTTTTATTTACCTTGAGTTTATCTAAACAATTCAATACTTCTCTCTCTGTAACGGTGATATTGCTTAGAACATCTGAATTATCAATCTGAATCGGCGATGGTGTAGGGATATCACTGAGGTCTTCTGTTGTAAAAACTGATGCAAAGAAGGTATTGAGGGCATTACTCATTTGTACTTCGTCTTTGGTGTATTCTCCATTTTCATCGACTAACGGTCCAACAGTTGAAGTAACTACTTTTTTTTCTGATATAACTATAGAATTCTTTCGTGTTTGTTTTACTTTGATTCGCAATATGTAACTCTAGGGTCTTTTTACTTTGCTTAATTAACTTTTTGGCTTTGCGTCGTAGCTCTACAAATTTCACCCGTTCTTCGTAATTTTGTGAGGATTTTAATCTATCATTAGCAAAAAAAAATAGCAAACTGTCCAGAAAAAGTGATAGCAACTTTAATATATACAGTTTACGAGACGAATTATTTATTTTGACTGTACACATACATTCACACACACACCCACACAAGTACGATTGCATGCAAACACACACGTACGCTTGCAAACACCCACACCTACACGTACGCCCGCATACAGACAGACACACACACACACACACACAACATCGTCATTCATTGGTATACGTGCTATTCTCAGACTGTTCTAACTGGGGTTGACATTGTTTGTATGACAGGTTATTGGGTACCATACAGTTCAGACTTAAGGGGAGGCAGACCGTTTTTCTGGACCCCCTTCTCCCTAATGTTTAGCCCCACTAGTTTTGAGATTATAAGACTTTCGGCCTATTAGTTTGGCGATTTTAACACCTTTCACCCGATTTCATTGTCAATTTTATGACCTTTCGTGCCATTTAGGTGTCGATTATTTCCTGGCGAGCGATAGCAAACCTGCAATTTTAAGAAGAATAGCCCTTCGGCCGGGAAATGTTTCTACCGAATAATGTAAAAAATTATCTTGAAGGGGGTCTAGTTTTTTTTTCTTTCTAATTTTGATGGAGGTCTAGGGAGAAAACTAAAAAAATATATGAATAAATTAATTAATAGACCAAACAAACGGTCAGTCTCCCCTTAACACAAACAAGACGAAGAATTGTCTGGGTAACTTTGGAGTAAAGCATCCTTATTCTTCAAACTAATGGGATGAAGCGACTTACATTCTCTGAACTAATGGAACGAAACAGGAGAGATTAATAATGAACCCTCTCGGCCCAAATAGGGTTAAGGGGGGATGGTTCACTTTTTGGTAGATTTTTTCATTTATTTATTATTATTGTTTAGTTTCCTCCCTAGACCTCCATCAAACTTAAAAACAAACATCCATCAGATCCCCCTTCTAGATTATTTTGTAAATTTATCGGCCGGGACTACTCTTAAGATTACAGGCTCGCTATCGCTCGCCAGGAAAAAATCAACACCTAAATGGCACGAAAGGTCTTAAAATTCACAACGAAATGGGGAGAAAGATGTTAAAATCGCCAAACTAATGGTACGAACGTCATAAAATCTGAAAACTATTGGGGGTAAGCATGAGGAAGAAGGTGACCAGAAAAACAGCCCATGGGAGTAGAGGGTTTCACTGGGGACGTGCTTACCACCCCCCACGTCCCCTTTGATTGATAGAGGTCCTTCCTACACTGTACAAATATGCGTGTCCAAATATAACTAAATTGATACCCATAAAAAGCGTTCCAATTCTTTATGTGTGTCCCAATTCGAACACATAACAGATTGAAGCACATAGTATCTATATATGTTGGTACATTTTAAGTGTAAGCTGTAACTAAAATAGTCTAGTACCAGCAAAAAACAAAAGAAAATAACATGGAAAACAGACGCCATGTTTTTCAAAAGGTAAATAAGTGACAATGCCTATACTGGATGTACACAAGTATTATTTTGTTTATATATATTTTGTGTCCTATGTTTATGAAGGAGACACAAGGTAGGCTGCCTGTAACGAATGTCTCCCCCAAAGCCAAAAGAGTGACAGAGCCAAATTCAAGGGACGTTGGGGTCAAAATGCCTGGACACACGAAGTTTAAAGCAGTCTAAGTCATAGGATGAAGGGAAGATTGAATGAGGGAGAGAGTTGCAGAGTTCACCCGTTGAGTAGAAGAAAGACTGAGAGAACTTGTTAATTCTTGGGTTGGAAAGTTGGACATATTAGGAGTGGAGCAGTTTTGAAAGGCGGGTACCTCGCACTCGCCGCAAAGGGGGAGGGGGGTATTTTCTGAGAGACATAACAGTTAACCAGTGAAATTACACGAAGTAAAATGGCACACAGAGGGCCTCGGAGTCGGACGGATCCTAAATTGAGTGGTCAATCCTTAAAATCCTTCACTAAACTGGCTCGGGTTGTTCCTCTCACGGGGAATAGGTCCGCTTGGGGGCATTCTGTGTATGGCCACCCTCGTAAGGGGAGTAAGGCGTCCGGCAATAGATAGATAGATAGATAGAAATGGCAGAAACAGAAACCAAACCTTGCGCTTTCACTCCTACGGCGACGCGCAGGGTAATACTAATGACAGGAAGATGCGTCATCGTCCATGGCTTAGGTATCGGGGTCGTAAAGTGTGTGTATGTTTGACGTGCTTTCCTAGCGAGAGATGTGACATTGTGTATTAATTATATTCCTGTGGGGTCCTACGTGCGCCTGGACATACCCGCCGTACCAGTTAGGGGGTTTGTTAATACGTCACCACGGCATTGTTATTGATTGACTCACTAGGTACTATATATGGAGAGTACTGCGAGGATGTTGTTATTGTTTTAATGTTTTGTATTTCTTTTCTTTTTTACTTATTGTTTAATATATAATTATAGCAGATACGAAATAAGTTATTAATACTCTTGCCCTTCCTCACTGTTTTGATGCATTTCTTCAGGTTTTGATGCAAGTAATTGTTGCTTAAATAAAACAAAATAAAGTCAATTAGTGTGACTACTGTATTCGAAAATTTGATATCAATAATGTTAATCACACATTTACAGTATAATTGAAGTTTCTCATATAACCTCTGCTTACTTTTTGTCTGTATGTATTAATTGTTTATCATTTTCTATTGTTATTAATTTTCGATGGTTATTATTGATTTGTTCTAAAATTAATTGTTCTTGTTAAGGGGAGATATCCACTCGAGGGATTTTTTTCTTGACTCCTTTCTCCCTCATGTTTAGCCCCATTTTTTCCTAATGTTAAGACGTTCGCCCCATTATTTTGACGATTTTAAGAACCCATTTTAAGACCATTCGTGCCATTTAGGTGTCGATTTTATCCTGGCGAGCGATAGCGAGCCTGTAATTTAAGGGGCACCGGCCTTTGGCCGGGAAATTTTTCTACCGAAAAATTTACAAATTTATCTTGAAAGGGGGTCAAGGGGGAGTAATTTTAAACTTGATGGAAGTCTAGGGAATCAACTAAAAACCTCCCCTTAAAATAGTACTCTTTGTTTATAGTTGTTGCTGCTTCTTCATGTTTGCAATTATTATACTTTATATTATTGTATCTATTCACTTTTCATAGTATCAATTGCTTACCTTTGTGATATCCTCAATTTATGTGTATCATGTGAAGCCAAGACTTTCGCCCTATTAGTTTGGCGATTATAAGACCTATCGCCCAATTTCTTTGTTAATTTTAAGACCTTCCGTGACATTTAGGTGTCGACTATTTGTCTGGCGAGCGATAGCGAGCCTGCAATTTAGGAGGAACCAGCCTTTGGCGAGGCCACTTTCTACCGAAAAATGTACACATTTATCTCGAATGGGGGTTTTGGGGGTATGTTTTTAAGCTTGATGGAGGTCTAGGGAGGAAACTAAAAATAATAAATGAACTAATTAACTAACCAATTAATTAATAAATAAATTAATTAATTATCTCCCCTTAACATCACACAATAGGAGAAAGCACTTACAAAATAATTACAACAGAGCAATGGCCTGTATGACATTCCTGACCCCCCCCCCCCCACCTCCTCCTCTTTCTAGCTTCTGTTCAGCCTAGGTGGTTCAAGTGTTAAGCCGATATCCGTGAAAGCTTATTGGCAGGCTCCTTAATTACAAACAGGTAGACTTATATGGGAGTGTGTGTGTGTGTGTGTGTGTGTGTGTGTGTGTGTGAGAGAGAGAGAGAGAGAGAGAGAGAGAGAGAGAGAGAGAGAGAGAGAGAGAGAGAGAGAGAGAGAGAGAGAGAGAGAGAGAAGGGAGAGAAAGAGTGTGTGTTGTGATTGTGTGTGTGTGTGTGTGTTGTGATTGTGTGTGTGTGTTGTGATTGTGTGTGTGTGTGAGAGAGAGAGAGAGAGAGAGAGAGAGAGAGAGTAGTATACAATAATCCATAATTTATGTAGTAGGTACCTATTACGAACCTAACTGGTCGAAAGTGTGACGCAGAGAACCGATTACTTCAGTCACACACACACACACACACACACACACACACACACACACACACACACACACACACAAACATTTTCCCCATAAAAGAGACACATATAATTAATTCATTATAGATAGGCCAGAATTCGTGACCCTTAAGGGGAGGTCTTTAGTTTGGTCCCTAGATATCCTTCAAGCTTAAGATTACACCCCCTTGAGCCCCTTTCAATATAAATTTGTAAATTTTTCGGTAGAAAAATGTCCCGGCTGAAAGCCGGTTCCTCTTAAATTACAGGCTCGCTATCGCTCGCCAGGATAAAATCGACACCTAAATGGCACGAAAGGTCTTAAAATTTACAGAAATGGGTTGAAAGTTCTTAAAATCGTAAAAATAATGGGGCAAAGGTCTTACAATTAGAAAAACAATGAGGCTAAACATGAGGGAGAAAGGAGTCAAGAAAAAAATCCCTCAAGTGGAAATCTCCCCTTAACCTTTATAACTCAAAAATGGCTAAAGCATAATTATGGGCTGTAAATTTCCCTCCACATCTATTCCCTGGCTGACTCTTCCCAAATGGTAGAAATATTAGCTTGATTTCTGTAGTCCATGTTGAGTTATAAGAGGTTGGAGATTGGATTTCTGGCCTACCCATAATGCACAGGGTATAATTACTTATAAAATTCCCGAAGCCAGAAATTCCTGATATGAAGTAGGGGGTTGAAATGACCAAAACTTGTACATGTTTTTGACAATTAAGGCTGTTATAAATTGACAAATATTTGCATATATTAACATAGATACACTAACAACACAGACCATACGAACCAAACGAGGTGGTCCGGACTTAATTCCAGTAGAGATAGCCAAACCCCAAATAAAGGAGAGTGGAAGAAAAAGTTAGAGATAGCCAAACCTGCAATAAAGGATAGTGGAAGAAAAGGATGTCACATAATAAAGGACGGGAAGGGTTGTAAATAGGGCCAAAGGTGAATGAGTGATCTGAAGCAATACACTCCTCACCGGGGACGTCACAAGATACAACATTGACCACTTGCGAGTTTCGGTCCATAAGGAAGTTGGAGCTGTGGACATCACTAATTAACCGAATTATCACCTAATTTGCGGTTGTAGTACTTATATAAACACATAAAACCCAATTCAACATACTTTTTATCCATTAGAAACCTACATTATTATTGGATTTCTGTTTAATATCGATGCCTATAACTACCACTTCCTTATAGCCTGAAACTCACAAGTGGTCAATAGCGGTTGTGGATGAGACAGACATATACAAAACTCTATATTATTCTCTCCTATTGTACAGACATATACAAAACTCTATATTATTATCTCCTATTGTAGACATATACAAAACTCTATATTATTCTCTCCTATTGTACAGACATATACAAAACTCTATATTATTCTCTCCTATTGTACAGACATATACAAAACTCTATATTATTCTCTCCTATTGTACAGACATATACAAAACTCTATATTATTCTCTCCTATTGTACAGACATATATAAAACTCTATATTATTCTCTCCTCTTATACAAATAGCATATCTCGGCACATTGTTGACTATCTGAGAATAAAAATATGTTTGTGTATATATTAATATATTGGGTTTTCTCAGCAATACTACCGCACCCTTATCAAAATAATTTATATTTATCTTTAAAATATAAATGATTCTGTTCATGTATTTAGTGATGATCAATGATATTCGAATAATAGAGACCATTTAACAGGGACATTTGTATTATTGTACAGTATATAGGGAATAACACACACACACAGACACACACACACACACACACACACACACACACACACACACACATACACGAAATCAACACAATTACCATGTATGTACTGATTGAGACATGGAGCTTAAAATATAGGACATTATAAGCTTGAACTCATTTAAATAATCATAGGTTGTAGTTTGGCACACTCATTATGAGACGTCCTTTATACATACATTCATTCTGTACATACATACATACATACAAACATACATACATACAAGCATACACACATACATACATACATTCATAAAGACTACATACATAATTACTTGTAGAAAATAAATATAGACAATTACACACTCAGGTACATAGATAAATAGATATATAGATACATAGATAGATGGATAGATAGATAGATATATAGACACATACAGTAGATAGATATAAAGATAGATAAACAGAAAGATAGAGAAAAAGTGAGATGTATTCCTAACGAGACACAACCCAACATTCCAACTGTGAAAACGACTGGGGACGTCGTCTAAATCATTGGTGGATAATCTCTCTACCTCTATTGTCTCTCTCTCTCTCTCTCTACACTCTCTCTCTCTCTCTCTCTTTTCTACTTCATCTTCTTTTTCTTCTTCTTTTTGTATCTTTCAACTCCATATTTATTCGTCTCGGTTTCTTTGCGTATATATACAGTATATGAGAGAGAGAGAGAGAGAGAGAGAGAGAGAGAGAGAGAGAGAGAGAGAGAGAGAGAGAGAGAGAGAGAGAGAGAGAGAGAGAGAGAGAGAGAGCAGGAACGAAGGAACACACTACCACTTAGCAACCCTTTGGCGGTATATACGATTATTATCCAGATAGGGATTGTAGAACATCCTATTTTGTCAAAAATAAGTAAATAAATAAATAATATTATTAATAATAATAATAATAATAATAATAATAAATAAACAAATATATATATATATATATATATATATATATATATATATATATACTGTATATCCTGTTCCAAGTAGGTAGCCCAGAAATTGTGAACCTTAACCTCTGTAACTCAAAAAGGGCTAGATCAAATGGGCTGCATATTTCCACACCAACTCCATAGCTGACCCTTCCCAATTGGTCGAAATATTAGCTCGATTAGTATGGTCGTTTGTGAGTTATAGAAGTTAATGTTCAAAAGTTTTGGCCTACTTGTTTGGAATCGAGTACCAGCATAGTATATAATGGCCTTTCGTCTCTCAAAATACCTCTTGGTGATTTCGATGCAACTGTAGGTGGGGAACTCTTATATTTACCGATTTGATATGATTAAACCTTCAAAACACACACTCACTCTCTCTCTCTCTCTTTGTGTGTGTACGTGTATATGTTCATGAGTGCGTGTGTGTGTGTGTGTATGGGAGAGAGAGAGAGAGAGAGAGAGAGAGAGAGAGAGCGAGAGCGAGAGCGAGAGCGAGAGAAAGAGAGAGAGAGAGAGAAGACTTGCCAGACAGGTTATAAACAGCGAAATATTGACATCCTATTGACGGAACACACACACACACACACACACACACACACACACATACAGACACAGACACACACACACACACACACACACACACACACACACACAGGAACTAGGAGTGGCTGGAATATCTTGGGTCTGTATATATATATATATTTATAGTTGTCACTACTCAGCCATTGTTTTCAGTTTTTCTTTCAGCTAAATCCTACCAAAACCTTCTGGTAGGGATTTCGGCGAGATGGCATCATCTCTCATATTATTTTGTTAATTGTTAGACGATAATACATATGTATATGTAGGCTATATACTGTACATATGTATTGCAGCAATTATCAATAAACTTTATTATTATTATTAATATTATTATTATTATTATTATTATTATTATTTTATGATTATATATTTTAGAAAGTAAATATATATATATATATATATATTGAGTATATATCACAAATACACGTGAGCCACTAAATGTTTCTAATCTCTCAGTGGGGTTCGAACCGCCGACCGTCAGGACGATAGCCGACTGCCGTGGTGTACTTGATTAAAGCGTCGGCTATCGTCCTGACGGTCGGCGGTTCGAACCCCACTGAGAGATTAGAGATATATATATATATATATATATATATATATATATATATATATATATATATATATAATTTTCTGTCTGTTGATGTACAAGGATTTTATGAAGATGTTGGTGGGGTGGTAAATGGGAAGGGTCAGTATGATTTGGATGGTAACGATGATAAATATTATGAGCAAAAATGTCTCAAAATATGTGAAGGTTTGGCAATGTTAATGAGAGTGGTAATATTAGTAGCTATGGGTGATATCTACCTGAATAAGTGAATCGTGTAGTTGAGGTTAAACTGTTACAGATGTGTATATAGTACAGAGATAATTTAAGGCTGTTTTTTTTTTTTTTTTTTTTTTCGATTTATTCAGTTCATCATATGATTTTTAGTTCCCTCGCTAGACCTCTATTAAGCTTAGAAAAACACCCCCTAGCTTTCAAGATAAATTTGTACATTTTTTGATAGACAAATTTCCCGGCCGAAGGCCGGTTCCTCTTAAATTACAGGCTTGCTATGGCTCGCCAGGAAAAAATCGACACCTAAATGGCACGAAAGGTCTTAAAATTGACAACAAAATGGGGCGAAAGGTGTTAACATCATCAAACTAATGGGCCGAACGTCTTAAAATCTCAAAACTAATGAGGCTAAACACAAGGGAGAAAGTGGTCCAGAAACCATCCCATTCCCCCTTAGACCATCAACCAAGGGCCTAATTAGGAACAAAAGACAAATCCGGTAATTCTCCCAGACTTCCAAAACCCATGACAATCTGTAAATAGTTGGTGGTGTAATGGTTTAGATGCTTATGTTCTGGGTGTGGTGTCCCGAGTTCGAATCCCGGGACAACCATATGCTTTCATTAATTAATTTAAGTGCATTGGGATTTGTAATGGAGGATTAATATTAAATTCAGCAAGACTTTCAAGACCCTGGGCGCCATGAGTATCCGGTTAGAATCCACATATACAGTAACTATTAAGACTATGGGTTATTAATTCGTGTTTTAATTTTACCATGCAAACACTCATGTGGTAAATCAACTTAAGCCGGTATCTCATGAGCGTATATTCCTTCAGCATTCACCCTCAACACTGGTCTGGCAGCTTATGATTTTTTTTTTTTCTTTTTTTTTCTTTTTTTTAACTATGCTGTCACCTACTCCATTACCAGCCTATAGTTTCCTATACCAGGGCAAAATATTCCACAAATGTTGCCAGACATTTTTTGACCCATGAAAGTTGAAAAAAACTCTCGTGTGATACCCCCTTTATTCGCCATGTTGAAGGTGTCGAATAATAGATTTCGCTGCAGTCATTCTTTACTCCGGAAAATATGCACAAGACTATTCATGTAACAAGCTTTTACCTGTGGTAGAGTGTGTGCGTGTTCGTGTTACTTATGTGTGTGTTGAGTGTGTTGTGTGTGTGTGTTAGCTCTGTGCATGTGTGTGATACATGTATACAGTATGTGTGTGTGACAGTGTGTGTGTGCTACCTGTGTGCGAGTGTGCTACCTGTACGTGTTGCCTGTGTGTGCGTGTGTGCTACCTGTGTGTACTTTGTGTGTGTGTGTTACCTGTTTGTGTATGTGCTACATGTGTGTGTGTGTGTGTTATCTGTGTGTGTGTGTGTGTGTGTTACTTGTGCGTGTGTGTGATACCTGTGTGCTATGTGTGTTACCTGTATGCGTGTTACCTGTGTATGTACGTCTACAATGTGCCCCCCCCCCCCCCCCCTCATAGGTCCGTGTGTAGGGTGTTAGGGGTCTCAGTGATGAAGCCTGATTTATATGGTGGGTGGTCACTGCCACTTATTTATACCACAATCTTTCTCACCCAACTTTCATGTTGCGGAAATAATTATATAATATATATATATATATATATATATATATATATATATATATATATATATATATATACTGTATTATATATATACAAACTCTAACTCACACACACTCACATACACACAATCTCACTCTCACGCTCTCTCTCTCTCTCTCTCTGAGTATAGCAAAATGTTTAGCCTCAATATGAATACAACATGCAACCATGGCCGGAAATTAGAATTGAAAAAGTTTAGCACTAGTATGTGTGGAAACTTGTTCACATATAAGATCTGTTCTACCTGGAACAAACTTCCCTCCGAAGTTGTAAACAGTTCTTCAGTAGAGCAGTTCAAGAGAGTAGATAGTATTTTGCACACTATGTAATGAGTAGTGCACTAAACAGTCTCTCTCCTTCCACTTCGAATATCTCCTCGAAATGGACCGCAAGGTCTCTGAGATACTAACTATCACTTGTAACTCCTTGTAACTCTCCCTCTCTCTCAATCTACCCCTGCAATTTCGCGCCAACAAGCCTATCGACCATCTCATACATTATGCATATACGTCAATATTAAAATATGTAGTCAGATGTGTAGTTCGATAGTCTCGTTACTCGGATCAACTATAAGGCCAAATAGTGAAGAGCTTATCCGGGTACACAAGGGTAGAGTAGTTAATTATGGCTTGTTGGTAGTCTGAGGTGTGTGTGTGTGTGTGTGTAAGGAATCAATCAGATGGAGAAGCCGTGTTACCGTACTACCATACTGACAAACCAACCCATCAAAGGTACTCTATATACACAATCACAGATATAAAAACGTTCCCCCTCGCCCGTCACTGTCAACAGAAAACTGATAACGCTCCTGAAGAATGGCTACCAGTCCTCGGGGTACCTTTATAGAACAGGATAACGCCAACTTTACACGTGGACGCCATTTTTATTCCTACGCACTCCATACCTCATAATACTAATTTGTTTATATAATTTATTAATAATATACGGCTTGCACGAATATATTTATATTTCTGTCTATATTATTAGCCAACAGTCTTTTTCTATCTTTATCTAGCTGCTCTTATTACATCGAGTGCTGATAATTAGGACACTGGGAATCAAGATGGAGGCGAGTGAAACGACTTCCAAGACCCTCCATGATATAACTCTGTTAATATAGGTACAGTACTCCACTCTCTACTACAATCGCCTGCACAAGTACACTGTATAATTCGTGGGTAAAAAACACCAATTAATTTCGTATATGTTATCATAAATTTCATTGGAGGTGTTTGGTGTTGTGGTGAAATTAATAAAAACTAGATTATCAGTAGGTTCAGGGATATTTCATAGCGAGGCCGGTCTATATTATGATCTGTGCCCCATGAATATTCTTTCCTCTCACTTAAACATTAGGCTACCGTAGTGCGGTGGGAATATCAACATGATTATATTAATATCCAGTATTCGAGAATGGATAATAAGTCGTAGGCGTGTGCATACACCTTTAACCGTCTTGGTGGTGTAATGGTTAAGGTGTCTAAAAATGTGTGAGTGATAACCCGGGTTCGAATCCTGGTGGATCACATAATGCTTTCATTAATTTCATTGGAGGTGTTTGGTGTTGTGGTGAAATTAATAAACAAATATATCTCAGTAAGTACAACACACTATACATCATAATAAACACTTCATTAATTTTGAGACTCAGGAATGTCTAAGAAAATATACTATGAGTATCATTAATTGACAGTCGTACTACACTCCGTGACTCCAAAATATATATCCTAGCCCAATATGAACCCTCGATAAGTACAAATGAACCCTCGAAAAGCACAAACGAACCTGCAAAATATATATACTAGGACACAACTTAGTTAGAAGATTCTATGCAGTTCTGAACAGTTTAGAAAACTTAAGGCCACGACATAATATTATGTCCAAGATTATAAACCAAGTACACTGTAGTGTACAATCGCGCTAATAAGTGATGTCTCGGCACAAAGTATATTTTGATCAATAATTGGTATCAGCAATATATAAGCTTTATTTTTTCATATCGAGTGAAATATACAAACATGTTCCTACACTTACCCTCCCTATTCAACATATGACAGCCATTAATACAGCACAGAGCAAGCCAAACGTAATGACAGCTGGGACATGACTTATCAGCGCCACCGTACTTGGTTTATAATCTTGGCTGTACCGCGGTGACAAGATATTTAATTCGAGGTTTGTGTGTCTGTGTCTTTCAAGTTACGACATCTCGGGGTACGAAACTATTAATACCAAGGTGTCGTAGTGTTTATTGTCCACCATTAGTACCCTTCTCAGTGTGGTAGTATCCGTATCACTACTAGGGTCGTTATCGCAGGGGGGACCTTTGGGACCACCGATAATTTGATTTAACCCCTTCTGTACCAACGACGTATTTATTATCTTATTTTAGCTATTATTTAGACGATTTTATGAAGCTTAGGAAGGACTTATGGTTGCTAAAAGGATTAATTGAGATAGTCTGTAGCGGATCTGCCGTGTGTGGGCCAGTCGGCTCTCTGCAGACTCTCGTTTTCTTATGTTCTTATGTTTTTATGTTCTTTTAATTGATAGACTTCTTTCCGTAGCTGAATACAATCGTCTAATAGTTGCCAGGATATAATGAAAAGGACTTCACCGGTACTGAATGGGTTAATTACTTATATACTTTTATATTTCTACTGAAGAGGGGCTTTATGTAGTTTATGTGATTGTTCATGTGTGTTTGTTAGCAGGGGTGCGTTCTAACCGTCCATAGCATAGAATAGTGCTGCTATACTCCGGCCATACTATGACGTCACAACACTGTTATAGCCAAAGAGGAGGGTATATCCAAAGTATATGGTATAACTCTCCCGATCATTATCACCACCAAAACCAGACTCACCCCAGCTAGCCACAAACACACATACACCAATTATAAAAGAGCTAACTGGGAAGCATTCACAAATGAGACAGAACAACACTTCACAACTCTAAACAGTACACCAATCACTAACATCAACAATGGTGTACACATACTCAATAAAACTATCCAAAACGCTGACAAGAAACACATTCCAAGAGGTAACAGAAAAAGACACAACCCCAACTTCACACCAGAAATTCAAAACCTCATCAGACAACGCGACATACTGAAACACTCCCCAGCACCCCACACAAGACATCACACAACAAATTCAAGCACTCAACACCCAAACTAACAACAAAATACAAGAACAACAACAACTAAATTGGAATAACTTCCTACAAACACTTGATCACAAAACAAACACCAAAAAACTCTACAAAACACTAAACAGCATCACACTTTCCAACAGCAACACAACACAATCACATGCTGCAATCACAACAACAGACTCTACTCCTTCATGTAAACAACAAGCAAACACTCTCATCAATCACTTCTCACATGTCAGCCACCTAAAACCTCACAAAGACGACCGACGTGTCATCCGACGTAAGAGACAATTCCCCACAGACCCTGACTATACACCCTTCACCAATCACCAGACAAAGCATATCATCAACAATCTCAAGCACTCACCCGCCTGTGGCCTAGACAACATAAGCAACATACACCTCAGACACCTGGGACCACAAGGCATACAAGCACTCACTAACATATCAAACTACAGATATTCACACAACACAATACCAGACATTTGGAAGCATGGTATCATCATCACATTCCCCAAACCCAACAAAGACCCCACGCTACCCTCCTCGCACCGCCCCATCACACTCCTTTGTTCCCCCTCCAAAGTCATGGAACGCCTAGTATTACAACTAATTACACCTGACCTACCCCTAGCTCCAACACAACATGGCTTTAGGCCACTGCACTCCACAAACACTCTTCTCACAGACCTTACACAAAGAGTTTTTGACGACATCAACTCAGCTAGACCACCACACAGATCACTATTAGCCACACTCGACATTAGTAAAGCCTTCGATGCCATCCCCCGCCACAACCTAACAAACAAAATCTACAACACAAACATGCACAACAACACAAAAAGGTGGCTGGCCAACTTCCTAGCAGGCAGATGTGCACACGTATCTTTTGCCGGTCAGTCATCTAAAATAAAACACTTTCCAAACGGAGTCCCACAAGGATCCGTCCTATCGCCCGCACTCTTCAATCTGTACATGCACGATATAACTACACCCAATACGCCCCAAATAAACTTAGCTTCCTATGCAGATGACATAACACTCACATGCACACACCATGACCCAAAAAGAGCAACAGATCTCCTTCAACCCTATCTCAACACACTACATGGCTGGTGCACTACAAACAGACTTAATCTAGCCCCAGCCAAATCCACCGCAACCCTGCTCACAAGCTGAACAGGAGAACACGAATACATCCCTCAACTCACCATAAACAACACACCCCTAACACATACACACACACCCAAAATCCTAGGAGTAACATATGATACTCATGACATTCAAACAGCACACCACAAACATTAAAAAGAAACTAACACCCAGACTTAACGCCCTCAGGTCACTTGCTCACACAAAATTTGGACACAACAAAGAAACTACCACCACAGTATATAAACAATACATAAGATCAGTGATGGAATACGCAAGCCCAGCCTGGGCTTCTAACCTAGCTGAAACACATCATAAGACCTTACAGACAATCAAAACAAAGCCCTGAAGATCATTACAGGCTGCACAGCTACTGCACCCACAGATCACCTACATCAAGAAACCAAAATCCTCAACGTCAAAGACCATCTGGACATGAGAGGCACTCAATTCCTGGCAGCAGCCTCCACGAACCAAGACCACCCACTAAACTACATGGCAACACACCCACAGACACCAAGAAATATCAAAACAACACCCAGCACACGGTATCACACAATTATTGTCCTCTCTCCCTCCCTGCCCACCCCGAACCAACTTCCAGAAGCACATCCATACTCATATCTCTCGCCGATCCATCCACTCACTCACAGACAACACGCAGCTGCATGCACGACCTCCCGAAATCCATCCTTCCGAATCCTCCCTTCCTCGCGAGGACAGAGTCCACCTGGCCAGGCTGAGATGTGGACAACATCCAGCTCTCCTGAGCTATCAGAAGAGACTGGATGACTCCGTTGTCGACGCCTGCCCGGGATGTAACACAGCACCCCATACCATTAAACACATCATAGAAGACTGCATTTCACACAACCACTTACGCCAACAACACAATCTACACTCAATGAGAGCTCTTTGGGAAAGCCCGATCGTGGCCATGGCCTTCCTCAGGGACTCGGGGCTGTTCGGCCAGGCAGCTTAGGGAACAACAACAACAACTCTCTCTGTACCGGTGGCATCCTTTTCATTATAATTTGGCAACTATTAGGCGATTTTGTTCAGCTTAGGAAGGATGTCTACCAATTTTAAGGCTACAGGCTATTTCAATTAATACTTTTAGCTATCATACATCCTTCCTAAACTTCACTAAATCGGCTAAATATAGCTACAGTAAAATATAACAGAAGTCGCTGGTACAGGAAGGGTTAAAGTATTAGGTATATAAACTTTGGCTATATCCTCAGACGTATAGCCTTCCTCATTGGCTACAGCAGAGGCGTGACATCATAGTACGCACCCCGGGATTTCTCAAAAACTAATGAACGGGTTTAAATGAAACTTGGCAAGCACCTAAATCTGGTACCTGAATATAAATTATTACGGGCAACGTCAGATGATGTTCCAACCCCTCGCACTCTCCTAATTATACCACACCAAATTTACAGTGAGAAGTTTTTACACATTTTTTGCGATACTCAACTTAATATATACTAGTTACATAAGGCAGATACACAAATAAGTTTGGGAATGATTGGATGATCCCAATTGAAGTCTTAGACACTTACTGTAATCCCCAAAATTTTTAAATACCATATTTTCCAAAACACAAGCTTAATTAAAGGAAATATTGGTCCAATTCATCTGCTCATCAATATTCGACCGTTCGGACAAATTATTATTTTATAATCATCATCATCATCATCATCATCATCATCATTATTATTGTTATTATTATTACTATTATTAGTAGTAGTATATATGTATTTATTTATTATTATTTATATATATATTTGTTTTGTACTTAACCTTTTCTCTTCGTATTTTGGACAATCTTAAGTATCCACTCAGCAGGTCTCGTACCCCCTCCCCTCTTTTCAATTGCTATTCATTGTTCCCTCGTATTATATTATTAATAAAGGACAGAATCACACCAACGATTTTTCAGGCGACTTTTGATCGGCACCTTTATTATTTCCAAACTTGAAGTACAGTATCGGCAACTTACTATGCGCGTTAGATTGCTATAGATATTCGAATACATATAATACTCAAAATTAGAAGATCCCAAACCAGAATTGCCCAGAAATATAGTCAGGGAAAAATATCCGAGTAAATGACACGACAGTTTTTTCGCCAATTTTGTATGGCCAACACTATTCCGATAGCATGTCTGGGAATTTTCGCTCTAGTGATGGAAACCAGACTGAAGATAGATTAACTCAGTCGACATCATTATGTAAATAGATATCCTCATAAGCTGCCAGACCAGAATTGACGATAAATGTTGAAGGAAAAAGCGCTCGTGTGACATCGGCTTAAGGGGAGTTTTTAATTTGTTCCTTAGACCTCCATCATGCTTAAAATTACACCCCATTGAGCCCTTTTCAAGATAGAATTTGTAAATTTTTTAGTAAAAAAAAAAATGTCCCGACTTAAGACCGGTTCCTCTTAAATTACAGGCTCGCTATCGCTCACCAGGAAAAAATAGACACCTAAATGGTACAAAAAGTTAAGAAATGGGGCAAAAGTTCTTAAAATCACCAAATTAATGGGGCGAACGTCTTAAAATCTCAAAAGCAACGGGGCTCAACATGTGGGAGAAAGTGGTCAAGAAAAAATCCCTCAAGTTAAAATCTCCCCTTAAACCCAGCTGTGTCGGCGGCTTGGGTCATGGGGGGGGGGGAATAGACTACAGGCTTTGGCTATCTCGGTCCATAAGTCTTGGGTTCCCCTTGTGTTCGGCCCTAAGTATGTTGTTGGGTGTGGGGAGAGTTACATAAAGTTACATAGGTAGGCTACACAGACTGCACAGACCTTGTGGCCCCTACCAGGCAGTCAGAACTTAATTCAAACAAAATTTGCTACTAAGTGGAAGGTTAGGCTAGCAAACAGAAGGCTCTCTCTCCACCCACCACTCCCTCCGACCAAGAGTAGGATTGAAATACAGCTGGGAAAAAAAAGGCCCACATTAGAATGACAAATTTTCTACCGGGAAATGTACAGTACAATTAGAATTCGGAAAATAATTTTTACAACCGATACTTAACCTACGTTTTGTTTTTTTCCTTTATTTAATGTTTCTCCAACCTCCTCGAAATTAATGTCTAGATATATTTTGAACGCGTCGATTGTATTACATTGTACCACATTCCCCGACACTCGTTAACTACACTGTAAGTGTAGGTGATAAATGCTTTGTGACATCGAGTTTAGCCCTCCTGGTTATTTATTTCATCCCGTCTCCTCGACTTGATGAACTATTATTGATTGTGAACAATAACTCACTATCAATTTTGTCAAAGCCGTTTAATATCTTGAAACACTCGATTAATTGACATCTATTTTTGTTTTCCTAAGTGAGAACAAACTTATTATTATTATTTGTTTTCGTTATATGATTTATTTCCTAGTGATGCTATTAACTTCGTCGCTCTATGTTGTACTGACTCGAGTTTCTCAATGTCTTTGCTTAGATAGGGAGCCTCACTATGCTTCTGTATAACGGTACTATAATGTTCTCACTTTTATATAGGTAATGTGTGTGAATGAGAATGTGTGGGTCAATGGGAGTGCGGGTGCGTGTGTGGTGTGTGTGCTGTGTGTGTGTGTGTGTGTGGTGTGTGTGTGTGTGTGGTGTATGAATGTGGGTATGTGCCTGTGCAATATATTTATCATGAAATACGACAACATAATTTGATCTTATTTTGTTTAACACTGGACATTTTAATTTAGCTCAAGAAAAAGATATATATAGATAAAACCAACAAACTATCTTCAATAACACTTAGACTCCTTTAGATTCTTCCCAGACTAAATAATATCGTCTACTGATAGCCATCTTACAAAAACGATAGGCACTGAAGAGGTTGACAATATGTCTGAAGGGAAGTATAAGAGAGAGAGAGAGAGTGAGAGTGAGAGTGAGTGAAAGTGAGAGTGAGTGAGTGAATGAGTGAGTGAGAGAAGAAAGAGAGAGTGAATGAGTGAGTGAGAGAAAAAAAGAAAGAGATAGAGAGAGAGATAGATAGAGAGAGAGCGAGATGTTGTAACTCCCCAAAGGTCCCTTAAGGTCTGTTAATTATGGCATTAGGGGGCACCAGGTGACAGGGGGGGACACTGTAGATATAGGGACCTCCTGCCCCCCCCCCCCCCCCTCTCTCTCTCTCTCTCTCTCTCTCTCTCTCTTTCTCTCTTTCTTTCTCTCTTTTTCTTTTTCTTTCTCTCACTCACTCACTCTCTCTCTCTCTTGTAATTGCCAAACTATCCGTGAGATCATCCGCGGTTAAATATAATGTATTGGTTTTGATGAGGAGACTTCAATGCGACAGAAGAAAACGATCCTGAGAAAGAAGGGAAGGCGTTATTCTTTGTTTTTCTGTCTCTCTCTCTCGCCCCCCCCCCCCCCTTCTCTCTCTCTCTCTCTCTCTCTCTCTCTCTCTCTCTCTCTCTCTCTCTCTCTCTATCTATCTATGTAAAAGACACTATAATATTTACAGAAGTGAATGGTATGTCACAAATGTACCTAACATGATATGCTAACTGTGTTCTATGTGTTTTATAGACAAATACCAGCATTATCACTTTAAGGAACCCGTTAATTCTTTAATTTAAAGGTCTATCAATTTTCACTAACTAATTAAGTTTTTTTTACTACTTATTCATTATTCAGCGCAGTTGGAATATATGTGTACGGTCGCGCTAATAAGTCATGACCCAGCTGTCATTACGTTTGGCTTGCTCTGTGCTGTATTAATGTATGTCAGATGTTGAAGAGGGTGGGTAAGTGTAGGAACATGTTTGTATATTTCACTCGATATGAAGAAATGAAGCTTAGATATTGCTGATACCAATTATTGATCAAAACATACTTGGTGCCGAGACATCACTTATTAGCGCGAATGTACATGCTCAGATTAATATGCAGGATTCGAAACTGCATAATAAATCGTAGGCTAGTGCATAATTATTTCTTTAACTGTCTTGATAGCCCAATGCATAAGTGCGCGGAGTTTCGATGTGAGTGTACTAGGTTCGAGTCCTTGGAGTGCCACACGTATTTGTTGATTTCATTAATTGAGTTTAGAGGTGAAGTTGGTTGGTGGAAAACACATAATATTCTACATACTAAAGGGTTAGAATGCCTCGTAAGGACCACAAGGCCTGTATGGTACGTGATACTCCATGTGAGTTGAGGAGTCCGGCTTAAGGGGAGATGGATCGTTTTTCTGGTTCCCCTTCTTTCTCATGTCTGGCCCTATTAGTTTCAAATTTTAGATGTTTGACCCATTAGTTTTTCGATTTTTAGACCTTTTGTCCCATTTCTTTGTCAATATTAAGACCTTTCGTCATATTTAGATATCGATTTTTGTCCTGGCGAACGGTAGTGAGCCTGTAATTTTTTACATTTTTCTACCGAAAAATGTATAAATTAATCTAGAAGGGGGAGCTAATGGATGTGATTTTTTAAAGTTTGATGGAGGTCTAGGGAGGAAACTAGAAACATAATATAAAGATACATAAAAGAGCAAATACATAAGCCCCTCCCCTCTTAACAGTCCCATAATAGACCACCTCAAACACACTGCCATTTATTGGTAGCATGGAGACACTTTCTTGTTGTAGCCTAACATAAACCTCACCTTTCTTACAATAAAGCCGGTCGAGTATCGTAAGAACGTAAGAAAATGGGAGTCTACAGAAAACCGATTGGCCCATGCAAGGCAGATCCCTCTCACACCCAACCTATCTCATCATACGAACGTTTTTTTCCTCAAATTATATATTCAGCATTGGTTTTGTAGCTTATGAAGTTATGTGTTTAAAGAAATATGTCATTAAATAACATTGATATGTGTTTAGTTTAGTTTCCGATACCCGTGCAAAATAGTCCCACAAATGTTGCCGGAATAATGTTGACAATCTAAAATTGACGATAAAAGTTCTCGTGTGATACCCCCATTAACCCTTGCAGTACCGACGACGTCTTTTTACTTTATTCTGGCTACTAATACATAATTTAATTCAGTTTTGATAGGGTCTTCAGCTATAAACAGGCTTCGAACTTTCTCCCTTACCCATTTTTACTACCACAGATCCTTCTTTGACTGCATAAAATTGTTTAAATGTAGTTATAACATAGCTAAAAAGGCGTCGCCGGTACATAAGGGGTTAACTATGTAACCTACGAAGACCAAGAAGAACGAATTACATGGTACGCAAAAGAAAGCCTACAAAAAAATAATATCGGCCAAACTCTCCCAATATACCAATCAATAGCCAGACTCGCAGCCCAGTTAAGTCTAATGTTTATCTTTGTCAACCGCCGCATAGAAAATGGGAGGTCGGGTGGTTTGGAAGTAACTCATTAACGGAGAGAGAGAGAGAGAGTGTGAGTGAGTGAGAATGAGAGAGAGGTATTAACCCCTTCTGTACCGGCGCCGTTTTGTTCACAATATCCTGGCTACTATTATACGATTATATTCAGTTTATAAAGGGCCTCCAACAATTAACAGGCTTCGAGCTATCTCACTTAACTTATTGTATTACCACATATCCTTCTTAAAGTTTACAAAATCGTCTAAATATAGCTAGAATGAAATTAGTCGTCATCGGTACAGAAGGGGTTAAAACCTCTTCAGGTCCAACTTCCACCGTAATTGAGTGTTCTAAACGAAAAGAGACCGAAAGCTTTCAACCGGTCATCATAGCTTAATTTACGCTAACCAAATATGTTAACCCTTTCGCTGCGGGTGACGTTCTAGAACGTTCTGGCAATTTACAGCAATTTCCAGGCTTCAAAAACCTGTAAAAAACGTAAAAATCGAGTGTCAGTGGGCGGGAGCGTGAGGGGCCCACCTCCCGTTCCTCAGAGCAGCGAGCGGCCCACTGAGGTAGACTGTGTCTCGCGCGGGTCTCTCGCTGTCTCTCACAACAGTGTGGCCAAGCGAGCGAGTGCTAACAAATAGCGGGTTTCCCGCGTTTCTATGGCACCGCTGCGGGTGAACCAGACCACGTACAAGGCCCTTTCTGGTCTCATTTTGAAGCTATTTTCGCCTAGTTTTCGGCAGATTACAGTTCATTTAATGCAGATGCTTGATTTATCATTCAGGAGTGCCTGAAAATGCCCTAAATAGCCCAAAACATCCCGCAGAGAAAGGGTTAAGGGGGGTCACCGGCTTTTTTATATCTTTCTCTCCTTTTCTCTCTTTCCCTGGCTTGTATCCATTCGGCCCCATTCAGCCAACTGTTTTAAGACGTTTATCCCCATCCAGGTGTCGATGTCTTCCTGGCGAGCGATAGCGAGCCAGCATTGTATGGAGAAATCCGGCTTCGCCGGAGACATTTTTCTATCGAAAAATGTACAAATTTAGATTGTCAAAACAAAAATAAATATATGCTGGCTCACTATCGCTCGCCAGGAAAATATTGACACCTGGATGGGGTAAATGTCTTAAAACAGTAGGCTGAATGGGGCCGAATGGATACAAGAGAAAGAGAAAAAAAGCGAGGTGGGCTCCCTTAAGATCCATGCAGAATATTTCTAGCCCATTAGGGATCCTCATAAATACTCCACCACCACCACCACTACTACTATTGTATTACTAAAATCACCACCACTATTAATACTACTACTATCATTACCACCACCACCACTACCACTACTATTACTGTACTACTAAAATCACCACTACTGTTAATACTATTCCTATCATTACCACCACCACTACTACTATTACTGTACTACTAAAATCATCACTATAAATACTACTACTAGCATTACCATCACCACCATCACCATTAATGTACTACTAAAATCACCACCACTATTACTACTACTGCTATCATTACCACCACCACCACCACTACTACTATTACTGTACTACTAAACCCACCACCACTATTATAAATACTATTATCATTACCATCACTATTACTGTACTACTAAAATCACCACCACTATTACTACTACTACTATCATCACCATACACCTTACAACAACCACAATTACTAGTACTACCCAATGGTACTACGATCATCATGAATATATTATTATATTAATAACCACTACCACCAATACTACTACTACTACTACTACTACTACTACTACTACTACTACTACTACTACTACTACTACTACTACTTTTTTTTTTTTTTTTTTTTTTTTTTTTTTTTTTTTTTTAATAATAATAATAACCCACTCAGCCTGTGCATCCCCCTCTGGACCCTAGGCAAGGTGGGAATAGTCATCAATGCGCATGACTATGTAGTCAAACAGCTGCTTCCTATTCCGGGGTTTGCACTCAGACTCATCATCGTGGATTTTTGTGTTCCCTTTTATTTTTATATTTAATATTACATCCATTACATTTTAAATTTTAACTGTTGAAAATATAAGATATTACTCTACTATACTACTACTCTATAAAATATAAGATATTACTCTACTCCTACTACTCTACTATACTACTACTCTATAAAATATAAGATATTACTCTACTCCTACTACTCTACTGTACTACTACTCTATAAAATATAAGATATTACTCTACTATACTACTACTCTATAAAATATAAGATATTACTCTACTATACTACTACTCTACTATACTACTACTCTACTATACTACTACTCTATAAAATATAAGATATTACTCTACTCCTACTACTCTACTATACTACTACTCTACTATACTACTACTCTATAAAATATAAGATATTACTCTACTATACTACTACTCTATAAAATATAAGATATTACTCTACTCCTACTACTCTACTATACTACTACTCTATAAAATATAAGATATTACTCTACTCCTACTACTACTCTACTATACTACTACTCTATAATATATAAGATATTACTCTACTACTACTACTCTATAAAATATAAGATATTACTCTACTATACTACTACTCTATAAAATATAAGATATTACTCTACTATACTACTACTCTATAAAATATAAGATATTACTCTACTCCTACTACTCTACTATACTACTACTCTATAATATATAAGATATTACTCTACTACTACTACTCTATAAAATATAAGATATTACTCTACTCCTACTACTCTACTATACTACTACTCTATAATATATAAGATATTACTCTACTACTACTACTCTATAAAAATATTAATTTACTATAAATACTCTACTAATACTATAAACAAAATATAAGATATTACTTACTCCTACTACTATACTATACTATATATAATATTAGTATCTATCTTAAGATATTACTCTACTCCTACTCTTATAAATATAAGATATACTATACTATACTACTATATTATATAAGATCCTATTACTATACTACTAACTATCTATAAAATATAAGATATTACTTCTCTACTACTTTTTTATAATATTACTCTACTTTACTCTACTAACTACTCTATAAAATAAATATGATATTACTCTACTACTCCACAAACTACATAACCCCCACAACCACAACTACCACACCCACCCCTACCACCTCTACCCCATCACTGAATATTCAAATGCATAGCCCCCCCCCCCCCCAACTCCTCCTCCAAATAATCATATAGTGGAGTACAGTATTTTAATTAATGATCATGGGGGGAGATGTGGATGGCCTTGCTTGGGAGAGAGAAAGTTACATAGAGTTACATAGATACACAGGCTACACAGAACTTGCGGTCCCTACTAGGTAGTCCGGACTTAATGCTAAAATAAAATTTGCTACAAAGTGGAAGGCTCTCACCCCACCCACCTCTCCCTCCGATCGTTGTTCGGCATGAAATTAAGTTGGGGAAAGAAGTCCCCCAGCAGAATGAGAAAAACTTCTACTGGGAAATTTATAATAAAGAACGAAGTTAAGAAATATTATAGACTACTGACGCTTAAATTTTTTTTTTTTTTTTTCAACCTATATTATTCCCACCTCAAAATGAATGTCTAAACATATTTTGAATGTGTCAATTGTCTTACATTGTACCACTTTCTCTGGCAATTTGTTCCACTCGATGACCACACTGTAGGTGAAGAAGTGCTTTGTGACATCGAGATTCGCCCTCCTGGTTTTTAATTTAATTCCATTTTCCCGAGTTAATGAACTATTATCTATTTTGAAAAGTGAATCTACATAAAAAAAAATCAAATCCCTTTAGTATCTTGAAACACTCGATTAATTGACCTCGCAATCTTCTTTTCTTAAGTTAAAACAATTTTGTTTTGTTTTACTCTTCATGATAAGATTTATTTCTTAGTGACGGAATCAACTTTGTCGTTCTACGCTGCACCGACTCGAGTTTCTCAATGTCTTTGCTCAGATAAGGAGACCAAAATTGCACGCCATATTCAAGATGGATAGAGTGAGTGAGTGAGTGAGTGAGTGTGTGTGTGTGTGTGTGTGTGTGTGTGTGTGTGTGTGTGTGTGTGTGTTACTCAGTTACTCAGTTACTTGTTCGTCAAGGGGAATCCACGCAATGCGAGCTAAGCTCATTATTATCGCGCCTCCTTAACTGGGAATGTATTGCGTGAAATGCATGTTAAGTGTTTTATGTACTGTTGGAATGGCTGTGGATGTGTGTGTAGTCTGTATTTTAGCCAATTGGCGACATCGGAAACGAAGGCTTAGGGTGGATCTGTATGGTACCATTCTCACTATAGACGGTACCGTCTCGCCCGAAGGCTTAGGTAGCCATCAGCTTAGGTGAACCATAATGATACCCATCTCGCCTTGTACCATTTTTGCCAACCCCAGATGGGACGTCACAACGTCGTCCACTTATTCCAGGTACCTATTTACAGCTAGGTGAACTGAGGCTAACACATGAAAGGAGACAAGCCCAATTTGTCTCCGCCCGGCCGGGGATTGAACCCCCCGACCCCTCGTGTGTGAGACGAGAGCTCTACCTACTAGGCTACGGGCTGTGTGTGTGTGTGTGTGTGTGTGTGTGTGAGGCAGTAAAGTATTATGATAAGTGGAAAGAGATTGCAGAGAGTAAGTAAGAACAGAGTTTATGAGACAAACATATTCAGCCTCCACCCTTTCGTATATGTGTGGATCCACCTCACAGTTAGTTAAGGGGATATGGGCCGTTTTTCTGGTCCCCCCCCCCCCTCCCCCCTTCTTCCTCACGCTTATCCCCATTAGTTTTGATATTATAAGATTTTTGCCGCGTTTGTTTGTCGATTTTAAAAACCATTCGCCCCACTTCGTTGTCAATATTAAGACCTTTCGTGCTATTTAGGTGTCAATTTTTTTCCTGGCGAACGATAGTGTCTGTAATTTTGGAAGAACCGGTCTTCGGCTGTGACATTTTTCTATCGAAAAATGTACAAATAAATCTAGAAAGGGGATCTAATAAGAGTTTTTTTAAAGTTTGATGGAGGTCTAGGGAGTAAACTAAATAACAAAATATATAAAATAAAAAAAACATGAAACAAAAATCGACCAAAAAGTGAATCATTCCTCCATTAAGCCTGGTGTCACACGAGTGCATTTTACAGCAATTTTCGATGAGTAAGTTTTTTCTCGTACAATCTAAATGTTGTCCAGCATAACAATGAATACAATAACATTAGGGCTTAGTTAGTTTCATGTAATAAATATTAACCCCTTTTGTACCGGCGACGTCATTGCAACTTTATTCTTAATGCCGTTAGACGATTCTATTGAGCTTAAAAAGGGCCTCCAACAATAAACAGCTTTCGAACATTCTCACTTAAAGGTGAATTACACAAAGATGATAAAAAAGTGAGATAAGTTATCTAGCAGACCGTTAAATGCTCTAGTAATACACCATTATCGGGAATATCCTTAAATTTTCCCCTAACATATAAAATAAATAGGGTCAAGTTAAAGGTAAATTTCTGTTGCCTGACAACTATCGGGATTTATGACGTCATTATCGGATTTATGACGTCATCACAATACTGGAAGGCGGGAAATTTGCAAGACAGTCAACTATCAGACGCCGCCAGATATTAAACTGTTTAATATTTGTTTTCTTTACTGACGTAAATGTACTTGATTATACACAAACCTGAGCATCCTTCATGTTTTGATGCATACAAAATATACATCTTACGAGGTATGCAACTTATATTATTCACCTTTAACCCTTTATACTACCACGAATTCTTCTTGAACTGCAAACAATCCTCTAAATATAGCTAGAATAAAATTAAAACAACGTCGCCGGTACAGAAGGGGTTACAAAAAGAATAACATACAATTTCCAAATAAATAGATACTAATTAGTACACTTGCCTGCACTTCTCTACCTTACACAGACTCATCAGCTTAGGTGAAATCTAGTAGTTTTGGGTTTGGTATTGTTGTTTGATATTATATAATCTAACAGAGCTATTCTTCTCGGTATTGCTTAGTCAAATCAAACAATATTACACAATCATGAATGGCTAAATTTAATAAAAACTAAACAGTCATGGTAAAGGCGGAAGTTTTTTTTTTTTTTTTTTTTGTTTTTTTTAAGTGTCTACCCCAAAGTTCAAGGAATGACAGATCCAAATTCAAGGTACGTTAGAGTCAAAATGTCTAACACGGAGCTTGAATCAGTTTAAGTCATAGGATGAGGGAAAGGCAGATTGAGGGAGAGAGTTCCAAAGCTTACTTGTTGAATGGAAGGTCTGGGAAAATCGGTTCAATGTTAGGTTAGAGAGTTGGACAGAATAGGGGTGGGAGTGTGTTGAGAGGAGGTATACACTGAGAAAGCTCTGAAGAACACTGATTACTGTAATAGCGATAGAAAAGTGAAAGAGATGCAACATTGCAGCGTGTAGAGAGATATTGTAGGGAATTAGAGAGAGGAAGTGAGTTAATGAAACGAAATGCTTTAGACTCTACCCTGCACATATTTGACTGAAGCTGCGTGGGGGAAAGTAGTCTTGGAGTCGACTAAGTGTACCTAAATAAGTAGGGCTAGGAAAAGATTCAATACGATCTTTCCAAGAATGATCGCCATAAAAAGATTCCGAGTATACTGAGAGAAAAGGAAGAGTTGAATTGTATGTTTTAAAGAATAAGAATAGAAAGATACAGACATTGAAAGTCGTTGTTGTTGTTGTCGTTCCCTAGGCTGCCTGACCGAACAGCCTTGAGTCCCTAAGGAAGGCCATGGCCACGATCGGGCTTTCCCACAGGGCTCTCAAGGAGTGTAGACATTGAAAGTTTAAGTGACTGCTTGAAGGGTGGCTGAGGAGAGCTTGTTAAATAATATAGTGTAGATTCATTGGCATATGAGTGTGGGTAGGACTTAATATACAACTAATAATATAATTGTATGAATATTATAAATCATAACTAAAGATAGTGCAGAACTCTGAGGAGCACGCGCGCGCGCACACACATACACACACACATACACATGCGCACGTACACAGTCTCACATACACATTTACGAACATGCACACGCGCAGACAAACCAACACACACACAGACACCCACACACCCCCTGTTATCTCTTGGTCTTTGGTCCCTCCATATATCTGTCAACCCACCCACCTGCACACACCCCCACCCAACCGCCCAACCACCACAAAACACACAGCAGCACACTCATTATTCCTAACCCACCCACCACCCTACAACCACCACCCACCTCTCCACCCTACCACCCACCTATATATCTGTTAACCCACCCACCTGCACACACCCCCACCCAACCGCCCAACCATCACAAAACACACAACAGCACACTCATTATTCCTAACCCACCCACCACCCTACAACCACCACCCTACCACCCACCTATATATCTGTTAACCCACCCACCTGCACACACCCCCACCCAACCATCACAAAACACACAACAGCACACTCATTATTCCTAACCCTCCCACCACCCTACAACCACCACCCACCTCTCCACCCTACCACCCACCTCTATATCTGTTAACCCACCCATCTGCACACACCCCCACCCAACCACCACAAAACACACAGCAACCCCCTCATTATTCCTAACCCACCCACCACCCCACCCACCCACCACCACCACCCACCACTCCACCCACCTATATATCTGTCAACCCACCCACGTGCATACACCCCCACCTAACCACACAACAGCACACTCATTATTCTTCACCCACCCACCCACCCCCCCTCCACCACCCACACATCACACTCAGTTAAACGGCCGGTATTGGTACTGAAAGAGTTTATTAACCTATCGAATATATGGATAGAAAGGAAAATCACTATCAAAGCACCCAATGGGGAGGTGTGGCAGAGTGGTCTTGCCACTGGACTGGTAATCCAATGGACCCGGGTTCGAATCCCAATATGTCAATGGGAAGATATTATTGGGATGGAATTTGTGCTGTACCTAGTTTCAGTGCATTACCACAGCACACCGAAATGCCAAAACAAAATACCCTCATTGTTCCCTGATTAAATAGCACTGTATGAATATTCCCATATTCAAAATATGCTACAGGGGGGCAATGCCTAGTGAGTTAATTGCTCAATAGGTGGCGTTCTGAGAGTGAGGGTCCGAGGCTGGGGAGTGAGACTGTGAGGCGCAGAGGCGAAGCAGCTTCAGAGATGGAGTTGGGTTCGAGCCGTGAAATAGGTGCTTCGAATGTGTCACTCCCTAGGCTGGAACAAGACCTCACGGGCCTCACCGTGTTCAACGGTAGAGTGTAAAGGCTATCAGCCTATGCCCGAGAGGGAGTAGTTGAAATATAGAAGAAAAAAAAATATATATATATAACTATAGTCAGTTCATTCTAGGTTGGGCAGAAATCGCAAACTCTAACCTCTGTAACTCAAAAAGGGCTAGAGCAAATTAGTTGTCAATTTCCACACCTATTCCTTAGCCAACTCTTCCTATTTGTTAGAAATATTAGCTCGATTACTCTTGTCCTTCTTGAGTTATGAGAGGTTAGGGGTTACGAGTTCTGCCCTACCTAGAATGAACGGACTATAGTTATTATGTTCTCTCCACTAACCAACATTACTCCTAAACTCGATTAATGAAATTAACAAACACATGTGGCAGTCCAGGGATTCGAACCCTTTGAACCCTTTGAACTCTTTGAAGATTGTGACGCATCTTTACAGTTTATTCTGGCTATCATTAGACGGTTTTATGCAGAAGGATCTGTGGGAATATATAAGGGTAAAGACTATCTCAATTAACCATCTGACTTACATAGACCCTTCCTAATCTGAATATAATCGTCTAATAATAGCCAGGACATAGACAATAAATGCGTATCGGATCTTGAAAGGTTTAATTCTCCCAAGTTCAATTTATTAACCCCTTCTGTACCGGCGACGTCTTTTTAATATTATTGTAGCAATATTTAGACGGTTCTGTGGAGTTTAAGAAGGATCTGTGGTAGTATAAAGGGTTAAGTGAGATCGTTCGAAGCCTGTTAATCGCTGGAGGCCCTTTCAAAGCTGGACACAATCGTCTAATAGTAGCCAAAATACAGTTAAATGGACGACACCGGTACAGCAGGGGATACCTCGATGCTATCTATACACCCCTCAGTCTTGTTCGATGTAGGAGAGGCAATACCCTTCCTAGTTGTTTAAGGGGAGGTTTTTAGTTTGTACCCTAGACCTCCATCAAGCTTAAAATTACACCCCCTAGATCCCCTTTCAAGATATGTTTGTACATTTTTCGGTAGAAAAATGTCCCGGCTGAAGGACGGTTCCTCTTAAATTACAGGCTCGCTTTCGCTCGCCAGGAAAAAATCGACACCTAAATGGCACGAAGTCTTAAAATTGACAGAAATGGGGCGAATGTTCTTAAAATCACCAAACTAATGGAGCGAACGTTTTAGTATCTCAAAAGCAATGGGGATAAATGTGAATGAGAGAGGGATCCAGAAAAAAGTCCCTCAAGTGGAAATCTCCCCGGGGTAGTGGTTAGTTTTTGGTGTATTTATTAATTCATTCATATATATATATACAGTATATATATATATATATATATTTTTTTTTTTCCCTCGCAAGACCTCCCTCAAGCTTTAAAAAAAACACCCCGAAACCCACTTTCAAGACAAATTTGTACATTTTTCGATAGAAAAATGTCCTGGCCGAAGGCTACTTCCTCTAAAAATTACAGGCTCGCTACCGCTCGCCAGGAAAAATATCGACACCTAAATGACACGAAAAGTGTTAATATTGACAAAGCAATAGGGTGAAGGGTCATAAAATCACCAAACTAATGGGTCGAACGTAATACAATCTGAAAACTAATGGGGCTAAACATGCGGACGAAGGTTTGGGGGCGCCAGAAAAACGCCCCATCTCCCCTAAAGAATACGGGCCCTGAAACAGACGGACAGACACCCTACTTACACGCCCCGATAATGGGTCCCTTTGTACTGTTCCGTATTAGAGAGCGAGAGAGAGAGAGAGAGAGAGCGTGAGAATGAGAGTGAGAGGGGGTGTGGGTGAGTGTGTGTGGTTGTGTGAGAGAGAGAGAGTGTGTGTTTCTGTGAGAGAGAGAGAGAGAGAGAGGACTAATACTGTATGTTTGCAAGTGTGAGAGAGAGAGAGTGTGTGTGTGTGTCTGTGTGAGAGAGAGAGAGAAAGAGATAGAGAGAGAAAGAGATAGAGAGAGAAAGAGATAGAGAGAAAGAGAGAGATAGAGAGAAAGAGAGAGAGAGAGAGAGAGAGAGGGAGAGATAACTAATACTGTATGTTTGCGAGTGTTGTCCGTGTTTAATGTGCGTTTATGTACGAACATATTGTCTGTTCATGCGAGTGTGCGTGCTCACATAAATAGTGTACATATTCGTGTGTGCTTATGAGCGTGTATGTGTACCTGTGCATATGTGTGTGTGTGCAAGTGTGTGTGTGTGTATGTATGTGTGTATGTATGTATGTATGTATGTATGTATGTATGTAGTATGTATGTATGTATGTATGTATGTATGTATGTATGTATGTATGTATGTATGTATGTATGTATGTATGTATGTATGTATGTATGTATGTATGTATGTATGTGTGTGTGTGTGTGTGTGTGTGTGTGTGTACCGAGAAAGAGAAAAGGTAAAATCAATTAAGGGTGAAACCAAATTGAATAGGACGGGTAAATGTTCACCCCTCACCCCCCAGCTCGCTCTCGCTCGCTCTCTCGCTCTCTCTCTCTCTCTCTCTCACACACACACACCCACACCCACACACCCACACACCTTATATCGAATAGTGATGCATACTACAAATAGAAATGGCACATTATATTAAATAAGAATGTCAACAAATGATTAAAACTTGTATCAGGTAGCAGACTCCTATACAAGTCACCGCTAAATTTGACAAGGAAATGGAGTGAAAGGTCTCAAAATCGCCAAACTAACGGAACAGACGTCTTAAAATCTCAAAACTCGCGTGCCACCCTGACGCCGAATTATAGTTTTCTTATTTTTTATTTTTATTTTTTTACCACTTATTTTTTCTGTCACATAGGTAGAGTCGGTGCAAACAACCTCTTGAAGATCAATAGAGAAGCTGTTTTGTTTTATCATCAAAGTACTGGACAATATAAGTATTTGTTGTATTCAATATAGACCACATAGATGATACACACAGCAAGAACAATATGTTTGAGCCTATCAACATTAGTATACTGTATTATGGAATTTGCCTACATCACTTAAAAATTGCATCTACAAATATGTACAGTGGCGCTAATAAGTCATGTCTCAGCTGTCATTACGTTTGGCTAGCTCTGTGTTGCATCAATGTATGTCAGATGTTGAATAGAGTTGGTAAGTGTAGGAACATTCTTGTATATCTCATTTGAAACGAATAAATCAAGTTTTAGACAATGCCGATACCTATTATTGATCGAAATATAATTGGTGCCGAGACATAAATTATTAGGCTGAAGGCCGGTTCCTCTTAACATTTCAGACTCGCTATCGCTCGTAAGGAAAAAAACGACACCTAAATGGCACAAAAGGTCTTAAAATTGAAAACGAAATGGGGCGAAAGTTGTTAAAATCGCCAAACTAATGGACCGAACATATTATCTCAAAACAAATGGGACTTACCACGAGGGAGAATGGGGACCAGAAAAACGACCCATCTCCCCTTAACGACATAACTGTTCCTGTGAAATGACTATATGAAGGAATGTGAAGTTGATGAAGCCATTACACAAACTCCGAACACCGGCCTCCCCGAAGACCAAAGGTAAACAAATGGACACTCCACCGTAGGGGACACGGGCCTAATAATATAACATTCTTTATCTTCATTTTACTCAAAGTCTTCCCAATTGTTAATAATAAAGATATTTTTGCTGCATTCACATCTATAGACATCTATTAAATAAAGTAAGTTGGGTTACTGATGATAATTGAAATGATGAAAATAATAAATACACGATTACATAAGATAAATAATAATAGTCTGCGGGCATAAAACCATGTCAAAATCTGATGTCATTGTATTTTTCAAGAATGTATTTTCATTAAACAGGAGGAAGGAAAATATAATTAAAACAAAACAAACGTTAAACACATAATGAAGTCATCCATTGTATTCTGAGGGGGAAAAAAAACAGGCTTTTACGTACATGATAATAGTAAATTGGTGTAAATCCCCCCAAATAGAGACATCGCTGGTTAAGGGGACAGTGGCTGTTTGTTTGGTCTATTAATTAATGTATTCATCTATTTTGTTTAGTTTCCTCCCTAGACCTCCTTCAAGCTTAGAAGAAAAAAAACCTAAACTCCCCCCCCCCCCCCCCCTCCCCTTCAAGATAGATTTGTATATTTTCGGTAGAAAATTTTCCCGGCCAAAGGCCATTTCCTCCTAAAATTACAGGCTCGCTATCGCTCGCCAGGAAAAAATCGACACCTAAATGGTACGAGGGGTCCTAATATTGACAAAGAAATGGGGTGAACGGTCATAAAATCCCCAAACTAATGGAACCAACGTCTTAAAATATCAAAACTAGTGGGGCTAAACATTAGGGAGAAGGGGGTCCAGAAAAACGGTCTGTCTCCCCTTAAGAATAAAAGAAGCCATTAGCCACAGACCACCGAGACTTACCCAAACCCACCACCCCCCATATGGAACCTTTGGACCAGAGACATTCTTAGGGGGAGTTATAGACAATTCATGTTGAGTACCAGCCATACTGAATACCTTACCGTATATATATATATACATATATATACTGTATGCTGTGCAAAGTACAACACTAGATGGGAGGGGGAGAGAGAGAGAGAGAGAGAGAGAGAGAGAGAGAGAGAGAGAGAGAGAGAGAAGAGTGTATGAGTATCTGTGTGTATATGTGAGTAAGAAAGAGTGCCGTGGTATTCCCCCTACAAAAGACCCCCCCCCCCCCCCCACCCTCCTGGCCCTCCGTAGACAAACTCATTACTCCCAAGATTTATGGCCGATACCCCCAAACCTCTCTTAAGGGGCTTTTAAGTAAGGTAAGCGCTCTTTTGGGGGCCGCCGAGGGGGGGGGGGGGGGGGGGGCCTACTGTCGGGAGACTTGAGGATTATTTTTCACTGTACACTCCTTAATAAGTAAACATCTATTTTAATCTGTATCGAAGCTAACGGAGATAAGACAGTGCTGTGTCATGCTCCCAATGCTTCAGAGTTTGGCTTTCAGTCGGGAGAGTTGAGGCTTCTTTTGTATTCTTACTGTCTATATATAAACTGTATTCTATAGTAACATAAATGCTACACATAATAAGCTTTTTAAATGTTCACTTGTTCAAATTAGCCCATATATAAACGATTCGAACTCTTTTATCTGTATGGTTTGTGTTACATTAATTTGAACACACAATTTCTATATTGTATTGTTGCTTCCCCTGGTGGAAAATTTGACCGCTTGGCAGCTGATTTATCGATACTTAATGGAAAATGCGAAGCTACGATGTGTCATATTATTGTCAAATTTTCGTATTTTACCATTTATTTCGCTACAATAAATTCGTAAAAGCAACTAACGGACTTTAAGAGCCATGGTGTACACTGTCGCTATTCTCTCTCTCTCTCCCTCTCTCTCTCTCTCTCTCTCTCTCTCTCTCTCTCTCTCTCTCTCTCTCTCTCTCTCTCTCTCTCTCTGTCATCTAGTGTTGTACTTTGCACAGCTGCTAAATACATATTGTTTCTCGAAAAGTAGCATTATATATGAAAATATAAGCAAAGCCTACGTCGGCACTGTGTCATATGTGCTCGATTTCTGGAGGTGAGCTAGTCAGTAGGAGTAGGGGACAATTCAGACTCGCGGGCCTACTCGCGGTGAAAATCGATGACTCCTAGTGACTCTAGCGACTCCTAGCGACTTCTGTTAGACTCCCACTATCTCGCACTCCTGACTGTGTGAGGGCCCCTTTAGCTTGGTGCTGGCTCGGCGTCCCTAACCACCAATACCACCACTGTCTTGTCAGTTCAAACTCACATGAACTCACGCCAACTATACTCTGTGGGTTTTTTTTTTTCATCTGACGGTAAAATGATTCCCTTAGCAACAAATTTCTCGATACTTAACGGAAAAATATGAAGCAACTATGTCTTTGCATCATATTAAGACCAACGTTTGTATAATTAGCACCATACTTCACTACAAAATCTTCAAAACAACAGAAAAAATACGGGAGCAAAACGAAAATGATGAGGTGGACGAAGAGGAACAACGAAATGCAAGACAGGAAATTACAAAGAGCAGAGAAGAGAGACAGAAACATAGCCTAGAACAAATTAAGACCGATTGTAGTGAAGAACTGAAAATGACAGTTGAGATGGCACAAGACACGGGGGCTTCAAATTGGCTCACTTCATTACCAATAAAGGAAAAAGGCTTCAGCTTACGTAAACAAGACTTCAATGATGCCGTAGCCTTGAGGTATGGTTGGCCAGTTTCGAACCTGCCGCTGAAATGTGCATGTGGTGAAATAAACAACTCAGACCACTGTATGACCTGTAAGAAAGGAGGATTCATCTGTATCCGGCATGATGAAGTACGAGACATCACTGCACAAATGCTGGACGAGGTGTGCCATGATGTCAGAATCGAACCGGAACTTCTGCCTATGGACGGACAGCGCTTGGCCCACAATACTGCAAATACTTCAAATGAAGCAAGAGTGGACGTAAGTGCTCGAGGTTTTTGGACGAGGGGACAACGGGCTTTTTTCGACATCAGAATCTTCAACCCAAGAGCACAAACATATCGCGAGCGAGGAATCAAGGCGGCATACTTAAGAAACGAAAGTGAGAAAAAACGCGCTTATGAAGAAAGAATTTTGAACAGGGATCAAGGAAGCTTTACTCCTCTGGTCTTCTCATCGTCAGGAGGAATGGGACCTTCTGCAAGTGTCTTCTATGCCAGATTAGCTGAACAAATATCGGAGAAAAAGCGCCAACATAGAAGCCAAGTCATAACTTGGATGAGATGCCAGCTCTCTTTCTCTCTTCTCAGGTCTGCACTCCTATGTCTCAGGGGTACAAGGTCCTCCCCGTTACAGAGGACAAGGGTGAGAGACTTGGACTTTGCAATGGTCGTGGCGGAGGGCCGAATTGGGGAACAACTAGGTTGATTGTAGGGAGGTACTGGTACAATAAGATAAACTATAATGTAACTAGAATAAGAATAAGATCGATTGTACACCACTTTGTAACTGTCACCTAAATAAAATAAAAAAAAATATATATATATAATTATATAGAGGGAAACATGCTTACATTACTGAAATGTTTGTGGACATGTAGTAATGCAAGTAATGGTCACTCTTCTGTAAATCTAAAATGGCTTACTTAAGAATGGAAAAGGGGTGGGACCTTTAAAAAAAAAAAAATGCAATTGACCGTCAGTTAAAAAGAAACAGACTATAGTGAGTTTCTCAAGAGGTACACTTAGACACTCCCATTTCCTTCCTAAATACAATAAAATAAATTCGTCTACTAGTATCCAGAATGAGAGTAAGAGGAGTATGAGGAGGCCTTCCTCATAAACTGAAAGGGTTAAACTGGCATCCAATACCATTAAGGGGATAGGGGGTATTTTTTGGTATATTTATTTATGTGTATATATATTTCTAGGTTCCTTGCTAGACCTCCATCAAGCTTTAGACAAAAAACACCTCTTAGACTCCCCTTCCAGATCCTTTTGTACATTTTTCGGAAGATAAATGTCCCGGTTCCTCTTAAAATTACAGGCTCGCTATTGCTCGCCAGGAAAATATCAACACCTAAATGGCACGAAAGGTCTTAAAATTGATAACAAAATGGGGCGAAAGGGGTTAAAATCGCCAAACTAGTGGGCTAGACATCTGACAATCTGAAAACTAAAGGGGGCTAAGCATGAGGGAGAAGGGGGACCAGAAAAACGACCCATCTCCCCTTAAACCCATATATTTTTTTTCAATCTACTCCGCCCTGACTCTCCCTACAGATATAATATAAGGAATCAGATCCCCTGGCTTGAATGGTCTGCTAACACTCGTAAAAAGCAGGGGATTCGAACCTGATGGGCCATGGGATAAGGGGTGGTGAGGAGAGTAGCTTAAAGTCACCTTGTTTTATAGCTAATCTTTACTGCAAGCTATCTTTCTTTCTCTCTCTCTCTCTCTCTCTCTCTCTCTCTCTCTCTCTCTCTCTCTCTCTCTCTCTCTCTCTTTCTTTCTTTCTTTCTCTCTGTCACTTACTCCCTCCCTCACTCTCTCTCTCTCCCCCCCTCTCTCTCTCCCCCGTCCCTCTCTCTCCCCTCTCCCTCTCTCTCTCTCTTTCTTTTTTTCTTTCTTTCTCTCTCTCACTTACTCCCTCCCTCACTCTCTCTCCCCCCCTCTCTCTCTCTCTCTCTATCTCTCCCCTCCCTTTCCCTCTCTCTCTCTCTCTCTCTCTCTCTCTCTCTCTCTCTCTACGGTATATCAAACAAAATAATGGTATCAAATTAGTATGAAATTATATAATCTATATTCTAACAAAAAAGAAAACCAGTCGATGAGCCTCGATAAATGTCTGGCTCTAAGTTTAAGGTGGGGTTTTTCTGGACCCCCTTTCTCCCTCATGTTTAGCCCCATTAGTTTTGAAATTTTAAGACGTTCGCCGCCCCATTAGTTTGTTGATTATTAAGACCATTCGCCCCATTTCTTTGTCAATGTTCAGAACTTTCGTGCCATTTTATTATTTCGAAGAGGAGTCTTGGGTGGTATTATTTAAGCTTGGTGGAGGTCTAGGGAGCAAACCAAAAAACCTCCCCTTAATGAATATATAAAAAGAAGAACGATTTCTAAGACTATCTGAGTAGTTTTGCTTACTAACTTTACTATTTATGCAATGTTACCCTTTCAAGACACGATGACGTATTAGTTTTCTGTTTGCTGGCTATAATTAGACGATTTTATTCATATTAGGA
>CM064508.1:45337338-45439367 GCA_032716605.1 Paralithodes platypus
GTCTTTATAATCAGAGACGAGTAGAGAGAGAGAGGTGAGAGGGGCGAGAGCGAGAAGAAGCCAGAGAGAGAGAGAGGAGAGAGAGCGAGAGAGAGAAGGAAGGTGGAGCCCTCGTCTTTATAATCAGAGAGAGAGAGAGAGAGAGAGAGAGAGAGAGGTGGGGCCCTCGTCTTTATAATCAGAGAGAGAGAGAGAGAGAGAGAGAGAGAGAGAGAGAGAGAGAGAGAGAGAGAGAGAGAGAGAGAAGGAAGGTGGGGGCCCTCGTCTTTATAATCAGAGAGAGAGAGAGAGAGAGCGAGAGAAGGAAGGTGGGGGCCCTCGTCTTTATAATCAGAGAGAGACCCCAGTGGCCGGGACCTGAGATGAATCATGCAGTAACACGACAGATAATTGCATAGATTTACACGGATACAAGGACCACACAGAGCTTATGTTCTCAGATAGGTTGTCAGGAAGTATACATCTAATAGATAAAATTACATAGATTTACATATATACAATGACCACATAGAGCGTACGTTCCTATATAGGTAGAACCAACGAACTTGACAATAATCCTGATCCCTTTTCCTCTTTGTAACTCAAAATGGACTACAGCAAACTGGCTGTAAATATCCACACATATTTCCTGGCGGACTCTTCCCAAATGATAGAAATGTCAGCTCGATTGCTTTCATTCATTTTGAGTTATGAAAAGTTAAGGGATCAAGATTATAGTCGAGTTTGCTGGCGCTACTTTTGTATAGCTAGGTGGTTAGGAATATTATATATAATGGATATAATTACATATATACAAGGATCACATAGACTTTAGGTTCCCAGCTAAGTTGTCAGGAGGTATACATCTAATAGCTATATTTACATAGATTTACATAGATACAAGGACAACACATAGCTTACGTTCCCAGCTAGGTGGTCAGCAAGTATACATCTAATATATATGTGGTAGCCCAGGTTCGAATCCCGGTTGTTGTTGTTGTTGTTCCCCAAGCTGCCTGGCCGAACAGCCCCAAGGCCCCGAGTAAGGCCAAGGCCATAAACGAGCGACCCCACAGAACCCTCCCTGCCGACCACAATAAAGCCTGGGTGACCAAAGCCACTCCATGGCGGGGGGCTGAGAGGGTGCGTAAACGCCCGGGAAACCAAAGCCCCACCCAGGGCCCTGTGCCCCTCAGCAATTATGAAGAGAAAGTTGAGGGGCAAAGGAATAATGTGACGCTTTAGCTTCCAATCTTGGTAGATTGGGAGGTCAATCCACGGAAGAGACGCCGTCACTCGAGATCTAGAAAATATATAAGTAAAAGGAACAGTCAGAGTAAGCTATGGGTATGGCAGAGATCGCTCAGGTCTCACTCTGATAGACCAGCCCATCACCAGTAGAATCCCGGTAGGATCACATGCTTTCATTAATTTCGTTGGGAGGTGTTTGGTGTGTGGAGTGAAATAAATACATTAGATTATAGAAAATTACATAAAATTACATAGATACAATGACCACACAGAGATTACGTTCCCAGCTATGTGGCCAAGAATAATATAATTCTAACCAATCCCATGTAGGGAAAATCGATAGAAAAACATAAGGCTATGCCCCCCCCCCCCCCCCCCTACCTTCCCCTCACACCATTAAATTGCTATACATTGATAACAGTTAGAGTGTCTTCATTATAAGTAGGCCAAAAATCGTGAACCCTAACCTCTGTAACTAAAAAAGGGCTAGAGCAAACGGTTCCCCTCGTTCGTTTTAAGGCTGTGTCACCCCCGCGATTTTTCTGGTCGCAGGTATGAAGTATGGACAGAGGTAGGAAGGTATAGACAGGTAGATCAAGCTGGTTGTAGACAGGTATGAAGTATGGTAAGAGGTAGGAAGGTATAGAGAGGTAGATCAAGCTGGTTGTAGAGAGGTATGAAGTATGGTATGAGGTAGGAAGGTATAGAGAGGTAGATCAAGCTGGTTGTAGACAGGTATGAAGTATGGTATGAGGTAGGAAGGTATAGAGAGGTAGATCAAGCTGGTTGTAGACAGGTATGAAGTATGGTATGAGGTAGGAAGGTATAGAGAGGTAGATCAAGCTGGTTGTAGACAGGTATGAAGTATGGTATGAGGTAGGAAGGTATAGAGAGGTAGATCAAGCTGGTTGTAGACAGGTATGAAGTATGGTATGAGGTAGGAAGGTATAGAGAGGTAGATCAAGCTGGTTGTAGACAGGTATGAAGTATGGTATGAGGTAGGAAGGTATAGAGAGGTAGATCAAGCTGGTTGTAGACAGGTATGAAGTATGGTATGAGGTAGGAAGGTATAGAGAGGTAGATCAAGCTGGTTGTAGACAGGTATGAAGTATGGTATGAGGTAGGAAGGTATAGAGAGGTAGATCAAGCTGGTTGTAGACAGGTATGAAGTATGGTAAGAGGTAGGAAGGTATAGAGAGGTAGATTAAAGCTGGTTGTAGAGAGGTATGAAGTATGGTATGAGGTAGGAAGGTATAGAGAGGTAGATTAAAGCTGGTTGTAGAGAGGTATGAAGTATGGTAAGAGGTAGGAAGGTATAGAGAGGTAGATTAAAGCTGGTTGTAGAGAGGTATGAAGTATGGTAAGAGGTAGGAAGGTATAGAGAGGTAGATTAAAGCTGGTTGTAGACAGGTATGAAGTATGGTAAGAGGTAGGAAGGTATAGAGAGGTAGATCAAGCTGGTTGTAGACAGGTATGAAATATGGTAAGAGGTAGGAAGGTATAGAGAGGTAGATCAAGCTGGTTGTAGACAGGTATGAAGAATGGTAAGAGGTAGGAAGGTATAGAGAGGTAGATCAAGCTGGTTATAGACAGGTATGAAGTATGGTAAGAGGTAGGAAGGTATACAGTAGAGAGGTAGATCAAGCTGGTTGTAGACAGGTATGAAGTATGGTAAGAGGTAGGAAGGTATAGACAGGTAGATCAAGCTGGTTGTAGACAGGTATGAAGTATGGTAAGAGGTAGGAAGGTATAGACAGGTAGATCAAGCTGGTTATAGACAGGTATGAAGTATGGACAGAGGTAGGAAGGTATAGAGAGATAGATCAAGCTGGTTATAGACAAGTATGAAGTCTGGACAGAGGTAGGAAGGTATAGAGAGGTAGATCAAGCTGGCTGCGGACAGGTGAGGTGCTGTGGATCGCAGGTAGAATGGTGATGAGATGTCGACCTGAATCCTTGTTATGCCAGCCGGGCTCTATAAGGACTCTGTGATAAAAGGAAACTGGACAACAGAAGAGGTCTCACTTAAGGCCAGATGTTATATTATTATTATCATTATTATTATTGTTATTATTATTATTATTACTGTATTATCATTATTATTATTATTCTTTGTTAGTTTTAAGACCTTTTGTGTCATTTACTGTAGGTGTCAAATCTTTCCTGACGAACAATAGTGAGCCTGTATTTAGGAATCGGCCTTTGGCCTGGAACATTTTCTACCGATAAATGTACAAATGTAGGCCTATATCGAAGCGGGGTCTAATGGGTGTGTGTGTGTTTTTTTTTTTTTTTTTTTTTTTTTTATTAATGGAGGTCTACGGAGGAAATAAAATCATAAAATATATATAATAATAATAACAATAATAATAATGATAATAAAAATAATAATAATAACAATAATTATAAAAAATACTACTAATAATAAACAAATTATATATATACAGTATATATAATAATAGTTGTAAAAATAATAATGATAATAGCCTACTATATAAACTTTAATGGCCAACTGCTTGCTTGGAATACACGATAGCTTATAGGAGGAAAGTTACATATACAAACTTACCACTGATGTAATTTCTCTATAGATGGTTCTCGGTCTTAACCCCTTCAGCACCAGGTAGCGTTTCTACCTATGAGTCTGGCTAAAATAATGAGATGAGTTTATGAAGGACCTATGTTATCAAGAGGGCTTATTGTGATCGTGTTTACTCATTTAAGTCGTAGAGGTAGATTACAAACTAAAGAAAATCGTCTAATGGTAACCAGAATATTATGAAAATTCCGTAACGGTGGTGAAGGGATTAAATATCTATACTCCATGGATGGTATTCGAACCCTGGTGGCCATAGTGACGGCAACTATGTGAGTGCGTCTGTGTGTGTGTGTGTGTGTACAGTATATGTGATTTTTTTTTTTTTTTTTTTTTTTTTTTTTTTTTTTTTGAGGGGGTAAGGCATGTTAGCATTTGTGTGTGTGTGTGTGTGTGTTGGGGTATGTAATTTAAGGGTGTATATGTAGCCTATGTTGGTGTGGTTGGTGTGTGTGTATGTGTTCTACAAACACACACACACACACACTGTCATTCTCACTCACTCACTCTCACACTATCTCTCTCTCTCTCTCTCTATGTGTGGTGTGTGTGTGCATCTGTCTGTGAGGGTGTGTGTATGTGTGTGTGCGCCCACGCGTGCGAGTGTGTGTGCACGCGCGTTTCTTTTCCTAGGAAGTGTAACATGGAACCCACGCCATAGCACCAAAGATGTATATAGATATATATAGATATATAGGTGTATATAAATATTGATAGCACCCATCTCTAAAACGTTCCTCCCGATTCACCTGGCACGTCCCGTAAAAGGTGAATTCAATATATAATCACTGGAATAGTTGTTAAAGGCAGAGTTTGGCCTAGTTTATAGAGGGATAATTGTGCGGTACAGTTAGCTCCGGGTGTTCGCTTACTCCACCCCATGTTTACAGGTCTTATATGGCCACTAGGGTTCAGGAATATGTGTTAGCCTATTGTGCACAGACAGACACACTTGACGATAACTGGCACTCATTTTCAAGCCACTGAAATTGTCAGATGAACAGTTTATTTAAAGCAACACCTTAAGCCGATATTACCTACTATGAGAGAGAGAGAGAGAGAGAGAGAGAGAGAGAGAGAGAGAGAGAGAGAGAGAGAGAGAGAGAGAGAGAGAGAGAGAGAGAGAGAGAGAGAGAGAGAGAGAGAGAGAGAATTTTATTGACAAATAAATGAGGCGTCTTAAAAATTGGCAAAGGAATGGGACGAAATTCTTATACTCGCAAAGCTAATGGGGCTAAAAATGAGGGAGAAGGGGGTCTAGAAAAACAAATACCCCCCCTTAAGAAGTGAAGATCCGTCAAGATAACTCATGAGCAACCTTGAGTACTCTCGATTAACCCCTTCTGTACCGGCGACGTCTTTGACATTATCCTTTACCTATATTTAGACAATGTTGTGCAGCTTAAGGAGAGGCATACCATTTTTCTGGTCCCCCTTCTCCCTAATATTTAGCCCCACTAGTTTTGAGATTATAAGACGTTCGGCCCATTAGTTTGGTGATTTTAACACCTTTCGCCTCATTTCGTTTTCAATTTTAAGACCTTTTGTGCCATTTAGGTGTCGATTTTTTCCTGGCGAGCGAAAGCGAGCCTGCAATTTTAAGAGGAATCGGCCTTCGGCCGCGACATTTTTCTACCTAAAAATGTACAAATTTATCTTGAAGGGGGGTTTAGTTTTTTTTTTTTTCGTCTAAGCTTGATGGAGGTCTAGGGAGGAAACTTAAAAAATATATGAATAAATGAATTAACAGACCAAACAAACGGTGAGTCTCCCTTTAAGAAGGATATGTGGGAGTAAAAGAGGTTAAGTGAGATAGTTCGCAGCTTGTTAATTGCTGGAGGCATTTTTAAACTGATTAATATTGTCTAATAGTAGCCAGAATAAAGTTAATCCCTTGAAGCTCTGACGCGTTTTAGCAGTATATTTTGGCTAGCATTAGACGGTTTTATGCAGCTTAGGAAGGTTCTGTTCGTATTAAATGGGTAAAGACTCTCTCAATAAACCCTCTGACTTCCATATACCCTTCCTAATCTGAATAAAATACCGGTAGTCTAATAATTACCAGGAAACAAAACAGAAATGCGTATTGGAGCTTGAAAGGGTTAAAAGACGTTGCCGGTACAGAAGGGGTTAATCTTGAGTTTCACCTTGGTTTTCACGCTCGCAAAAAAACGGGCAAATCATCCCAAAGTCAAGATTGTTTTCAAGAATAGTCAAGGTGATTTGACTTTTTGTCTCGCGATCTCCCAGCTCAGATCTTATAGCTAACCCAGAACCCTATTTACAGTGTTGCCAATTTAGCTACTTTCCCGGTAGATCTAGAGGTATTTACTTCGGTCTAGAGGCAAATTCTTACATCTAGCGACATGAATTCTAGCGATATTCTGTAGTTTGAGCCATTTTAGAGTGATGTTGCAGAGATTATGGAATTATTCTAGCAATTTTCGGCATTTGTTTACTATCTAGCGAACTTGGTAACCCTGCCTATTTATCCCAAGTCAAAGCTATAGTCTATTCGCTGTAAGTAGGCGAAAAATCATGACCTCTATCCTCTGTAACTCAAAAAGGGCTGGAGAAAATTGGCTGTAAATTTACACATCTATTCCCTGACTGACTCCTCGCAAATAGTAGAAATATTAGCTTGATTACTCCAGTCGTTTTTTAGTTACAGAGGTTAGAGGTCATGATTTCTCGCCTACTTACAGCAAATAGACTATAGTGTACCTAACCTGATCCTACAGCTAACTCAATGCCCTACCTAACAAGAGTATACTAACGTTAAGGGAGCCCACCTCGCTTGTTTTCTCTTTCTCTCCCTCTCTCTTTGGCTGGTATCCATTCGGCCCCATTCAGCCAGCTGTTTTAAGACGTTTATCACCATCCAGGTGTCGATTTCTTCCTGGCGAGCGAAAGCGAGCCAGCATTTTATGGAGAAATCCGGCTTCGCCGGAGACATTTTTCTATCGAAAAATGTACAAATTTAGCTTGCTGTCAAAACAAAAATATTTATATGCTGGAACGCTATCGCTCACCAATAAAATATTGACACCTGGATGTGGTTAAATGTCTTAAAACAGTAGGTTGAGTGTGGCCGAATGGATACAAGCCAAAAAGAGAGGGAGAGAAAGATAAAAACAGCGAGGTGGGCTCCCTTAACCCTCAACCCCACTTATCACAAATCAAAGTTAGTATACCCTGTTCTAAATAGCTAGCTCAGAAATCCTGAACCTTAACCTCGGTGACTCAAAAGGGGCTAGAACAAATGGGATGTACTCAAAAAGGGCTAGAACAAATGGGATGTAAATTTCCACGCCTACTCCCTGGCTGACCCTTCCCAAATGGTAGAAATATTAGCTGGATTACTCTAATCGTTTGAGAGTTATAGAGGTTAATGTTCAAGAGTTTTGGCACACTTACTTGGAACAGGGCATAGTGTACCTAACCTGCTCTAAAACTAACCCAGAATCCTAGCTAACATGAGTCAAAGGGAGCAGATTGATGCCGTCCTGCCTATTTTTTTGGTCGTGGCCGGACGGGACGTTAATTCGTGCATGTGTGAACCGAGCTTAAGACAGTATACCGTACGTATAACCCTACCTATCACGAATTAGAAGTAAGTATACTTTTTGCCTGATCTTATAGCTAAATCAGAAGCCAGAGCTGTTCCGAATGAATGGGTTCCTCTAAGTGTTATTGAGGTGTGTGTGTGTGTGTGTGTGTGTGTGTGTGGGTGTGTGTGTGCGTGTGCGTGTGCGTGCGTGTGTGTGTGTGTTAGTGTGTGTGTGTTAGTGTGTGTGTGTGTGTGTGTGTGTGTGTGTGTGTGAGCGTCCTTGCTGTGGAGCAGAACACAGGTGCTGGAGGCTGCGTCTTTTGCATATAAAAGAGGTACAGTCAAAATCAATTGTTAGACGACATTCTTATTCATAAACTATGTAATTGATTACTTGTGAGTTTTGCGCTATAAGGAAGTTGGAGCTGTAGAAGTCGATCTATTATATTTGTTCACCAACCAACTCCACTTCTAAACTCAATTAATGAAATCAACAAATACATGTGGAACTCCAAAGACTCGAACCTAGGATACTCACACCGATAACTATGATACGGTCGTAGTACATTTATATATACATAAAATCAAAATCAACATCGTGTTATCCACCAGAAACTTGCAGTATAATTGCATTTCTGTTTAATATCGATTAATACGGCTCCAACTTCCTTATAGCCTGAAACTCGCAAGTGGTTAATTTAATTTGTAACTCCTTTCAATATACGATGATGTTTTTTATAGTGTATATTGGCTAACACTAGACGATTTTTTCAGCTTAGTAAGGGATCGATGGGGGTGCTAACTATCTCCATTTAGGGGAGACAGGCTGTTTTTATGATTCCTCTTCTTCCTCGTGTTTAGCCCCATTTGTTTTCAGATTTTATGACGTTCGGCCCATTAGTTTGGCGACTTTAATACCTTTCACCCCATTTCATTGTCGATTTTAAGGGCTTTCGTGCCATTTAGGTGTCGATTTTCTCCTGGCGAACGAGAGCAAGCCTGAAATTTCAAGAGGAAGCGGCCTTCGGCCGGGACACTTTTCTCCCGAAAAATGTACAAATTTATCTTGAAGGGGGGTCTAGGGGGGTGTTTCTAAGCTTGATGGAGGTCTAGCAAGGAAACTAAGAAATATAGGAATAAATGAATAGACCAAAACAAAAACAAAAAGTCCAGTCTCCCCTTAACTATACATTTCTTCCGTAGCCAAGTATCATACCATAGTGTTAGCATGAATGATAGGAAGACATATGTTACAATACTGAAACGGTTAAGGGGAGGTCATTGAGATTTTCTGGCCCCCTTCTCAGTCATGTTTAGCCCCATTAGTTATGAGATTTTGCAACGTTCTCCCCATTCGTTTGTCGATTTTAAGAACTTTCGCCCCATTTCATTGTCAATACTAAGACCTTGCCTCCACCACCTGACTTGAAATATCCTCTCTTATTAATATCACCACCCACCACCTAACTCCCTCCACCACCACCTACCACCCTCCACCACTATGACCACAGCTCTCCACCACCACCACCACTATCACCACCACTATGACCAGAACCCTCCACCACTATCATCACCACCACCACCAACCTCCACCACAACCCTCCACCACTATCACCACCACCACCAACCTCCACCACCATCACCACCCTCCACCACTATCACTACCACAAACCTTCACTATTACCACCACCACCACCCTCTTCCCTCCACCACTATCACCACCACCCTCCACCCATATATCCCTCCACCACCACCATCCTCCACCTAACTCCCTCCACCACCACTATGACCACAACCACCACCACTATTATCACCACCCTCCTCGCTCCACCACAACAACCCCTCCCCCCCCTCTCTCGTGCAGTAGTTGAGACAGCCAAGTGACAGCCAGCTAATTGTTCCCGGCCAGCTGACTCACCATATCAACACCACACACACTACCTCAACCCACGTAGTCTGTGTAATTAGATTACATTTATTTATTATTTTCGTTATTATTGCCATTTTAGTTTTCCCCTAGGCTAACAAGAAACGCCTTCCAAGCTAAAAAAAACAACAAAAATAAACACAAATAAAAAATAAAAGGCCACCCAGACCCCTTTCAAGCTAAATATTTACATTATTCGATAGAACCATATCACGGCCAAAGGCCGAATTTTTCTAAGTTACAGACTTGCTATCGCTCGCCCTCCCAAAAGCTACATGGGGTGAAGCGTCGTATTGTCATCAAACTAATGAGGTGAAACGTCTTAAAATCTCCAAACCAATGGAGATACATAAAGACCCCGAGGACTGATTTAAGGGGAGGTTTTTAGTTTGGTCTCTAGGTATCCATCAAGCTTAAGATTACACCCCCTTGAGCCCCTTTCAAGATAAATTTGTAAATTTCCCGGCTGAAGGCCGGTTCCTCTTAAATTACAGGCTCGCTATCGCTCGCCAGGATAAAATCGACACCTAAATGGCACGAAAGGTCTTAAAATTGACAGAAATGGGTCGAAAGTTCTTAAAATCGTCAAAATAATGGGGCGAACGTCTTAAAAATAGAAAAGCAATGGGGCTAAACATGAGGGAGAAAGGAGTCAAGAAAAAAATCCCTCAAGTGGATATCTCCCCTTAACGCCATCAACTGACCAAAATCGTCCCCCTATAATGTTGGGTGTGATCTGTTATATCCCTTGTGGTCCTCCTTCCTGCGCCGCGTCATTCTTGTTTACATAATATAGAACAAGTGACGAGCGACAAGCGTGCCAAGTGTTTACATTGGGGAGCGGGGATTTATTTACAATCTTCTCCTTCTTGCGTATATGTCAGGATTATATGTTTATTTAGGAATGGGTTTCTTGACTGAGTCGGGTTTTTTTAGAATGGGTGTAGGGTTTTTTTTCTCGATTATCTGTGCTTGTGTGTGGTTTAATGCCATACGATCAGTGCAGTAAAACACACACGCATGCACACACACACACACACACATAGATACACAAATACACACTCATAAACACCCTTACACACACACATACATACACACACACTCACTCACTCTCAATCACACATACACATACACACACACACACACACTCTTTTGGCCCTGTCACTTTTTCAACTGGGGGAGGCACTCGTCACAGGCAGTTCTGCCTTTTGTCTCCCTCATCCACATATAAACAAAAAAATTACTCACACACGGTCTTAATCCCACACATACACAATCACACTCTCTCTATCTCTACCTCTACCCCCCCTTCTCTCTCTCTCTCTCTCTCTCTCTCTCTCTCTCACACACACACACACACTACATAATATCTTCTTTACGCAACCATTCTACCTTTACGCAACATTTTGGTAACTGGCATATATATCATTCATCAGGACAGCTGCAATCTGATTAATGCACGGAAATTATTGTAACACCTTTATCGTGTGTGTGTGTGTGTTTGTGTGTGTGTGTATTTACCTATTTGTATTTACCTATTTGTAGTATACAGGAGTTGAGCTTTTTAGGCTCGTATTGTCCCGCTTCCTGAGTTACAATTATCTAACTTTGCCTTAAAAATATGAATGTTTTTGGCACACACCACTTTCTCTTCTAACTGATTCCATTTACTTATACTTCTGTAAGGGAAACTATACTTTCTCACATCTCCTTTGCATCTTCCTTTCATTAGCTTATATCTATGCCCCCTAGTTCTACCATTATCTTTCACAATATAACCCTTCTTGTCCACCTTCTCGAGTCATCTCACACATTTGTACATCATAATCATATCGCCTCTCTCCCTCCCATCCATTAGAGATGGTAAGTCTAATTTCTTTAATCTCTCCTCATATGGTAATTCTCTCAGTTCTGGTATCATCCTAGTTGCAGCTCTCTGAACCTTCTCTAGCTTCTTTATATGCTTTTTTAGATGTGGTGCCCACACCACTGCCGCATACTCCAGTCTTGGTCTCACCAATGTTTTTATTATTTTCTCCAGCATCTCCTTGATTAAATATAGTTAAAGGCTATTTTTATTCTGTTTAGCAGTCCATATGTTTCTCCCACTATCTTATTAATATGATTCTCAGGTGAAAGATCACCCCTAACAGTTATCCCTAAGTCCTTTTCTTTCTCTGATGGGTTAATAGTGTTTTCTCCTAACTTATATTCCATATGAGGCCTTCTTTTACTTACTCCCATTTCCACTACATGACATTTATTTGTGTTGAATTCCATTTTCCACTTCTTGCTCCATTGATCTATCCTATCCAAATCCCTCTGTAATTCCCTACCACTGTTTTCATCTTCTATACGCTTCATGATCTTGGCATCATCTGCGAACATATTAATATATGCATTTATATCCTTTGGCATGTCGTTAATGTATATTAGAAACATTATGGGAGCCAGCACCGCTCCCTGCGGAACTCCACTTGTGACGTCTTTCCACGTAGAAAATTTATCTCTGATACTAGTCCTCATCTGTCTCCCTGAAAGATAGTCCTCCATCCAATTTAACAAACTATATACCCGGAATCCCTCCGTACTCTTTTAATTTCCACTTCAGCCTGCTATGCGATACTCTGTCAAAAGCTTTCTTCATGTCAATATATACGCAGTCCACCCATCCATCTCTCTCTTGTAATATGTCAACCACTCTGTCATAAAAACTGAGTAGATTTGTAACACATGAGGTACCCTCCCTGAATCCAAATTGCCTGTTAGATAGTAGATTATTCTTTTCCAAGTAAATCATCCATCTTTTCTTAATTATTTTCTCACAGATTTTGCACACTATACTAGTAAGTGACACAGGTCGATAATTTAATGGATGTTCCCTGTTCCCACCTTTATAAATCGGTACAATGTTGGCTCTCTTCCAGTCCATTGGTAATTTTCCCACTTCCAGAGAGTATTTCATTATCTCATATAAGGGTTTTACATAAGTGAGTTGCAGTTGGGATGTGTGTACATGCTTAGATTGATATGCAGGATTCGAAGTTGCATAATAAATCGTAGGCAGTGTCCACCATTCTTTAAAATTAATAACTGTCTTCGTGGTGCGATGCATAAGGTGTTGATTTTCGGTGTGAGCATCCTGGATTCGAATCCACGGACTGCCACATGTGTTTGTAAATTTCATTAATCGATTTTAGGAGTATAGTTGGTTGTTGGAAGGAACATAATAATATAAGGGTGTGTGTGTGTGTGTGTTTTACAGCACTGATCGTATGGAATTATACCACACTCACACACATATAATCGAAAAACTCACGTAGTCTCAAAACTCAACTAAGTATAAAAATATAATCTTAAATAAACATAGAACACAACTTAAGGTTTATTTTTGCTTATCCATCTTTCTGTAAAACCAATTCCTGTACCAAACTCATCGGCGATTTTGTTTTGTTTGTGTTTTTTTGTAATTGTATTTTGTTGCCATAATAGGAATTAAAATCTTAAATGTGGTGGCGTTTATATTTGTTCATTCTAACATGTGATTTTGCTCAATTTAGGAAGGACCTCTCTCGTGAAACATATCATTAACTCAATAACAATAAGAAAGTCTACATATATGTCTGTAAGGTAAAGAGGACATCATACTTGCCTAAATTTATGAGACACAGATATTTATGCTGAAGAGCTTAAATGGCAAGAGTTGAAAAGTATCTCTCTCTCTCTCTCTCTCTACAGTGAAAATGGTCCCATATTCTAGTTTAGGGCTGGAGTGGGTTGAGCCCTGTCGTGATCAATGATATATATGTCAGTTACTGAACCTGTGTAGGTATCTGTCGCGTGTGTGTGAGAGAGTGAGAGAGAGAGAGAGAGAGTTAGTTACATATAGTTACATATATACACAAACTAATCCGGACTTAATGCTAAAATAAAATGTGCTACAAAGTGGAAGGCAAGGATAGCAAAGCAGAAGGCTCTCTCCTCACCCACCTCTCCCTCCAACCGTTGGTCGACATGAAATTAAGTTGGGGAAAGAAGTCCCCCAGCAGAATGAGAAAAACTTCTACTGGGAATTTATAGTAAAGAACGAAGTTGAGAAATATTATATACTACTGATGCTTAACCTATTTTTTATTTTATTTTTAACCTACATTATTCCCACCTCAACATGACTGTCTAGACTTGTTTTGAATGTGTCAATTGTCTTACATTGTACCACTTTATCTGGCAATTTGTTTCACTCAATGACCACACTGTAGGTGAATAAGTGCTTTGTGACATCGAGAGAGAGAGAGATACCCACTCTTCAAGGCATACTTATCAATGCGTCTCACCTCCACCTGCTTCGGTTACTAAACATCTCTGCACTTAATTTGATCTCTACACCAAAATGAGCTGATCAAATAATAACAAACACATTTTACCATACTCCATTAAATCTTTAGCTAAATAAACTTAAATCGCAGTCAGTTAGCTCGATAAAATAGGACTTCAGAGGTTATATCAACCTTTCTGGATTATTAAGCCAGCACACTGTAAGTCAAGAATAGCGTCAGGACTGGTGCCCCTTTTCGAGATATCCATACCCTTTTAATCACAGTCATTTAAAAACCTTCGAATATATAATCTTCCGAAATAACCAATGAGTAATGAGTTGGCGACGAGATGATTCCGGCGCCAATGTCCCCCTTTTCCAACACTAACGTAACAACAGCTCTCTCTCTCTCTCTCCAACACCCCTTCTCCCCTCTCAACACTCTTCGAAAAGTAGGTACGAGGTGCCGTTGTGAAGGCTTATCCCTCAATACCTTCACCTGACCTGTATACAAACTAATAACACGCACAAAAAAGCCACTGCAACAGCTTCCTCGCTCTCCAACACCCCTTAATCTCCCCTCTCAACACTTTTCGAAAAGTAGGTATGAAGGGCCGTTGTAAAGGTTTGTCTCTCAATGCCTTCAAACCTTCAATACCTTTTCAACATTTTCAACTTTTGTTGCATCATAAATAAGGCTCTTTACAACTGATTTAAGGGGAAGGTAGTTGCTTTTTCTGGACCCCCTTCTCCCTCATGTTTACCCCATTAGTTTTGATATTTTAAGACGTTCGCCTCATTTAGTGTGTCGATTTTAAGACCTTTCGTCCCATTTCTTTATGAATATCAAGACCTTTCGTTCCATTTTGGGGTAGACTTTTTCCTGGCGAACGATAGTGAGCATGTAAATAATGAAGAACCGGCCTTCGGCCGGGAAATTTTTCTACCGAAAAATTTACAAATTTATCTAGAAGGGGTGCCTAATGGATGTTTTTTTTAGTTTGATGGAGGTCTAGGGAGGAAACTAAAAAAATAATAAACATATGAAATAATCTACCCCAAAATATACCCTTCCCCCTTACAGTAAGTGGAGATGGCATATAATTATAATCATTCGCAGCATGGCTTAGTACTATTAGGAGCTTAAATTTAGATAGGCATTTTTTGTTTTGTTAGATATTTACATTTGTATTGACTGATTCAATATCAAGCATTTCAGAGCATAAGGTTATCAGAAAATGCGACGAATACACTGTGAGAATACAATATACGAGAGTTACCAATAGTATACGCTTATTATCTCTCTGGGTTGTATCCATGCGGCCCCATTCAGCCTACTGTTTTAAGACGTTTATCCCCATCCAAGTGTCGATATATACCTGGCGAGCCACCATATATTGGATATGTGTTAGACAGTTGGCTAAATTTGTACATTTTTCGATAGAAAACGGTCTCCATAAAATGCTGGCTCGCTATCGCATCGCCAGGAAGAAATCGACACCTGGATGGGGATAATTGTCTTAAAACAGTAAGCTGAATGGGACCGAATGGATACAACCAAGAAAGGGGAAAAAAAGGTCACCCTTAAAAAATACAGTAGTAATAATCTATATGCTCAATGCGGTGTTCAATTTGTATTGCATGATGTCAATATTTGTATTAATTTTGTATTTATATTAATTAATCTATTTATCTCTTCGTTTTTCGTATTACAGAACGTGAATTATCGACAGAAAGCGGTACTGAAGATACGGACCGGAGACACCTAGCCACACGCATTCACAACTTGTCCTTCAACGCTACGCTACCAAGGGGGGAACGGGTGGTGAACGCTACGCTACGGTTATACGCCCTCATCACCAGGGATCAGTACGCTTATATCGGTAAGGAACAAGGGCACTTCACTCTTTATTATTGAGGGGATAGTGCCTACTTTTTTGGTCTATTTATTCATTCATTAATATATTATTTAGTTTCCTCCCTAGACCTCCATTAAACTGTAAAAAAACACCCTATAGATAAATGTGTAAACAAAATTGGTAGAAAAGTGTCCCAGCCGAAGGCCGGTTTCTTTTAAAAATCGACACCTAAATGGCACGAAAGGTCTTGAAATTGACAACGAAATGGGGAGAAATTTATTAAAATCGTCAAACTAATGGGCCGTACGTCATAAAATCTTAAAACTAATGGTGCTAAACACGAGGGTGAAGGCGAAGAGACCATAGGTATGGTAGCCCTAATAAGTCATGTCTCAGGTGTCATTACGTTTGGCTCGCTCTGGGCTGTATTGATGTCAGTCAGATGTTGAATAGGGTGGATAAATATAGAAACAGGTTTGTATATCTCACTCAAAACGAATAAATCAAGTTTTATACTGTATATTGCTGATACCAATTATCGATCAAAACATACTATGCGCCGAGATATCACTTATTAAGCCGAGTGTACAGTTGGCCACATAAGTGCTGTTCCTCGTCGTGATCTTATGTGTGAAAGAAATATAAGTATGAATTAATTGAAAGTTTGCTGTTTGCTGATTATACAGTTCTGATGAGCGATAATGAATGGGAGTTGCAGGGTCTGGTAAATATGTTTGGAACAGTGTGCGAAATACAGAATTTGAAGGTAAATGCGGGGAAGAGCAAGGTTATGGTCTTCAAAAGGGGTGAAGCCACAGTGTGAGGTGAAGTTGAACGGTCAGGCTATGGAGATTGTTAGCTCATTTAAGTATCTGGGCAGTGTGTTGAGTAAAGATGGGATTATGGATGAAGAAGTGCGGGAGAGGGTACAAGAGGGGAAGAGGCTTGTAGGAACGCTGAAAGCAGTAACAAGAAATAGGGTGGTCAGCATGGAAGTGAAGAAGTCCTTGCATGACAGTGTGGTAATCCCGACACTTACTTATGGAAGTGAAGCATGGACGTTGGTGGAGAGGCTCAGACAAGAGTGAGAGGGGTGGAAATGAGTTACTTGAGAAGTGCGTGCGGAGTTACAGGGAGGGATAGACAGACGAATGAGGAAGTAAGGAGATGTGGTGTGGAGGTAGATGTGCTGGAAAGTGTGAAAAGGAACACCTTGAGATGGTTCGGCCATATGGAACGTATGGGAAGCGAGACAATGACTAAGAGGGTGTACGAGAGCGAGGTGGAAGGACAGAGAAGGAGAGGTGGAAGGATAGAGTGAAGAAGTATATGGATGAAGGCGGTGCTGGATGGGAGGAGGGGTGTCGACTGACTGGGGACAGGTGCATGGGGCGGTTCGTTCGTGGCCACCCCTTTGGGGATCACGGCGTCAGGCAATAGATAGATAGATAGATATTTACATGGTCTTAAAATGGTGAAGATGGTTATACGGTTTTTACCCTATACTACAGAACGCAGTAGGTAAGGCAGTGAAAGGCAGTCTCTCATTAACGAAACATTTACAAATTTATCTAGAAGGGGGATCTTGGGGATGATTGCTATGCTTGATTTAAGTCTAGGGAGGAAACTAACCAAATAATAAATAAATAAATATATATAGACTAATATATAAACGTATTTTTTTGTATAAAATTGACTACCTCCAAACTATTTTATTAAAGTTAAGAAGGATCTGTCAGAGTTAAGATGATCATTTGGATATGCTTTAACCCTTTTCATTCCTAAAAGTTCTTCCAAAATGGAGTACAACCCTTTTACTGTAGCGTTAAAAAATCGGACTAATAACACACATAGCAAAGCCACTCCAACAGCTTCCACTCTCTCCAACACCCATTCTCCCCTTTCTACACTCTTCAGAAAAATAGGAAAAGTAGAAAGTAGCTACGTGGTGCCGTTGTAAAGGCTTGTCCCTCAATACCCTCACCTGACCTGACCTGACCTAATATAATCGTCATCTGATTGAATTGATTACATTTCCTGGACCTTTATATATGTTTTGTTATACAAATACAAACATGAGTGTATTATACTTTAAATTAGGTGATATATATGGCCATGCATATAATAGTACACTCATATAGGACTTTCCTTGTGTATACTTGCATAGTGAAAACATGAAATGGTTCATTCTTAATTTGTTCCCTAGTCATCCATAACACTTATAATAATACCCCCAAGACCCCTCCTTCGAGATAAATTTGTAATTTTTTCGGTAGAAAAATGTTCGGCCGAGTTCCTCTTAAATTACAAGCTCGCTATCGCTCCCCAGGGAAAAAAATCGAACCAAAATTACATGGAAGGTCTATAATCGCCAAACTAATAGAGCGAACGTCTTAAAATCTCAAAACTAATGGGGCTAAACATTAGGAAGAAATGGGTCCAGAAAACAAAAATCCCCTTAAGAGTGAGTGTACTTGAACTCTTGCTATACAATAGTTTTTGTTTCTGTTTTAATTTCTGGGCTCGTTTGTATTGGCATGTTAATGGATTTTTCACATTTGAGATATGAACAAACATTACAATTGCATATTACTTGTTCAATTCTTTATAGTGAAAAAAGATAGTCTGCATAAAGTCTATGGCCAGGGACCTATTATTTCATCTTAACCACTTCAATCAGACCGTAATTTAATTTAATAATGCTACTTCCATTCGGCTTAAGATGGACCCCTGGGAATCAAAGAGCTTAAGAGTATTGGAATTAGTTATGTAATGAAACTGATGGGTTGATGGGTTGTCTGGAGGTAACTAGAATAATGATTAAAAATAGTCATCAGATCTTCCATTACATTACATAACGTCTATTAAAGTAAATAATAAACGCTTGGACGGCTTTAAAATACAAATAAATCCCTAAATGTCACCCTCTGTGGGGCCAATGTGTAGGCAATGTTCCATACTTGCAATTAGAAGTGAATGGTAAATGTGTGCCATCCATCTACCACATTATAGAAAGAGAAAGACCGACTTGTGCCAGTGGGCTGTGAGACTGAGACAATGGAGGATATAGGGCACACTATACCCTGTTCGAAAGAGGTAGGTCAAAACTCTTGAACATTAACCTAATTAACTCACAAACGACTAGAGGAATCGAGCTAATATGTCTACCAGTGAGGAAGGGTCAGTCAGAGAAAAGGTGTGGAAATTTACAGTCCATTTGCTCTACCCCTTTTTGAGTTACAAGGCTTAGGGTTCACGATTTCTGGCCTACCTATTTGGAACAGGGTATAGTATGGTCCACTTGCCTTCAACACTCGAAAAAAAGGGAGAAAAAACAAGAATTTAGAAAAAAGTAAAACGTAGGAACTGGCTATGGGAAGTAGAGGACACCAACCCTCACTCTGATAAATCCAGACCACAACAAAATATAATTAGTTAAATGCCTAATACCTTACCTAACATACATAACCACTCTAAATGATATAAGAATGGCCAGGACAAAATTAGGGCTTAATGTTATATTAAAATGTCAGCTTCTCATATACAAATTATCTTGGCTCATAAATTAATATTGAATATTATTATATCAAAAAGTGCTAGATCAATTGTATTTTATATTTTATTTTTCATTATAGTATATGTGATTATTTTATAGTGAACGCATGATTTATACAAATATACAATATATCTCAATATGGTAAGTTTTCCTTATTTGTCAATTATATGCATGCGATGAAAACATATCCTAAAACATACCGTATATTTCTCCTCTATACATAGCACCTACAGAAACTAATATAAATGTGAATATCCCCGTGATTTGTCTCGTATAGCAGGTGAGAGAGAGAGAGAGAGAGAGAGAGAGAGAGAGAGAGAGAGAGAGAGAGAGAGAGAGAGAGAGAGAGAGAGAGAGAGAGAGATATATAGATAGATATATCCCCTTATCCCTATTTAATTTTCTCATACCTTTTTCCCACCACAGGCGTGGAGCGTCGAGTAAGCCTAATGATCGAAGTACGAAAAGGTTTGAGCATAGACGACCTAAACTCCCCCCACTACGGCCGGGACCAGCTGCCCTCGGTCGAGAACCACCCCCTGGAACTAGTGACCGTCAGTAAGCGTGATGTATACAACCGTCACAACGCCTGGGAGACCTTCGATGTTACCTCCGCTATCAAGTACTGGTTGTCACATCCCGATATCCCACAGATCCTTCAGGTAAGTAGTACATTCTAGGATAACAACATAGGCTAAACATAAAGCATAAAAAAAAAAATCCGAATACCCCACAAATCCTCCAGGTAAGTAGTACAGTCTAGGATAACAGCGTAAGTACATTTTAGGATAACAGCGTAGGTACATTCTAGGATAACGTAAGTACATTTTAGGATAATAGCGTAAGTACATTCTAGGATAACAGCGTAAGTACATTCTAGGATAACAGCGTAAGTACATTCTAGGATAACAACGCAAGTATATTCTAGGATAACAACGTAAGTACATTTTAGGATAATAGCGTAAGTACATTCTAGGATAACAGCGTAAGTACATTCTAGGATAACAACGTAAGTACATTCTAGGATAACAGCGTAAGTACATTCTAGGATAACAACGTAAGTACATTCTAGGATAACAGCGTAAGTACATTCTAGGATAACAACGTAAGTACATTCTAGGATAACAACGCAAGTATATTCTAGGATAACAATATAAATAAAATAACACAATTAATTAACACCCCCACAACAAACAATAGGAAAAGTTATTATTGTTTTAGTTTCATCCCTAGACTTCCATCAAGCTTTATACAGTACAATAAACAAAAAAAATACAGATGAATTTGTAAATTTTTCGGTAGAAAATTGTCCCGACCAAAAACAAATTGCAGGCTCGCTGTCACTTGCCAGGAAAGAATCGACGCCTAAATGGCACGAAAGGTCCTAATACTGGCTAAGAAATGGGGTGAAAGGTCATAAAATCGCCAAACTAATGGAACAAACTTTTTAAAATGTCAAAACTAATGGGGCTAAACATGACGGAGAAGGGAGTCCAGAAAAAGCAACTACCTTCTCCTTAACCCCTTCTGTACCACGACGTCTTTCTAATATTATTCTAGCTATATTTAGATGATTGTGTGCAGCTTAAGAAAGATCTGTGATAGTAAAATGGGTTAAGAGAGATAGTTCGTAGCCTGTTAATTGATGGAGGGCCTTTTGAAACTGAAAACAATCGTATAATAGTAGCTAGAATAAAGCTAAAAGACCGTCGCCGGTACGGAAGGGGTTAATACTACATAGATAAAATAAAAAGTTTGTCGATGACCTCGGTGGGCATAGTATCATAAACTGTATAACTCTACGGAAATAAACTGCAATATTGTTGACGAGGAGACTGCAATGCGACAGTAGCAAATGATCTTGACTGAGCATGGAAGGCAGGTAGGCTCTCTCTATCTATATATCTATACCTCGCTCTGGCTCTCTCTCTCTCTCTCCTCGCTATATCTCTCTCTCTCTCTATCTCTCGCTCAGGCTCTCTCTCTCTCTCGCTATCTCTCTCTCTCGTATCTCCCCGGAATGGACCCCAAAGTCTCTGAGATACTAAATATTCCTTTTAACTCCTTGTAACTATCATCCGGAAACCTAAAAGATTCTTCAAAGAAACTAAACCCAACACCAGTGCACTTAATTCCCGAAGAGTTACCAAAATATAGTTAGTTTGATTATATATTTTGTCCATAGAACTTCCACAAGCTTAAAAACACCACCCTCAAGACCACCCTTTGAGATCAATTTGTATATTTTTCGGTAGAAAAGTGTGATTTTGGACAACTATTATGTATAATGGCAAATTAACAAACCGCAAAATTAATCAAGCATATATTTCGACTCTTTACGCCATGGGCAGTCCATTGGTATAAATACATATGTTTTGGTCCCATTCCTTAGGGTACAGGAGCATTTGAAATTCCCAAAACAACCTATATCCAGCCGTTTTGACAAGTGGGGCCAATACGACACCTGAATGGCACGAAAGGTCTTAATATTGACAGAAATGGAGCGAAAGACCTTAAAATCGTCAAACTAATGGGGCGAACGTCTTAAACAATCTCGAAACAAATGGGCTAAACACGAGGCAGAAGGGGGCCCAGAAAGAATTATCCCCTTAATAAAATCGCCCAATAACAACCCGGATAAAATGAAAGAATGCGGCATAGGGTACTGAAAGAGTTAATCGCTCATCTACCGACGACGTCTATTTATATTCTGTTCTGGCTACTATTACACGATTATATTCAGTTTAAAAAGGGCCTTAAAGCAATTCCCAGGCTTCGAACTAACTCACTTAACCCTTTATACTCCCACAGATCCTTCTAAAACTGCACAAGAGCGTCTAAATATAGCCAGAACACGATGGAAAAGACGTCACCGGTACAGAAGGGGTTAATAATATATTCCCCGAGGTCGACCTTGACTTGTACGAGGGTACTTTTATATGATGCCCCTCACGACCATTTCCCGCCACCAACAAAATACTAATGGAATGAAACATGAAAATAGGAATCCATTTTATCGTTATTTTCGTGGTAGGATCACATGCTTTCATTAAGGGGAGGTATTTAGTTTGTTCCTTAGACCTCCAGCAAGCTTAAAATTACACCCCCTTGAGTCCCTTTCAAGATTAATTTGTAAATTTTTGGGTAGAAAAATGTCCCGGCCGAAGGCCGTTTCCTCTTAAAATACAGGCTCGCTATCGCTCGCCAGGATAAAATCGACACCTGAATAGCACGAAAGGTTTTAACATGGGGGTGAAAGTTCTTAAAATCGTCAAACTAACGGGGCGAACGTTTTATATCAAAAGCAATTGGGATAAACATAAGGGAGAAAGGGGTCAAGAAAAAAAAATCCCTCAAGTGGAGATCTCCCCTTAATTTCATTGGGAAGTATTTGGTGCTGGGAGTGAAATAATACAAATAAATTGATTGGAACTATGAATAATATAATGGCTTCATACATAAACAAATATACCTTAAGGGGAGGTATTTAGTTTGTTCACTAGACCTCCATTAACCTTAAAATTACACCCCCTCGAGTCCCTTTCAAGATAAATTTGTAAATTTTTCGGTAGAAAAATGTCCTGGCCGAAGGCCGATTCCTCTTAAATTACAGGCTCGCTATCGCTCGCCAGGATAAAATAGACACCTGAATTGCACGAAAGGTCTTAATATGGGGTGAAAGTTCTTAAAACTGCCAAACTAACGGGGCAAACATCTTAAAATCTCAAAAGCAATGGGGCTAGACATGAGGGAGAAAGGGGTCCAGAAAAAAGTCCAAGTGGATATCTCCCCTCAAACAAAATACTATAGTGGAATGAGACTTGAAAATAGGAATCCATGTTATCGTTATTTTCGAGGGTCTCTCGTATTGATAGCGTAATGCTTATAGTCTGTTCATGCTAGGTTGGCTGGAAATCGTAACCTCTAACCTCTCATAACTCAAAAAGGACTAAAGTAATCGAGATAATATTTCTACCAGATAGGAAGACTTGGCTAAGGAATAGGTGTGGAAATTGACAGCTTATTTGCTCTAGCCCTTTTTGAGATACAGAGGCTAGAAGTTACGATATCTGCTCAACCTAGAATGAACGGACTATATGTGCGGAATTTTGGTGTGAGTATCCTAAGTTCGAGTCCTTGGAGTACCACATGTATTTATTACTTTCATTGACTTATAGTTAAGGGGAGATATCCACTTGAGGGACTTTTTTCTTGACCCCTTTCTCCCTCATATCTAGCCCCATTGCTTTTGAGATTTTAAGACGTTTGACCCATTAGTTTGGTGATTTTTAAGAATTTCCGCCCCATTATGTCAATTTTAAGACCTTTCGTGCCATTTAGGTGTCGATTTTATCCTGGCGAGCGATAGCGAGCCTGTAATTTAAGAGTAATCGGCCTTTGGCCGGGACATTTTTCTACCGAAAAATTTACAAATATATCTTGAAAGGGGGTAATGGGGGTGAAATTTTAAGATTGCTGGAGGAGTAGGAAACAAACTAGAAACCTCCCCTTAAGTATGTTTGTAAATTAATTGGTGGGTTGGTGAAAACAAATTATAGGTTTGACTCCTGTAAGGAGATAAAGAAAACCTAATATTTAGTAGTGGCCCCGTAATCATTGACGAACATGCCTATTACATAAGGCACCCTCTTCAAACACTCATCCGCCGTAGTTTGAATCTACCGCGCAGAGCATTTAAAATTTGAGGAGCCTTCATCATGAGCGCACGCGACCTCACTCATGGCTTCAGTCATTATGAATTGGGTTCTCACTACGAAAAAACTTCGTAAAAAATAAAAACAAACAGAAAATAAGAATAACTATTCAATAAGCTTTCCATAATATCGTGGATGTACTTGTGTGGATCTTTGACCAGACGCTGACTCAGGCGTCATTCTTCCTTCACTGACATATCAAGTAAACCAAAATCCTTAATACATCAACGAATGGGAAGGGGATGGTCGGGAGGGCCCCAGTCGTCAATGATTACGGGGCCACTACTAAATATTAGGTTTTCTTTATCTCCTTACAGGAGTCAAACCTATAATTTATTAGTGGCCCCTCCATCATTGACGAACATGCCTGATTTCTAAGACTGGAGGGGGACATTCGTAATCATATCATAACTCTAGAAAAGCAGATAATCAAACAACCACATAGTATTCTTACTTTGAAAAATATATTTAATGGCGCAGCACATATATACAAAAGAGGGTCAAGCAGGGGCGTGCTTCAAAGAAGCATGCTTGATACAAAAGGTTAACTCTTGAGACTCTGCGAACAGATCTGTAAGTTAAAAAGGCACCCCACTCAACATAAGTGGTGAATGGTGATGAACTGAGAGAACTAGTGAACTAGTGAGAACTGAGCGATCTCTGCTATACCCATAGCTTACTCTGACTGTTCCTTTAACTTATATATTTTCTAGATCTCAAGTGACGGCGTCTTTTCCGTGGATTGACCTCCCAATCTACCAAGATTGGAAGCCAAAGCGTCACATTTTTCCCTTGCCCCTCAACTTTCTCTTCATAATTGCTGAGGGGCACAGGGCCCTGGGTGGGGCTTTGGTTTCCCAGGCGTTTCTGCACCCTCCTCAGCTCCCCGCCATGGAGTGGCTTCGGTCACCCAGGCTTTATTGTGGTCGGCAGGGAGGGTTCTGTGGGGGCGCTCGGTTATGGCCTTGGAATTGCTCGGGGCCTTGGGGCTGTTCGGCCAGGCAGCTTGGGGAACAACAACAACAACAACAACATAAGTGGTGAAAAATAAAAACTTATAAGTTTACATGTGCACATATAACCCCATAATACTCGTGGAAATATCTTGCAAAATATATCCAATGCTTAAACTAAATTGCTTTCACAGCTAAATTACTATAACAACACTGTTGTTTGTACTATCATTGTACTAGCACAATTTCCTGCACTGAATAGTACAGAGAAATTTTCATATCAACAATACCCATAACTAGTATCACAGCTCTTATACTCCGGCGGGGTCAAGGGTGTCCTATGTTACCCTGACTGCACCCCCCCCCCCCCCTTTTCCTTGAAATTAAAACAAAAAGTGACTTAAGGGCCACCTAGACCCTCTGCCTTAAAGCTATATATGGCAAGGAAGGTTTGTCTAGAGCTACTGACAGGTATCGAGTCAAAAACGTATGATTAGAGGCCCACAAATGCGTGGACGTAATATCTTCCACAGAAAAATCTTCAGGAAACGCAAAGAGGTTGCCCATTTGCGTAAATCGTGGGCCCTACCCACAACGCCGGGATTACTCTCCTTAATGACTTCGACTAAAAGAGAAGCCAATCTACGTTTGAGCAAGCGCTTACCCGTACTTGCTACCCATAAAGCACCCTGGGGGTTTAGAGGAGCTACCCTCAAATATTTGGTTAGAGCCTGCACTGGACATAAATTATGGTGCACCTTTCCCCTTTTCAACGCCGGCACAGTGAACTCAGAAAACACGTGTGCACTTTGCTCATTCTTGGCTACAAACCCTGGGGAAGGTGCAATGTGAATACATTCATTAAGCCTACCAAACCTGAGGCAATTAGGTGTGTTGCTCATCGCCGCCAGCTCAGACACTCTGTTCCCGGTGGCCAAAGCCAAAAGGAATACAGCCTTTTTTAAGAGTAATGTAAAATCTGCAGTATTTTGGTACAGACGGGAGTGAAGTAATGACAATGCTTTGTCCAAAGACCAAGTAGGCATGAGCTGACGGGGAGGTGGGCGGAGTTTAAAATATGCCCTCATAAAACCTGTTTCCTCCGCAACTGGTATGGAGAGACCGGTAAGGTCCCAAAATGGTATTCTAATCGCTGTTAAGTGATTTTTTAACGTTACCACAGATAAACGTTTCTGTTCAAATAGATAATTTAAATAATTAAAAACTAACGCCACCGAGAGCACAGTTTGTTCCGTTCTAAGGATCCAAGAAGTAAAGGCTTGCCAATGTGATTGATACTGTCGTTTTGTAGACTGAGTATATTGATTCAATAATTTATTGGTCACATCTCTACCATATGGTGCTAGCCACTTGGCCTCCTGAATGTCCATAATGCAAAAATCAGCGAGGTCGCTAGGTTGCCAATCGTGTCTAAGTGGAAACACCCGACCGGGAGCGACACCGGGTGCGGGCACCACGTTTTCAATTGCTGGTACCACAACTGCGCCGGCCACAGGGGCGCGATTGTCGAGACTAAGCCCCGATAATCTCGTAGTTTGTTTACTACATGGCACATTAAAGATGCGTCTGGCGGCGGAAACAGATAGATGGAACTCCACCTGTTCCAGTCTGTCACCAGGGCGTCTGGCCCCCCTGCCGGCGTTATCGTCCGGCGGGTGAGGTACAGTGGGAGTTTGTGAGTCTCCTCGGATGCGAACAGATCCACTTGTGGATGGTAAAGCTCTGCAATCATTTGGTTGAAAATGGGTTGCTTGAGCGCCCATTCTACTGTTGTGCTCTGTCTCCGAGACAGAGCGTCTGCCCAGACGTTTGCTACGCCTGGGAGATAAGATGCGTGAAGATGAATGTCCAGCCTGTTGGCTAGAATAAAAATCTCTTCTGACACGTTTAGCAACGTCCGAGACCTCATTGACCCTTGTTTCTGAATACAGTGAACTGCATTCAGATTGTCCAATCTGAAGGCCACCGACTTGCCCCGTAAAGTAGAGCCGTGAGCCTGAAGGAAATATAAGGGGACTAGTAATTCTTTGACATTGATGTGGGAGATTTATAAATGGGACCAAAGCCCTTGACCCTGGTGCCCTTGGTTTGACTGAAAACCCCAACCTATCATTCCTGATGCATCCGTGTCTACCCATACCGTCGGCGGAGGAGAGGTCCATGACATTATTGAGTGCAACATTTCCCTCTTCGCCCAGACCGCTAGTAAGGTGTGGATTAATTTTGGTATGGGCCATAATTTTTCCGCCGGTAATAGTGGAAAATATTTGTTGCCCTCCAATATTAAGCGCTTTACTTTCAACCGGCCCAACATTACAGTTAGTTGAATCCAGTTGAGAGAGCCGACCAGAGACTCCCAGATTCTCTGTATCGTAGTCAGACTGTGAAGGGACATGAACAGTTTCCTGCGAAATCTGTTCCGATTGTCCACACTCTGACTCAGAGTGAGAGCAGCTGTGTCCCAAACCAGCCCTATCCACTGAACTACTCGTGAGGGAACAAGGTTCGACTTTACCAGATTTACCTTGAACCCTAGAGATTTGACATGTTTTAATGTTATGTTGACATGATTTATGCATACTTGCTCTGTCTCTGCCACCACTAGCCAGTCGTCTAGGTACCACAAAATCCTGATCCCTTGTTTTAACAATGGCATCAGTGCTTGCCGGACTAATTTCGTGAATAAGCGAGGTGCCAGGTTCAAACCGAATGGCATCCTTTGAAAAACATAAGTTTGATCCCTGATCCGTAAGGCCAGGAATCTTTGAAATCTTTTGTTTACCGAGACGTGCCAATAAGCGTCTGTCAGGTCTAAGGAACACATCCAACCTCCCGGCGGAAGTGTTAGCCTGATTTGGTGCACTGTTAACATCCTGAATGACTCGTTGTGAATATGAAGGTTCAGATACGACAGGTCTACGACGGGTCTCATCTGAACACTGTCCCTTTTGGGAACCAAAAATAGCTTGGATGTGAAGACTGGGTAATTTTGAGGGACCGGGATGATGACATTCTTGGCAATCATTTCCTTGACCAGTGACTCCACCTCTAAAGAAACTAGATTCGCCGTTGCCGGCTGACGTAAGCGAGGTCGCCGGAGCCACTGCCAAGTGATGCCTTTGCGTGCCACCATCCTTGCCCAAGTGTTTAACGGCCATGCTTGGTGACACGTTCGGAACGACCCAGTTAGCAGACAAGGGTTCGCCGGCTGTACTACCCTCGGATCCACTCGCCTTGAGACCGGCCCCGGGAATGAGAGAAATTAGTTTTTTGATGGTGGTGGAGGTGGTGGTGGTGGACGCTTCGCCGGCTGGCTGGCGTTGGCAGAAGACGGGCCCTGACCTGGTTTATTATAGCCTCGTCCTTTCTGACCTGTAAACTTACCCTGTCTGTACCTGTACTGACCTTGAGGGGAGGAGGACTTAGGTAGATGAAAGGGCTTAGATCCCCCCGGCTGTGCTTTTGCGACTGGCTTGGGTTTGGGGAAGTTAAAGGTAGGTTTCTTAGAAGGGGCGGGACTTTGTTTAAAGGTCCGAGCCATATTAAAAACTGTTCTCCACACCTCAGGGGACATTAAAGAGGGAGTAAGCACTGGTGACATGACCACCTGATTCGCAATACGATCAGGAAGCTTCCGTACCAAGATCCTGATCCTGAGATCTTGTCGAGCTCGTACCGCCTCAAGCAAGGCTGTGCGTATGTCACCCAATGACTGAATTGACGACTGAAGGAGCAGTCACCGAGACAGCTCAACCGATCTTCTGGCATCCGCGTCTGCGATTGCCTGAGTGGACCGGAGCATCGATTTAGCGACCTGTTGCGTCACAATGTACTGTGAGAAAAGTCTAAATGCTTTCCCCCGTAGCCTAAATTCTCGGTCTAGGTGAGTTGGGGTAGGGGTAGTGAAAGGGTCCTTGAGTTCACATAAATTGATTTTGGGGGCAGCTAAGAAATCAAACAAAGCCGAAGGGACTCCGCCGGCAGAACACACTGGCATAGAGAACCAAGAATGACTATCCTGAGGGATCTGGTGGGAAGATTTTGAGGTGAAGGTGGTCGCAAAGTTCTGAGCCTCCATCTCCCATTCCACCCAAGGTCCCGGACCCAACTGCCCCACCTTCAACACTGGATTAGCGGCTGAGTCTGTGACAGTTCGCAAATCGAGTTCTGGTGTGAGAGCTGACAGTGTCTTTATGTCATTAAAACCATCCTGTTTGGACCAGTCAGAAAACAGTCTCGAAGCTGAGGCAGGGGGCAGGGCAGGTTTAGCAGTATAAACAAAATAGTCTTGGTGATAATAGTTAGGAATGGCCTTAACATTAACATCTAGTACATTCCCCAAAGTATCCAAGGCCCGTAATTTTTTAGATTTATTGCCTTGTATTACCCACTCTCGTGGCACTGGAAGTTCCCCTGACAAGGTAGGTTCAGCGACCTCTGGTTTAGTGGGGATCAAGTGAACCCATGACTCATCCAGACCGTACAGTAAGGGCATAGCTACCTTTTTCATAGGTGCTTTATCTAAAGGGGGCGGATTGACATCCGTTATAACCCTGACATTAGAAGTAGTCAGTGCCGCCGTAGCAGGCCTAGTGACCACCGATGGTGATATAGAGGGAGGGTGAGGGATCTGAGTCAAGGCAATAGAAGTCATCAGAGGCCGGACATTAGAACTTGTCATAGGAGCTCCCAGGTCCACTGTAGGAGTCTCCGGCTGTTGGCCAAAAAATGTAGTGAGAGCATTAACCAGCAGCCCATCTATTTCCTTTGCTGTGACAAATTTATTCGATGATGAACTCAAAGGTGAATCATTACGATCCTGTGCGGCGTCTAAAACTGAACCCGACTCTTGCACTTCCATATCTGAGATGATAGATACCTCGTCTTTGTCATCCGGCTCACCATGAGAGGATTCCGCCGAAGCCGGAGTCCCATCTTGTTGCCAAGACAAGTCAGGAATAGATGATGGGATCACCACGTCCCGGTGGATCTCAGCCACTGTTTGTATAGTTTGAGCCAGAGGTTGAGAATACCGCCAAACACCCAGGCCTTGGCCTGCACTCCCTTGGGAGTCCGAAATACCCTCAATCATGGAGCTCCCACTTGACTCTGCCATTGGACGATCACTGTCCACTGAACTTTCCAATTCTAGGGTTAAAATACTAAGTGGTAAACTGTCTTTTGGTACTGGTACTAAACTATCTCCATGAGATTGAACACTAGCTCTGTCGGGGGTAGAGGTATGACGAGAGGCACTATACTCCGGTGAACGCCGGGAGGCCTTTCGATCATGTGAGTCCTTTCGAGAAGATTTGTGGCTACGGTGCGACCGCGAACTGCTCTTGGATTTAGAAGATTTCTCGCTATATCCACTTGTTGACCCCTCTGTCTTACTCTTCTTGCTCGTTGGTGAAGAAGAGCGACTCGGCAGCTGCTGTCTAAGCGGGGACCTGGACCTAGATCTCGCCCGTGACGAGGAGGCTGCCACCGGGGGCGTCGGTTCTCGCTGTCGCTTAGATGTGCCTGGGGCTGGAGCAAGTATAGAACCCTGTCCAGTCTCCGCCGGTTTACGAACAGTTACTCTAGAGGGACGTTTAATGGGAGGGTGCTCAATTAGTAACTTATCCCAAAGCGGGACGTTATCGCATTGAAGTGACTTATGAGCTACAGTAATAGTATAAGTAGTCATTTGCTGCCTGACCTCCCTTAAGGCGACCGCTGCGGTCTTATCATTGTCTTGTAAAATTTTAATGCTGAGTTGAGAGCAAAAGGTACAGTTTCGCATCACCCACAGACCCCTTGAGCGGTCTAGACATTTAACACATTTTATACAAAGGGTGTGCACAAAACTAGGGATACCTGAACAGGAGGGCGTAATGCATAAAGCAAAAACCGGGGCAAAGGTAGCCATGACAGAACCTGGTGGGAAACTACTCCAGATTCTCTATAGACTCGCCGGGGCCCAGCTCTGGAAAAAAAGAAAATTTCCAGGAATTAATGCTCATAAGGTTAACCCAACATGTTCGCACACAAGTGTTAATAACCCGCCGGGTAACGAGACGTAATACTCTACGATCACAGCTCGCTACTCGGTGGGGTTCCTATGTAAAGATATCAGAATGTCTGAACTTGTCCAAGAGATTTAAGAATACCCTCTGACACGATATAAAAAACCAGCATGGCGTTTATAATTGAATTAGTCTTTCCGGTGGTGTCTGATTCAAGATTCAATTTTGGCAAAACAACCCCCCAAAAAGACGCCGGCCCCTGAATTATCTCGCAGATCAAAAACTGGGAAGGCTGACAAAAATACGAGATCTGACTTCTAATGAATTGTCTTAAGATCGCCGTACATTGAAGGCGGCGATACACAAATGTATCCCCCCTCAATTGTCTTGGTCAACTAAACCGAATTGTAAATTCGTTATTCCACCCTACCAAGGAGCACCCGCCGGGTGTGAAAGTAAGTTATTATTAAAAATGTTAACCCCAATTGAGCCCTCAATCGCCGTATGTTGAAGGTGGCGATACAAAAAGCATCCCTTAATTGTCCGGTTAACTAAACTGAATTACCAATTCGTTCATCCCACCCTTCCAAGGTGCACCCGCCGGGTGTGCAAGATGTTAAAAGTTAACCCCAATCGTTCCTGTCCCCACTTCTTTGTAAAAGATCGCCGGGGAGGAAAACCAAACAACAACAGCTAGGTTTTTTCCTGGTTTTGCAAAACCGGGGAAAACAACTTCATAACACGTGTCCGCATGAACACTGTTAGATGGGTACAGCCATTCTGCCGGGAATCATAGGGAGCCTGAAACAGGCACCACCACAGAGACGCAGTCCTGGGGAGCCTCAGACACCTACTCGCCGGGGAAACAAGCCTGTTTTTTTAAACCACGTGTGGCCAAAACTCGGCACCCAGCCGGGTTTTTCATGGTGAAACCGAGAAAAACCCGCCGGGAAACAACCCACCTCGTCCAGATACCATCTGAACGACACACAGGACCGAAGAGTTAGCCAAAACACAACTAACCCCGGGCCCACAAATAGTCCGTGGAATTAGCCAATACACAACTAATCCAGGAAACAAAAATAGTCCATGGAATTAGCCAATACACAACTAAACCAGGACACACATGACACAGTAGTACATATTTATAATATAAATCAATAACACTTGTACATGTGGCAAAGCTACAAGAGGCTGGCTAGGCCTAGGCAGACGGAAAAGACAACATGTCGGAATATAAACAAAAAGCACTGAATTATATCACAACAGGAACCACCGCCAACACACCACTGTAGCAAAAACTTCCGGCTAAGGGAAGACTGACTCAGGACCCAGAAAAAACTTCACTAAGTGAAGAAAAATACGCTGGGAACGTCAGCAAAGCAACACTAGAAAGATAAAAGGCAGTAATAATAACGCGTAATGAAAGCCGCCTGCATCACAAGCTAACTACTGTAACTGTGAAAAAGTTCACATGTCCACAACAGGACCACGAGGGTACGTCCGAAATAGACGCCCCAAACACACGACCCAAAATACACTGCACTGAGGGCAACCAGCCCAGGACACTCCTGCTACGCATATCCTAACCTTACTCGATACATCCCGGAGTAAACAAATGAGAAAAAACTCACTAGGGACGCAGCAAATGCGGAACCAGCGGAGCGTGGGGAGACACGTCCGGGCAGGCTGATCGCAGAGCAGAGAAGGAAGAATGACGCCTGAGTCAGCGTCTGGTCAAAGATCCACACAAGTACATCCACGATATTATGGAAAGCTTATTGAATAGTTATTCTTATTTTGTTTTTGTTTTTATTTTTTACAAAGTTTTTTCGTAGTGAGAACCCAATTCATAATGACTGAAGCCATGAGTGAGGTCGCGTGCGCTCATGATGAAGGCTCCTCAAATTTTAAATGCTCTGCGCTGTAGATTCAAACTACGGCGGATGAGTGTTTGAAGAGGGTGCCTTATGTAATAGGCATGTTCGTCAATGATGGAGGGGCCACTAATAAATATGAATTCAGTGAAACTAGGAACATGTTATTGGCTTGAACTTAAAAAACAGTTGAACAAAATAATAATGGAATGGAAATGTAAAACTATAAAATAATAATAATAATAATAATGGAAGGAAACATGGAAATAGTAATCCCATATTTCGTTATTTAAGGGGGGGGGGGCCACCGTTTTTTTTATATTTCTTTCTTTTTCTCTCTTTCCCTGACTTGTGTCCATTCGCCCCATTCAGCCAACTGCTTGACGTTTATCCCCATCCAGGTGTCGATTTCTTCCTGGCGAGCGATAGCGAGCCAGCATTGTATTGAGAAATTCGGCTTCGCCAGATATTTTTCTATCGAAAAATGTACAAATTTAGCTTGCTGTCAAAACAAAAATATAGATATGCTGGCTCGCTTACGCTCGCCAGGAAAATATTGACACCTGCATGGATGCGGGTAAACGTCTTAAAACGGTAGGCTGAATGGGGCCGAATGGATACAAGCCAAAGAGAGAGGGAGAGAAAGAGAAAAAAAAGCGAGGTGGGCTCCCTTTAAGTGGTAATCTCTTCCTAATTGAAACTACGTGAAAATATAATGGTCGGATACATAAATACAGCTTCTATTTGGTTGTAAATTTCGTGTTTATTCTTTGGTTCAGTTTTTAGTCGATTGTTTAATTTATTTATTATTGTTTTTAAGTTTCCTCCCTAGACCTCCATCAAACTGGAAAAAACATCCATTAGATTCCCCTTCTAGATTAATTTGTACATTTTCGGTAGAAAAATGGCCGGTTCTTCCCAAATTACAGGCTCACTTTCGTTCGCCAAGGAAAAAATCGACACCTAAACAGCACGAAAGGTCTTAATATCGACAAAGAAATGGGGCGAAAGGTCTTAAAATCAACTAACTAATGGGGCAAACAGCTTAAAAACTTAAAACTAATGGGGCTCAACATAAGGGAGAAGGGGGACCAGAAAAACGACCCATCTCCCCTCAACCAAGACCAAAAAATACTAATGGAATGGCACTTGAAACCGGTGACTATTTTTCGTTGTTTTTCTGGCCCCCTTTCTCCCTCGTGTTAAGCCCCATTTGTTTTGAGATTAGAAGACGTTCGGCCCATTAGTTCGGCAATTTTAACACCTTTTGCCCCATTTCTTTGTCAATATTAAGACCTTTCGTGCCCTTTAGGTGTCAATTTTTTTCCAGGCGAGTGATAGCGAGCCTGTAATTGTGGAGGAGCCGGCCTTTGGCCGTGAATTTTTTCTACCGAAAAATGTACAAATTAATATCGACGGGGGATCTAAAGGATATATTTTAAGATTGATGGAGGTCTAGGGAGGAAACTAAAATATAAATCAATATATACATAAATAGACCCAAACAAATAACCACTGTCCGTCCCACATTTCAGGACTTCATTCTTTGCACTGGTATCGGCGACTAGACTGAAGGCGACGTATATAGAGCAAAAATAGCCAGAAAGACCCCACAAAGAGCGGTAAACCTACTAGTCTTTATAACATGGGTAAACTCATCTATAAGACCACTGCACTAAAAGGGTTAAAAAAGGCCGCCTCCCTCCAGTGTATTGTGCTTTGATTTTTCCATCATAAATTCCGACTCGGCGTCTATCTATCTATTACCTCGGCGTACCCAAGGCAATATTTTTCTCACCTTCATTATTCATGCAGACTCCGTAAAACATACCCAAGGTAAAGGCATTTTCTTCTCGCCTTCACAAATACACACACAATACATGTAGCTAATGTAAATATATCACATAGACATCATACAGTACACCCAAACTAATATATTTTTCTCTCCTCGACAGATCCACATAGACTCGGTATTCCAAACTGCTGGCGAGGGTGGTGACATGGACGTAGCCACAGCCCCAAACACCGACAGTGAGCCTCTCCTTCTACTGTACTCATCAGTCAGAAGACGCAGACAGGCCAAGCAAGAGTTGGACCTTATGATAGAACATGAGTATGACGAGGAGGAGGAAGAGGAAACGAAGGTGAGTAGGTTTTTGTGATGCTACAGCTAATCTTGTCACTCCATATAACAGAAAACTAAATTTATCTTTCTCATTCATTACCCACAGCACAGATCACTACAAAGATAATACATTAATGAGTAAAATAAATTAATGAGCATTGGTGGTAAACAAAAGAAAAATGTATCGCTGGCACAATTGAATCTATGATTAATCTAATATATTAATTTAACTCACAACACCAAACACCTCCCAATGAAATTAAAGAAAGCATGTGATCCTACCGGGATTCGAACCTGGTTACCTGGGATACCACATACAGATCTTAAACACTCTAACCATTACACCATCAGAGACGGAGGAGGAAGCGATCTTTGCATTCCTCTCGAGAGAGGCGGAACGCTGCAGAACAGCAAGAGGAGGAGAGCAACGTGATCTGGGACGGGGAGTTGGGGGCCCAGGATCTCCCACAACATGCACACAACTCACTCGGAGGTAAGGTCAGTCTGTGGTGGCATGGGTGTGTTAATGTGTGGGGTGACATGTGTTTGTGAATGTGTGTGCTGCCATGTGTGTGTTAATGTGTATGTGTAGGGTAGCAAGTGTGTGTGAATGTGTAGGGTGGCTAGAGTCAGTCTATGATGGCATGAGTGTGTGTGTGTAGGCTACAGTTTGGTTATGGTCAGTCTGTGGTGGCATGTGTGTGTCAATGTATGGGGTGGCTACCGGACATTATTTATAAGGTGGGAACACAGAACCTCCTTTTAACTAGCCTGCAACTCCCTAGAAGGTACATTGACTTCAAGAATTTGTGGACTACTCATATTTTTCAGAATGGAAGTACATCTATGGAAACATTTCTTAAATATAATTTTATGTGAATTAATTGTAAAACTATAGGTGGTAGGAAGGAGTTGCAAGATGAGTTCTAAGTCATGTACACACAGCTGAATCAGGTGCGAATATTTTCCCGCTATGTTGCCTCCCAGAATCTGTCCCGTTTGAGAGAGAGAGAGAATGAGCTATTTTTCAACAGCCTACTGGGCTGCAGCCCTCATAAGGCTGGTTAATCTGCGGAGCAGATATTACTAATGACAATAGTGAGACTGGCACATCAGGAGGCAAAATAGATACTGGTAACTAAAGTACAGACACGATAGGTGAAATATAGCATCAGAAATGCATGAAAACAAAGATTATTAAAGTTCGTCAAATAGGTGTATTGCAATCAAGAAACGTTGTATGGGGAAAAAGTCAAAGATGGTGAAGGAGCAAGGACGCGGAGGGATGCGGTGCGTAAGTAAAGCCGGCGCTCAGAATTATACCGAGGGCACTCACAAAGGATATGACGGACGGTGACTGGCGTTCGACAATTAACACAAAATGGGGGCGGAGTCGGAGGCGTTGTCATTAAATGGCCATGCGTGTAACGTGTGTGCCCAATACGTAGGCGCGTCAGGATGACCTGATTCGCCCGACACAGATCGATGGAGGATGGCCAAGGGTGTACATCGGCTGGTATACTGCGGAGGTGGTTAGTAGTATCAATGTTTGCCCATTCCCTCTGCCAGTCCGCCCAAACACGCTCACGGAAAACAGGGAATATATCAGTTGGGCGCAGGATAACATTAGAGGGAGTGCCCCTGCATGCACGCTTTGCTAAGGAATAAGCTCTCTCATTCCCCTGGATCCCGATGTGTGCCGGTACCCAACACAGAGTAACCTTACGGCCCAACGTCAGTAAGTCATGGAGTGTGCGGATGACGTCGCAAACGAGAGATTCGTTGGGCGCAAATGTTTGTACGGCTTGGAGAGCACTCAGAGAGTCACTACAAATGACTATTTGAGGGACATTATCGGGTAAAGTAAATACCATATCAAGGGCACACTGTATGGCTTGAAACTCAGCAGTGAAGATGGATGAGCAGCGATGAAGGGCACGCTGCCGAATGCCATGCTCCGAGACCACAGCATATCCCACAGAGGAGTCATCTTTGGATCCATCCGTGTAAATAAACGTGGCTGGAGTATGTCCCATTAGGTGACCGAGGGCCATTGTGTGTCGAGCATAGGGGGATAACGACGTAGGCACGTCAGCGAGGAGGAGACACACATTAGAGCGCCGAATGCACCACGGCGTGAAATCATTACGAGCCTGTGGCGGTGAGGGTAAGGGAACATTATACGACTCAAACAGTTGGTAGGACATATCGGGGAAAGTAGCATGTGTGGAACAAGCAGGGTCTCGGGTTTCATGAAAGAGGTCGGTAAGAATAGGGTCGGACATAAGATGGGTAGCATAACGCATCATGACCAGTCGACGGTGTAGGTGAAGGGGCAACGTGCCAGCCTCAGCGAGAAGGTTACATATGCGTGAGGAACGGAATGCCCCCGAACTTATACGAACTCCCAAATGATGGACAGGGTTAAAACTAGCTCAGTGGGATGGATCTGTTCCACTCATCCCATAGGGATTAATTAATCGTCTCAGGATTATATGATGCGATTGTATAAAGGGACACACTAATATTTTCATTAGTTTATGAATCACCGCATTATCGAAGACCTAATGTTCATCAGTACGGTGGTTATGTCTTCAAGCTAGGCGCATGTATATTTGCGTGTTATATCATTGATATAGAGTGCATAGTAGTCCGGAGAGGCAAGCCCAAACACGATAGTGGACATGTACCAAGGATTTCAAAGTGACTCTGGCCAGCCAACATGAAGGTATGATCTGCAGACCTTTAATGACATTAGTGCTTATTCTCTCTCTTTCTTTCTGCCTTCACGCCAATGGTTTAAATTGCTGATTATCTTATACTTATTTTAATCAGGTGCTGTCGTGATGTGAATGTTAAGTGTTAATAGTGAATGTATGAATGATCTGAAGAAGAAAAAAGTCATGAAGTTAGCTTGTTTACCTTCTATAAGTCAGGGATACACACTCTAAAAGTGTGTTCACACTGATTAGCTAATCCCTTACATACAGTACATATATGTATATGATGTTCAATGTACACTTGACTAACATTATGAATAAATATTGTATCACTGATATTCTTGTAAATTATTGATAGAGAGAAGCAGAGATTGGTGTAAGTAAAGTAACCGGTCATTCATGAATCTCTATTATATTATTATCGTGTCCGTGACAGGTCGTGGTCGAGGGAAGCGGGGTCGGCGGCGGCGGGCCAAGAACGGATGCAAAAAGAAACCACTCAAGGTGGACTTCAAGGAGATTGGCTGGGACAAGTGGATCATAGCCCCGCCAGAATATGAGGTAATTATTGGATGATATATGGGTACAAGAATATATATATTTTTAAATGAGATGGGACCAATTTAAGTTATTCTAAATTCTAACGCTATCTTATGTAATCTTGTGGCTGATAGAGAAATCCACCCATCAATATATGCTAACTAATCCTTATATGAATTTATAGCTAACCCAGAAACCTAAACACCAAGATATGCTAATTAATTCTTCCCTGACTTTATTGTTTACCAGAAACCTATCTACCATTGTATGTCAACTACTAATCCACATACCAGTGTAGCGGGAAGGACTTCTATTCCCCGGCACCCGACCCAAGTCCCACCTAAATCCATAATCTATACTTTACCTGATCTAACACTTGACTCATAAACTGTCTTGATAGCGTAATGCATACGTGCGCGGAATTTCTGCGTGTGTCCTAGGTTCGAGTCCTTGGAGTGCCACATGTATTTGTTGATTTCATTAATTGAGTTTAGTAGTGAAGTTGGTTGGTGAAAAAATATAAATCTACCTTCTATGGTATGTCACTAATAATCCTTGTACTTCTTCTACCACGCTAATCAGTGCATATGAAAACGATATTATTGTCTTGTCTCACCGGAGACCAACTAAACATGTGGTGGTAAAAGAAACCTGGTCTAATGGCTAACCCAGAAATCTACTTGCTATGATATAGGTTACAAATAATCGTAATACTGTACTTCTTCCACCAGGCTAATCATCTCTGCGGAATTTGATAATATCCTCTGGCATCCCACCTTAGCCCAATCAAACGCGGTGGTACAGAACCTGGTCGAATGGCTAACCCTCTAATCTACCTATAGGTGGCTCTTCCCAAATGATAGAAATGTCAGCCCTATTACTTTCATGCATTTTGAGTTATAAGAAGTTAAAGGGTTAAGATTATTGTCAAGTTTGCTGACACTACCTATAGTTATCATGATACAACAACTAATAATCCTCATACTGTTCCTCCCTCAGGCCAACCAGTGCAGTGGGAAGTGCTTCTATCCCCTGGCCTCCCACCTGAGTCCCACCAAACACGCCGTGGTACAGAACCTGGTCCAGTCCTTGCACCCGGACCGTACCTCACGGGCCTGTTGTGTGCCCACTCTCCTCGGACCCATCTCCCTGCTGTATATCGAGAACGGCATCACCACCTACAAGTACGACTATGATGACATGGTCGTCATCGAGTGCGGCTGTAGATAGTCGAGGATGGGTCAGTGCATAGAGGGATTGTTGGTGTACAGTTCATAAACAAGGAGGGATTAATGGTGTAGATAGTGGAGGAGGGATTATTGTTGTACATAGTTGAGAGTTTCTAGTGCAAGGAGGGAGTGCTAGTGTAGTCAAGGTTAAGTAAGGGAGGGTTTGTTGGTGTAAATAGACGAAGATGTGCTAAGGAAGGATTGTCATTGTAAATAGTGGAGAGTTTATAGTACAGGGAGAGATATTTTTCGTGTAGATAGTAGAGGATGTCCCAATGCCAGGAGGAATTAACCCGGGGAATGTCTGCAGCTATATCTAGACAAATTTATTCAGATTAAAGAAGGATTTGTGGTAGTTAAAAGGATAAATTGAGATAGTCTGTAGCCTCTTAATTGCTACACGTCCGCCTTAAGCTGCATAAAACGTATAATAATTGCCGGAAAATAATTAAAAGATCGGTACTGAAGGAGCTAGCTAAAGCCTTTCAGTAACAGTACACTATTTTTCAATTTAGTTTGGCTATCATTTGACAATTTTAGACAGCTTAAGAAAGACCTACATCAATAAAAATAATTGTAAATCTACTTCAAATATCTCTTTAACACGCACAGACCCTTTTTATGCATAATATACTCGTCTCATAGTAGCCGAAACATAATGAACGAATACTTCATGTTTACTGACAGAACTGGAACCAAGTCACAGCTCGGTAATATAGATAAGGCCATGATAATTTCTTGGCCATGTAAGCTGAACAGAATAAATAATAATAATACAGTAATCTGGTTTTCTGTTTATCAAAAGTGTCGGTTTTTCCAATACACGTAAAACTGTACCGATAAAAACAGTGGGAGGTTATTCAGACACACTAGACATGAAAATTCAACTCGGTGTGCTCATATGAAAACACTTCAAAACAGTGTGAAATTCTATCTATTGCCGGACATCTTACTCCCCTATATGAGGGCGGCCATACACCTATCCCCTGTGAGGACGACAACCCGTGCCAGTTTGCTGCTGATAGTGGAGGACTTGTGACCACAGAAAAATTTATAAATAGTGAGGATCCTTAAATTATAATGTTTTTTGTTCTACATATTAATCTTGCTATCATTAGACAACTCTATTCAGCTTAGGGAAAGATCTACCGGTATATGTATCAGAGGGGTGAAAATTCTCTCGATACCATAAACCCTTTACCTGTGAGAGGTCCCTAAATTGAATAATTTAAGTCTGGATACTAATATTTTTCAAGCGCCATTATAAACTACAGACATTCAAGTGCAAAGAATAAAGGCGGTGTCACACAATCCGTTTTTCGAGCAATTTTTACGGGCAATTGTGGTCAGAAAGCTTAAAAAATAACACTTTATCAACATTCAGCCACCTAACATAATCTACCTTCAGTCTAGTTACCGATACCAGTGCAAAAATGTCCCAAAATAATACGAGAAAAAACTTGCTCATGGAAAATGAGCAAAATGGAAATTGACGGAAAAATCGCTCGTGTGACAGCGGCTTACGAACAAGATAAAAAAAAACTATTATACAGAATATTCTGTAATATTTATGTAAACAAGTCTTAGATGTTGTGATAAGACACTATTAATAAGATTCTAATGATGCAAATTAATCTTATGTTTGTATTGGATATTTTATTAGCTTCTTTGTAATAAGGTTATGAAATATAATTAATTTGATCTTTGAAAATAAGCATTTAGAGTATACAGTATTATGTTTTAAGGGGGCCCACCTCGCTTTTTTTCCTCTTTCTCTCCCTCTCTCTTTGGCTTGTATCCATTCGGCCCCATTCAGCCAACTGTTTTAAGACGTTTACCCCCATCCAGGTGTCAATATTTTCCTGGTGAGCGGTAGCGAGCCAGTATATATATATTTTTGTTTTGACAGCAAGCTAAATTTGTATATTTTTCGATAGAAAAATTTCTCCGGCAAAGCCGGATTTCTCCATACAATGCTGGCTCGCTATCGCTCGCCAGGAAGAAATCGACACCTGGATGGGGATAAACGTCTTAAAACAGTTGGCTGAATGGGGCCGAATGAATACAAGCCAGGGAAAGAGAGAAAAGGAGAGAAAGATTTTAAAAAAAAAAGGCGGTGACCCCCCTTAACCCTTCCTCCCCGGGCTGTCTTACCCAATGACGGTCGCCCCTACCCGGGCGATATGGCCAAAAAACGTCTAGGCCTAGGCTACCGTATTTATGTTTATTTTCACTGCTAGAACTTTCCCACTCATCTATAATCGTAGTGCGGTTTTCAATCTGTATTTTGGCATTGAGTAGAGCTCTGTAAGTCAACTGGTTCAGTTGTGATGACGATTTCAGTGGAGCCAATATTGCAGAGATGTTGCCAATATGGGGGCTTTTTAGACACTAATTTCGTCATGACGTCAGAACAATAACATTGAGGAGTCTTCTCCTTCTTGTTTTCGGAGGTGCGGTGACGAACGCTTGGGTTTGTTGACATACGTCGTACGCACGGCGTTCGGACCAAGCTTAATTAGGCTATTAAGCTCATGCCTTAGATAAGGCATACCGGGTAGTGGCCCTTCTTTCGTGCTGTCCTTACCTAATGCAGACCGGGTAGGAAGGGTTAACCCTTGTCTGTCGGGGCCCGACTTAAGTCCGTATCGAAAAATTTGGACTATGTGGCGGGGCCCGACTTAGTCCGAGTGCAATTTTGGCGCAATATTGGCTCTGAGAGAGAGACGAGCGATGGGAGGAGCATGGGTTACCTCATGACCACTCGCCACGGCCGCCATGGACCAACTGAGATGTACTCCACTTACATCCACCCTCACTCCCTCGCTACATACGTAATTATATAAAGAAATTACCGTATTTTAGCGATTTTGCCCTTCGGTTGCACGATCGTTGCAAGACAACCAGTGATCGTAGAAGGATGGTTCGGGTGTCATTGGAAAGCTCAATTTACGCCCTTTCAGGAATACATACTTGTATTACGCTCTGGGTCTTGTTTATGCATGAAAAAGAGCACAGAAACAACCCCATTTATGGTAAAAAAAAAAACGCTGGGCGGCACAGTGAAATATACTCCACCACCCGCTCGTAAGGTGTTAAGTGTTCATGGTAAGGACAATAGAAAATGAACTTAACAAAGTAGAACAAATGTGCATAATATGTGAATTGTATATATTTTGAAGTTTGGTGATGTGGCTGCAATGATTTACATGTAGATAACAATGGTTGTTTAGGTAAGAGTGTAAATATAAATATGGGAACACTATTTTTGTTCTAAACTTCATATTTCTATATAAAACGGTAACTTTTGTAATGTAATTTAAACATACCCTGTAATGGAAATGCTTACTAATAATTTAACAGTTTTATATAAGCACAATTTCTATATATATCTCCAGACTACAGTAGGTTACACTAAAATTCATGCAAATTTTAAACACAAATGTTTTACCAAAGAATACGGTAAACATTTGTCTCGGCTGATGATAGGATTACGATAGGATGTCAACCAAGTGCTATTTTTTTGTCTTTTTCTTTTTGCTGCATTTGTGGCACATATCACCTCCCAGCATTTAGTAATCAAGCAAAACCTAAAACTCGGACAAGCGCCCCACCACGGATAGCCAAGTTACTTAAAATATCTATCCAAGGGCACCATTTTCATCCTCTCCATTATCTATCATCATGCACTGTGTCCTTGAATTCGTACACTTCTATCATTCTCTTACAGGTCTAAAAATTCATCACACTATAGTACAAGAATTCTCATTAGAGCAAATATCTTTGCTATGCGTGCTCGTCTGAACAAGTGTCATCTAAATGTGTGCAAACTGTTCTGAGCTGTCGCATTAAGCCAAGTGGTTGAATTGGATCAAATTAGTCCAAGTGGTCACAGTTGAAGCGGGTCAAGTGGATGAACTATGCTGAGCAGTAATATTTAGCCGAGTGATCGACTGGGTTGAGTGGTTGAATTGGGTCATGCAATCAAAGTTCGCCAAGAGGTCGAATTGGGATGAAAATTATGGTTATAATTGAGCTGAAAAAACTAGTCAAATTTGGTTAAGGCAGTCAAATTGCTCCAAGGTAATCCAATCGGTTTAAGGCAGTTGAATTGGTCCAAGACGGTTAAGTGGTGTAAGTGATGGACTGGGTCAAGCGATCGAATTGGTCCTAGGTGCGGAATTTGGCTTGAGTCGTTGAAATGGGCCAAGCTGTCGAATTGGGAAGAGTTGTGGAATTAGCTAACACTATAATGGTATCCAGTCCACTGAATGCAGTCACCAACTTCCATTCCATTCTGTACATGCATAGTTTACAAAACGGCGGAATATATTCAAGAGGCAAGACCCTAAATTCCCAATTTCAGTAATCAAATCGTTAACAATGTTTTAGTGTGAAATCCTTTGGTAACCAGTATGTCTCACAATATGTATTATGAATATAAACAAAAATAATTGTTTGGTGGAAATAAAAAAGTTGGGAAAGACAGGCAAAGGAACCCTATGCATCAGTCAGCTTCTAATATTGACTCAGACATTAAGGCACTCCACGATGAACGATCTGCTGTAGCATACATATAATTGGACTGAAGATTTGGGTTCCATAGATATCCAAGTTGATAGTTTTAGCTCTACTAGGTGAAAGGCTTCCCCTGTCCAACCTCCACAGATAATCAGTGCCGTACACCTGCAGGCACTGTGCTAGTGGCCTAAGGGATGCCCGTTAAGTCAGCTGCAGGAACACCTGTCCCAGCACTACAATTGGAATGTGAGGTAGCTTCCACAAGACATTACTCTGGGATTCAGATGGAAATAACAACCATCTAAAGACCAAGGCATAATGTACTGTAAGCATGAAACTGACTTTCAAATGCTAGATAGAGAATGATAAGAGAGTACTCTCGATCCTATGGATGTGTCCCATGACTGTTCTCCAAGGGCTAGTCACTGCTCTGATGAACAGAGGAAGAGTGAAGATGGCCTAGAGTTGCCATAAAAAAGGGCGTTTATTTTTCCAAGATGCTTTTCCCATTCCGCCACATTTTAGTGCCCCTTTATGACACGCAGGGGAAAATTATTTTCCAATCAGGCAAAGAGCAAACACATAGACCCTCTGCTCACCAGAGTTGATTGAAAATGGTATTCAGTTCAATTAGGCTATATCCCATGCAAGCATGAAAACCGCCCTTCAAAGTTATATAACAGGATATCAAGGGAACGACCCAAGGAAAGTAGTTTTTTGAGGTAGGCCCTGAGTGGGGTTCAATCACTTCTCTAGTGACTGGCGCTGTCTTTTATAATGCTCTACATCACTGGACTAAAAATCATCTTCACTTGAACAGTCATCTAGGTATCACATTTTATATTCCATCATTACAATAATGATGAAGCTCAGTGGTAAAAGCAGCTTCCCCTCAAATTCTTTTCAAGAGATAATGACACTGTCCTCTCTACGACAATTTTACTGCATACTAAATAAAATGCCCACTAATCAATTAGGTCAATTAATAGTTAATGGAGATTCAAGCTGGTGTAGTGTATCTGTACCAGCGATGTCATTTTCATTATCAGGCAACTATTAGACAATTGTATTCAGCTTAGGAAGGACATCTACCTATTAAAAGGCTACATACTATCTCAATTAATCCTTTTACCTATCATATATGTTTTGCCTAAGCTTCATAAAATTTTCTAAATGTAACTCAAATTAAATAAAATAGACGTCACCGGTACAGGAAGGGTTAAGTTATGGTCTGAAATATACGATGGCCAAAATTAACATTCATCTGCTGGAAATAGAATTTTTCAATAACCTTTTCTTTGAAAGTTTTCATATATCTGATTGTATGCCATATGCAATCTCTTGTCCAATTTATTGTAAACACTGAAATAATCAAAGATTTTCCAAAAATGCGGAAAGACGTCAATTTAAATGTAAAAAGTATATCGTGGTCAATTGGAGAAACTACACGTGTCACACTGTAGTCACTAGGCTACAGTTTCAACATTTCCGTTAGCAATCTACGATTTTTTTTATATTAACATAGCACAATTCTATTAAGCTTCAGATAGGTCCAAGAAGTCCTTCTAAGATATGTAATATTACCTGGAGGTAGCTAATCATGAATGCATCACCATAGTGTCAAAACTCTTGTTGTAAAATGTACAGGCTCCAAGACATTGAATATAACTTATCCATTAAATACTATAAACTACTCGGTATAACTCTGTACGTACTTTATTTTACACTGCCTATATTTGTAATCATCCATTTACTGTATCACTTGCATTGCTGTAGACGTACAGAACATCATTAAAAACAAATTTATCTGCATTTTTCATCTCCTTATAAAACAAATGTATTATATTTCCTTATACAAATTGACAAATTCTGTAAATATGTGGTTTAATTAATCCTTACAAAATGTTGCCAAGCTTGATCAACTTACTGTACTTGCTTAAAACTATCATTAGATAATGATATACAGCTTATAACCCCCCCCCCCAGGGGATAAGGGAATAAAATATACCCCACGTGCTTCCTGCGTGTCGTACAAGGCGACTAAAGAGGTTGGGTCGGTGGGCTTGCGACCCTCCACCCATGATTTTTTTAGCAACGAATAATGAATACAAAAGAGAGAGAGGTCCTGGAAGTGATAGTGAATGCCAGGCTGGATGTATGCAGAATGACTGAGACCAAATGGAGGAGTACATGTGTGAGAGAGTGGGAGTGTGTAATGGGTATGTGTGCTGGAGTGGGTGAGAATGAGGGAGCGAAAGAAGGTGCGTGTTTGTTTGTAAGTAACAAATGGAAGGAGCGTGTAAGAGACTACAGGTATAGTTCTGTGGGTGCAAGGATTGTGTAGGTGAGAATGAAAGTAGGAATACAAACGTGGGTGGTTGTGTGTGTATGCTCCGACAGAGGATAAAACTGTGAGAGAGAAAGAGGAGTTCTGGGTGAATGTTGAAGCGTGCCTGGATAAGTTTGGCAGGAGCGAAAGAATATTTCTGATTAGGGATATGAATGGGAAGGTGGGTGATAGGAAAGTTGATGGAGTGGTGGGAGGGTGGGGTGTACGGTCGAGGTTAAGTGTTGTCAGATATTTCACAAAGTTTCGGACACTGACTAATAATCTGAGGTATAAGCACTTTTCCCAGTAACTATAAAGATACCTATAGCACTTTTTGAGCGAAGACCACTGGAATCTATGACAACCCTTAATACCCCTGATTGTACCATCAGAGGTGAATGGGAATGGTAGTGCATTTGTGGATGTATGTTTGGGGAGGAGGTTGCAGATAGCCAACACCTTCTTCTGACACAGAATGATTACACAGGTACACATGGAAAGTGGTGTGGAGGAGGAAGGATGATACAGTGGTGGAACGAAAGCCACTGATTGAATATATATATGTGTGGATGAACGACTGGAGAATTTTGTGCTAGATGCTAGGGTGTATAGGGGTATTGGGGGAGATCTGTCGGATCATTATGTAGTAGTAGCTCAAATTAGGATACAAAAGACGTGGGTGAGAAGAGCTGGAGGGAGGCGAGAGGAAGGTGGAATGGCGAGGAGGGTGGAGAGGTTGCAGGAGGAGGAGATTAGGGAAGAGTTCAAGAGAGCAGTAGAAAGACGACTAGGCAGGTTTGATCTAGAGGGTATGGAGGAAGTGGAGGAAGAGATATGTGCAACATGTGAGGTGTGTGGAGTAAGGATAAGAGGGAGGGGAGTGAAAGGTACAGCATGGTGGACTGAAGAGGTAAAAATAGCTGTTGAAGACAAGAAGGAAGCACATAGAGAGTGGTTGGGTAGTAGAGAGAATGAAGATTTATTGAGACAGAAAAGAGCGAGGTACTTTGAGAAAAAGAGAGTGGTGAAAAGAGTAGTGAAGGAAAGTAAGAGAAGAGCAGACGAGGAAGTTGGAACGAATCAGAGTGCAAAATGGAGGGAGTGTAAGAAACTGTTCTGGAAAGAGGTCAAGAAAGTTAGGGAAGGTAGCAAGGGAAATAGTAAAGGTGTGAAAGATAGAATGGGCGAGTGTTAGCCAAGAAACAAGAGAGATGAAGGGAGTATTTCAAATAATTGCTGAATGTAAGGAATGAAGTGCCAGTAAACATAGTTGGATGGGGTATGGGAGGGAGAAAAAGAGAAGTAGTGGAGGAGGAGGTCAAAAGTGTGTGAAGCCATGAAAAGAGTGAAGCTGGGGAAAGCATCAGGAATAGATGGAGTGTGTGGGGAAATGCTGAGGTATGGTGGTGAGATAGTGATCGAATGGGCATGGAAAATGTGTACACTAGCATGGGAGAAGGGGAGTGCACCTGATGTCTGGAAGACAGGCATAATAGTCGCCCTGTATAAGGGCAAAGAGGAGTGTGTGGTAACCACCGGGGAATATGTCTTCTAAGCGTAATAAGGAAGGTGTATAGTAGGGTAGTGATTGAGAGAGTGAGAGCGAGAATGGGTAGTGATTGAGAGAGAGTGACGAGCAGGGCGGGTTTAGGAAGGGAAGAGGATGTGTAGATCAGATTTTTACCCTGAAATGTGTTGTGGAGAAATATCTGGAGAAGCAACAAAAGCTGTATGTTGCCTTTATGGACTTGGAGAAGGCCTACGACAGAGTGGATAGATAAGGTATGTGGAAAGTACGGAGAATATACGGAGTAGATGGCAAGTTGCTGAAAGCAGTGAACAGCATGTATGAGAGTGCAAAGGCGTCAGTATTTCTGGAGAATGAGCAGAGCGAGTTCTTTGATCTGAATGTTGGGTTGAAACAGGGGTGTGTGATGTCCCTGTGGTTGTTTAATGTATGTATGGATGGAGGCATGAAAGAAATACAAGGAAGAGCAGTGGATGTTGGTGTACCGCTGATAAGGGAGGGAAACGAGTGGAAGCTACCTGTACTGCTGTTTGCCGATGATACAGTTCTGATGAGTGATAGTGAATGGGATTTGCAGGGTTTGGTAAATATGTTTGGAACAGTGTGTGAAAAACGGAATCTGAAGGTAAATGCGGGGAAGGGCAAGGTTATGGTCTTTGAAAAGGGTGCTCAGCTGAAAGGGTGCTGAAAAGGGAAAATGTCAGCTCATTTAAGTATCTGGCCAGTGTGCTGAGTAAAGATGGGAGTAAAAATTAAGAAGTGCGAGAGAGGGTGCAACAGGGGAAGAGGGTTGTAGGTATGCTGAAAGCAGTAACAAGAAATAGAGTGGTCAGCATGGAAGTACAGTAAACCCTCGCTATCTCGGACTAATTGGGGGGAGACCACTTCCGAGAAGCCCAATTTTCCGAGATGTCCGAAGTCCGACTTATGTCCGACTTAAGAAAGGGAAAATTCCGAATTAGACGAGGAAAGTAAGGAAGTACATGAACGAAGGCGGTGCTGGTTGGGGGAGGGGCATCGACTGACTGGGGACAGAGGTGCATGGGGGCGGTTCGTTCATGGCCACCCCTTCGGGGATCACGGCGTCAGGCAATAGATAGATAGATAGATAGATGAGGAAAGTCCGCGTCACCAGAGAAAATTGAGATAACCTTTTTTTATTTTTTTACATGTGAAATTCATCATATTAATGACAAATACGAACCTTATGTTGTCAGGGACAGTACAGTACATATTAATTAATATTAACACAATAATTAAAACGCACAGGCTTCAATTCATCCTAAAATAACTTAAAACCGAGTGAGAGAACATTGTAAACCGGACACAAATCCCGTCCAACTCTGAAATTTCTGAGATATACAGGGACATTTTCGAGAGGCCGATGCCATTCCGAGAAGTGCGGGTTTCCGAGTAAAAAAGAGTCCGAAATATCGGGGGTTTACTGTAAAGAAGTCCTTGCATGACAGTGTGGTAATCCCGACATTGACTTACGGAAGCAAAGCATGGACGTTGGTGGAGAGACTCAGACAAAGAGTGAGAGGGGTGGAAATTAGTTACTGTACTTGAGAAGTGCGTGCGGAGATACATAGAGGGATAGACAGACGAATGAGGAAGTAAAAGAGAGGTGTGGTGTGGATGTAGATGTGATGGAAAGTGTGAAAAGGAACACCTTGAGATGGTTCGGCCATATGGAACGTATTGAAAACGAGAGAATGACTAAGAGGGTGTATGAGAGCGAGGTGGAAGGACGGAGAGGGAGAGGTAAACCGAGAGAGAGGTGGAAGGATGGAGTGAAGAAGTATATGAGTGAAGGCGGTGCTGGATGGGAGGAGGGGCGTTGACTGACCGGGGACAGAGGTGCATGTGGGGCGTTTCGTTCGTGGCCACCCTTTCGGTGATCACGGCATACGGCAATAGATAAATAAATTTATCATTCAGTTTTTGAAAAAGTATTTCAAATAACTCATTCGATAATCAGACAAAGACATTAATGTTATTATTCTTATTCTATTACTGTATATACATACTGTTTATTAAAATAAATAATCAACTATACAACGGCCCTGATAAAATCCCAGCAACACATCCAATCTCTGCATGGTCAACTCCCAAGGCAAGAGACCGCCTCTGAAGTCAACCAAGCAAAGAACATGCTCAAAATCCACAAGAAATATAAATAATTTATCTTACAAGGCTTAGATACATGTACAGTTTGCCGCACATATTCTATTCCGTTAGGGTCGTGATTTGGCAGCGCTACACCCACTTCCCCAACCCCCCTCCCTCCCTTCACCTCATATTGGTTGGAGGTGGAGTGAGGGAGGGGGGTTGGGGAAGTGGGTGCAGTGCTGCCTAATCACAACCCCAACGGAATAGAATATGTGCGGCAAACTGTACATGCATGTACGAGATGTTCATGCACGTTTGAGCCCTTCTAACCCAAAGGTGGTTGTGGAAACAAGGGGTTTCCCCAACTGCAACACAGCAGTTATGTGGTAGTCCCCCCCTCCCCCCCCCCCCCCCCCTCCTGGTTCCAGCACCACATTACCACCTCCAGGGACCATATGAGGTCACTGGGAACAACACATAGCTCACAACTAAAGCCTGCATGTCATCAGCCTACTGATGTACCCCTGGGCTATATTGTCAACCACCTTGACGAGATGCTGGAAAGTGTAACTGGTCAATGACACAGTATGCTTTCCAGCAAAGATACAAGATACATTCTCTGACCAATATATTGGCCATATAATGTAGATGATGGGCATCCCCACCAATATATTACCACTATCATATATTGGAGTGAGGCATAGCTTAATCAGCAGACAGAGCCATGAACTGCTCATCAGAAGATCGGGAGCTTAAGTCACAGGAAAATACCTCTTCACCCAGTATTTATTAGTGGCCCCTTCATCATTGACGATATGCCTTAAACATTAATGGCACTCTTTGAACCCAAAGGGGAGTGTTCATAACACCCGCCCCCGAAGCATCAAAGACCAAAACATCGTAAGTGTACGCTCATAATTTCTTACGGAATCGTCATTATGAAGCGGATGCCAACTACGAAAAAAACAAAAAATAAAAAAATAAAAGAAAAAGTATCAATACTCTAAATCTGCTATGCTTTCCATCAAGTGGATGTTGCTAGCGTGGGTTTGTCCCTAGACGTTGATGCGTCATTCTTCCTTCGCGCTTCGGGGCTCGTTGTCGACGGACGTGTTCTTCCGACCTCTCTTCAATCTGCATTCTAGCATCTGGAATAGTGAGTCTTTTGCTCATTTGTCTTATCTGAGATGTTATAGAATAGGTTTAGACTAGATAGGTCGGGCGTGCAGTCGACACAGCCCCTAGGAGTGTGTTATTAAGGGTGTTATGTTTTAGGCGTCCCCTCAGGTCCCATTAGCCGAGGCCGCCATTTATTTTATTGTTATTGCTCTAATTTTAAGCCTAGCTAGCAGGGTTAGAGGCTTTTTATATTCAGGGCAACGCTTTTCGGCCATCTTTCTGGTGGGTTAAGCGTTGTTTTACTCATCGGCAGAACCTATAGTTTAACCCGTGGAGCCCCGGCTAGTTTTGTAATGTTTGCGCACCAGAACCCGGCCGGTTTTCAAAAAATGGTTTTATTCCAGAAACAATAGCGAATGGGTTAGGAATGAAGGAAAAACCACGAAAAACCGCTCAAAAAGCTTAAAAAATGGTCCTACAGAGCCCCCGAAAACGGATTTTATAAGAGTAAAAAATTGAAGGCAATTATCCCAAAAAAACAGGTTTTTGCGCGCTCGCGCGCACGCACGTGGACTTTGAGAGTTTTCAACCATCGGCACGGTTGCGTGGGATACGTACACAGTTCCCATACAAATCTGAGCCCTCTTGAGTGGCTACACCTCAGGTTACGGTCGGCGCAATTAGGGTGACGCGCCAGGCGCGTCTCTGGGGCTGTGCGTTACATACATCGCCGACGCGTCAGGCGCGTCGCTGGGGCTGTACGGGTTAAGGGTGGCCTCACATGGTGGGGAGCCTTCTTTAGGTAACTGCGCCGTCTTTTTTCCATACGGTCCTGTCGTCGCATGGTGGCAGCTGCTGGTTCGTACTGGAAGTAAGAGTGTGGCCTGATCGTCTTCTACCTTGCCCTAGGCCACGTGGCCAGTCTCTGTGTAGGATTTTTTTTATGGCCAGGATGTTATTGTATAATTATTATTATTATTGATAATTTTAAGCCATAGTGTGACCCTCTTCTCTTATATATATTGTGCTTAAGAGTTGAGGGTGTTGGGAGACGTCCTGACGCATGTACGGTATATGTGCGTGTGTTTAACTGTTTGCGAACTACAGTAGTTAAAACATGCAAGGGTTAGGATCTGGTTTCCCGGCAGGACGTAAGTCTAGTACTGCCCCCGACAGGATTATCGCTAGCAGCGGTCTGGTGGACCTCGATCCAATTAACCAGTTCGTAGTCTTGAGCCAAGAGCGAACTCCCGGCCGAAGGGGAAGGCTTCCACAGGGATTCCGGCAGAGCCGGAATGACTCACCTATATAAATTTATTTTTCCTCGCGCGGCGGGGAGACTTCTAACAATCTGTCGGCACGGCGGAAGAGTCGTGGCTCGATTCTGTCAGCGGCAGAAGAGCAAGTGTATATATAGGTCGGTGATATGTAATATCATAGATAAGTAATCTGAATTCCTTCAGTGGGAATAAACCACAGCTGTTTTTTCCCAGGGAATATATGAGAAACTTAGAATGGTTAGACTAGCCATATCTATTTTTCTAATATATTCATGGTATCGGTAACGTGTAAATGTCTCAGGTTAGCCTTATGAGCATTGATTCTTGGAATTTTCTTTCCAGAAATCTCACGTCCTCCTCGGCAGAGAGCCCCGGACCGGAAGCCGATCGCCGGCGGGGGGTTGGTGGACTTACAATCATGGATCTTGTTACTTTATGTGCTACACCATTGTGTCATGGTATACCTATTATCGGTCATAAACTATGTGTAAGATGCATCACTTGCCTAGTTCGTTCCAGAGGACAATGGGTGACGAAGAAATGTCACGTATGCACAAAGCTCCGTAATGGTCTTATTACGCTCAAGGAGCCGGGATGTCATGTTGTGCTAGAACGTATTCGTACATGCTTCAATGACTATGCGAAAGATGTGGCCTATAAGGCATTATGTTGTGATGATGAAGTTTTGTGGGAACTTTTGATTATTAAGTCTCCGAACATTAAATCTGTCAAAGCCAGCAGTCATTCTAGTAGCCACAAAAAACAATCTAAGGTGCTTTCTAAAGAAACTGTAAGTTCTAGGGAGTCCTCGGATGAGGCTAGAAATGCAAGTTCCCTCCGCCGGGCGTCGAAACTGCCTATGCCCGATACGGCTAACGGGCAAGGACGGACCAGGTCGCGCTCCAGGTCCCCCCTGCGAAAATCATCCTCTCACCAATCTTCAGCCAGGGTAGCTCTACCGGCGACGAAGAAGAGGAAAGTGACGCCGACAAAGGCGCACGAACAGGGTTCTTCAACATCCCGTACAGCTGGGTTGAGTGTACGATCCAAGCAATCGCCGGAGTCGACACCTACCGTTTCTATTCCTTTGCCTGAGTCGAACGTCCAATCCGGCCAGTCAGAGTCGGGTTCAGGTTCGGTGGAGACCATGCCGAGGGACAGGGTAAAATTGCCATCGGAAAGGCACAAGTTTGTTATTCCGCGTAACATTACACCTCAGGTTAACCTCTAGGTACCAGTGCGCCTCAAGGTAGAGATCCGCCGCAGGATCTAGCCGAACACTATACAGTAGAGGCTATATCCCACAAGTTAATGTGCAAGACACTAGTGTTACACAATTACCCTCTTCAATACCTGATTTAGACTGGGGTGAGTTTGCCCGAAATGTCCTGGAGCCAGCTGTCCGGTCATCCCGGCAGCGTCTGAAGAGGTTATAGAACCTTCCGACCGGAGAGAAGAGGTTCAATTCCTCTCACCCCTGCCGCCGGAGGAAAGGTTGGAAGTATCGTTGGACGCTCAATCTATTTATGAGGTCTCGGAACCCCTGGGCTCTGGCCAGAGAGTCGCTTCTTCTGGCAGATTTGATGTTGAGTCCCAAGTGTCTACAGATAGTTCTAAGGAATATGTAATTAGGGCAGATCTTGAAAGCGTGTTTCAGTCTTTTATGAGTAAATTTAATAAGGTAAGATCGGTTGCACGACCCTTGGGATCAGTCCTTATTTCCACTCAAGAGCAATTTACTCCCTCCCTTGTCACTACTCCTGTAGCTCCCTTGACGTCGTTCTTACCGACCGTCAATGTACGTGTCGTACCTGACGTAATTCCTCCATCATTAGAGAAAATTCCCCTCAGAAAAGGCCCTATGCCTTTGTTGTATGGCCCAGATGGGCACGACCTGGGGATTCTGAGCAACAATATCAACCCATGAGGGTCGATATTGTTGCTCAGAATCCCCAGGTCGCGCAACCGACAGTTTCTGGGGAACTTCCGGTACCTGATCATTGGATTATTCAGGTAAATGATGGTAAGAAATTAAGGCAATACCGAATGTTTATGCCCCTGATTTTTTCACGTATTCTGCTTCTCTGGCCCTTCCGCCAGCATCGGCAAAATTGTACTCAGACTGGTTTTGGCATGATGGCTTTAACCCTTCCCGCCCGGGCAGCATTTTAAAAGGACACCGCGGCAGATGGGTAGGAGCCCGGGTGTCCCCTTGCAATCCGTAAGCTTGAAAGCCTATTAACCCTTAAAGATCGGGGGCGGACTTAAGTCCGCCTCCAATTTGCAGCTAGTTAGGAGCATTATTAAGGCTTTTAAAGGGTTAAAATCGAGTGCAAATGGCCAGGAGCGCAGCGGGCCAGACAGCCGACTCCCATGGCTTACCACCGCCCATTAACTCCTGTTCCCTGTGTTCTCGAGAGGCCGGCAGTGTAGCCAGTAGTGAGCATAGCTGGGAAAAATATGCCGCTATACTCTAAACTGCCATGTTACTGCTACCACTGTATGAGAACCACGAGTGCTACGTAGCTCGTTCTGGTCTCATTTTGAAGCTTTTAGCGCCTAGTTTTTTGCTGAATACATTTCTTTTCATGCAGATACTTGATTTATCATTCAGGAGGGCCTGAATATGCCCAAATAAGCCCAAAACCCCCACTAGACAAGGGTTAAGCTTGTTTTGAAAGCTGCGTGTCCGACGTATGTAAACACAGCTGGTTGGAGGCAACGCACACACCTCCGAAAACAAGCAGACGTCGGAGCTTTGTTGTTGTGTGGTCTGCTAAGACAGATTTAGTGTTGAAAATTGTGTCATATTGCTAACATCGCCTCGAAACTCTCTCCACGGAAATCGTCATCACAACTGAACCAGTTGACTTAGAGAGCTCTACTCAACGCCAGTCTACAGATTGGAAACCGCAGTACGTTTAGAGATGCGTGGGAATTTTCTAGCAATTAAAATAACAAAGATACGGTAGCCTAGGCGTAGACGTTTTTCGGTCATATAGCCCGGATCTCAACGTCCTTAGGAGGGCGGCCCCGTGTGGGAAGGGTTAATGATATCAAATCATTCTCTAGTCTCACGCCGGAATTGGACACTAAGTCTATCCAAGATCAGTCCGGCAGTGCAGTGTTGCAGATTGGGTCGGTAGGTTCGGGTCCGTGGCTTGAGTGGGCAGCTGAGGCACAGAACTTTGCGGGAACAATTACTAGTAAGTCTTCCCATCAAACACCCCAAGAGTCACAACTGGTTTTCTCTCCCCGTCGCAATCGCCGGAGGAATACTGCAGGAGGTATTAGATTTCCTTAGTGCCCCAAAGTTGTCTCTTTGTGAAGTAAATGACCCTTTTTCTAGTCCCATCCCTGTTCAACTCTATAAAGACTATAAATTGCGCCAAAGGGCTTGGAGGTTGTTGTCACAATTCTTGGTAAGCCGTCAAATTGCTGCATCTCTAATTAGGACATCTGAGGCCATAGAGGTACCACAAGCCACGAAAGCCCTATCTCTCACCCGGCGGCTTGTTTTGCAGAACTCTGTTCAGACTCTTGGTGACATCTGGGTTGCCTTTTTTAAGGCAGTCCGGGCTAGGCAAGATTTGCGTGTGTTTTTGGTAAAGAAGTTGCCGGCGGAGATAGGACGTCGGGTGGTACTGTCACCAGGTTAACTCCTACTCTTGTTTGTCAGGAAACATGGAGGACTGTATTTAGCCTTCTTGACTCTCATAGGACACCTGCCTCTGTGCCGCGGAAGGAGTCTCCTAAGTTTACTAAGCCAAAGTATACTCCTAAGAGTCATCCCAGTAGTTCTAAGTTTATTCCTGCACCCAAAGCTCCTTCCGCACCGGGGGGGCAGTGGCTCTACCAGAGGTAAGTCACAGCATAAGGGGAAGTGGTACAGAAGTCAGCCTAAGGGGTAAGTCAGGCCAAGAGTCACGGACCCCTACTACCAGCCAGCCGTCTACCTCCATCACTCCCCAGTCAAAAAACTAGAACACCAAGCTCTCTCACTCCCAGGGCCCAGGCAGGGCGAGTTGGATCAGAGTTGTAGCTCTGCCGGACAAGTCCAGTTGCGTGACTGGAGAATTCCAGACTTGTCACCGGGCTTGGCCCCGGCGGACTTGGGCAAGAACGGTGGTATGCAAGGGTATCACTTGGCGGTGGCTCCGGCGACCTCGATTACGTCAAACTTTCGAAGTCGACAATGTTTCATTAGAGGTGGAGTCACTAGTCCAAGAAATAATAGCCAAGCATATCATTGTTCCGGTCAATCCAACTTGCCCTGTTTACACGTCCAGACTTTTTCTCGTGCTGAAGAGGGACAGCACTCAGATGAGGCCGGTCGTAGACTTGTCTCATCTGAATCACCATATTCACAACCCTTCATTCAGAATGCTCACTGTGAATCAAATCAGACTAACTCTTCCGCCGCAAGGTTGGATGTGCTCGTTAGATCTGACAGAAGCCTATTGGCATGTCCCAGTCAACATCAGGTTTGAACCTGGCGCCGAGAATCTTCACCAAATTAGTCAGACAGGCTCTCTTACCACTTTTGCAACAAGGAATCACGATCATGTGGTACCTAGACGACTGGCTGGTGGTAGCAGAAACCGAGATTCTATGCCTCCAACATGTAAACATCATTCTACACCATGTCAAATCCCTGGGGTTCAATATCAACTTGGCAAAGTCGAATCTTGTTTCAACAAGAGTAATTCAGAGGGTGGGGCTGGTGTGGGACACGACGCACCTAACTCTCAGTCAGAGTGTAGACAATCGAAACAGGTTCCGCAAGAAACCGTTTCATTTTCTACACAGCCTGACTACGACGAGGAAAGTGTGGGAGTCCCTCGCCGGCTTTCTCAACTGGATTCAACTTACTGTGAAGTTGGGCCGGTTGAAAGTAAAGAGGTTAATCTTGGAGGGAAAAACAAACGCTTTCCACTCTTGCCAGCAGACAAGTTATGGCGTATCCCAAAATTAATCCACAACTTACTAGCGGTCTGGGCGAGGCCGAAACCATTGCATTCAATAATGACGTGGACTTCTCCTCCTCCGACGGTATGGGTAGATACCGATGCTTCGGGGACACTGGGTTGGGGTTATCAGTCAAACCTCGGCCATCAGGGTCAAGGTCTGTGGTCCCGGTTCAAAGATTTTCACATCAGTGCAAAAGAGTTACTAGTTCCCCTGTTTTTCCTTCAGGTTCACGGTTCGACTCTAGTGGGGAAGTCAATAGCCTTTTGAATGGACAATCTGAATGCAGTCACATGCATTCAGAAACAAGGGTCAACGAGATCTCGAGTGTTGCTAGAATTGTTGGAACGGATTTTTGTGTTGGCGAACAAGCTAGACATTTATCTACACGAATCATATCTGCCGGGCATAGCCAACGTTTGGGCAGATGCTCTGTCTCGGAGACAGAGCACCCTAGTAGAATGGAGGCTCAAGCAAACCGTCTTTCGAAAGATAATTGTAGAGCCGTAACGTCCACAAGTGGATTTATTCGTGTCCGAGGAGAACCACAGGCTCCCTCTCTTCCTCAACCGCCGGACGCGAACTCCGGCGGGAGGTCCAAACGCACTACTGGTGGACTGGAACAAATGGAATTCCATCTATCTATTTCCACCACCAGACACTTCACTCGTGTGTCAAGTAGTTCACAAACTACGGGATTATCGAGGCATAGTCTCGCTGATCGCACCCCTGTGGCCGGCCCAGGTGTGGTACTCCCAATTGAAGACGTGGTGCGAGAACCCGGTGTCGCTCCCAATCTCGTACTTCCACTTGGAGACAATTGGCAACCTAAAGACCTCGCTGACTTTTGCATTTTGGACATTCAAAGGGCCAAATGGTTAGACCATTATGGACAAAGCGTGACAATTAATTCATTAATCAATACACTTTTTCCACCAGACGTCAGTACCAATCACACTGGAAGGCGTTTACTACTTGGATAGTGGAAACTGATCAAACTGAAGCATCGGTATCGTTAATTTTCAAATATCTTGATTATTTATTTAAGCATAAACGATAACGCTAAAGTATCACTTGACAACAATAAGTCCCCTTTTTTTACTTAACCCAATGAACCCCAGCTAGTTTAGAATAAATGTACATCGAGAGACCAGCTGATTTTTTTTTTTTTTTTTTTTTTTTAAATACAGTATCTTAAATAGGTGAGAAATGAAGAATAACACACAAAAAACACTCACCTCGGTCATTTGGGGGTCCTATGGGGGGGGGGGGGGAGCCTCAGTCATCAGCTGGTGCCGGGCGGCCTTCAAGCTTCCCGCCCGGCTAGACACAGCTGAGCGCGGCAGATGTACGATGCGTCCAATTTTCGAGTGACGGTTATTTACACCACCCGAGCATCATGTGTGCCTTCATAGTTCAGATATTAGCAACATGTATCACATATTGTCATTGTAAGTGAAGTTACAGTGTGATAAGTGCATAGATTCAAGTTTTATAAGTGTTGAGGGTGTGGCAAGACTCGCACGCGTCGTGGTTACCATGACGACTGGCGGGCTGGCGGCCACCTTGTTCATGCACTCATGCACGTACACACTACCAGCTGAATGACACTAGACTTCCCCTTCACTCACTCTCACTTTTATTATGCCTCTCTCACGTACTCTGTTTATTGATTTTATACTTTACCGAATATTTTATAATTAGAATATGAGTGTTACACATTGTTTTAGGCCCCTTTGACTTAGAAATATGGGTTTTGATGTATTCTTAGTGGGGAGACAGGGGAGGTGGTGGTGAAGGCAGGGGGAGTGGGGGAGGACCAGTGTACACATAAACTTCCTGTGTACGTAGTACAGTAACATGACACACTATCTCATCTCTTCTTACCCCTACCATGACCTGAAGGAATTTTGAGGAATGCCGTGGGGTCTGGATCATCCTCCTCCTCCTCTTCCCCACTTGGTGGGGAGTCAACTATGTTATGGGAAGCGTTAGGGGAGCGATAAACATAACGAAGCGACGAGGTAAACAAGGCAACTGGGCCGGGAGGGTGGTGGGAGGCCGCCCAGTCCTTTCACTCCCGCGCTCTCTCTCCCCACTCCCCACTGCGGCGGGACTTGGGTATTGCCAATTGATAAGTATTGCCACTGTTGGGCAACATCATAAGGTATATCCCATATGAATTTGAACCCTCTACCTACCATAGGATAAGAATAAATAAGCACAAAAGTGGCGGTGGGATAAGTGGGTAAGCTGGCTTTCCCCATCCACCCTTACTCATCCGCGCGGATAGGCTAGTGGGTTGCGCATATTGCCACTGTTCGGCAACATCATAAGGTAGTTTCCTATACCATCCTCAACCCTCTAGCTACTATAGGACAAGAGTAAATCATTTCGAAGTAGCGGACGCAACGTATGCGGCGCTGGGGTTTAGCGTTACATACATTGCCGATGCATACGCTGTGGCGCTGGGGTCCCGTGGGTTAACTGGGCTCTCCGTACCGCAGGCGGAGTTGAAATGTTTCATGCGTGCATGTTTCAAACTTCGCCCACCACCACGTCAGCTCATGCCTACCTGGTTGCTTGACAAAGCCTTGTCATTACTAAATTCTCAGAATTATAGTCGCAATCCTACGACCGACCCGCCCACCTCAAAGGCCTCTCGGGTCAGGGATCAGGAGCAGCTGGGGAGGCACTCTTGGAAACCCTCACCAAATTTATCAACATGGTTTTAAGAGGGGAAGTACCCGACTGTGCCACACCCCTATTTTTGGGGGCATCATTCTGTGCACTGGTAAAAAAAGATGGCGGTGTGCGCCCAATAGCAGTAGGGAACACCTTCCGCCGCCTTGCCACAAAGGTGGGTTTGAAACCACTTTCGAATGGCCTAGGTCAACACTTAAGACCAGTTCAACTAGGTTTTGGAACTCCAGGGGGGTGTGAAGCTGCTGTACACGCAACCCGCACTTACCTCAGCCAAGCCCGAGAAAAACGAGTGTTTCTAAAGATTGACATGCGGAACGCATTCAACAGCATTCGCAGGGATGTCTTCCTCCGTGCAGCTCGAGAGCACATCCCCACTCTGTACCCCCTACTTTGGCAGGCTTATTCCAAACCTTCAATCCTGATTTTCGGCGAGACGGTAATCCCATCAGCGACCGGGTTACAGCAGGGAGATCCAGGTGGTCCTGCTCTTTTCTCAATAGGGGTGGATGCAGCAGCTAACAAAGTAAGGTCAGAATTGAATGTATGGTACCTAGCAATGCAACCTTAGGTGGGTCTGTAGAGAATGTTCTAACCGATCTAAACAACATCATAACTGACCTCAGCCAGGCTGGGCTAGTGATAAATGACACCAAATGTGAACTTGTCCTCCTCAACCACACACCTGAAGAAAGAAAACATACTTAGGCCCAATTTCAAGGCACATTGCCAGATGTAAAGATCCTTCAGGAGCACTAGCAAACCTTATTAGGTTCCCCACTAACTCTGGCAGCAATCCCACCAGCACTTCAAGGTAAAAAGGAGGAGCTTCAACGTCTTGTGAGTCGCCTGATACACATCGATGCCCACTCAGCTCTGGCCCTTCTCAAGAATTGTTTCTCCATCCCAAAACTCCAATACCTTTTGCGCACATCGATGACGTACACGAACAATGGTGGCCTCCAAGAATTAGACAACATAATCCGAGAAGCAGTGACCAGCATCACCAACATGGAATTTCAAGATCGGACCTGGACACAAGCCACTCTTCCTGCCCGCCTCGGGGGCTTGGGCATACGGAGAGCCTCGGATATTGCCTCCCCAGCCTTTATCTCTTATCGCAACCAACGACCTTGTAGTGTCCATCCTTTCTTCTCAACCCGGAATGACACTTAATAGGGACGTAGCAGAAGCGATTAACACCTGGAAGGAAAGTACAGGAGCAGAGGAGGAGCCTCAGGGTACCTCCAGGAGCAAGCAGAAAGCGTGGGATACCATCTCGGCGAAGAAAACTCAAGAAAATCTTCTAACCAATGCAGACCAGGTTGAAAAAGCACGCCTCCAAGCAGCCGCCCGTTTGGAGAGTGGCTTGTGGTTACATGCCATCCCCATCCCACCTCTTGGAACTCACTTGGATGCTGAAGCGCTCCGGGTTGCCATCGCGCTCAGAGTGGGTGCGGCAGTTTGTCACCCACACACTTGCAAGTGTGGTGGGAGGATGGATGCTCAAGGTCACCATGCCTTGTCATGTAATCACAGCGCAGGCCGCCTGCCAAGACACTCTGAACTAAATGATGTCATAAAATGGGCCCTGCAGAGTGCTAACTGTGCATCAATCCTTGAACCACATGGACTTCTCAGAGAAGACGGCAAACGGCCAGATGGGATGACCACTTTCCCTTACAAGAATGGCCAGTGCCTCGTGTGGGATGCCACATGTGTTGATACTTTCTCCATAACCAACATCGCCAGAAACGCCGACGAAGCAGGTGAAGCCGCCCGGATAGCAGAAAGTAGAAAGCGAGAAAAATATCAAGCCATCGCCAGAAGTCATCAGTTCGAGCTCTCTGGCATTCGAAACTTCAGGAGTCTTCGGCCCTACCACCCTTAATATGGTGAATGAAATAGGCCGTAAAATCAGAGAAGTTTCAGGAGAACCCCGGGAAACCCTCTGGCTCAAGCAAAGACTAGGGATGGCTATCCTCCGGGGCAATGCCACCAGCGTCAGGAGCTCAGTACGACTGGGCCATGCCACTGTGTGTAGCCCGGGCAGGAGTGGTGTATCCGTAGTCTTTCCAAGGTAGGGTATAAAAATAAACTTTATTTGTATTTAACATGTTTGATGTACATAAGAAACTGTTCTGGAAAGAAGTCAAGAAAGTTAGGGAAGGTAGCAAGGGAAACAGTAAGGGTGTGAAAGATAAGAATGGGAGAATGCTAGCCGAGAAGCAAGAGAGAGTCGAAAGATGGAGGGAGTACTTCAGTGAGTTGCTAAATGAAAGGAATGAAGAGCCAGCAAACATAGCTGGATATGGTATGGGAGGGAGAAGAAGAGAAGTAGTGGAGGAGGAGGAGGGGATCAGGAGGTCAGAAGTGTGGGAAGCCATGAAAAGAGTGAAGTTGGGGAAAGCACCAGGAACAGATGGAGTGTGTGGGGAAATGTTGAGGTATGGTGGTGAGATAGTGATAGAATGGGTATGGAAAATGTGCAAACTAGCATGGGAGAAGGGGAGTGCACCCGATGACTGGAAGACTGGCATAATAGTCCCCCTATATAAGGGCAAAGGGGAAAGAGGAGTGTGTGGTAACCACCGAGGAATATGTCTTCTAAGCGTAGTAGGGAAGGTATACAGTAGGGTAGTGATTGAGAGAGTGAGAGTGAGAACGGAGAAATGGATAGGCGACGAGCAGGGAGGTTTTAGGAAGGGAAGAGGATGTGTAGATCAGATTTTTACCCTGAATTGTGTTGTGGAGAAGTATCTGGAGAAGAAACAAAAGGTGTATGTTGCCTTTATGGACTTGGAGAAGGCCTATGACAGAGTGGATAGAGAAGGTTTGTATAAAGTACTTAGAATATACGGAGTAGAGGGCAAGTTGCTGAAAGCAGTGAAGAGCATGTATGAGGGTGCAAAGGCGGCAGTACGTGTGGAGAGTGAGCAGAGCGAGTTCTTTGACCTGAATGTTGGTTTGAAACAGGGGTGTGTGATGTCCCCGTGGTTGTTTACTGTATATATGGATGGAGTTATGAAAGAAATACTATCAAGAGCAGTGGATGTTGGTGTATCGCTGAAAAGGGAGGGAATTGAGTGGAAGCTACCTATACTGCTGTTTGCGGATGATACAGTTCTGATGAGTGATAATGAATGGGAGTTGCAGGGTCTGGTAAATGAGTTTGGAACAGTGTGCGAAAAACGGAATTTGAAGGTAAATACGGGGAAGAGCAAGGTTATGGTCTTCGAAAGGGGTGAAGTCACAGAGTGTGAGGTGAAGCTGAACGGTCAGGCTATGGAGATCGTCAACTCTTTTAAGTATCTGGGCAGTGTGTTGAGTAAAGATGGGACTATGGATGAAGAGGTGCGGGAGAGGGTACAACAGGGGAAGAGGGTTGTAGGAACGCTAAAAGCAGTAACAAGAAATAGGGTGGTCAGTATGGAAGTGAAGAAGTCCTTGCATGACAGTGTGGTAATCCCGACACTGACTTACGGAAGCGAAGCATGGACGTTGGTTGAGAGACTCAGACCAAGAGTGAGAGCAGTGGAAATGAATTACTTAAGGAGTGCGTGCGGAGTTACATGGAGGGATAGACAGACTAATGAGGAAGTAAGAAGGAGGTGTGGTGTGGAGGTAGATGTGCTGGAAAGTGTGAAAAGGAACAACTTGAGATGGTTCGGCCATATGGAACGTATGGAAAGCGAGAGAATGACTAAGAGGGTGTATGAGAGCGAGGTGGAGGGACAGAGGGGGAGAGGTAGACCGAATATGAGGTGGAAGGATGGAGTGAGGAAGTACATGAACGAAGGTGGTGCTGGTTGGGGGGAGGGGCGTCGACTGACTGGGGACAGAGGTGCATGGGGGCGGTTCGTTCGTGGCCACCCCTTCGGGGATCACGGCGTCAGGCAATAGATAGATAGATAGATAGATGTACATACATAAAAAAAAAAAAAAAAAAAAAAAAAATTTAATTGTTTTTAACCCTCCTGGCCCGGGCTAGCCCTCCTAATGACAGTGTGAGGTACCCGGGCGATCTGGCCGAAAAACTTCTAGGCCTAGGCTACCGTATTTTTGTTTATTTTAACTGCTAGAAATTTTCCACGCATCTATAAACGTAGTGCGGTTTTCAATCTGTAGACTGGCGTTAAGTAGAGCTCTGTAAGTCAACTGGTTCAGTTGTGATGACGATTTCAGAGGAGCGAATTTTGCCGCGATGTTGACAATATCGGAACTTTTCAGACACTAATTTCGTCTGACGTCACAACAATAACATTGATCCGACGTATCCTTATTGTTTTCGGAGGTGCGGTGACGCAACGATCGGCTTTGTTTACATGCGTCGGACGCACGGCGTTCAGACCAAGCTTAATAGGCTTTCAAGCTTACTGCCTTTTAATAGCACACCCGGGCTCCTGCCCTTCTTTCGCGGTGTCCTTTCACACTGACACCCGGGCTGGAAGGGTTAAAAAAAGGCTGTGTTCCTTATGGCCTTGGCTACAGGAAACCGGGTATCTGAGCTGGCGGCGATGAGCAACGAACCTAACTGTCTCAGGTTTGCCCGGCGCAATGTCAGTGTCCACATTGATCCGTTGCCTACCTTTATTGCAAAGAACGAACACAGTGATCATGTTTTTTCAGAATTTGAGATTCCTGCGCTCAAGAGAGGAGATTCTCACCATAAATTATGCCGGGTGAAATCTCTAATGACTTATATCGGAGTTTCCCGGCCTACTCAACCGGGAGCTCTGTGCGTGAATCAGACAGGTAAACGCCTTACGAAGTGGCACTTAGCAGCTTTAATAGTTGATGTGATACGGGAAAGAAGCAACCCGGGAGCCGTGGGACGTGTTCACGACATAAGGAAATGGGCAGTGTCCCTTAGATTCTTAAAAAGCTATTCAGTCACTGACATAGAACAGCCGCAATTATGGGCGTTTAATCACACCTTCCCTAGGCCTAACGCGTTACCTGTCTGTTACCCTTGATAAATCACGTATGGCTTGTGTCGCCTTGAGACAACGGGTCTGATGGTCTGGTGCTTTTTAGGATTATTTGTTAATTTTAAGGAGAGGAGGGGGGGGGGGCACACATGATAGCTAAGACCCTCACCCCCGCCGGGCGGAACGTGGTAAGTGCGTACAAAAGCACTGTGATATGTATTACTTGAAAACAGGTAATATTTTAGTTTAAGGAAATTTTGTTTTGTACCTGGTATACATAACCAAATACCTTGTGATAATCAATATCCTAATGTTTCTCAGTTATGAGTAATAAAAAAAAAATTGTTTTGGGGTATAAGAAAATATACTTACAGTACTAGGAAATTAAATTTTACAACAGTTCCATATACTGTATGTATATATGCTAGTGAAATTGTTGGTTCATACAGTCAGACCTGCCAATACACGAGTTTATGGGTGGCACGATGCCTCGCGGATTGAAAATTCGCATAAGAAAATATATATAAGGATAAAACAAAATTGAGGAAAAGAACTAACCCAGAATTGCCAATGAAAAGAAAGCTTTGGATATTGATTAGAAGAAAGAAACGATTGTGGGAAAGATTAAAATTGTTAAAAAAGAACAGGGGGTCTAGTATAGAGGCTAAGGAAGTGGATCTGGAACGTAGACAAATAAACAATAAAATAAGGTGGGAAACAAGGAGGGGGTGAAGGAGAGGGAGAGAGAGATAGCTAGAAATGTGAAGGATAATCCAAAAATATTCTGGAAGTACATTCAGGAAAAATTAACAAGAAGAGTAGGGATCCCAGAGCTGGTGGGGGGGTTGAATGATGGGAGTAGAGCGGAGACTGATAAGGAGAAAGCAGAGGTGCTGGGGAAATACTTTGGGGGGGTACTAACAGTGGAGTCGGAGGATGCAGTGCCTACTATTCCCATCAAACAGGCACCGGCACTAGAACTAGTAGAGTTTTCCCATGCTAGAATAAGAAGGGCTATAGAAAAAATGAACAGAAGTAAGTCACCGGGACCGGATGGGATACACCCAAGAATCATAAAGGAAGGAGGGGAGATGTTAGTAGAGCCATTGAAAATGTTATTTGAGGTATCGTTTAATACAGGACAAATCCCGATGGACTGGAGAGAGGCGAACATAACAGCTATATTTAAGAAGGGAAAGAGAAATGACCCAGGGAATTATAGACCAGTCAGTTTGACAAGTGTTGTGTGTAAACTAATGGAAACGGTAATTAGAGAAGGAATAATGGATCATATGAAGTCAAACCAACTTTTCAGTGGGAGACAGTTCGGATTCTTGCCGGGGAGGTCGACGGTACTACAGCTAATTAAGGTGGTAGATGATTGGATGCAAATTCTAGAAGATGGTGATGTAATAGACGTGGTATATTGCGATTTTATGAAGGCCTTCGATAAGGTCCCACATAAAAGGTTAATAGAGAAAGTTAGAAGCTATAATATAGGGGAGAAATGTGTGAAATGGATAGAAGACTTCCTGAAATATCGGAGACAGAGGGTATTGGTGAATGGAATAGGCTCGGGGTGGAGGGAAATTACAAGTGGGGTACCTCAGGGATCTGTGTTGGGACCACTGCTGCTCGTTATATTTATCAACGACTTGCCTGAAGTTATAACTAATGGAAGTGAGGTATACCTGTATGCGGATGACACTAAACTGTATAGAAGAGTGAGGAGTAAGGAAGATATGGGTTTGCTTCAAGGAGATGTGGAGGGCATGAAGGGATGGTCTGAGCATTGGTTAATGCCTTTTCATCCAAAAAAATGCAAGTACATGCGGATTGGGACCAGCAAGATAGACAAGGTAGGATACAGTATGTATGAAGCGATGGAGGAAGTGAGTGCAGAAAAGGATATAGGAGTAGTGATAGACAATAAGTTAAATTTCTCAGAACATTTAGCGGAAAAGATAAATAAAGCCAATAGAATTGTAGGGCTGATAAGGAGGACATTTGTGTCACTTGACGAAGAAATCTTCAGGAATCTATATACAGCGCTGGTTAGGCCGCACCTGGAATATGCAAACCAGGTGTGGGCTCCATATATGGTAAAGGATATAGAAGCAGTGGAGAAAGTGCAGAGGAGAGCTAGCAAGCTGGTACCAACGTTGAAGAACGCGGGCTATAAGCAGAGGTTGAGGACACTGGGGCTTCCGACACTGGCATATAGGAGAAAGAGAGGGGATATGATAGAGACTTTTAAGATAGTGTCAGGAAAGTACGATGAGGATGTGTGTGAAGGTATCTTCTTGATGCGGGAGGGAACAAGAACGAGAGGACACTCTAAGAAAATTTACAAAGAAAGAAATAGGCTTGAGAAGGCGAAGAACTCATTTTGTGATAGAGTGGTAAATGAGTGGAACGCACTGCCCCAGTATGTAGTCGATTCCGAATCAATAAGGGAGTTTGAAAGTAATCTTGATAAAGCATGGGGAAGACAAGATTTGAAGTTTGATTATAAAACAAAAATACAGAATAGTAAAAATGTTGCGTCTGCTACCGCCGCCGCCAACACCGTGAACGACCGCAGCAGTGCAAGTACTGGTACTGAGCTGGATACACAGGCATAGTTTGCCTTTTTCCAGAGGATCTACTGTAAGAAACTGTAAGAATATTAGAAATAATGCAACTTATGGGAATAATTGCTTATGGGCAGCAACGACTCCGAGAATGATTTTTTTTTGGCCTATTTCTCCCCTTCAATTGGCTAAAATGGTGGACATAATCATCAAAATAATAAGAAAATATAACATCTATAACTATAACAACTAAATATAACTTAATCTTGAGGGTTATAAGCTTGTTTTTTCGTGGCTTGATGAACGAGTAACCTTCCGTTCCGCTCCGAGGTAGCTGTAAAGCGCGGCTCCCATACCTCCGTTTTGACCTCCGTTTGGGATGGATAAATCCAATGTTGCCACACTACCTCTTAGCTCGCCCAGTTGGGCTTACTTTAAGTATAAATGGCAAATTATTCGTCTTTGTGGTACTGCTGGACACAATTTATCATGATATGCACTATGTAAACAGTCAAAATATGGGAGAGTATTTAACCTAAGAAGTGCGCATGGGGGTAATTAGAAACGTCCGCCTGTGCTGACGTATTTGAGCTGTTTCCATCACTAAAATATTCATTTTACCATAAATAGCATTAATACTTATCCATATGCGCCTATTATGGGTTGATTATAAAGGTATTAACCTGAAACAACAATAAAACGAGTGAAAACAGCGTTTGGATGGTCAAAATCGGAGATACAGGCCGCGAGTTATATGATGTATGGGTGAGGCAACCTGCTTTCCCGCCAATTTCCCCCAAGGCCACTGAGACACAGTCGATCGATACTCTCTCTCTCTCTTGCACTCGCTTGCTAACAGTGCTGACAATGCCCTGCTTGCAACTCGCTAATGTTAGCACGAAAATATACCTCAGAATAAGGGAATAACAGGGAAAATAGGTGATAACTGAAGGAGGAGAGGAAAGTGGGGAAGGAGGGGAGTGATATTTTGCATGGCCCAGGGGCAAAAAAAAAAAAAAAAAAAAAAAAAAAAAAAAAATCAATGTTTAAAGTAGATTTTTTTTTTCTCTGACTCTTAACCCGTACAGCCCCAGCGACGCGTCTGACGCGTCGGCGATGTATGTAACGCACAGCCCCAGAGACGCGTCTGGCGCGTCACCCTAATTGCGCCGACCGTAACCTCAGGTGTAGCCACTCAAGAGGGCTCAGATTTGTATGGGAACTGTGTACGTATCCCACGCAACCGTGCCGATGGTTGAAAACTCTCAAAGTCCACGTGCGTGCGCGTGAGCGCGCAATAACCTGTTTTTTTGGGGTAATTGCCTTCAATTTTTTACTCTTGTAAAATACGTTTTCGGGGGCTCTGTAGGACCATTCTTTAAGCTTTTTGAGCGGTTTTTCGTGGTTTTTCCTTCATTCCTAACCCATTCGCTATTGTTTCTGGAATAAAACAATTTTTTGAAAACCGGCCGGGTTCTGGTGAACAAACATTACAAAACTAGCCGGGGCTCCACGGGTTAAGAGTCTTCCCGCAGTCCGCCGGGGTAACTCTTAAGAGTCTCCCCGCAGTTCCCGGGTTAAAAAGCCTGAAATCCAAGTTAAATTAACGAGCACTAGCATCAAAAGAGGCAATGTACTTCAAGCCTAAATTTGTTGATTTCGGAATAAATATTACACAATATCCATAATTGGTTGTTGTCACAACATGCACAGCTATCAAATTATACTTTCTATACAACTCTGGCTTCACAAAATGGAAAGTATGAGACTATTTAAAAATGCGGGCTACCTTTTCGCTTTGCTCCTGGGCTATAAACATTGGCAGTACTTCAGAACTCGCCCAACATTGTGTCCGTGGCGGAGAGGGCTAGTGTTTATCTTGTTTACATTATAAATACGCACTATACGTACATTCTGTGTGTGTATGCATAGGCTATAGGGTATGTACTATTCATTGGTGACCAGTACATGCCAATATAATATATCGTGGGCACCATAAATATACGTAATTGTCTTCAGTCGTCCGTCCAAAGTTAAATCCAAGTCAGCTTTTCTGTGACAGGATCCGGGATCGGAAGCGCGCGAAATGGAGAACAATAGACCTCAGTTTCCGCACGCCGGAGCCCACGCGTGAAGGGACCTACGTCATCGATGACATAGGTCCGTCCCAAACGGAGGTTAAAACGGAGGTATGGGAACCACGCTTAAGACTGGCGTATCCCGCAAGGCCGACCCCGCGCATTAGGTAAACACGGCAGAGATGCCCATATTTCGGCGCTCGATTCGCATATTGTAAGTACATCTTTGCATTTTGAAAGTTTTTGGTAATGTTTATTTTGGACCCCTGCTCGTGTATTAGCAATTTCGCGAATTGAAAACTCGTGTACAGTATTGGCAGGTCTGACTGTAGGCTATAAGATGTTTTATATGCAATACAACTGTTCTACAATCTCTATCCTAAAGATTTCAGAATACAGTCGACCCTTGATACAACGGATTTCGGATTTAACGGACTCTGTCCGTAGCGGGACAAATTTTCCAGTAACGGACATTTGTCCGTTACTGGAAAATTTGTCCGTTAGGTGGCGGGCACATATTAAGAAAAACAACTTTATTTGTATCATTGAATTGTTTATTCTCTTCTATCTACTGTTTACCTATATTGTTTTATTCTCTTCTATCTAATTAGGTTGAACTTATACATAGAAAGTTTAAAATCTTTATTATTTTGGCATATTTGGGCAAAAACAGAAGTCTGGAGGGAATTTTTCAGCAACGTACTTTTTCCAGTAACGGACAAGCTTTCCCCCCTATTAGTCCGTTAAATCGAGGGTCGACTGTATGTTGTTATGCAGGTATATTTTTACGTGCGATACCTGTACATTCTTTTATAATTTTATTGTATTTTGCATACAAAATAAAGAAAATGTTGAGCTCTATTTTTGGATTTATGTTCATCCTATTTTCTATTACTGGTTGGATATTTGTCACGAATGTCCCCCTCCAGACTTGTGATATCAGGCATATCGTCAATGATGAAGGGGCCACTAATAAATTATAGGTTTGAGTCCCTAAGGGAAGAAGGAAAACCTAATATTTAGTAGTGACCCCGGAATCATTGACGATTCCGGCCCTCCCTTCCATCCCCTTCCCATTCGTATTGATGTTTCTAAGTTATCTTGATATATCATTGAAGGAGGAATGACGCGTCAACTTCTAGGGACAAACCCACGCTAGCAACATCCACACGATGGAAAGCATAGCAGATTTAGAGTATTGATACTTTTTCATTTTTTATTTTTTTTGTAGTTGGCATCCGCTTCATAATGACGATTCCGTAAGAAATTATGAGCGTACACTTACGATGTTTTGGTCTCTGACGCTTCGGGGGCGGGTGTTTTGAACACTCTCCTTTGGTTTCAAAAAGTGCCATTATTGTCTAAGGCATATCGTCAATGATTCCGGGGCCACTATTAAATATTAGGTTTTCCTTCTTCCCTTCGGGACTCAAACCTATATTTTGCAGTTCTACAAAATGCTGGTTGCTCTAAAACCTTAAGATAATACCCCCTACCCCCTCTTCCCTCTATAATCACCAGCTTACAGAACAGTGGTTACCGATAAACTACCATAGTCAGCTAAATTACTGTACTTTAAATAGTTGAACTAGCCCATGTGATCAATTAATTGAGATTGGCTGAATTAGTCCAAGTGGACGAAATAGGCCTTGAAATTTGATCCCACATAAAGAAATCTATTTACCAACCAAGAATGAAGAAAACTGGTAGAAAATTATTTGAATATATTCAACTAACATTAGCTGATCTGACATTTTGAGGGTTATTGTAGTGTTTTGCTTTTATATTATTGAGGGTTTTAGGTATTTTGATTTGCAATTTTCTAGCATTTTTTTTCTTCAGTTTAGCCCCTAGATTCTCTGCAAGCTAAAAAAAATGCCCACACATCCTCCCTTCAAGCTATAAAATTCTCCCAGATCCCTCCCTCAAGCTACAAAATGCCCCCCGATCCTCCTTTAACGCATAAAACCTGGCTAACCACATATGGCATCAAAACGTGTTTTTTCGTGTCACTCTTCCGGTTGATGCCATTATGGCGTCATGTTTCGCACCATGCTATCAAATTTTTGGGGGGCCCTATCAGCCTTGTGATGAACTAGGCTCCCCCCCCCCTTCCCCTCCCTATTATACCCCCATCCTCCTCCTGATCACGCGATATGCATTGGTGTGCCGCCTTCCTTTGTCAGTGTGCGATTGAGTGACAGAAAGCGAGTACGTCTCCCTTCACTCTATTGACACCTCCCGACTAACTCACATACACACACACTTACGCATGCTCTCAAACAGAGTATTGATCGCCTGACCCGTGCACACATATACACACACGCATGCATGCACACTCAAGCATTAATTTGGACCAGAAAAGTTGTAATTTATTTATAATTGCTCAAATGGCATGGTTCTGGAGGCACTATCTGGAGATATTAGAGCTGGGCTCCCCTGGGAACTGCTATATGCAGATGACCTAGTACTTATTGCAGATAGTGTGTGGGGATGCCAAGGCCAAGTTCAGAATAAGGAGAGAGGGCATGTCAATTAACCCTCCAGCCCCGGCTATGTATTATATATATATTCCCCGAAACCCGGGGGTTTTGGCCGAAAAATGTCTACGCCTAGGCTACCGTATCTTTGTTATTCTGACTGCTTCCGCATTCCCGCGCATCCCCAAGCGTAGATGTGTTTCTTACCTGTAGAATGGCGTTAAGTAGAGCTCTCTAAGTCAACTGGTTCAGTTGTGATGATGATTTCATTGGAGATAACTTTATGGAAAAAACAGCCACTTTACACTACTTTTCGATACTTAACAACAACATACAGGCACACACGAACAAGCGACGCACTCCTTCTTGTGGCCGGAGATGCGGGGCGTCGGTCCAGCCGGCTGTTGTTTACATGCGTCGGACCGACGCCTCGCACACCAAGCTCACAGGCTTTCAACCACTGGGCGTTCAAGAGCCCTTCCGGGCCTGATGGGTTAAAGGACTAAGAGTTATAATAAATATAACCAAGGTTCTGCGCAGTAGATTGGGGCTTGGAAAGGTAGAAAAAAAGTGGTGTACTGTATATTCATGTGCAGTATGCAGAAAAGGGGTGGGCACAAATTCAATTCAGTGTAGCATCTGCCACTTCTGGGTACCCCATGGGATGAAGCACTGTGCTAGAATTAAATTACCTCTACCGAGGAAGAATTCCAAAGTTGAGACATTTTTATGCAAAGTATGCAAAGGTGAGCTTATGATCAATTACCGGCTCGAGTGTGTAGACTTTGGCAATGAGGCACTGGAGATGGTGGAAAAGTTTTGCTACTTGAGAGATACCATCTCTACTGGAGGTGGGGCCGAGGCAACCAACATCACCAGAATTAGAAATGGCTGGGGAAAGTTCAGAGAACTGCTGCCACTAATTATCATAAGAAGACTCCCTATCCTCTTGAAGGGAAAAGTGTAAGATTTTTTTTTTTTTTTTTTTTTTTTTTTTAAAGAGACAATGAACGGAGGAAGGAAAAACACAGATAAAACAAAAAGGTCCATGTGCCTAAAGGCATCCTCCATTCATAAAATGTTTGTAACAACTGGATTTAAACATTTGTTGATTGTAAGTTTGTGGAAAGCAATTCGAGGGAAGTGAATTCCAAAGAGTAGTAGCTCTGGGGATAAATGAATTCTGATAAGCAGAAGTTCTGCATTGTGGAGGAGAAAGTGTAAATTCATGGGCGCTCTCAGCTGCCCTAGTTCTACGGGAAAGATGTGGAGAGGCGGCACAATTGAAGCAAGTTCCTCGGAACAATTGCTGTGAAAATATCTGTAGAATAATGCAAGGGATGCAACGTTTCTTCGTATGGCTAATGTAGGAAGGTCCTGTGTGATTGCAGGGTTATTGATTAATCTAATAGCTTTATTTTGAATTTTGTCCAACTGCCTCAATGCAACCACTCCACTTCCACCCCACAGAGGTGAACAGTAATCCATCTGAGAGCGCACATGACTTTTATATATTACGGCCAACTGCTCGTCAGTGAAGAATTCTCGAACTCTGTACAGGAGTCCCAGTTTTTTAGAGGCATTCTTAGCAATGCTTCTAACATAATGTGTCCAGCTCAAGTTAGTAGTTAATGTTACACCGAGAATGTCAATACTAGGGGAAGTGGGAATATTTACATCATTAAAAAATATGGGAGTCAGTGAGATTCTGTCGGTTAGAAAATTGAATGTACTTGGTTTTCTGTGCATTAAAGGAAACTAGATTCTCTTGTCCCCATTCATTAATTCTAGAAAGGTCCCGGTTCAGAGAAATTGCAGTGTTTATTTTGAATTTATAAGATCGGGTTGGGTGAAAGAATTGGTAAATGTGAAGGAACTGTGGAGTGTGAGTCATCTGCGTAGGAATGTATTGGATTATGAGTGGTAGATATGAGATCATTGATATGAATGAGGAACAGAGTTGGGGCCAAAACTGATCCCTGGGGAACACCAGCATTTATTGAGTGAAATTGAGAATAAAGGCCATCTACCATTATATTTTTCTGTTATGAAGATAAGAAGAAATTAGTGGAACTAATGATGCAAGGCCGTAGTGTGACATCTTCGACAATAAGGATTGATGCCAGACTCTATCAAATGCCTTTGATATATCCAGTGCTATTGTATGTGTTTCACCATGTTGGTCTGTAGCTTGGTTGATTTGATGCGTAAGAAGGCAAAGAATGTCTGCAGTTGATCGACATCGTCTAAAACCATATTGCCTATCACTGATTAATTTATTATTCTCCAGATGCTTAATTATGTGATTATTTAATATAATTTCAAAAACTTTGCCAAGAGTGGAAGTTATAGCTATTGGTCTGTAGTTTGATAAATTAAGGTAGTAATTGTGGGAGGAGACTTGAATGGGCATGTCGGGGTAGGTGCCGACGGATATGAGGGCGTGCATGGAGGACAGGGTTATGGCCGAAGGAACCTGGGAGGCGAATACATACTGGAGCACTGTGCTGCCATAGTGTAATACTATGTTTAGGAAGAGGATAAACCATCTGATAACATAATATAAATCAGGTGGCTCCAGTAGCCAGATAGACTACTTCCTTGTCAGTAAATCTGACAGGAAATGGGTTACACCAAGATCATATCAGGTGAAGAATGCATCACAAAGCTCCTAGTGTGTGACATGTGCTTAAGTAGAGTTCCTGTTAGAAAGAAAGTTCATTTGCCAAAAAGGAAAGTATGGTTGTTGGAAAAAGAGACAGAGACAGATTCCACACCAAAATGATGGAAATTGAAAGGAGAATGGGTGCTAGGCCAGATGATGTTAGCAAATGTAATTTTTTTTTTAAGGAGACAATGAATGGAGGAAGGAAAAACACAGATAAAACAAAAAGGTCCATCTGCCTAAAGGCATCCTCCATTCATAAAATGTTTGTAACAACTGGATTTAAACATTTGTAGATTGTAAGTTTGTGGAAAGCAATTCGAGGGAAGTGAATTCCAAAGAGTAGTAGCTCTGGGGATAAATGAATTCTGATAAGCAGAAGTTCTGCATTGTGGAGGAGAAAGTGTAAATTCATGGGCGCTCTCAGCTGCCCTAGTTCTACGGGGAAAGATGTGGAGAGGCGGCACAATTGAAGCAAGTTCCTCGGAACAATTGCTGTGAAAATATCTGTAAAATAATGTAAGGGATGCAACGTTTCTTCGTATGGATAATGTAGGAAGGTCCTGTGTGATTGCAGGGTTATTGATTAATCTAATAGCTTTATTTTGAATTTTGTCCAACTGCCTCAATGCAACCACTCCACTTCCACCCCATAGAGGTGAACAGTAACTTTATAGAATGCAGCCTCCTTGATACCACAGACAAGGTCTGTGACAAAACAAAGGGGCCACCCAGACAGAAATTCTCCTCGTGGTGGAAGCTGCAGTCAGAGAGAAGAAGAGATGTTTCAAAGTATGGAAGGAAGGTGGCAGCAAGGAAGATTACCTGTCTGCCAAATGTAATGCTAGAAGAGAGGTTTACAGGGCAAAGAAAACCATACAGGATAGCGTAATAGTACAAGTTTGCAGCATTAATAATACCAATGGGGTTTATAGATTAGCTAAGAATGTGAGGGACTGTAGTCAGCACATTGTGTGTGTAAGATGCATAAATAATGACAGTGGCATGACCGTTTACACAGAAAACTAAATCAGAGAGGCGTGGAAGGAGCATTATGAAAGACTGCTTAATGTGGAGTTTGAATGGAACAGAGAACAGCTCAGCACTGCAGTCCCAGTACAAGGCCCTACGCCTTTGATAGGGTACGATGCTGTTAAACGTGCTATAAATAAAATTAAGTCCGGGAAAACGTTGACGTTTGAACCACGTTGACGAACCACGACTGACTAAGGACATGCCTTCGGACATTCTGAGAATGGCTACATGGAATGTTAGTGGCATGAATGATGGCACAAAAGAGAGAGAGGTTCTGGAAGTGTTAGTGAATGCCAGGCTGGATGTATGTGGAATGACAGAGACCAAATGGAAAGGTTCAGATGTGAGAGAGTGGGAGTGTGGAATGGGTGTGTGTGCTGGAGTGAGTGAAGGAACAGCGAGAGAAGGTGCATGTTTGTTTGTAAGTAGCAAATGGAAGGAATGTGTAAGAGAGTATGGGTCTGTGGGTTCAAGGATTGTGTGGGTGAGAATGAAAGTAGGAATACAAACGTGGGTGATTGTATGCGTGTATGCCCCGACAGAGGATATACTTGAAAGAAAGAAAGAGGAGTTCTGGATGAATGTGGAGGCGTGCCTGGAGAAGTTTGACAAGAACGAAAGAATATTTCTGATTGGGGATATGAATGGTAAGGTGGGTGATAGGAAAGTTGAGGGAGTGGTGGGAGGGTGGGGGGTACCATCAGAGGTGAATGGGAATGGTAGTGCACTTGTGGACGTATGTGTGGGGAGGAGGCTGTGGATAGCCAACACCTTCTTCCGACACAGAATGATCCACAGGTACACGTGGAAACGGATGTTGACGATGAAGGATAAGACAGTGGTGGAACGAAAGTCATTGATTGATTATGTATGTGTGGATGAACGAATGAAGAAATCTGTGATGGATGCTAGGGTGTATAGGGGTATTGGAGGGGGTCTGTCTGATCATTATGTAGTGGTAGCTAAGGTTAGGATACAAAAGAAGTGGGTGAGGAGAGCGGGAGGGAGGCGAGAGGAGGGTGGAATGGTGAGGAGGGTGGAGAGGTTGCAGGAGGAGGAAGTCAGGGAGGAGTACAGGAGAGCAGTGGAAAGACGACTAGGTGGGTTCGACCTGGAAGTTATGGAGGAAGTGGAAGAGATGAGCAAGGTGTTTAAGGATGAGATCTGTGCAGCATGTGAGGTGTGTGGAGTGAGGAGAAGAGGGAGGGGAGTGAAAGGTACAGCATGGTGGACAGAAGAGGTAAGAATAGCTGTGGAAGAAAAGAAGAAAGCATATAGAGAGTGGTTGGGTAGTAGAGGGAATGAAGATTCCGAGAGACAGAAACGAGCGAGGTACGTGGAGAGTAAGAGGGTGGTGAAGAGAGTAGTGAAGGAAAGTAAGAGAAGAGTAGATGAGGAATTTGGAAGGAATCTGAGTGTAAAATGGAGGGAGAGTAAGAAACTGTTCTGGAAAGAAATCAAGAAAGTTAGGGAAGGTAGCAAGGGAAACAGTAAGGGTGTGAAAGATAAGAATGGGAGAATGCTAGCCGAGAAGCAAGAGAGAGTCGAAAGATGGAGGGAGTACTTCAGTGAGTTGCTAAATGAAAGGAATGAAGAGCCAGCAAACATAGCTGGATATGGTATGGGAGGGAGAAGAAGAGAAGTAGTGGAGGAGGAGGTGGGGATCAGGAGGTCAGAAGTGTCGGAAGCCATGAAAAGAGTGAAATTGGGGAAAGCACCAGGAACAGATGGAGTGTGTGGGGAAATGTTGAGGTATGGTGGTGAGATAGTGATAGAATGGGTATGGAAAATGTGCAAACTAGCATGGGAGAAGGGGACTGCACCCGATGACTGGAAGACTGGCATAATAGTCCCCCTATATAAGGGCAAAGGGGAAAGAGGAGTGTGTGGTAACCACCGAGGAATATGTCTTCTAAGCGTAGTAGGGAAGGTATACAGTAGGGTAGTGATTGAGAGAGTGAGAGTGAGAACGGAGAAATGGGTAGGCGACGAGCAGGGAGGTTTTAGGAAGGGAAGAGGATGTGTAGATCAGATTTTTACCCTGAATTGTGTTGTGGAGAAGTATCTGGAGAAGAAACAAAAGGTGTATGTTGCCTTTATGGACTTGGAGAAGGCCTATGACAGAGTGGATAGAGAAGGTTTGTGGAAAGTACTTAGAATATACGGAGTAGAGGGCAAGTTGCTGAAAGCAGTGAAGAGCATGTATGAGGGTGCAAAGGCGGCAGTACGTGTGGAGAGTGAGCAGAGCGAGTTCTTTGACCTGAATGTTGGTTTGAAACAGGGGTGTGTGATGTCCCCGTGGTTGTTTACTGTATATATGGATGGAGTTATGAAAGAAATACTATCAAGAGCAGTGGATGTTGGTGTATCGCTGAAAAGGGAGGGAATTGAGTGGAAGCTACCTATACTGCTGTTTGCGGATGATACAGTTCTGATGAGTGATAATGAATGGGAGTTGCAGGGTCTGGTAAATGAGTTTGGAACAGTGTGCGAAAAACGGAATTTGAAGGTAAATACGGGGAAGAGCAAGGTTATGGTCTTCGAAAGGGGTGAAGTCACAGAGTGTGAGGTGAAGCTGAACGGTCAGGCTATGGAGATCGTCAACTCTTTTAAGTATCTGGGCAGTGTGTTGAGTAAAGATGGGACTATAGATGAAGAGGTGCGGGAGAGGGTACAACAGGGGAAGAGGGTTGTAGGAACGCTAAAAGCAGTAACAAGAAATAGGGTGGTCAGTATGGAAGTGAAGAAGTCCTTGCATGACAGTGTGGTAATCCCGACACTGACTTACGGAAGCGAAGCATGGACGTTGGTTGAGAGACTCAGACCAAGAGTGAGAGCAGTGGAAATGAATTACTTACGGAGTGCGTGCGGAGTTACATGGAGGGATAGACAGACTAATGAGGAAGTAAGAAGGAGGTGTGGTGTGGAGGTAGATGTGCTGGAAAGTGTGAAAAGGAACAACTTGAGATGGTTCGGCCATATGGAACGTATGGAAAGCGAGAGAATGACTAAGAGGGTGTACGAGAGCGAGGTGGAGGGACAGAGGGGGAGAGGTAGACCGAATATGAGGTGGAAGGATGGAGTGAGGAACTACATGAACGAAGGCGGTGCTGGTTGGGGGGAGGGGCGTCGACTGACTGGGGGCGGTTCGTTCGTGGCCACCCCTTCGGGGATCACGGCGTCAGGCAATAGATAGATAGATAGATAGAAGTCCGGGAAAGCCGCTGGGAGCTCCGGCATTGTCGCCGAGATGATAAATGCAGCTGGCGATATTGGTCACAGAGCCGAGTAATGCTATCATAAAGGAGGAAAAAATTCCCAATGCATGGCAGAAAAGTGTTATACAGTAGTAAATATATACAAAGGCAAGTGTGACTCCTTAGCCTGGGGAAATTACAAGGGTTTGAAAATGCTCGATCAAGTCATTGAAAGTCAGAAAAAGGGTCTTTGAATGCATGATCAGGGAAAGTGTTGCCATCAGCGACATGCAGTTTGGATTTATGCCAGGACGTGGCAACTGATGCTATCTTCATTCTTAGGCAAATGCAAGAGAGGTACTTAGAGAAAAACAAGGAGTTATACCTAGTTTTTGTAGATCTGGAGAAGGCCTTTGACCGCCTTGACTGTGTGCCCAGGGAAGTAATGCAGTGCTATGAGAAAACTCGAAATAGAAGAGCGACTGGTGCGTGTGATAATGAGCATGGATTAGGGGTCACATGCAGAAAAGTGAGTGGGGGGCTGGGGGCCTGAGCGAAGAGTTCCCAGTGAAGGTTGGAGTTCACCAAGGTTCAGTGCTGAGCCCATTACTGTTTGTTTTGGTCCTGGAGGCTCTGTCAAGGGACTTTAGGACAGGACTCCCATGGGAGCTGTTATATGCAGATGATCTAGTTCTTATCGCAGATAGTGCGCAGGAAGCAGAGGCAAAGTTCAAAAGATGGAGGGAGGGTATGGCAAATAAGAGTTAACATAGATAAAACAAAGGTCATGATTAGTGGAGTAGGGCGTGGAACTATGGAAAGAAGCGGCGACTATCCATGCGCAGTATGTGGGAAAGGGGGTGATAAGTAATTCAATTCAATGTTGCGTCTGTAGTGACTAGGTACACAAGAGATGTAGTGGAGCTAGAGGACCTTTGACAAGAATCATAGACTTTGAATGTGCAGGGGAGATCTTGTATTAAATGACCCGCCTGTCAGTGTTGATTTTGACAGTGTAACGCTGGAGTCTGTTGTGACGCCGCCCGGCGTTGGCAGAATGGTTGCGTGGGACATTGCAGCTCACTAGCGCTCGCCAGGATGGGGGGATAGGCTACAGTTGTCCTAGAATGATCTGCTTTATTTCATTAGTGTTGTGTTGCCACAGACAGTCTAGAAATGATCTTTGTTTTGGTCTGTGACCGCGCCTTATATTTTATATTCGCTATAATATAAATGTTGCTTGTGTGGGAGGCGAGCGAGAGAGGGTGAGGGGGTACACCCGGCAGCGAGGTGAGCTATGACGCGGCTCGCTTGGGCGCTGACGGCGTTGGCGGCCGGGTGGTCAACTAGTCCCTTCCCGTCGCTGCCTCATGTTCTTTACCAGCTCAGAGCTTGCCTGACACGCGTATCGCCTACATCCTTTGCAATTCTGTCCCCCATACTCGCCACTTTGCATACTATTTCTCTCTCTCAACTTCTCCTTTCTCATTCTCTAATCTTTATTAAACTCAACATCCCTTCTGGTTTCAGCATAGACGTTCACCGTCGACCAGTCGTATTGTACGCGAAGCTCTCAGATATTTCCATGTATTAGGTTAAGGAGGTATTATGCTTTATTGAGGTTAGAGAGACGGACTTTCCGTATGTGTCCTCTCTCGGGAAGGTTGTAGACCGGTATAGGTCTCCCTGGCAAGGTGTTGAGTGATTCTGCTTGGTTATCTAAAGCTAGACTAGGGGTAAGGTTACTGTATCGTTGTCTCCGATGTGTGCAGTGTTAGCTAAGCCCTGCACGACATCGACAGGTACTGTGGGAGCCTAAGTTGTCTTCGGGTGGGTTTACTTTGCGAGCACAGCGCTGTGTGGTGTGAGAGGGCCATAGCCTATCCCTCACAACATAGTGCTGCCTCTTTGTGTTGACTTCTGAGGGATCGCCAGGATAGAACTAGGTACTAGAGACCTAGATTTATCAAGAGAGCATCCCCGTCATATAACGTAATCTTCATTATACCACCTTCGGACAACGTTAGGCCACGAGCCGCATGCTCACCCATTGTTGCCCTGCCTTGATACCCCAGCTAGACTTTATTAACTGAGCAGACACTGGTTAGAGATAAGCCCCCATTATTATATGTATGCAACATTATTATTCACTGCACTTTTGAGCCGAGGTTGGTGTTGAGTTGCACAACCCTAGTAGGCTGTTGCGTGGTGTCACGAAGCATTTCTTTAGTTGTCGAGCATTACTACCTTTGCGCAGTCTTTATTATTCGCCTGCCTATTATTACTATATGTCCTAGCATTTATTGTGACCCGTATTCTGCATTATAATTGTTCAAGATTCTTTACGAACATCTTCCCAGCATCAGACTTATTTCAGAAGTTTCCAGTTGATGTTGCAGGACTAGCATTGCACTTTCTTTAATACAGGAGTGCCAGTTATTTGAGTATCTACCGTAACGTTAATTAATCACGTTAACTATCTTTTCTTTGTGTAACATAATCGAGTAATCTTTTACTGTTTGAGAATAGGCTGTTTCATTGAGCGTCAGCCTAGTGTGTGTGCACCAGTTAACGAGTCATAGGATACCTCGTTGTCCAGGCACGACTCAGGGCGGTAATGGTGTTTTGTTTTCCAGTGTTTAAGGCAGGGGTTGGATCTAGTGTTACCGTTGTTGCGTTTTGCCATTATCTAGTCCAATGTTGAAGAGCCCTGTGTCTTTGAGAACCTGGATCGTAACACTGTGAATAAGTTCTGCTACCTGGGCGATACGGTTTCCACCGAAGGAGGCGCTGAATCTGGCTCCATTGCTAGAGTCAGAAGTGACTGGGGAAACTTTAAAGAGCTGTTGCCACTCCTGACCATGAGAGGGCTCCCACCCCACCTTAAAAGGAAGGTGTATACCTCGTGTGTCAGGAGCGCGATGACCTATGCCTCGGAGACGTGGCCGGTTAAAGCAGAGGATATCAATAAAATGGAACGGAATGAGAAGAGAATGGTGAGATGTATGTGTGGGGTTAATCTCAGGGACGGGGTATCGAGCGAGGAATTGAGAAGGCGTCTGGGCATTAGGAGTTACTCAGTTACTCAGTTACTTGTTCGTCAAGGGGAATCCACGCAATGCGAGCTAAGCTCATTATTATCGCGCCTCCTTAACTGGGAATGTATTGCGTGAAATGCATGTTAAGTGTTTTATGTACTGTTGGAATGGCTGTGGATGTGTGTGTAGTCTGTATTTAGCCAATTGGCGACAACGGAAACGAAGGCTTAGGGTGGATCTGTATGGTACCATTCTCACTATAGACGGTACCGTCTCGCCCGAAGGCTTAGGTAGCCATCAGCTTAGGTGAACCATATGATACCCATCTCGCCTGTCTTTTTTTGCCAACCCCAGATGGGACGTCACAACGTCCACTTATTCCAGGTACCTATTTACAGCTAGGTGAACTGAGGCTAACACATGAAAGGAGACAAGCCCAATTTGTCTCCGCCCGGCCGGGGGATTGAACCCCCGACCCCTCGTGTGTGAGACGAGAGCTCTACCTACTAGGCTACGGGCTGTGTGTACCAAATATCAGTGTGGAATGTTAACTCTATTTTCATTACATTGAACGTATTTATCAATACCAAATATCAGTGTGAAATTTTTTCATAGAAATTTAAATTTGTTTGTGTTTTGTTGGTACCCAAGGTTAAGGCCTTTGATATTGATATTGATATTGATTTGGTATTGATAAATACGCTCAATGTAATATTTTTTTTTCATTACATTGAGCGTATTTATCAATACTCCGCCGACCTCCGAGCTGTCAACACCTCGCAGCTGCTCCCCGATAATGAGTTACCTTGTGTGAAGTTGATAGGAGTGTCTAAGTGTTGTCCCGGAAATTTATATGTGCATTTCAATAAGTAATTAGGTGTTTTATGAGCAATTCAGATTTAATTGGATATTCCAAGTAATTGAAAATATGGATTAAGTAAAACAGTTCCTGGAGTGAGATGGGATAGTGGGGCGATTGTTGTTTTTAGGCTGGCAGACGACCACCTCGCGATGGCGGGAAGGCGTGAAAGCCTAGCTGGGGATGAGGAGGATTATGAATTTGAAGGCTTTATCACCGAGGACAAGGATGATCAGTTGGCAAGTATGAAAAAACAATTAATGGGTCTTGTGAGATGGAGGGGAGTGATGGAAAATTGGAGGAAGGAGTTAGGGGCTAAAGTAGAAGTTTTGTCCGATATGTGTGGCGTTACTAGCGGGGTGGATAGGCCTAGGCCAGTAAGTGACAGCCTAGAGGCAGTGATGGCCAGAGTAGACGAGTTAGCGTCGGAAAATGTGGCACTCAAGGCTCAGCTTAAGGAATATGAGGGCCACCTGAGTGAGGAAGTAAAAGGAATTAGTGAGGTAAAAAATGAGTGGACAAGGGTAGAGAGTGCCACGATGGTAGCCCTTGAAGAAATTGTGAAGGAGCAGAAGGAAGAGAGAGAAAAGGAAAAGAAAGAGTTTGAAAAAATGTAGTGCAAGTTTTAAAGAAGAAAGAGAAGGTAGTGAGAGAGACAATAGATAGAGGTAAGTGTGTAGTAATCTTTGGAGATGTGGAAGAGCACCTGGCAGATATGAAGGTAAGAAAGGAAAGGGATGTTGTGAGTCAAGGGGATACTGGATTACTTAGACGAGGGTTATGGATGGGTAAAAGAACTGGAGGAGGTGAGAAGGTTAGGAATATATAAGAAGGGCGAGATGAGACCACTAAGAGTGGAACTAAAGTTTAGATCAACAGCAGAAGCAGTAGCCAATGTGAGCTGGAAATTAAATTCGACAGAGCTGAATCATATAAGGGTAAAAAAGGACCTAAGTGTAGAAGAACGAGAACAGTTAAGGGAACTCCAAGCTAAGGCTGATGAAGAGAATGGAAAGTTGTCTGAAGAGCAAAAGAAGAAATTTTTTTGGAGAATAAGGGAAGGGCAAGTAAGGAAGTGGTACATCAGGAGCCACCAAGAACCGAAAGTAAGAGGAGTGATAGGGAAAGAGACAGAGAGACAAGTACGAAGTCAAAGCAAGGAGACGGAGCGAGAGATAATGCAGGGAGCAGGGGACCGGAGAGAGAGCCAGGATGTGGTGGAGAGGGTGGAACAGAGGGAGAGAGAGGGGGGAGGAGAATAGAATTAGTGGGGGAGGTGGAACTGGGTCAGGGAAGGGATGGAGGAGGAGGAGGTGAACCTGGTAGGAGGCAGAGAGGGAAGAGAAACAAGGAGGTGGATTCAAATATACTGTGCTACTACACTAATATAGATGGAATAAACAGTAAAAAGGTAGAGTTAGATAATATATTAAAAGATCAACCACAGATAGTCTGTTTGACAGAGACAAAGCTGAACCAGGACTTTGACAGCAACATAGTGTTTAGTGAAGGATATAATATATGGAGAAATGATAGAAAGGGTAAAAGGGGAGGTGGAGTGGCAGTATTAGTTAAGAACCCTATGACAGCAAAGCACGTGGAGTTAAATAATGACAAGGCAGAAATAATGGCAGTTGAACTCAATGATATAGAAGGAAAAAAGCTAGACATAGCAGTAGCTTACATGCCACCAAATACCAGAGCATGGAGGGAGTTGGAGTTTGAGGAGATGGTAGAGGATATGATTCAGTCGTTGAGAAGATTGCTTTTAAGGAAGAATCGATTGATCTTGGTAGGAGATTTCAACTGTAGTGAGGTTGATTGGGAATCGGGAGATGCAGGGCCAAATCAGAGATCTTGGGGAAGTCGGCTAGTGGAGTTGGTTACGGAAAATGTACTTACAGAACATGTGAAGGAAAATACAAGAATGAGGGGTAATAACGAACCTTCTAAACTCGATCTGATTTTTACAAAAGATCCTCACGAAATTAGTGATATAAACTATCTATGTCCTGTAGGTAAAAGTGATCACCTATTACTAAAATGGAAGTTGACCTCGAGTAATGCCAATAGATTAGACAATAGCTACATAAATGACAGATTAAATTATAGTAAAGCTGATTATGTATCCTTGAAAAGATATTTAGAGGGAGTAGATTGGGATCTTATTTTGAAGGAACGGGACGTACAAGGTAAATATAGTAGATTCCTCGAAATTTATAGAGTAGGAACCAATATGTTTGTCCCAAGATATAAAACTGGAAATTTTACTAAGCAGAAAGATTGGTTTAATTTGAAATGCAAAAGAGCTTTGGGTAGGCGTGATGCAGCTTGGGCTAGATTAAGAAGAAGGAACACTGAGAGTAATCGGAATAAATATAAACAGGAGAGGAATAGATATGTTAACATAATTAGGCAAGTTAAAATGAACTATGAGAAGAACATAGTAAATAAATGTGAAAGTGACCCTAGATTATTTTATAAATATATAAACAGTAAGTTGAAGGTAAAGAAACAATTACTAAATTAAGAGTTGATGCTAGGACATATGAAAATGTATCGGACATGTGTGAGGTAATGAATAACAAATTGGGGTCAGTTTTTACTAGAGAGGAAGGTTTTGACGAACCACAGGCGGGAGTACTGGAGAGTGGTCTTAGTAAGATTGAAATAACTAGAGATGAGCTGTTATCTGCGATGAGAGGACTTGAAGTAAGGAAAGCTATGGGACCGGATGAAGTGTCTGCCTGGGTTTTAAAGGAGTGTGCAGAGCAATTAGTGGAGCCAGTGAGGGACATAATTCAAGCTTCCTTAGATAAAGGACAGGTTCCTGTTGAATGGAAAAGAGCTAATATCATTCCGATATACAAGAATGGAAACCCTGAGGACCCTCTAAACTATATAGTCCATGAGCCAGGCCAGATATCGGTACCACCTGGGGTGACTAAACACGAATGGTACTAAAATGTTTATAGAGTGACTGTAAGTACATTAAGATATGATAGCCTTCTCGCACTGGTAGCTTAGTCTAATTTTTTTGATGCAATAGGGGCGCTACCCAAAAATAAAGATTTTTAGCGTGACGCTCGGCGTTTTCCTCATTTTCTTTAAAATCCATCACACAATCATCGCGAAACTTTGAACACCTATGTAGAATTATATTCTCTACCAGAGTTGTTCCTAGGTATTTTTCAAATTTCCTCATATTTCGGAATATACTCTATATTTTGGGTATTTTCCTCTAAATCTAGAATAAATCCTTAAATATGGGGAACATTGAAAAATATATTCTAACAGCTCTTGTAGCTTATTTGATTCTCTACAAGAATTATTCCGATGTGTATTTCAAGTTTCTCCATATTTAGGGGTTTATTTCATATTTGGGGATTTTTTGTTATATTTTGGGGATAATTTATTATTGGAAGGAGCAAACATATGTAGAGTGGTTTCCATGTAATGTGTTTGTTTGTTCATGGTTTAATGGTGATATTTTTTGCAGGTGTGTGTCGACTGTTTGACGGCAGGATGGAACCATCTGCGAGGAAGAGAGCACGGATCGACTGTATCATCCACTGCTCTGATGATGACAGCGATGCTCTGGTGTCACCACAGGATTTGGACTCCTGGAACACATTGCTCAGGGCTGCAGAAATCAGGCAGCATGATCCAGTCCTGGAAGCAGCCAAGGGCCTTGAAGAAGGAGGAATACCACACATACATTATCACCGTAAATGTCGTAGTCTCTTTACAATGAAGAAGTCACTGGATTCTATCCTTGCCAAGGGTGTCAAGATAGAATCAGCAAGCGTCGACCCCAGGAGGAGGGCATCAAGGGATGCCCCTAGTACTAGCAGGGTGTATGCCAAAGTATGTATCTTCTGCGAGAAGTCAAGCAAGTACATAAAAACAACAAAGACAAGGGAGCCACTCATACAGTGTGTTGAGCTACGAGCAGATGAGAAGATTCGCAGAGCAGCAATAAGGAAACTCAACCAGAGAATCCTTGGTTTAGTTAGCAGAGACCTTGTTGCTGCAGAGGGTCACTACCACAAGTCGTGCTACAAACTCTTCACAAAAGATGATTTCCCAGCGGCCGCCAGGTCGGGTGCAGGTGAAAATCAGGAAGAAAGCGAGGGAGCACGCTACGAAGAGGTTGAGACAGAAGCCCTCGAGGAACTCTGCTTGTATATAAGGACCAAATTATTCCCCAACCCAGAGGTACTGCCTATGACAAACCTCACATCTAGGCTTGAGAGATCCATGATGTCCCGTGGTATTATCCAACTGAAACCAGCGACAAAGAAACATGTTCGCCGAAATATTGAAACCGAGTTTGGAGAATCACTACGCTTTGTCCCAGATGAGAAAGGAAAGCTTCTAATCTATCCACGCAGCCTCTCAATGGACGACCTTGCCCGGGCAAGCACACAAAATGGCAAAAGACCTGCAAGAAGCAAGAGCAGCTAACTCTGAAGATGTCTTAACCAAAGCAGGAATGCAGCTGAGGAATGAGATCAATAAACAAGATGTGAGTCAGCCATGGCCTCCCGATACAGATCAGAATGTCATTCCTGCAGCAGTCACTCAATTCCTGCACACCCTGCTGACAGGAGAGTGTGAGTGTGAAACTCCCTCTGAAAGAGCTCAACGTCTTGCCACTTCCTTTGGCAGTGACTTGGTCTTTGCTGTTACCAGTGGCAAGACAAAACCACCCAAGCACGTACTGCTGACCAATGCTGTAAAGTCTTTGACAGGAAACACAGAACTGATCCGAACTCTGAATCGTCTTGGTCACTGTGTGTCTTACTCAATGTTTGAGGAGATCGATACAGCCCTTTGTATCCAGAAGCTGGAATGCTCAAAGGATGACATTCCACTGCCAGCAAACATCTACCCTGGTGTGTTCACAACCCTGGCCTGGGATAACATTGACCGACTTGAAGAGACCCTAAGTGGAGCAGGTACTTCTCATAGAGTCAATGGCATTGCTGTCCAGTCCAAGGTTGCAGGCTCTGTGCCAGAGAAAGTCCTGCCAGAGATTACCAAGTCCAAGATAAGAAGCATCACTCAGACATCATCAATGCTGCCAATATACAATGTTGGGCGGCGGGCAGGGCCACCTAGGATTGAGACTGCGTATGTCGACACTACCAAGGAAGTCCAGGATTCAAAGACAAAGAACCATATCTGGCTTCTTACTCGAATGTCAGACCATGAGGACCAGTCCATCAGCAGTTGGACTGGGTTCAACATCAAAATGCGCAGAGACATTGCAGTGGTTCAGGACACTGTAAGCTACCTGCCCACTATCAATGCTCCCGCAACAGAAATGTCCACCGTTAATGAAATCTTGGAACAAACGCATGCTATCATGCAGTCCTTACAGCTTAACAAGATTGTGTGCGTGTTTGATCAAGCACTCTATGCCAAAGCTGCCGAAGTTATCTGGAAACAAGAGAAGTTCAAGAACATTATCATCAGGATGGGCGTCTTCCACACAATCTGTAATCTCATCTCCACCATAGGAAAGAGGTTTCAAGATGCAGGTCTTAGAGATCTGTGTGTGGAATCAGGTATCATCGCAGAAGGATCAGTGTCAGGAGTGATGAACGGCAAGAGGTACAACAGAGCAGTGAGACTACACAAGCTCGTGTATGAAGCACTGATGAGGCTTGCATGGAAAGGCTTCCTTTCATGGCTAGAAGAAAACCATTCAAGGGACATACACCATCTAGATGAAACACTGAAGGACATCAACAGCTTTCACAGCAATGTGTCTCAGGGACTCTTTCAAGAGCTGATGGAGAGTGAATCATGCACACATATCATGAAGCTTTTCCAAGTTTATCTTGAGACCCTCAGAGATGAACACAACCTCTCAGCATTCTGGATGTCATACCTGGACATGGTTGAGATCATGCTGGACTTAATTCGAGCCTCCAGAGAAGGCAACTGGATGCTCCACCTAGGAGCAATCCGACAGATGATACCGTGGTGTTTTGCCTATGACAAAGTGAACTATGCCCGGTTCCTAACCTACTACTATGCCTTGATGTCTCGACTGCCCATTGAACACCCAGAGGTCCATGAACACTTCATGCAAGGTGGCTTTTCGGTCCAGATCGGTAGCAAGAATCCCTTTGGACGGATCCCTGTGGACCAGACAATCGAAGAGACGATCAACAAAGACACCCAGACACCAGGGGGCACAAAAGGCTTCAGCCTGAAAGGCGGAGCTGTCGCCAGGTACTACCTGACATCGGAGTATCGCAGCAGGTACTTAAGGCAGCTCAGGACTATGGTAGTAGGCCAAAAGTATACTGACTTCAGCCACCCAGACCTACAGATGCCCAGGATTAGAAGAGATGAGGCCGATGTCCAATCTTTAGTTCAACTGATGGAGACCAGCTGGTTGAACCCCTTCAACGCAGAGCAAGAAGATCTTGTCAGTTTGTCAACTGCGACTATGGCACCACCAGAAGTTGTCAAAGACCTTCTAGGGGCCTACAGAATAGGAGAGGATGCATATCAAGCCTTCAAGAAAGAGCGCCTGGAGATCGATACGCCAACTATACAGTTTCATGACACGATGACGAAGACGAAACTGAGAACGTTCACTAACATCAGAATGAAGCCACGCTCACAAGACCATGCCAAGGAGGTTATCTTAAAGGCTGACAGGAACCTATTTGGCCAGATGATCCTTGTTGCCGAGAACAGAAAGCTCAAAATGAGTGATGTCTTGGCTCATCCCCTGGGGCCTTTGCCTTGGGCACTTGCCAGCGGTGATGGGTCTCTCCGCAAGACCAACAAGGCTGCCCTCGCAAAGGAGTTAGAGAGGAATGTTTCTCCTGCAGAAGTGATACCCGAGCCCTCTGCTACCATAATTGATGGGATGAGCCTGGTCCACAAACTGAAGGGAAACGACAAAACTTTTTCACAGCTTGCAGGTACAGCACTGAGTCACGCTGTTCATGAAGGTGCTAAGAGCAGGCGCATTGATGTTGTGTTTGATATCTACAAGGAGACATCCATCAAGGATGCAGAACGAGCCAAAAGAAGTGCAGGCACAGGAATTCATTTCAAGAACATTCAACCTGGGCACAACATCCAGCAGTGGAGAAAGTTACTCGGTAGTTCCTCCAACAAGGCAAGTCTTATCAAGTTCTTGGTAGAAGAATGGAAGGCACCACAGCACAGGGAGAAGCTCAAGGACAAGGAGCTGTATGTCACATGTGAGCAGCGCTGCTTCAAGATCACCAAAGAGCAGTGGGAAGAGGCTCCTGAGCTTAAGTCAACTCAAGAAGAAGCAGACACACGCCTTCTTCTCCATGCACTTCATGCAGCAGAATCTGGGAACAAGTCTGTCATCATCACTGCAGAAGATACAGACGTCATGGTGTTGTGTCTTGGCATGTGCCACAAGATCCCATCCCATCTGTTCCAGAAGTGCGGGACGAAGAACCGGACAAGATTCCTGGATATCACCACACTGAGCCGCACACTGGGAGGCAGCGTGTGTGATTCATTGATTGGTATGCATGCCTTTACAGGCTGTGATACCGTCAGTGCATTCGCTGGCCGAGGGAAGATGACGACACTCAAGCAGGTGAAGATGGACAAGACATACCAGCATGCTTTTCACGAACTTGGACGCTCATGGGAAGTGTCTCCTGAACTCTTTGAGAAGCTACAGGAAATCACCTGCCACATGTACCTACCATCTACCCACACAACTAAGGTAAACAAGCTTCGGTATGAGCTGTGGTTTTGTGCAAGACGTGGAGAGGTAGAGTCAAGTCAACTCCCTCCTTGTGAGGACTGCCTCTTCATGCATGCACTGCGTGCAAACTACCAGGCTGCGATCTGGAGGAGAAGTCTTCAGAGCCAGCCATTTGTTGCGAACCCAACAGACTGCGGTTGGATGACAGATGAGGACGGTAAGCTTGCCGTCAACTGGATGCGAGGCTCACCAGCACCAGATGCTGTTATGCAGCTACTGTCTTGCAAGTGTGTGCGGTCATGCGAACTCCCTAAGTGTACTTGCCTCAGCAATGGTCTAAAATGCACGGACATGTGCAGGTTACAGACATGTCAGAACAAGGCTATTGAAGAAGAGCCGGTGGCACAACAGTCAAATTCCGAGTCTGACGTAGATGATATTTAGGAGTAGTAATTTGCCATAATAGTATGTACAAGCCCATGGCATGCTTAGTGTGTATTTACAGGACTTGTATTAAATGTGACAATTACTATATGCATTTTGTTGACATTTAGGCATTCCTGTCCCCAAATTTGACATTTTAAAAAAATTCGGAATTTTCGGTAGGGTATGTCTATTCAAGAAGTGATAACGACCATTAAGCTACCAATGTGCAAGGGCTATCATATCAAAACATAAACTAGAGACATGTAGCAAGCTAAAAACACCTAAGAGAATTAGTCACCCCGGGTGGTACCGATATCCCAAAATTCGGGTCTTGGCTCATGGACTAATAGACCAGTTTCACTTACTAGTATTGTATGCAAGATTTGTGAAAAGCTAATTAGGAAGAGATGGATGAAAATGTTGGAGAGAAAGAAAATAATAACCCCAAAGCAATTTGGATTCAGAGAAGGGACATCTTGTGTTACCAGTTTGCTATGTTATTACAGTAGGGTGATAGATGTACTCCAAGAAAGAGGCGGATGGGTGGACTGCGTCTACTTAGACCTTTCCAAAGCATTCGATAAGGTACCACATAAGAGATTGTTATCTAAGCTTGAGACGCTAGGATGTGTCAGGGGGAGTTTGCTGAAATGGATGGAGAGCTATTTAACAGATAGGGAAATGAGGACCAACATTAGAGGAACTTACTCATCGTGGCGGAAAGTTGAGAGTGGTGTGCCGCAGGGATCTGTGTTTGGCACCTCTCATGTTCCTTATGTACGTGTATGACCTGCCGATAGGCATAAACTCTTACATGTCAATGTTTGCAGATGACGTAAAAATTATGAGACAAGTAACAAATAAAAGTAGTTGTGAGGAGCTGCAAGGGGATTTAGATAAAATATACGAATGGAGCACCAAGTGGAAAATGAAATTTAATATAAGTAAATGTCATGTGTTAAATATGGGAAGAAGTGTGAATAGACCAAATTGGGAGTACAGGATGGGAGATAATAAAATTAGCAAGGCCGAAAAAGAAAAAGATTTAGGGTTGATTATACAAGATAATTTGTCGCCAGAGAAACATATTAACAAGCTCTTTAGCGGAATGTATGCAATGGCCGGGAATATGAAAGTTGCTCTGAACTATTTGGATGAGACCATGGTAGCGAAAATTATGAAGAGTATGATTAGACCAAGATTGGAGTATGCAGCAGTGGTGTGGTCCCCGCATCTAAAGAAGCATATTCACAAGTTAGAAAGAATCCAGAGAGCAGTCACTAGATTGGTTCCAAGTCTCAGAGAACTGCCATATGAAGGGAGGCTAGACAAATTAAATCTACCGAGTCTAAAAGAGAGGAGAGAGAGGGGAGACATGATAATGATGTACAAATGTACCCGGGGGCTGGAGAGGCTGGATAGGGAGGATATATTAATTATGGATACAGGAATAACTAGAGGCCACAGCTACAAAGTAAAAAGACCTACCTGCAAGAACGATATCAGGAAGTTTAGCTTCCCCTATAGATGTATTGACAAATGGAATGGGCTGGAGGAGGAGGTGGTAGGGGCAAGGAACATCCATATTTTCAAGAAAAAATTGGATAAAAAGTAGACTGAGAGACGGGACAACACGAGCTTAGCTCAACTCCTGTAAACTACAATTAGGTAAATACAATTAGGTAGGTAAATACCAAATCAATATCAATATCAATATCAATATCATTTTTTTTTACTAAGGAACTCTTTTTTTTCATTACATTGAACGTATTTATCAATACCAAATATCAGTGTGGAATGTTAACCCAAGGTTAAGGCCTTTGATATTGATATTGATTTGGTATGGATAAATACGCTCAATGTAATGTGAAGTGATGCGCACGAGCCGACTTGGTTGGTTTGGACACGTGGAGGGAATGGATGATCATAACTGGGTGAAGAAATGCCAGACTGTGAACGTGCAGGGAACTGCGTGTAGGGGTGGACCTAGAATGACGTGGGCTCGGGTACTCCGGTCCGATCTCAAAATAAAGAAATTGACAACAGAGGCAGCCCTTGACAGGGCCGCCTGGAAAGCCGCCATTTAGGATGTGAGACTGTCACTACATTCTCTGTGGACAAAACGGTCTTTAAACTTGTATGTATGCATGTGTAATGGCTAGATACTGGCCATAGTTACCATCCAAAATCTTACCAAGACCAATCAATTTATTTTAAATCCTTATACACTAAATACACTTATTTATGTGTTGATTGAATGGCCTCATTCAGCATATGTAAGCGTCTAATCGAACTCGAAATCCATTTATCACATGATTTGTAACACAATGTCAGCCTCTACCAGCATGCCTATTGTGGATGGAGGCTGGTTTTCTCTATCAATCTATTGCTGAATGCCTTACTCCCTTCTATGAGGGTTTCCATACACAAAAATGTCTCCAAGCGGACCTGTCTCTTGTGAGGACAACCTGTGCCAATATGAGTTTTACTGGGCGACTGCGGGGAGACTCTTATGATCCTAGGCCTAAAAAAAAAACATTTAAAACACCCCAGTAGCACTTTAAATGTTTTTTTGTTTTTGTTTGCCCCTCGGCCATGCCACATATCACTCCTCCACATCTCCTCCCCCCCCACCCCCCTTCAATTATCACCTATTTTCCCTGTTATTCCCTTAGGTATATTTTCGTACTAACATTAGCGAGTTGCTAGCAGGGCGTGGTCATATGTGTATCTATGCGTGGGAAAGAGAGAGAGAGAGAGAGAGAGATATTGAGCTCAGTTTCTCTCCAAGCCTCGTAAGAGAAGGGTGTGACGGCGGCTGGCTCACACTTGATGAATGAAACTCTCACTTTCAATTAGCGATTTTGACCATCCAAACACTTTTCCCACTTGTTTTATTGTTGTAACATGTTACTATCTTCATATTAAACGTAAAATAGGCGCATATGGATAAGTACATGTATTAATGATATTTATTGTAAAATAACCACTTTAGTGAGGCAACAGTGTAAATACCTCCGCACAGGCGAATGGTGTATACTACCCCCTATGCGCAGCGCAGAGGTTAAGGACTTACAGGCTTGACTACTTAACTTAGGGTCAGTCTGACTCCAAGGCCCTCTATTTAGTTTGCAAGTTTTACATTTTAATATATCTTTATAGCAACATTTTTCTACAATAGTGTGCAGCTAGTCCATCCACTAACCTGCTTCACCACAAGGTATGCAGTACGGATTTATAAAAGGTTCACTCCCCCAGACGAGTTGCCGACCAAGGCTGACGAGTCCCATCCACACAGATTTTAATAAGGTTGCCTCCCCTAGACTGGTCGTCGATCAAAGCTAACGAGTCCCAGTCGGTTTTCTCACATTTCTCCATAATGTTGTTGCACAAATTGACCTCTTGCATGCTTCAGCATATTGTAACTCCTGCCAAATTATATACTATTAAGCATAGCCAGACTGTGCTTAACATGAATTTCTACTTCGTGAGTCATGTCCATCACCGACAATGGAAAATATTAATTTAAAAATAAAACACTTCATGGAAAGTGGGTCAAATACATGAAGAATGGGGCTAACACGGGGATACCAACGTCCTTCACACATGGCGGCCATATTGCTATACAGTAAAGCCGTGTCAGCAATCGCCAAATTGTTTACATCTTACTTTCGTTTTTGTAGCGATATAATATATTTGGCTGGCAGGAATTAGCTTAACAAACCTCCTACGGTGACAGAAGTCTAAAAAAGGACAAGAAAAAAGAAAGTACAGTTGGTCCTTCGGTAACGCGGCCAATGTGTTCTGGTTACCTCCCGTGTTAGCAAAATCCGCGTTACCGAACCCATATGTTTACATGTTAAAGGTACCTTGGTGTTCTGGGGATTTCCACAAAGTCCACTTTTTCTCCATAGAAGCCTATGTTATAATAATTAAATCAATTATAAAGGTTATTTGACATGTGCAATGAGTTGATTTGCCCATTGCAACAACTCTTACCTCTGAATAAATATTTTGTTTAGGCTAGGCAGCTAGGCTAAGGAGAGAGTCACAGCAGTAGCCGACATTTTTCGATCGAAGCTCTGAAATCCCTCCATCATATTTCTCACCTCACACAATAACTACACAATGTAGGGTGTTCAAGTCTTCACCCAATGCACAACAACTATCATATCTACCTCTGGTAGGCATAAACACTTGGTTAGGCCATTTATTTGCAGAGATATGAGCATCGGTAAATTACGAAAGTCGTGAGTAAAGATTCGGCGACCGAGATAGCCTAGCCATGTTGTCCACACAATGACAACACACACACTCACTCGACAGCCAAACAATAACATAAGTGTGTTTCGGTAATTATTCTCACCTCGCACATTAACTACACAATGTGGAGTGTTCACCCAATGCACGGGAACGATCATATCTACCTCCGGTATGCATAAAAACTTGGTTAGGCCATATATTTGCAGAGATATGAGCATCGGTAAATTACGAAAATCGTAGCTTCGGAATTCCCGCATAACTCGCCGTCTTATTATTTCTCACCTCACACAAGAACTACACAATGTAAGGTGTTCTAGTCTTCACCCAACGCACAACAACGATCATATCTACCTCTGGTAGGCATAAACACTTGGTTAGGCCATATATTTGAAGAGATATGAGCTACGAAAGTCGGGAGTAACGGTTCGGAGCCCAGCTGGACCCCGCGCCAGTGTAAGTATTGACCGTGTTAGCAACATTTTGGATATTTGGGGTGTACCGCGTGCCACCAAAACCGCGTTTCCAAAACACGCGTTACCGGAGGACCAACTGTAATTACAAAAGACAAAACTATACAGAGGCCTACTGGTCTTGATAGCCTAATGCTTAGTGTGTGGAATTTTGGTGTGAGTGTCCTAGGTTCAAGTCGGAGTACCACAGGTATTCATTACTTTCATTGATTTCATTAGTTGGGTTTATTTGTAAATTAATTGGAAGAGTTGGTGAAAACAAATATGAATTGGTCTCATCATGAATGTTCAAAGTACAAATATAAACATTCATCACAGTTTAAGGGTTTTGTTTCATAAATGTCTAATGATAATACAGTACAGTATACAGTACGTTAGGTTAGTAGGTTAGTTGACATGATTCCCTAACAATATCCTTGTAATGGATGTGATCTCACAATATGATAGGTTGGTATGGGTTGATGACTAAATTAAAATGCAAAACTTGTAAAACAAATCAATGCAGAAAATGCACAATATAGTGATAAAAGAACTTTTGAAAATCACTGTGTGGTAATAATACATTGAAGATTTAGCAAAACAATATCATGAAAACAAAAAAGCACAAAACAACTTCTATATAAACCAATTATAATATAGGGCCAGCCCTGTGGGAGTTCGTTTGGGGAGCTCAGTGGTCTGCTTAAACTTCTAAAAAAAAAAAAAAAATCTAATATAGAAAAACATTCTAGAAGGCAATCCAAAAATTAATATATGGATAAAGCACTAGAAACGAGTGGAATGGCGGCAAAATAGGATCCACAGCCGGAAAGAACCACGGGCGCAGTGGGCTGAAATCAGAATAGTATATCTCATATAATAAATAAGCTGCTGCTAGAGTAAGATACCAAGGTTCCTTGGCACCTTTGCTCTGAGCAAAGTGCAAACCAAGGCTGTTCAAAGCTAGAATGCCGGGTCCCAGATTTACTATCCAAGCCAATTTACGATACAAAACATAATTGACCACAAGTGCTAACACAATAATCCCTCAAGGTGTTCATCCTTCCCTATCTACATCCCTTTGCGGTCCTTTTTGCTTGCATCATAGTTTGCGCTGGTTAATAAATCTGCCTGAACAACTGCATGACAATATTGAGGGTTGAAAGGAGAGCAGAAGGGTTACAGTTTTTCAAGCATTCAAACTCTCAACAACCTTAACTTTTATTTCACTCCAAACAAAGGCAGGATGGAACATTGGCATTAGACTGTATCCTTTCACCTGTCAGATGAATCATTGCCATGAAATTTCTGATTAGAACTACTGTACAGGTACTGCTAAAATATTTTATATATTTACAGAATGTATCTATGTACAATACGTATATACACAGGCACATACCCCATAGCTGGGGGTGGCCGACCCGAGACAAAGCCCGAACAGGGACAACACAATATAAAAAACAAAATATAAATTCACACACATCTAGGGAGTTATTGGTGTTAAGAACGATGTAAATTAATATATATCAGCCGCATAACACCTGGGAGAGGCACCCCACAGAATTAAAAAACACCAAAAAATAAAAAATAAACAAATAAATAAATAAAAAAATAATAACAGAACAAGACAGATAATCACACAATTTCATACACGCTCACTATTTTGCTGTTTGGAATTAGCAAAACCCAAAGTGCACATAGTACCATACTAAATATAAAAATCTGGAAGGAAGAAACAAATAGGCAAAAGTAAATTTCTAGTTCCACATACAAACAAAAATGTCAATTTCAAAACATACAAGGAAATATATAGATAGCTATTTCATTAAATAAATGTATGTATATACTCAGGCACATACCCCATAGTAATAATAAATATGGTGTGGATATGAGCAATGTGATAATACTGGACATGTAAATTATAACGAGAAAGACCTGCAAAAAGGAAAGACACTCAATGGCAATAAAGTAAATTCAGAACATCTTGGAGTCTGCAGATATGGAAGAATATTTTTAACTTCACCCCGCTCTAGCCCCTAATAAAAAAAAAAACATAAGTTAATCATTATCATCTGTTGAAACAAACAAAAATTAACTCCAACTCCCACCAGACGACTTCAAACAGCTGACGTAGGTTCTCCATCAGCCAGCGGGTTATCTTCTCCACTCTAAAAACTCCTCCTTAGCAGAAAAAAGTAGTTTGCTGGAGGCATGCATAACAAATTATATATATCATGGGATTGAAAGGGGGAAGATTACAGCTGCTGTTCATTTGATAGATTGCATACAAAAATGTATTGAAGACGGAAGAAGGATGGAGTGAGGAACTACATGAACGAAGGCGGTGCTGGTTGGGGGGAGGGGCGTCGACTGACTGGGGACAGAGGTGCATGGGGGCGGTTCGTTCGTGGCCACCCCTTCGGGGATCACGGCGTCAGGCAATAGATAGATAGATAGATAGAAGAAGGGTCCTGTTCATTTGGTGGATTGCATAATGAGATTAGAAGAGATCATTTTATGGCTACTGTTCATTTGGTGGATCATATAAATAATAAAAAAAGACATGATAGAATTGCAAAAATATATTATGGCTCAGCAATGTCACTGAACAATTCTTCCATTTCCTCCCCCTCCTCCCCTTCCTCTATCTCTCCTCCCGACGACCCACCATCGCCGCTCTCTTCCACCGCCCTGGTTAACCGCCTTATTTTCCGCCCCTTCCTGAGTGAGGCCTGCGAGAGGATGTAGCTCAACATGTACTGGTTGTGACTGCATCTGTGTAAATAAAAAAGATATATATATATATATATATATATAATCTATTTTTATTTATTTCACTCTAACACCAAACACCTCCAATGAAATTAACGAACTGGTGAACTCAAATACAATTCTTAGAGCCACCGTTAACCGTTCCTACAAATTATTAAAATGTGGAAATTACCTTTTGACTTTTTTCTTACTTAAATATTATAAGAGGCCTCAAAGCATACTGAAATTTGGAAATTAAAATGTAAAACTTGCAAAATAAACAAACCAAAACAGGGACGACACAATATACTGTAAAGGCAAAAGAACTTAAAATCAAAATCGCTATGTGGAAATAATGCTTTAATAAAAAACAAAAAATTTAAATATAAGAACACAAAACAGAATAAGGCTTCCAGACTGTAACTACGGTACCGGAAACCCTTTACTGAGTTTGGTGTGGAATGAATCCAAAATGAAATTATTTATTGAACACACTTGAACTCAAATGACTAAATATAAGAAGAATCTAGCGAGATGATCAGGGAATCTTCTTCCAATCATGGGCAGAGATTCCAGTAATAATCACACCCTTGAACTCAAATTAACCAAATAGAAACTGAAATGAAAACATGAATTCACTACCATCAAACTGAAACAGAGATTCAAACTCACACAGACATAACTGAAGAGAATTAAATAACAAACTTACACAGGCCAAACTGAAGTAGAAATTAGCAGATTTAAACTCATACACACCAAACTGAAATTGAAACCAACAAACTCAAATTTACACACGCCAAATGAACTGATTTATAGAAGAGAATCATTTAACTCACACTTTACTAAGGTTGGCGTGGTGTGTGGTGAGGGCCTTCTGGAGTGAGTTGAGAGTGTTGGTTATGTGTGGTGCGCGTGTCTTGAGTGTGAGTCCGTGAGATGTGACCAGTGCCGCTGCCCAGGTAGTGTACAGACCAATGTGAGGCGTGGTGTCTAAGGACTCACCAAGGTACTTCAGAACGCCCTCCACATACAACTGGGCCAAGTTCCCCGCTATCACTTTCACTAATTGGAATAGAAAAAATTAGGATGGTAAAAAAATATCTATATATTCCATCTATTTACTCAGGCCCATTCCCCTTTTTTTTTTTTTTCTTTTTTTTTTTACTGGGGGTGGCCTACTTGAGACAATTAATAATTCATGAAATCAATGCCACCACTGTCCTTGCTACTGCCAGACAGTAAAACCTCTCCTTTCAGACCCTGGAGACCTGGGTTTCTAGCCTAGCTATCTGATCTCAAGTACAAAAGATTGAGGTAATTGTCTGAATAATTGTATTAATTCCAGACTAATCACTTTCTTTTAAACAAAATCAGACCAAGTTCGAGAGACAAAACTAAATATTTAGTAGTAACCTCTACGTCTCCAACGTAGAGCTATATACTTATCGCATAATTCCGTTCCGCTCTGGAGCAGGCAATTATCGTAATCACTAGCGCGATTAAATCGATAATATCTAGAGTAGCACCTTACTCTCTCTACTAGGTACGTTGTACACACATTTGAGGCTACTATTTTAAAGGAAAATGAAAATATTGATGAGAAAGAAAAGATAAAATTGCAGAACATTGTCCATCCTATCACGGGTCCACCGCACAACCCGACTGGGTTCAATAGATCCTCCTTTTCGCGCTACACTCACTGACAACACGCTTTTTTCTGGTGCTCTGTTTTTGTGCCTCCCACGCCTGTCGCCTCCCCTTTGGGGGAGTTGTGGGCCTTATTTAAGGTACCTGTGGTTCTAGACAGTACTTAATTTTTTGCCATCTGCACATGCGTCGCCACTTGGGCGACACTCGTTCAATTGGGCTTTGCCTTTTGTATTTCTTTCACTTGCATTGGCTTTAGTTTTGTCTTTAGTAAGATTCATGTCATTAAAGTTTATTATCTCTGCCTTACTTTTGCTCAAGTACCGTGTAGGCTAACTTTCGTTTTTAGCCTAGCCTCGAAGGGGGGCGTTTTGGTTTACGACTCTGCGGCCTCCTCAATCTGGCATAGGCCTAATCTGCCCCTGTATTGTTGGGCGGCCCCAGTGCTCTGTCTTCCTGACGCTTCGGTCACTTGTTGCTTCCCCTCATCAAGGGTACAGTACCTGGTGGCTCCCTGTAATTTCATATATTACTGACTCAGGTACCGAATAGGCTAACTTAATTTTTTTAGCCTAGCCTTTTCCATTGGCTCCTGTACCGATAGGCTAACTTCCGTTTTTAGCCTAGCCTAAAAGGGGGGCGTTTTGGTTTCCGACTCTGCGGCCTCCTCAATCTGGCATACTCTGCCCCTGTATTGTTGGGCGGTCCCAGTGCTCTGTCTACCTGACGCTTCGGTCACTTGTTACTTCCCCTCATCAAGGGTACTACAGTAACTGGTGACTTCCTGTAATTTCTTATATTACTGGCTCTGGTACCGACTAGGCTAACTTCCGTTTTGGCCTAGCCTGGGGGGGGGGGGGGGTTGGATTTCAACACTGTGGCACCCTCAATCTGGCTTACACTGCTCACTTTTGATTGACGGCCCCAGTGCTTTGTCTCCCTGGATTCAGTCCAACAAAACTAACCCCCAGGGGGTAAGGGGGCCTTCATCTAATGGTGGAGGAAAAAAAGAATATGCCTCACGCATCCTACTGCATGTCGTACAAGGCGACTAATAGGGGGGATGGTGATAGACTTGCGGACCAAGTAGCCATCACTATACAATGAAGCCTTGTTATTGGCGCTGGCATTGTCTCTGTGCTGTGACAGGGCTTCATTGTACTTGCTCCAAGTTGCCTAATGGCGGCACACTGGCAGTGGGTGTCGCTCCCTCTGGACCCGGCCCTGGCGCCCTGGGCCCAACCTGGACGAAATGGATCCAGAGGGTACAGTACGTAGTGTTTCCCCGGACTGGCACTTTCCGCCCAATAGTATAGGGGCCCGAACCTGGTGGTAGCGCTCCAGGAGGCTGCCCTGTCATTTGGGGAAAAATACCAGGCCAGTCGTAGTGCCGTGTACGCGCACGGGGTGCGTCCCTGCGGCTGGTTCTGGTGGGGCGTACCGAGGCCACTGGATCCTACCCCCTTGAAATCACTTGGGGGATGGTGCTGGGAATGGTCCTGGGGTAGACTGGAGCTAGAGTTCTGGGGGGGTGATGCCCATCTGCCAGCCAAACCTACCTATGACTAAAATCAAAGAAAATAAACGTAAGTCCGATGAAACAAAACCGCACAGGACAATGCACATAATGCCCCCCCACAAACTCAGACTTGCTAGTGTGAATGTTGGTAGTTTGAATCTGCGGTGCGAATGAAGTGGGCGTGAGATGTGTGAGAGGAGGGACGTCCACGGACGTCTGCTGTAACCGAGGAAACACTCTGGGAAGAGGCATGGGGATACAGTGGATTGTTTTTGGGTCTTTTTGCTGGTTTTTCGGAAGGAGGAAAAGATATAGGATATACTGGAGGGGTGTGGAGGACGGGATAAAGCGAAAGGAGGAGTGGGTGTTCTGGTGGCTGAAGAGCTGGCGGGAAAGTGTGCTTCAGATTACGAGAGTTAGTTGAAAGGGCTGATGTTTTGAAGTTGAAAGTTGGTGCAAGAATTCTGAATGTGATATCTGCATATGCCCCACAGGCTGGTTTAAGAAAGAGGATAAAAGAGGGACTTCTGGAATGACACCGCTCAGTGTCATTTCAGGCCTCTCGGCAGAACAGAAAATAACAATCGTGGGGGGGGACCTCAATGGTCAAGTGG
>CM064508.1:45439467-45799722 GCA_032716605.1 Paralithodes platypus
TAAATACAGACAAAAAACAATAAATACAGACAAAAAGTAAGCAGAGGTTATACAAGAAACTTCAAGTTAAAAATGCTTGATTAAAATTATTGATGTCAAATTTTAGAATACAGTCACAATAATTGACCCTAAAAAGATTAAATTTATGGAACAATTTACTTGCCTCAAAACCTCTGTCCACTAAGAGTCTGTATAGTAACCTAGCTCTAGCCCAAAAGTCATCTACTTTAGTGCAGATTTTACAAAATCTTATAAATTGGGAATAAAAACAATTATAAGTTATTTTACTATCGATATTACTACTAGGGAAAGGAAAGTTTATTACGTTAAAATTAAAATCATCAACTTTGTGATATACTTTAAGTATGCACTGTTCATTAACAATCTCTATATTTATATCAAGAAAATTTTCAACTTTATAATTTACGTTACATTGTGTGAGGGGAATAGAATTAGGGTAAATAAGTTTAGCAACTTGATTAAAATTTAACAAATTGCAAACGAGAATATCATCAATATATCTACTATTATTACTTAACAGTTTAGCAAGTGCTAATTTTTCTGGGATTTTATTTTTCTTGCTACTGTCAACTAAGTCTTTTATATATTTAAATTCTAAAGCATCACACACCCCTGTTTCAACCCAACTCAGGTAAAAAAACTCGCTCTGCTCATTCTCCACACATACTGCCGCCTTTACACCCTCATACATGCTCTTCACTGCTTTCAGCAACTTGCCATCTACTCTGTATATTCTAAGTACTTTCCACATGCCTTCTCTATCCACTCTGTCATAGGCCTTCTCCAAGTCCATAAAGGCAACATACACCTTGTGTTTCTTCTCCAGATATTTCTCCACAACACAATTCAGGGTAAAAATCTGATCTACACATCCTCTTCCCTTCCTAAAACCTCCCTGCTCGTCGCCTATCCATTTCTCCGTTCTCACTCTCACTCACTACCCTACTGTACACCTTCCCTACTACGCTTAAAAGACATATTCCTCGGTGGTTACCACACACTCCTCTTTCCCCTTTGCCCTTATATAGGGGAACTATTATGCCAGTCTTCCAGTCATCAGGTGCACTCCCCTTCTCCCATGCTAGTTTGCACATTTTCCATACCCATTCGATCACTATCTCACCACCATACCTCAACATTTCCCCACACACTCCATCTGTTCCTGGTGCTTTCCCCAACTTCACTCTTTTCATGGCTTCCCACACTTCTGACCTCCTGATCCCACCTCCTCCTCTTCTCCCTCCCATACCATATCCAACTATGTTTGCTGGCTCTTCATTCCTTACATTTAGCAACTCGTTGAAGTACTCTCTCCATCTTTCGACTCTCTCTTGCTTCTCGGCTAGCATTCTTCCATTCTTATCTTTCACACTCTTACTGTTTCCCCTGCTACCTTCCCTAACTTTCTTGACTTCTTTCCAGAACAGTTTCTTACACTCCCTCCATTTTACACTCAGATTCCTTCCCAAATTCCTCATCTACTCTTCTCTTACTTTCCTTCACTACTCTCTTCACCACTCTCTTTCTCTCCACGTACCTCGCTCGTTTCTGCCTCTCCAAATCTTCATTCCCTCTACTACCCAACCACTCTCTATACGCTTTATTCTTATCTTCCACAGGTATTTTTACCTCTTCTGTCCACCATGCTGTACCTTTCACTCCCCTCCCTCTTCTCCTCACTCCACACATGCTGCACAGCCCTCTTCCTTAACCCTTCCTACCCAGCCTGCATTAGGGAAGGACAGCACGAAAGAAGGGCCACTACCCGGTATGCCTTATCTAAGGCATGAGCTTAATAGCCTAATTAAGCTTGGTCCGAACGCCGTACGTACGATGTATGTCAACAAACCCAAGCGTTCGTCACCGCTCCTCCGAAAACAAGAAGGAGAAGACTCCTCAATGTTATTGTTCTGACGTCATGACGAAATTAGTGTCTAAAAAGCCCCCATATTGGCAACATCTCTGCAATATTGGCTCCACTGAAATCGTCATCACAACTGAACCAGTTGACTTACAGAGCTCTACTCAATGCCAAAATACAGATTGAAAACCGCACTACGATTATAGATGAGTGGGAAAGTTCTAGCAGTGAAAATAAACATAAATACGGTAGCCTAGGCCTAGACGTTTTTCGGCCATATCGCCCGGGTAGGGGCGACCGTCATTGGGTAAGACAGCCCGGGGAGGAAGGGTTAAACACCTTGCTTATCTCCTCCACTTCCTCCATATCTTCCAGGTCGAACCCACCTAGTCGTCTTTCTACTGCTCTCCTGTACTCTTCCCTGATTTCCTCCTCCTGTAGCCTCTCCACCCTCCTCACCATTCCACCTTCCTCTCGCCTCCCTCCAGCTCTCCTCACCCACTTCTTTTGTATCCTAACCTTAGCTACCACTACATAATGATCAGACAGACCCCCTCCAATACCCCTATACACCCTAGCATCCATCACAGATTTCTTCATTCTTTCATCCACGCATATACTGTATAATCAATCAGTGACTTTCGTTCCACCACTGTCTTATCCTTCATCGTCCACACCACTTTCCATGTGTACCTGTGTATAATTCTGTGTCGGAAGAAGGTGTTGGCTATCCACAACCTCCTCCCCACACATATGTCCACAAGTGCACTACCATTCCCATTCACCTCTGACGGTACCCCCCACCCTCCCACCACTCCATCAACTTTCCTATCACCCACCTTACCATTCACATCCCCAATCAGAAATATTCTTTCGTTCTTGTCAAACTTATCCAGGCACGCCTCCACATTCACCCAGAACTCCTCTTTCTCTCTTACAAGTTTATCCTCTGTCGGAGCATACACACACACAATCACCCACGTTTGTATTCCTACTTTCATTCTCACCCACACAATCCTTGAACCCACAGACCCATATTCTCTTACACACTCCTTCCATTTGTTGCTTAAAAACAAACACGCACCTTCTCTCGCTGCTCCCTCACTCACTCCAGCACACACACCCATTCCACACTCCCACTCTCTCACATCTGTACCCTTCCATTTGGTCTCCGTCATTCCACATACATCCAGCCTGGCATTCACTAACACTTCCAGTACCTCTCTCTCTTTTGTGCCATCATTCATGCCACTCACATTCCATGTCCCTATTCTCAGAATGTCCGTAGGCTTGTCCATAGTCGGTCGGGGTTCGTCAACACAGGGTCCGTCCGTATCCGAGGCCGATTGTTCGTTCATCGTTGCTATGTATTTTTTTCCGGGTGGGGGTCGCAAGCCCACCGACCCAACCTCTTTAGTCGCCTCTTACGACACGCAGAAGGCACGTAGGGCATATTCTAATCCCTAACCCACAGGGGTAATAATGACATTTAACGTTAACCACAATACTGTAGGCCTATAGCTATAATGACAACCACTAGTAACAAAGACATTTAACATTAAGCACAATATACCTAATATAACAATTATATTTACAGGGTTTAGGGGCTATACAAAGATTTACCCAAACAGTACCTTCTTCAGCTGCAATCAAAATGAGGCCATTAGGAGAGAGTGCCAAGGTGGTGTAGTTGAAGCGGGCCTCGATGGGCAGCGTGTGAGAGCGGTTCTTACGCAGGTCATACACAGAGATCTTGTTACCCACGGGACATACCACAGTGTTGCCATCCTCAGAGAATATTAAGTTGCCTAGCCTGTACACCGTCCCCAGCAGATTGGAAAACTGAAATAAATACACATTTACAGTACAGTATATCAAAACAATTATTGGTAATATTGGTAAATACAGTAATCTATTTTATATTTTATATATGGGTGGATGGGACTCGTTAGCCTTGGTCGGCAACCCATCTAAGGGAGAAAACCTTATAAAAATCCGGGCGTACGGTCTATTTTGGCTGGAAATCATACCTCAAGTATCACTAAAGTAAGGTGGAGAAGAACAGTAAGATGGATAAGAACAGTGAGGTGGAGAAGGGGAGTGAGGGGGAGAAGGGGCAGTGAAGTGGGGGGAGGGGGGAAAAGACAATCATCAAAGAAAAACAGGGGCAGTGAAGTGTGGGGAGGGGGAAAAAGACAATCATCAAGAACTACAGTACAGCAACACTACATACAAACCTACAGTACACATCACAGGGAAAGGATAACATGATGGGGAATTGTTGTGGTAAGACTTTGTTGTACTGTGCTGCAGTAAAGACTGTAACCACCATGCTATGATTGCTGTGCTGGAAGAGCACATAGAACACCTCGAGCACCTCCTGGCCTCCCAAGAGTGGCCAATACATCCCGAAGACTATTTAGATACACATAGTACTCCAAACAATCCCTCCCCAATCTTGTTTGCAAATATCCAAGGCCTAAAAAATAGAACCACGAACAAAGTACCATTTATTAGGGGCCTGCTAGAAGAAGGAAACGCTATATTTGCGGCTCTCACAGAAACTCACATTAAAGATCAGGAAGATAGTGAGGTATGGATTCCTGGTTACAACCTACATAGGGCGGACAGAACGCATAGATCACATGGAGGTGTAGCCTTGTACATACATGACTCACTGATATGTACTGAATTCCTAAATAACAGTAATGAAGTGGTGGAAATACTTGGAGTTAAAATAGAATCCCTAAATTTAGCAGTTATTGTTACATACAGGCCTCCAGACTCATCCCGAGAAGAATTCAAAACCCAGCTCAACAAAATAAAATCAGAAGTGGAAACCCTGGGGAACCCAACACAAAATATTATATGGCTAGGAGACTTTAACCTACCAAACATTAAATGGAGACAACTAGAAAACCAGTTAGTGGCAAATAACACCGGAGAAGCAAATACTAATACGAGAGAGCTTTTTGAACTTTGTGATTTTTTTAGTCTTACCCAACATATTGCTGAACCCACACGGGAAAACAATATCTTAGACCTGGTCTTCACTAACAACGACTCTCTAGTACACAGCATTAACATATCGGACACAACATACTCAGATCATAAATTAATTGAGATCAAAACAACCTTAGAAAGTGTACAGACAACCTCAGAATCGAGAACAAAAACCGGCCCCTTCAGTAAATTTAACTTCAATAACAAAAACATTAGGTGGGAAGAGGTAAATCAAGAAATGGAGGAAATAGACTGGGAAGATTTAATGGATAACCATGACACCAGCAGAATGTCTAGTCTTAATAACAGAAACCATGACCCAAATCTGTCGCCACCATATACCTGCAAGACAAACAAAACGAAGAAGCAAACAAGATCGGGAAAGGAGGAGGCTGTACAGAAGAAGAAAATTACTCACACAAAGACGCACACATCAAAATCTACAGGATAGGCAAAAGGTCGAAATAGATAGAGAAATTGTGGAAATTGAACAAAGGCTAAGAATATCATATGAACTACAACATATGGAAGAGGAGAGGAAAGCTATTGCAGGTATAAAGGAAAATTCCAAATACTTCTTTTCATACGCCAAACAAAAGGCTTAAAACAACATCAAACATCGGCCCACTGAGCAAAGGGGACGGCTCTTTCACAGGGGACAAAAGGAAATGAGCGAACTCTTAAGCAGGCAGTATGAAATGGCATTCAGTGAGCCTGATGAAACAAAAGTCATCAGAGATCAAAATATATTTTTCATGGAAACCTCCCCCACGGAAACCCCTCAGATGCTGGATATTGATTTCGGTCCAAAAGACATAGAAGAGGCCATTTCCAACATGCCATCCCACTCGGCACCAGGCCCGGACTCATGGAATTCGATCCTAATGAAAAAATGTAAGGAAAACCTCTCAAAACCCCTGGCTATAATGTGGAGAAGGAGTCTAGACACTGGTGACATACCAGATAGCTTGAAAAATGCAATAATTGCCCCACTGCATAAAGGAGGGAGTAAAGCACTACCAAAAAAACTACCGCCCGGTAGCTCTAACCTCTCACATCATTAAAGTTTTCGAGCGAGTCCTGCGAAGCAAAATTTCAACATTCATGGAGACAAATGAACTACACAACACCGGTCAACATGGGTTCAGAGCGGGAAGATCATGTCTCTCACAACTTTTGGAACACTATGACAAAATTCTTAAAGCGCTAGAAGAAAAGAAAAACGTGGATGTCATTTACACCGATTTTGCTAAGGCATTTGATAAATGTGACCATGGTATAATAGCCCACAAACTGAAAGCAAAAGGTATAACTGGGAAAATCGGACGGTGGATATACAATTTCCTCGTAAACCAAAAAACAATCGGTAGCAGTAAACCAAGTCACTTCTGAGCCTTCGGATGTCAAAAGCTCAGTGCCCCAAGGAACAGTGCTAGCGCCCCTTCTGTTCCTCATACTAATTTGCGACATAGATACCAACACCAGACACAGTACGGTGTCGTCTTTTGCTGATGACACAAAATTAAGCAAGATAGTAAATACACAAGAGGACACGGGCCGACTGCAGGAAGACATGAATGTAGTGTTCCAGTGGACCAGGGAAAACAACATGCAATTCAATGAGGAAAAATTCCAATTAATACGGTACAGAGATAATAATGGTGTTAAAGAAATTACAAATTACTTAACAGAATCTAACCACATAATAGAACGGAAAGACAGTGTGAAAGACCTTGGGGTATTAATGTCTGAAAATATGGGTTTCAAAGTACATAACCAGGTCAAAGTGGCGGCTGCGAAACGTCTAACGGGTTGGATTCTGCGTACTTTTAAAACACGCGGTGAATTGCCTATGATAACGCTCTTCAAATCTATAGTGCTACCGCGGCTTGAATACTGTAGCGTATTAACATCCCCATACAAAGCAGGTGAAATAAATGACGTAGAGAGTGTACAAAGAAATTTCACTTCGCATATAAGTTCGATAAAAACATCTACACTATTGGGAGCGTTTAAGAGCACTGAATCTGTACTCACTGGAACGTAGAAGAGAACGTTACCTAATAATATACACGTGGAAAATCGCAGAGGGTTTAGTACCAAATCTACATACTCCGATAGTCATGAAATTCAGTGATAGGAGAGGCTGGGAATGCGAAATCCCCCGGATGAATAACAGGGGTGCTATGGGCTCTCTGCGAGAGGGCTGGTTATCACACAGAGGCCCACGTCTCTTCAACAAACTCCCACGGCGAGTAAGAGACATGAGGGGCATCTCGTTAGACAACTTCAAGAGAGCCCTAGATGTCGAACTGCAAAAAGTGCCAGACGAGCCCATCCTCGCAAGGGAGCGAGCTGTCGCTTCAAACAGTCTACTGCACCAAATCACCACCCATAACGAGGGGCGTCGCGCTCCTTGGTGCCGCTAGAAGAGCGGCGAACACATCAAAAGGTATCAAAAGGTAAGGTATCACTGTGTGCAGTACTGTGATTGTACCATGGAAGCCACATTCACTGTGGACGGTTGCAGTCTTTAAACCCTGTATGTATGTAAAGGAGTGAAGAAGGGACCTGTTTCCAGTCTTTCTTATGGGAGGGTGAGTGTTCCTGATCAGTACATTACAGTACGGTATAGCACGACTTTGAGGACGGGACCTCTCGACGACTTCAAGTCTAGAGTTTATAGAGGTGGACTCCCGTTGGAACTGTTTTATGCAGACGATTTAGTCCTAATAGCTGACAGTATGCAAGATGCTGAGGCCAAATTCAGAGAATGGAGAGAGGGCATGGCGAGCAAGGGTTTAAGAGTCAATATTAACAAAACCAAGGTTATGCATTGTAGATTGAGACCAGGCAATGTGGAAAAGAGCGGTGCATACCCATGTGCAGTGTGTGGGCGTTAACACGATTCAATGTAGCATCTGTCGACGCTGGATGCACCATGGGAATAAGCGCTGCAGTAGAATAAAGGGACCCCTGCCGAAGGATAAGTCAGAAATAGAGAAATTTGAATGCGTAGTGTGCAAAGGCGAGCTTGTGTTAAGTGATGATCCTGTGGCTGTAAATTTTGGAAATGAGTCAATGGAGCTGGTGAACAAGTTTTGTTACCTAGGAGATACCATCTCTGCCCGTGGTGGGGCCGAGGCTGCCACTGTTGCTAGAATTAGATGTGGCTGGGGGAAGTTCAGAGAACTGCTGCCAATCCTGACCATGAAAAGAATGCCTCTCTCCCTGAAGGGAAAGGTGTATGCCTCATGTGTAACGTTAGAAGTGCAATGACGTATGCTTCAGAAACATGGGCCGTTAAAGTAAAGGATGTCAACAGAATGGAAAGTAATGAGATGAGAATGGTGAGATGGATGTGTGGGACCAGGCTACAGGATAGAATAACAAATGTTGAGCTGAGGAGACGTTTAGGTATAAAGAGTATTAGCGAGGTGATGCGTACAAGTTGTTGTTGTTGTTGTTGTTCCCCAAGCTGCCTGGCTGAACAGCCCCAAGGCCCCGAGCAATTTCAAGGCCATAACCGAGCGCCCCCACTGAACCCACCCTGCCGACCACAATAAAGCCTGGGTGACCGAAGCCACTCCATGGCGGGGAGCTGAGGAGGGTGCGGAAACGCCCGGAAAACCAAAGCCCCACCCAGGGCCCTGTGCCCCTCAGCAATTATGAAGAGAAAGTTGAGGGGCAAGGGAAAAATGTGACGCTTTGGCTTCCAATCTTGGTAGATTGGGAGATCAATCCACGGAAGAGACGCCGTCACTTGAGATCTAGAAAATATATAAGTTAAAGGAACAGTCAGAGTAAGCTATGGGTATGGCAGAGATCGCTCAGCTCTCACTCTGATAGACCAGCCCATCACCACATGACTAGAACCCAATCCTCTCAGCATCAGCTAGGAAGGGCCCTAGAAAGCCGCCTTTGGCGGGGGGATAGCTCCCCTATTTCAACCCCTTTCGGGGTTGGGCACCCGCCATTCGTACAAGTAGACTGGGATGGTATGGACATGTGGAGAGAATGGATGAACAAAATTGGGTGAAAAAATGCAGGTCTGTGATTGTGGAGGGAGCTGCACTAAGGGGTGGACCGAGGAAGACCTGGGATCGGACTATACGTGCCGATTTAAAATCCAAGAACTTGACAAGTGAAGCAACCCTTAACAGGGTTGCCTGGAACACCGCCATTAGGACAAGAGACTGAAACTGCACGTATGTGTGGAACACTCAGTCTTAAAATTTTATGTAGCCTATGTATGTATGTAAGTAAGATTCAAGTAAGTGTCTCTCACTTCACTCACTCACCCCCGTAATTTACCGGAGGATAACAGGTTTTTCACAATACAGTAGAACCTCGCTCTTTCGGAATTCTCAGACTTTCGGACTAGCATTTCAATTCGGACTCATGGTTCAGCCTTTCGGATTTGTCTGAAAGGCTGAGAAAAAGAGCCTGAGTTTCGGACTTGTCTGGTTAGGTGAATGTGTATTCGGACTGATAAACTTCGGACTCATGCTTCAGCATGAAGTTAGGGATAGTTTTCAAGGAAGTTAGGGATAGGTTTCATAATGAACTGGAGGAAATGAATAGAAATAAGGAAGCTAGGCCTAACGATGTAAATAGCCAATGGAACTTTCTTAAGCATAGCCTTATCGCTGCCACTGACAAAGTCTGTGGGAAAACAAAGGGTCACCCCAGGAATAAGACCTCTTGGTGGTGGAACGATGAGGTAGAACATGCTGTGAAAGAGAAAAGGAGATGCTTCAAAGCATGGAAGAAAGGAGGCAGCAGGGAGGAATACCAGGCAGCTAAACGAACTGCCAAAAGAGTTATTTACAATGCTAAAAATCGCATTAAGGACCTGGTCCTCGAACAAGTGTGTAACACTGACAATCCCAATGGGATCTTCAACCTAGCTAGGCGAGTTAAAAATGACAGTAGGGATATTATAGGTGAACAGTGTGTTAGAGATGATAATGGGAAGATTGTGTATGCAGAAAATGAAATCAGAGAAGCATGGAAGGTACACTATGAACGATTGCTAAATGTAGAGTTTGAATGGGATAAGGAACAGCTTAGTATCGAAAAACCAATATCTGGGCCCCCTCCTTTGATAGCACCAGCTGTAGTGAGCGACGCAATCAATAAAATGAAGGACGGTAAAGCTCCAGGTTGCTCCGACATTGTCGCTGAGATGATAAAAGCCTCAGGGGAGATTGGTGTAAACTTAGTCACTGAGTTGATAAACACCATTATTAAAGATGAGAAAATCCCAGAGGATTGGCTCAAAAGTGTAATAGTAAATATATACAAAGGAAAAGGGGATGCGCTAGATAGAGGAAATTATAGGGGCCTGAAAATGCTTGACCAAATCATGAAGGTCTGTGAGAGAGTCCTTGAGGGTTTGATCAGGCAAAGCATCTCTATTGATGATATGCAGTTTGGTTTTATGCCAGGACGTGGTACAACCGATGCTATCTTCATAGTCAGGCAGATGCAGGAAAGATACCTACTAAAAGGCAGGGATCTTTACTTTGTGTTTGTGGACCTGGAGAAGGCCTTTGATAGGGTACCTAGAGATGTTGTACAGTGGGCTATGAGGAAACTTGGTGTGGAAGAGTGGCTGGTGCGTGTGATAATGAAGATGTATGAGGATTCGCGAAGTTCGGTGAGGGTGAAAGGTGTACTGAGTGATGAATTCGCAGTCCGTGTTGGAGTCCATCAGGGTTCAGTGTTAAGCCCCCTCCTCTTTATTATGGTCTTGGAGGCGCTGTCTAGAGTTTTTAGAGGCGGACTCCCGTTGGAACTGTTTTATGCAGACGATTTAGTCCTAATAGCTGACAGTATGCAGGATGCTGAGGCCAAATTCAGAAAGTGGAGAGAGGGCATGGCGAGCAAGGGTTTAAGAGTCAATATTAACAAAACCAAGGTTATGCATTGTAGTTTGAGACGAGGCAATGTGGAAAAGAGCGGTGCATACCCATGTGCAGTGTGTGGAAAGGGAGTGGGCGTTAACTCAATTCAATGTAGCATCTGTCGATGTTGGGTACACCATGGGAGTAAGCGCTGTAGTAGAATAAAGGGGCCCCTGCCGAAGGATAAGTCAGAAATAGAGAAATTTGAGTGCGTAGTGTGCAAAGGCGAGCTTGTGTTAAGTGATGATCCTGTGGCTGTGAATTTTGGAAATGAGTCTTTGGAGCTGGTGAACAAGTTTTGTTACCTAGGAGATACCATCTCTGCCGGTGGTGGGGCCGAGGCTGCCACTGTTGCTAGAATTAGGTGTGGCTGGGGGAAGTTCAGAGAATTGATGCCAATCCTGACCATGAAAAGAATGCCTCTCCCCCTGAAGGGAAAGGTGTATGCCTCATGTGTTAGAAGTGCAATGACGTATGCCTCAGAAACATGGGCCGTTAAAGTAGAGGATGTCAACAGAATGGAGCGTAATGAGATGAGAATGGTGAGATGGATGTGTGGGGCCAGGCTACAGGATAGAATAACAAATGTTGAGCTGAGGAGACGTTTAGGTATAAAGAGTATTAGCGAGGTGATGCGTACAAGTAGACTGGGATGGTATGGACATGTGGAGAGAATGGATGAACAAAATTGGGTGACAAAATGCAGGTCTGTGATTGTGGAGGGAGCTGCACCAAGGGGTGGACCGAGGAAGACCTGGGATCGGACTATACGCGCCGATCTCAAATCCAAGAACTTGACAAGTGAAGCAGCCCTTAACAGGGTTGCCTGGAACGCCGCCATTAGGACAAGAGACTGAAACTGCACTTATGTGTGGAACACTCAGTCTTAAAATGTTATGTATGTATGTATGTATAGCCTTTCGGATTTGTCTGAAAGGCTGAGAAAAATTATTTCGCATTCGGACCGAAGAGCCGAGTTTCGGACTTATAAACTTCGGACATTATTTCAGCCTTTCGGATTTGTCTGAAAGGCTGAAGTGTGAGTTCGGACTCGGCCCTTTCGGACTTTTGACACTTTCGGGCAGGGGTCTCCCCCAATTAGTCCGAAAGAGCGAGGTTCTACTGTACGTAGACGGAGGTCTTTAAAAAAAAAAAAAAAAAAAGTAAGTGATCCAACGCCGGATAACAAGATCATCACCCCATCGCAATTCTTCAGCATCGAGGAGGCAACTGAAGACTATATAATAGACATCGCATTTACAGAGGAGGACATCAAGGAGGCAATCAGTGAACTGAAGTTTAACTCATCACCAGGACCTGACAACATTCCAGGGGTGTGAGTCGGAGTCAGGAGTCGGCTACTTTTGGCTGGAGTCGGAGTCAGAGTCGGTAAAAATATCTCCGACTCTGACTCCTTTACATGATCAATTCTTGTGTAAAGTACAGTAGGGTCTCGTAAGATGCGAGATCAGAAAATGCGAGGACCCCCAAATAATAAATTAATTATTTTAAGATGCGAGACTGACCATAATTTGCGAATCGGAGGCTCAAAGTGGACTAAATCCGAGGAGAAACCTTAAGATGCGGATTTTTTTTTTAAATGCGAGCCTTAGGCGGGACGTTTTTCCGTATTTTTACGTGATCGTAAGATGCGAAATCGTAAGATGCGGACGCATCCATCGACCATAAACTCGCATCTTACGAGACCCTACTGTACTTAGGTACGCTGCTAGGCCAGTATTGTCACTTCGCAGGAAATTCCCACAAATTTGTGGGAGAAATTAGCATTTGTGGGAGCTGTTGTGGGAGGACATTTCAAGCAAGCAATTTGTGGGAAGTTTTTGTGGGAAATTGGGGGGAGAGGGGGTGGAGTCGGATTAAAATTTCCTGGAGTCGGAAACATTGTAAAATCTGTGTCACATCTAGGCCTAGATTGATAGACTTTTTTCAGAGGGAGCGGAATGCCCTTATAATCCATTTCAGCATATTGCCACCTATACCACATCACTTACCTCATCATACCTTCCTGTTAACCCTTAAAGATCGGGGCCCGACTTAAGTCCGTATCGAAAAATTTGGACTATGTGGCAGGGCCCGCCTTAAGTCCGAGTGCAATTTTGGCGCAATATTGGCTCTGAGAGAGAGACGAGTGACTGGAGGAGCATGGGTTACCTCATGACCGCTCGCCACGGCCACCGTGGACCTATCTATCTATCTATCTATTGCCTGACGCCGTGATCCCCGAAGGGGTGGCCACGAACGAACCGCCCCCATGCACCTCTGTCCCCAGTCAGTCGACGCCCCTCCCCCCAACCAGCACCACCTTCGTTCATGTACTTCCTCACTCCATCCTTCCACCTCATATTCGGTCTACCTCTCCCCCTCTGTCCCTCCACCTCGCTCTCATACACCCTCTTAGTCATTCTCTCGCTTTCCATACGTTCCATATGGCCGAACCATCTCAAGTTGTTCCTTTTCACACTTTCCAGCACATCTACCTCCACACCACACCTCCTTCTTACTTCCTCATTAGTCTGTCTATCCCTCCATGTAACTCCGCACGCACTCCTTAAGTAATTCATTTCCACTGCTCTCACTCTTGGTCTGAGTCTCTCAACCAACGTCCATGCTTCGCTTCCGTAAGTCAGTGTCGGGATTACCACACTGTCATGCAAGGACTTCTTCACTTCCATACTGACCACCCTATTTTTTGTTACTGCTTTTAGCGTTCCTACAACCCTCTTCCCCTGTTGTACCCTCTCCCGCACCTCTTCATCCATAGTCCCATCTTTACTCAACACACTGCCCAGATACTTAAAAGAGTTGACGATCTCCATAGCCTGACCGTTCAGCTTCACCTCACACTCTGTGACTTCACCCCTTTCGAAGACCATAACCTTGCTCTTCCCCGTATTTACCTTCAAATTCCGTTTTTCGCACACTGTTCCAAACTCATTTACCAGACCCTGCAACTCCCATTCATTATCACTCATCAGAACTGTATCATCCGCAAACAGCAGTATAGGTAGCTTCCACTCAATTCCCTCCCTTTTCAGCGATACACCAACATCCACTGCTCTTGATAGTATTTCTTTCATAACTCCATCCATATATACAGTAAACAACCACTGGGGACATCACACAACCCCTGTTTCAAACCAACATTCAGGTCAAAGAACTCGCTCTGCTCACTCTCCACACGTACTGCCGCCTTTGCACCCTCATACATGCTCTTCACTGCTTTCAGCAACTTGCCCTCTACTCCGTATATTCTAAGTACTTTCCACAAACCTTCTCTATCCACTCTGTCATAGGCCTTCTCCAAGTCCATAAAGGCAACATACACCTTTTGTTTCTTCTCCAGATACTTCTCCACAACACAATTCAGGGTAAAAATCTGATCTACACATCCTCTTCCCTTCCTAAAACCTCCCTGCTCGTCGCCTATCCATTTCTCCGTTCTCACTCTCACTCTCTCAATCACTACCCTACTGTATACCTTCCCTACTACGCTTAGAAGACATATTCCTCGGTGGTTACCACACACTCCTCTTTCCCCTTTGCCCTTATATAGGGGGACTATTATGCCAGTCTTCCAGTCATCGGGTGCACTCCCCTTCTCCCATGCTAGTTTGCACATTTTCCATACCCATTCTATCACTATCTCACCACCATACCTCAACATTTCCCCACACACTCCATCTGTTCCTGGTGCTTTCCCCAACTTCACTCTTTTCATGGCTTCCCACACTTCTGACCTCCTGATCCCCACCTCCTCCTCCACTACTTCTCTTCTTCTCCCTCCCATACCATATCCAGCTATGTTTGCTGGCTCTTCATTCCTTTCATTTAGCAACTCACTGAAGTACTCCCTCCATCTTTCGACTCTCTCTTGCTTCTCGGCTAGCATTCTCCCATTCTTATCTTTCACGCCCTTACTGTTTCCCTTGCTACCTTCCCTAACTTTCTTGACTTCTTTCCAGAACAGTTTCTTACTCTCCCTCCATTTTACACTCAGATTCCTTCCAAATTCCTCATCTACTCTTCTCTTACTTTCCTTCACTACTCTCTTCACCACCCTCTTACTCTCCACGTACCTCGCTCGTTTCTGTCTCTCGGAATCTTCATTCCCTCTGCTACCCAACCACTCTCTATATGCTTTCTTCTTTTCTTCCACAGCTATTCGTACCTCTTCTGTCCACCATGCTGTACCTTTCACTCCCCTCCCTCTTCTCCTCACTCCACACACCTCCTCACATGCTGCACAGATCTCATCCTTAAACACCTTGCTCATCTCCTCCACTTCCTCCATAACTTCCAGGTCGAACCCACCTAGTCGTCTTTCCACTGCTCTCCTGTACTCCTCCCTGATTTCCTCCTCCTGCAACCTCTCCACCCTCCTCACCATTCCACCCTCCTCTCGCCTCCCTCCCGCTCTCCTCACCCACTTCTTTTGTATCCTAACCTTAGCTACCACTACATAATGATCAGACAGACCCCTCCAATACCCCTATACACCCTAGCATCCATCACAGATTTCTTCATTCGTTCATCCACACATACATAATCAATCAATGACTTTCGTTCCACCACTGTCTTATCCTTCATCGTCAACATCCGTTTCCACGTGTACCTGTGGATCATTCTGTGTCGGAAGAAGGTGTTGGCTATCCACAGCCTCCTCCCCACACATACGTCCACAAGTGCACTACCATTCCCATTCACCTCTGATGGTACCCCCCACCCTCCCACCACTCCCTCAACTTTCCTATCACCCACCTTACCATTCATATCCCCAATCAGAAATATTCTTTCGTTCTTGTCAAACTTCTCCAGGCACGCCTCCACATTCATCCAGAACTCCTCTTTCTTTCTTTCAAGTATATCCTCTGTCGGGGCATACACGCATACAATCACCCACGTTTGTATTCCTACTTTCATTCTCACAATCCTTGAATCCACAGACCCATACTCTCTTACACATTCCTTCCATTTGCTACTTACAAACAAACATGCACCTTCTCTCGCTGTTCCTTCACTCACTCCAGCACACACACCCATTCCACACTCCCACTCTCTCACATCTGAACCTTTCCATTTGGTCTCTGTCATTCCACATACATCCAGCCTGGCATTCACTAACACTTCCAGAACCTCTCTCTCTTTTGTGCCATCATTCATGCCACTAACATTCCACGTAGCCATTCTCAGAATGTCCGAAGGCATGTCCTTAGTCGGTCGTGGTTCGTCAACGTTGGTTCCGTCCGCATCCGAGGCTGTTCGTTCGTTTTTCCTTGCTTCGATATTTTTTCCGGGTGGGGGTCGCAAGCCCACCGACCCAACCTCTTTAGTCGCCTCTTACGACACGCAGAAGGCACGTGGGGCATATTCTATTCCCTAACCCCCAGGGGGGTTACTGTGGACCTACTGAGATTTACTCCACTTACATCCACCCTCACTCCCTCGCTACATACGTAATTATATAAAGAAATTACCGTATTTTAGCGATTTTGCCCTTCAGTTGCACGATCGTTGCAAGACAACCAGTGATCGTAGAAGGATGGTTCGGGTGTCATTGGAAAGCTCAATTAACGCCCTTTCAGGGATACATACTTGTATTACGCTCTAGGTCTTGTTTAAGCATGAAAAAGAGCACGGAAACAACCCCATTTATGGTAAAAAAAAAAACACTGTGCGGCACGGTCAAATATACCGCCTAGCCCGCTCGTAAGGTGTTAAATACAATATTTTTTTGGTTCAATGTTATTTTAATACAACAAATTTTGTTGATATATTTGAAGATAAATTTTGAATCTACAGTAAACCCTCGCTCTTTCGGACTAATTGGGGGAGACTCCTGTCCGAAAGAGTCAAAAGTCCGAAAGGGCCGAGTCTGAACTCACACTTCAGCCATTCGGACTTGTCCAAATGTCTGAAATAATGTCCGAAGTTTATAAGGCCGAAACTCGGCTCTTCGGTCCGAATGCGAAATAATTTTTTTCAGCCTTTCAGACAAATCCGAAAGGCTGAAATAATGTCCGAAGTTTATAAGTCCGAATACACATTCACCTAACCAGACAAGTCCGAAACTCTGCTCTTTGGTCCGAATGCGATTTAATTTTTCTCAGCCTTTCGGACAAATCCGAAAGGCTGAAGCATGAGTCCGAAGTTAAATGTAGTCCGAAAGTGTAGTCCGAAAAGGACGGAGGTATTTTCTCATCCTTTCGGACAAATCCGAAAGGCTGAACCATAAGTCCGAATTGAAATGCTAGTCCGAAAGTCTGAGAATTCCGAAAGATTGAAGTCCGAAAGAGCGGGGGTTTACTGTATATGCTCTAAAGATCATAAGAAAATTTGTTTTAACCCTCGGCAAAACCTAATAAAAAAGTATGGTACTAAAATTTCTTTTACGTAACAAGGTTGTCAATACGGTACTTCCAGTTATCGATAGCTCTAAAGAGCATATGGAAATGTGTTAAACCCTCGGAAAAACCTAATATAAAAGTACTGTATGGTATCAAAATTTAATTTTCGTAGCAAGGTTGTCAATACGGTACTTTCCCGTTATCAATGTACAATCAAAGCTGAAGATTGCAGAGTAAACACCGTAGACTTCATCGACTTGCTTTCACTTTCGTATAATCGACAGCCAATTATTTATATTTTATTTACTAAGGGATTAGTACTCAACCAGCGGGGGGGTGGGGGCAGCAGCCCCCACCCATAATACTAGGTTGTTGTTGTTGTTGTTGTTCCCCAAGCTGCCTGGCCGAACAGCCCCAAGGCCCCGAGCAATTCCAAGGCCACAACCGAGCGCCCCCACAGAACCCTCCCCGCCGACCACAACAAAGCCCGGGTGACCGAAGCCACTCCATGGCGGGGGGCTGAGGAGGGTGCGGAAACGCCCGGGAAACCAAAGCCCCACCCAGGGCCCCGTGCTCCTCAGCAATTATGAAGAGAAAGCTGAGGGGCAAGGGAAAAATGTGACGCTTTGGCTTCCAATCTTGGTAGATTGGGAGGTCAATCCACGGAAATCTAGGTTAGGTTAGGTAAATCTAGGTTAGGTTAGGTTAGGTAGGTTAGGTACTAGGTTAGGTTAGGTAAGGTTGTTAGGTTAGGCTAATGTCTTTTCAAATCACTATCGGGGGCGTGTCTCAACATCGATCAATAGGCCTAATGGGGAAAATAGGTTTTCCCGAGATTTCTAATTAATTACAAACACTATATATTGATGCAAATGAACAATTTCTTTTATAAAAAACACTCGGAAAATTTGTGGTAGGCCTAGCCTTAAAAAAAAAAAAAATTTTTTTTTTTTTTTAGCTCGTAGCCCGCGTCGGCGATGTATGTAACGCACAGCCCCAGCGACGCATCTGACGAGTCACCCTAATTGCGCCGACCATAACCTCAGGTGTAGCCACTCAAAGGGCTCAGATTTGTATGGGAACTGTGTACGTATCCCACGCAACCGTGCCGATGGTTGAAAACTCTCCAAGTCCACGTGCGTGCGCGTGAGCGCGCAATAACCTGGTTTTTTGGGGTATTTGCCTTCAATTTTTTACTCTTGTAAAATACGTTTTCGGGGGCTCTGTAGGACCATTCTTTAAGCTTTTTGAGCGGTTTTTCGTGGTTTTTCCTTCATTCCTAACCCCTTCGCTATTGTTTCTGGATTTTTTTTTTTTTTCAACCCTCTGGGCCCTGGTGGTACATTTATTACTAACTAGCTGGGGCTCAGCGGGTTAAATCCAGGGATTGTACAAAATGTCTGAGACAGATGCGAAATTACTTAACGACCGTAAAGTAATACAGCACAGTAAATGTTATTGTCACACTGGAAATACTGTTTTATTTTGTTCATCTTGTCGTAAATGTTTCATTTACAAGGAATTTTGAACATTTACTGTAAATGTTATTGTCATACTGGAAATACTTTTTTTATTTTGTTAATAAATCACGTTGTCCTTGGTAAATGTTTCATTTACATAGAATTTTGAACATTTACTGTAAATGTTATTGTCATACTGGAAATACTTTTTTATTTTGTTCATACATCACGTTGTCCTTTGTAAATGTTTCATTTACAAGGAATTTTGAACATTTACTGTAATTTTATTGTCATACTGGAAATACTGTACTGTTTTATTTTGTTAATAAATCACGTTGTCCTTGGTAAATGTTTCATTTACAAGCAATTCCCGGAGTAAAACACATTCAAGCAGACCTGTTAGGTGCTGTAACTCGACAACTATTGATATTTGCTTATATGGTCATTTAGTGATTTACATTCAATTATGTGTCAGGAATACATCCCCTGATTTTTGGCACATATTTCTGGAACACCCTGTATATTAGTGTGTACGATAATTTTGGTGCAAATTCCATAATTTTGTGGTCACAATACGATAATTCTGCATTTAGAAAATGGCAACACTGCGTCCATGTTATTGTTGTGAACCTCTCGGCCCTCCCACTGCCACTCAGTGGCGGAGTAGGGTATGTACGCCTATAGCTAGTCTGCAAAGCGAAACTAATCTAATACCCTTGAAGACCAGAAGAGACATACTTTGTGCATCATATTTTTCAACCACTTATAGTGCCCCACCATCACACCCCTTCTCGGCAACCCTACGAAGAGTACCAATTCAACCGCAGGGCGTCCAACTTCGCAAAGCACCATTCCGGGAAAGAATAGGTCACATTATTCACAGAAAAGCCCACATCTTCCTTGGCTGCCATGCAAATCTTATTGCACAGCCAGTTCCACCTTGGGAGTATAAGCCACCTTCTATATATACAGATCTAATTACCACATCAGGAAAAGAACGACACTCCTCTGAGCTCAAACAGGAGTTTCTGCAATTACTCTCCACCCGCCACCTTAACACTACCCATATATATACAGATGGATCCCAAATCACTGAAGGTATAATAGCTTCAACTTCAACAGCTTTATGGATCCCAGAATTCCACCTAATACTGGGATGGAAACTGCCTAGTCAAACCTCTATATTCACAGCTGAACTCTATGGAATCTACCAGGCCCTAGAAACCTTGAAAACACTCCCAGCAGGACAATATACTCTCTGCTGTGACTCAAAGAGTGCAATTCAAGCTATCAATTACACAGCAAAGAAGAACAGAGAGTTGGTATACCCCATACTACAGCAAATCACCAGTCATTTCCTTCATGGATACACCATAAGCCTACAATGGGTTCCTGGGCATACCGGTATACTCCACAATGAGATCGTAGATAACCTTGCCAAAGGTATGCACTCCCTCCAAAACATCACCCACCTCCCATACACCACATCAGACAGAAGCACCATACTCAGAAAAGACATTCTCGTAGACTTTAAGGACGAATGGAAAGTTACCATCTCTGGTACTCAATATGGGACCATAAAAAAAGAATGGGCAATCTGGGAACACACCACTTACAAGAACAAGCCAATAAATACAGCGGCTCTCAGACTCAGAATTGGCCACTCAAGACTGACAGCACACATGTTCAAGATGAAAATAGCAGACAACGTAAACTGCCAATTTTGTCAGACCCCAGAAACAGTGGTGCACTTCCTACTCTACTGTCACCGCCACTACAGCGCCTGCATGACTCTTCGAGAAGAAATTGCTCGAAGAGGAGAAATATTTAACTTAGAAAACATACTGGGTGGAGGCAACCTAACCCCAGCAGACAAAAAATCAATAGCCAATGCTTTGGGGACATATATACGCATAACCAACAGACTCTCCGACATATGAATCACAGTACAGTACAGTACAGTACGTACACAAAAATAAATACAGTACCAATCTACAAACCCACCTTTATTATCATCCAACCAAGACAATGCTTAACTTAACTTATGAGACAACTCGACTTTAATGACAAACAAGAATACAATTGACTACCATTGCTATACCAATACTAATCGCAACCAATATTGACCTACCCCTTGCTATACCAATACTAATCTCAACCAATATTTTCATACCCCTTTTCAGCTAACACATCTATCATCTATTTACTTCCAGACAAGACAAAAAGGACTTACAATGCTGTACTATCTTACTTTAACTAACCCAACTAACACATAAAAAGCTGTCCAACGCCAATAACGCCTGTGCAAATATCTGAAGATTCCTACTCCGTGTACATTGCACATTACAACCCTAAGAAGAAGAAGAAGAGGGTATGTCCCATAATACTGTGTTTTTTGCACTGTTTCCCAATCAGCGGGGGTTTGGGGGCGGCAGCCCCCACCCATAATACTAGGATAGGTTAGGTAAGGTTGTTAGGTTAGGCAAATGTCTTTGTTACGCTTTTAACCCCTCATTTTCCTTGAACTTCATAGCCCTCCCCACTATCGGGCGGCGTGTCTTAAGATCGTTGTATAATAGGGAAAACGGTTTCTCCGAGGGTTGTAATTATTTCCAAACACTATATATTGATGAAAACTAACAGGTAAAAATAAAAAAATCCATGGGAAAATTGGTGACAGAAAAATGGAGTTTTTCCAAAATAGGGACCAATAGACTCGCCATATTTTTCTCATTATAGTCCGCATGGAGGAATTTCGTTATCGACACTTGAAAAAACCCGATTACACCGAAAAATAACACGAAAATAATGTCCCGAACGTAAACAAAGCATTGCACCCAATGAATCCTTCGACCTGGGTCCTCTTCTTCTTGTTTTGAAAGATGCGGTGAGTGCGATTCACCCAATAAATGGCTTGAACGTCACTCACAAAAACGATATTATATTATATTAGGGTTAGGTTAGGTTAGGTTAATCTAATCTAATATAATATTTTTACATTTTGGAAGCGTGCATGGCCTCCCCACAATTTTCCTTACCTACTGTAAAAGCGCGATTCACCCAATAAATGGTGCCATTTGACGGAGTATCTTCAGATTAATGAATAATGGGTAAGTTAATGCAAATCCTCCACTCAAACCATGATAAACAACAATTAAACACTATATTCCCTGGAAAAAATATAAAGAAACTTGGTAAATAAGGCGGCTCTAGCTGTCTTGAATGTTACCAAAAGTATATAGAAATGAAGCATATAATGATAGGAACCCAAAACTACCATTACAATTAATAACAAAATAATGTGCTACCTAGGCCTATACTGTTGCATCTCCTGTATATTAACCATATAATTATATATACAGGTAGGCCTATATAGGGAATGTTTGTTCTAAAATTATGGCGTGTACGAATCGGTGCCGTCTATAGGAAGGCTTGACAACCATGTTACGAAAAAATTCCATTTTAGTACCATATAGCCTAGGCCTATTTTTATTAGGTTTTGCCGAGGGTGGAAACTAATTTTAATATGATGCTTAGAGCATATAGATTCCATATCTGTCTTCAAATATGTCAAAATAATTGGTGACAAATAAATGGAGTTAGCCTATAGGCCTAGGCCTACTCCTATTTTCCCTAATAAATTATTTCTAGGCCTAGGCTAATAAGGCGGCGAAAGAGGTCTTGAATGTTATCGAGATTTGTTTCGGTTATTTGCCCCCTGCTGGCAATAGGCCTATTATGCCTAGCCTAGAGGCTATATATAGCCTATGATGATGACAATATGTCATGGGGGGTGTATCAAAAGGCAGGGTAAACCTGACTTTTTGGACCGACAGCGATTTCAGTAAGTTTGATTTTGTTTTTTGTAATTTTTCCTTCAGATATAGTGTTGTTTTATACTGAAGAGGAGCGGAAATGAGTATTTACCCATTATCCAACAATCTAAAAACACGCCCCTCACTAGTGGGGAGGGCTATGAAGTTCAGGGAAAATGAGGGGTTAAAAGGTTAAAAATACAATAATATAGCGCTTTGTATCAAAACTTGGCTCGGGTTTTCCCAAATTGAAAACCCATACAACCCAATTTTGTGAATACCCGAGCAAACTTTTGACGAAAGCTGGCTCGGATTTCACGGGGTGGAGTGGGTAGCCTAATAGTTCATGTTATAAAAATAGTCAACTTTGGGAAGACATTAGCCTAACCCAACAACCTTACCTAACCTATCCTAGTATTATGGGTGGGGGCTGCTGCCCCCACACCCCCGCTGGTTAGGTTATTTTTGTTATTTTTTTTTTTTTTTTAATGTTCTAGGCTATTAGCCTAACCTAACAACCTTACCTAACCTAACCTAGTATATGGGTGGGGGCTGCCGCCCCCACACCCCCGCTGGTTGGGTTACTTTTTGTTTTTTTTTTTTTTTTTGTAGGCTAGGCTATGTGCTATTAGCCTAACTTAACCTAACCTAACTTAACCTAGTATATGGGTGGGGGCTGCCGCCCCCACACCCCCGCTGGTTGGGTACTAGCTGAAAAACTTATTGTTTTACAGTAGCCTAGGCCTATAGGCTACATGTATTTTAGCGTTTTTGTTTTTCTCCCTTATAATACATTTCAGCTCTTAATGCCATAGCCTATATAGCAATGATGTATATGCTCTAACGGACCTATTAGGCCTAAACAGATCGATGAGCTAACTGTCGGTCCAAAACATCAGTATAACCAAAGGCAGTCAAAATAGATGGGAACATGATGGCAAGCGTCCGACGCTTCTCCGCGTAGTGTAAACAAGGCTGGCGGTACGCCCGAATTCTACATTCTACCCGGCTAGGCTATGCCTAACTTCCTCTTCTTCTTCTTTTTGTGGAGTTGCTGTCCCCTCTCAAAGCCAGCTCACCTATGCACCAGTGACTTCTCCAGAAACAGCTAGAGCTAGATTTAAGAATTAGTTTAGAAATTATGTAGTCGTAGAAAGGATAGTTAAAGACAAAGAATTGAAGTATATAGCTTAAGCAGAACTCTCCTCTCCTTATTTTACCCCCTCCTCCACCCCCCAATATCTTGTTCTCTCCTTATCTTAATTTATCTTTTCCCCTCTCTACTATTTAGCCTAATCTCATTTTTCTTCCTCCTAAGCAGCCTAGCCTAGGCTAAACCAAAATATAAAAATAACATGCAATCGTAATAGCCTAGCCTACAAATTCTACAATAGACTAGGCTTAGCCTATTCGGCTATTCTGCAGAACAACTACTCCTCGATTACGGGATTCCTGTCTTGTGAAATTATTTTGTTTTGCTCTTACCTTACTCAGGGGACCTTACTGATGTGTGGATAGGTGCTACTTTTCTTATTTTGTCAATTTGATTTTCACTCCCCTATAACATTATCAGAGTTATTTTTGTACAGCAAGTCCAGGACACTTTGTTTACATTCTAGCCTCCTTGGAGGCTCATCCCCGATGTTTAGTAGCCAATCAGAGTGGAGCTTAACCTACAAGAAGTCGGTAAATTTGTAATGGTACTTTCCTGTTATCGACAGCCAAAACTGAAGATTGCAGAGTAAACACCATAGACTTTATCCCATCAATTTTGTATAGTTTTAATACCTAATCAGCGGGGGTGTGGGGGCGGCAGCCCCCACCCATAATACTAGGATAGGTTAGGTAAGGTTGTTAGGTTAGGCTAATGTTGTTTCAAAGTTGATTAAATCGAGTAAACTCCTAGATTGTTGGGGTATCTGAATAATTACAATTAACAATGCAAATGCTAATAAAAAGTGCTTTCCGCACTTTCTAACAATAAAATACACACTTACAATGCATTAAAATACAAAGAAAATAAATAAAACCTAAAATAACAGGAGTAGTAGTTATGCAGAATTACCGCCTATTCCCCCAGTCCATATTATTAGGGGGACATGGGGTAGGCCTAATGCTACCAGTGGGCCCCGGCACTGGGTCTAGGCCTAGGCTACATGTGGCATTCAACATCAACTTGCACTTGACTTGGCCTACCTTGTACGAAAACTTCATGACTCCCAAGTGGAATTAGTCAAAATTCCAAGGATCCATCAATCACACCACTGTGACACCAGCTTAACAGTGACACACGTGATACTCAGCTCAATATGCAATGCAATATTACTATTATGACCTGTGTGCCATGTCGGACAAGGGACCACGGTCGTCCGAAAATTGTAGCGTACGGTATCGTATGGTATCGCCCGATTCTGTTCAGTTCAGTTTACTTGATCTGCGGGAAGCTATGGGCCTTTTCAACGGCGCCTCCCTTTTTTCTTTCTTTAGTCATCTTACATGTGTCGTGCTTATTTCTGATACCCGGTGGATCATATATACTTCTAATTAATTTCATTTGGGGGTGCTTGTGGTGAAATTAATAAAAATAAAGATAATATTTCACTTCATAAGTTCAGTAGAATAATTGGCAAGATCCTGTGTAGCGGGTTACTGTTTTTCTGATGTCTACTTTAACCTAAACCTAACCTAGTATATTAGTGTACTATTTATGAATGTAAAATGTAAAATGATATTGTTACATTACCAAATTATTTAAATATATATATACACAGTAGCCCGCTACACAGGATTATACCGAATAATTTTCAACATCTTATGTGTTCTTCTTTCTTCTGGTGTCTCCCTTGATGTCCTTCTTCTTAATGGCTGCATTCTATTTCTTGGTTTCTTCTTTCTTGATGTGTGGGTTTTACTTAACATTAGTCTAGGTCAGGTAGAGGTATTGAGGGATAAGCCTTTACAACGGTACCTCGTAGCTCCTTTCTAATTTTCCTATTTCCTGAAGAGAGGGGAGAACTTCAGGGGTGTTGGAGAAAGAGAGGAAGCTGTTGGAGTAACATTGTTATGTGTGTTATTAGTCTGTATACATCATCAAGGTGTCTCCCAACTGGGTGCGAGCATGTGAACCGCGCTAGGACATACTACCACACCCACTAAATGTCCGCCTTGGCTGGGATCAAAACCCAGGTCAAGCAGATTCACACATGAGCGTGCTCCACTCGACCGCCGCGGCTGTCATGTTCTGATAACTTCTTCTTATGGGGTCGGCCAGGTATTCCCACCGCAGCCACGCCTTTGTATCGGCTTCTATCGGAAAGCTAGGAAAAAGCAGGAAGAAAGATACCAAATAGAAAGAAACGGAGATGATAAAAACGTAGGATAAATTTGAAAGGAAAAGCTTAACAGGAAACTCCTCTCATCCCTTACACTTTCTTTTGTTTCTCTTCCTCTATTAATAATTAATTAATTGCACTCCATCTTTTGTCCCTTTCCTCCACGCCCTCCAGTCCCAAGATGTACGCTATACCCATATCCTCATTCGTCTTCACTCTCTGCCACTCCTTTCCCTCTATACACTAGCACATCTTTCTTTCCACACGTTCTCTCTCCCTCTCATACGCCGCGCAATCTACCAGCACATACGCTAAAGTCTCTTCCACGCTTTCACCCCCCACCCAACATTCTTCACATTCTTTCACCCCTCCATTCCATCTCCACATTCATGCATTGACTTAATATAATACTTAATATACTTAATATAATACTTAAATACTTTAACAAGTCCAACTATAGAAAGTACGGTATCTTAGTTTAGCCCCCTAGAAATACTTTATCTAAATTGTTTACTACTCATATTCATTTACAATTTGTGTCTCCCCTTTATCCCACAAGGACCCCAATTGAAATATGCCTAACAGCCTTATTGGGCTATCCTTTGTTGGAATTATGCAAAGCTGGTACATGTCACATTTTAAACATAAATTATTATGTTGTACCAACATTGTAGATAGATAGAATAAATGTTATTTTAATTATATTTTACTTCTGCTGCCCCTACTCTCAACTGAAATAATAACTGGGACACCCAATCTCCCTCATAAATAAACTCTCTCCTCGGTTTCTCTTTCTTCCTATAGCTCTCCAGCGTCTTTTTCTTTTCCATCTCCCTCCTCCAATCTTCCCGCCCCCTCTGCTCGACTCTCTTCAATAGAATATTTTCAATTAAGGTTTCTACCTCTCTCATCAACCCTTTCCCCTGTTTCAAACATTAACTCTCCATTTCTACCTTTTTTTCATTCCAATCCTCCTCAGTCTGTTCCAACTTTTCCTTCCCCATCTAATCTTCTCCCCTGTCCACTCGTGCACCATCCTCAGCCACGTCTCTCCCAGTCTCATCTTGAACTTTATCTTTGCCTTGGACACAATTATCCACATATATATTTGAAATCCTTACACCATGGGGAGTCCATTCGTATAAAGTAAAATTAATTAGGGCCCATATTTTAGGGGGCAGGAGAATTCGAAACCTGAAAAAGTGGATTATTCAAGCGGTTTTCCCGGATCAGTAAACCCGATATTCCAGAATTAACTCACTCGATCTCACTAAAACATAACCCAGAGGCTGCGTTCATAGTATATATTATACACCATTGCCCCATGCTAAGGGTAGACGATTTTGCCAACTTTACCAAATCGCTACGAAAACTACATCAGCGTGTAGGAAATGCACATGTACATCCAACCATATACTGTACTGTATATATTTATATAAGAAACGGGTAGTTGAAAATGTTGCGCAAATGGCAGCGCGTGACCGAGACTGCCACCATATTGATTGGGCATGCAGTAGTGGGTAGAACCAAGGGGAGGGAAGGGGGGTTGGATGACAAATATTGCTTATATCGCGCCTTTTGAGCATTTTCATGCTTTCTAATGTACAGTACATAAACAGGAGAGGAATAGATATGTTAACATAATTAGGCAAGTTAAAATGAACTATGAGAAGAACATAGTAAATAAATGTGAGTGACCCTAGATTATTTTATAAATATATAATCAGTAAGTTGAAGGTAAAGAAACAAATTACTAAATTAAGAGTTGATGCTAGGACGTATGAAAATGTATCGGACATGTGCGAGGTAATGAATAACAAATTGGGGTCAGTTATTACTAGAGAGGAAAGTTTTGACGAACCACAGGCGGGAGTACTGGAGAGTGGTCTTAGTAAGATTGAAATAACTAGAGATGAGCTGTTATCTGTGATGAGAGGACTTGAAGTAAGGAAAGCTATGGGACCGGATGAAGTGTCTGCCTGCGTTTTAAAGGAGTGTGCAGAGCAATTAGTGGAGCCAGTGAGGGACATAATTCAAGCTTCCTTAGATAAAGGACAGGTTCCTGTTAAATGTAAAAGGGCTAATATCATTCCGATATACAAGAATGGAAACCCTGTGGACCCTTTAAACTATAGACCAGTTTCACTTACTAGTATTGTATGCAAGATTTGTGAAAAGCTAATTAGGAAGCGATGGATGATGGATGAAAATGTTGGAGAGAAAGAATATAATAACCCCAAAGCGCTTTGGATTCAGAGAAGGGACATCTTGTGTTACCAGTTTGCTATGTTATTACAGTAGGGTGATAGATGTACTCCAAGAAAGAGGCGGATGGGTGGACTGCGTCTACTTAGACCTTTCCAAAGCATTCGATAAGGTACCACATAAGAGATTGTTATCTAAGCTTGAGATGCTAGGATGCGTCAGGGGGAGTTTGCTGAAATGGATGGAGAGCTATTTAACAGATAGGGAAATGAGGACCAACATTAGAGGAACTTACTCATCGTGGAGGAAAGTTGAGAGTGGTGTGTCGCAGGGATCTGTGTTGGCACCTCTCATGTTCCTTATGTACGTGAATGACCTGCCGATAGGCATAAACTCCTACATGTCAATGTTTGCAGATGATGTAAAAATTATGAGACAAATAACAAATAAAATTAGTTGTGAGGAGCTGCAAGGGGATTTAGATAAAATATACGAATGGAGCACCAAGTGGAAATGAAATTTAATATAAGTAAATGCCATGTGTTAAATATGGGAAGAAGTGTGAATAGACCAAATTGAGAGTACAGGATGGGAGATAATATAATTAGCAAGGCCGAAAAAGAAAAGGATTTAGGGTTGATTATACAAGATAACTTGTCGCCAGAGAAACATATTAACAAGCTCTTTAGCGGAATGTATGCAATGGCCAGGAATATGAAAGTTGCTCTGAACTACTTGGTGAGACCATGGTAGCGAAAATTATAAAAAGTATGATTAGACCAAGATTGGAGTATGCAGCAGTGGTGTGGTCCCCGCATCTAAAGAAGCATATTCACAAGTTAGAAAGAATCCAGAGAGCAGTTACTAGATTGGTTCAAAGTCTCAGAGAACTGCCATATGAAGGGAGGCTAGACAAATAAAATCTACCGAGTCTAAAAGAGAGGAGAGAGAGGGGAGACATGACATGATAATGATGTACAAATGCACCCGAGGGCTGGAGAGGCTGGATAGGGAGGATATATTAATTATGGATACAGGAATAACTAGAGGCCACAGCTACAAAGTAAAAAGACCTACCTGCAAGAACGATATCAGGAAGTTTAGCTTCCCCTATAGATGTATTGACAAATGGAATAGGCTGGAGGAGGTGGTGGTAGGGGCAAGGAACATCCATATTTTCAAGAAAAAATTGGATGAAAGTAGACTGAGAGACGGGACAACACGAGCTTAGCTCAACTCCTGTAAACTACAATTAGGTAAATACAATTAGGTAAATACATGTAGGCCTACATATGTAGCCGTCCCATCTGAATATTACACCGCAATAAATAAGCCGCAAACAGGCAGTACGGGCAATAAATATGCAACAATTATGTCGAGAAAAAAAGAGAAATGGTAGGCTGGAAAGTTATCATATTACAGGTGCAAGGAAGAGGATAGGAGAGAGCAGGGAGTGTTGTGAGACTCGATTGGGTTGGGTTGTGGAGTTGCCAGCCGCCCAAGCGAGTTGCCAACTGGGCAGTTTGTAGGTGCGTGTAGCATCGCTCAGTGAAGTTGTCTCACCATTCCCGTTCATCTCTCTGACGGACTCTCGGTCGATTCGGCTCAAGCTTGTGCCTCTCTGTTCGTTCCTCTCTGTTCGGAGCTTTCGCTTCCCGGAAGGTGAAGTAGTGTAAAGTCAGTGAAAATAGGCTAGCCTAAACAGACCTCGGATGCGGAAATACCCTGAGCCGAACAGGCCAAGTGGGATATCTCTATTGGTCTAACTGGTAAGGTGCCTGCCTCACACCCAAGGGTCGAGAGTTCGTGCCCCCACCAGGGCATGATATTTTCGTGAGGCTATTTCCGCATTTAACGAAGTTTAGGTGTGCTGGTTAAATTGTTCAGATGGTTGAGAGTAAGATCGGAGCTCCATAAATCCTCTTTCGGGTATGGTGTAAAAACCGATCCCCACACAGGTGCCTGAGGGTAGGAATGTCATGGGATTGTCACCCTTACAGCTATCACAGACGTGTGCTAGTTTTTGTCTGAGCGAGATAGGAGGAGGGAGGGGGAGTGATAAGATCACTTTCATGTTTGTATTTATGCATGCAGATGTAGCAGCAGACACATGTGAAGAGTGTACCCCAAGGCCATAGACAGTAAAATAAGAGCGATAAATAGGGTAGATAGTGGTGATTGGGGGGAAAGATGGAGGGAGAGGTGTCATGGTGTCACATTACAGTACAGGGATGGCTGGTGCAGCAATGTTTACCTTATCGACCTAATTCTATCGTTTTACAACTAAAATACAATAGAATTGTATTATAGAGGTACGATACATGTTACTTTGTATGCAGTAGATGGAAATTACATCAATAAACATGAGTATATCGGCCGCTGACACCGCCAGAAGTAGGGCTGGTCTAGTGGTTGTGTCATCGGGTTGCGCGGAAAAGGGACGTGAAGGCTCCTTGATGGTTGTGACTACTGAGTGTGAGAGGGCGAGCGTAGTGTGTGTTTGGGTGGTATCGCGAGTTGCCATGTAGGCCTATTCCTAAACCAATTTGTAGCCGCCTGCCTCTACGCGCGTGGTTTTTGTACGTTTGAAATCCTGGCTTCCGGAAGGACCGTTGCAGCCCCGGGGTTAAGCGTATATAGGCTAACCCTACTGTTCACTCTCAAGTGCCATTTGCACTACCGTGAGACGATACACATATTTTATTGCGGTTTTAACCCACAATAATCTCTCTACATGCAATGTATTATACATCAAAAGAACGAGCAAGACCCATACTCTTTTACAACTGGAAAAATATCCCATAAAATCAAATTATCACTTTGAAAATCAATATATAAGAAACATTTAATCGTTTTTCCCAGTTTACACCATCGTAATTTTGTTATAAGCTAAGCAATAACTTTTGTATATATGAAATTAGAAGCATTTTTCATGCTTATTCCAAATGTGTCAAAGATTTTATATCATCAAGTTATATTTATATAAATAATATACTAATGCAATTGTGACAATATAATGCTCTAAGGTTCATAAATGAAAGAGTAAATTACTATCTTCATCATGTATTATGTAAGAATTTTATCCTTACAGTCATATACATAAAAATACATCAGATAATCCAGTCGCTCACACACAATAAACCAGATAAAGGCGGCTTTACACCAGGGATTATTTAACCCCTTCTGTACCGGCGACGTCTTATTAATTTAATTCTAGCTAATAGACAATTTTATTCAGCTTAAGAAGGGCATCAGCAATTAACGAGGTTAGAACTATCCTATTAAGCTATTTTTACTACCACAGATCCTTCTTTAACTGTGCAAAATCGTATAAATATAACTGGAATAAAATTACAAAGACGTCGCCAGTACAGAAGGGGTTAACCGTAACGTTTGATCCATAATTTTATATAACCGTAACGTTTTATCCACAATTTTATTCTATACAGTAATTTTGTTTTTTCCAGCTGATGATAAACTTAGTCCCTTAGCAGCTGATTTTTGTTATTCCTAATTGAAAATAATGAAACTACAATGTTTCGATGTGAAATTAATACCAAATTTTCATAACGGACAACATATATCATTACTAAACTGTGTGTAGTAGGTGAGTTATCAAGCTGTGGACATGACAATTTACCATCAGCTGGAAAAATAACAGACTATAGTAACTTTATGAGATTATTATGCATTGGTATTGGCAGCTCGACTGAAGGTAGATATATTATCATAGGTGGCACAATTATTATAATGTACAGTACATATTAGAAGCCGTCAGATTATAATTTTAGAAAAAATTACGGGAATAAACGCTCGTGTAAATCCACCTTAAGAGGTCCGACACGCTTTTTTTTCTTTCTGGATAGTAGCCATTCGACCCTATTCAGCCTACTGTTTTAAGACGTTTATCCTAATCCAGGTGTCGATTTACACCTGGCGAGCGATAGCGAGCCAGCATATTTTGGATTATGTTTTATACAGCTGACTTACTTTGTACAATTTTCGGTAGAAAAATTTCTCTACGGATTTCTCTATACAGTACAGTACAATGATGGCCCGCTGTCGCTCACCAGGAACAAAATTATACCTGAATGGGGAGAAACGTCGAAACAGTAGGCTGAATGGGGCCGAATGGATAAAACCCAGAGAGAAAAAGCAGGTCGGTCCCCTAAGTACAGTCGGCATCAAAAGTCCTGTATTGTTAATGGGGGGTTTCCTGGACCTCTTTTTCCCACATGTTCAGCCCCATTAGTTTTTGAGATTTTAACACATTCGCCCCATTAGTTTGTCAATTTTAAGACTTTTCTGCCATTTAGGTGTTAATTTTTTCTTAGCAAGCGAAATCTCAAAGGGGGTTCTTGCGGGTATTTTTTAAAGCTTGATGGATGTCTAGGGAGCAAACTAAAAAAAAAAAAAAAAAAAAAAAAAAAATTCATATTGTTACCAACTCGCCAATTAACTTACAAATAAACCTAATTAATGAAATCAATGAACCCCCTGGGGGTTAGGGAATAGAATATGCCCCACGTGCCTTCTGCGTGTCGTAAGAGGCGACTAAAGAGGTTGGGTCGGTGGGCTTGCGACCCCCACCCGGAAAAAATATCTAAGCAAAGAAAAACGAACGAACAGCCTCGGATGCGGACGGAACCAACGTTGACGAACCACGACCGACTAAGGACATGCCTTCGGACATTCTGAGAATGGCTACGTGGAATGTTAGTGGCATGAATGATGGCACAAAAGAGAGAGAGGTTCTGGAAGTGTTAGTGAATGCCAGGCTGGATGTATGTGGAATGACAGAGACCAAATGGAAAGGTTCAGATGTGAGAGAGTGGGAGTGTGGAATGGGTGTGTGTGCTGGAGTGAGTGAAGGAACAGCGAGAGAAGGTGCATGTTTGTTTGTAAGTAGCAAATGGAAGGAATGTGTAAGAGAGTATGGGTCTGTGGGTTCAAGGATTGTGTGGGTGAGAATGAAAGTAGGAATACAAACGTGGGTGATTGTATGCGTGTATGCCCCGACAGAGGATATACTTGAAAGAAAGAAAGAGGAGTTCTGGATGAATGTGGAGGCGTGCCTGGAGAAGTTTGACAAGAACGAAAGAATATTTCTGATTGGGGATATGAATGGTAAGGTGGGTGATAGGAAAGTTGAGGGAGTGGTGGGAGAGTGGGGGGTACCATCAGAGGTGAAAGGGAATGGTAGTGCACTTGTGGACGTATGTGTGGGGAGGAGGCTGTGGATACCCAACACCTTCTTCCGACACAGAATGATCCACAGGTACACGTGGAAACGGATGTTGACGATGAAGGATAAGACAGTGGTGGAACGAAAGTCATTGATTGATTATGTATGTGTGGATGAACGAATGAAGAAATCTGTGATGGATGCTAGGGTGTATATGGGTATTGGAGGGGGTCTGTCTGATCATTATGTAGTGGTAGCTAAGGTTAGGATACAAAAGAAGTGGGTGAGGAGAGCTGGAGGGAGGCGAGAGGAGGGTGGAGAGGTTGCAGGAGGAGGAAGTCAGGGAGGAGTACAGGAGAGCAGTGGAAAGACGACTAGGTGGGTTCGACCTGGAAGTTATGGAGGAAGTGGAGGAGATGAGCAAGGTGTTTAAGGATGAGATTTGTGCAGCATGTGAGGAGGTGTGTGGAGTGAGAAGAGGGAGGGGAGTGAAAGGTACAGCATGGTGGACAGAAGAGGTAAGAATAGCTGTGGAAGAAAAGAAGTAAGCATATAGAGAGTGGTTGGGTAGTAGAGGGAATGAAGATTCCGAGACAGAAACGAGCGAGGTACGTGGAGAGTAAGAGGGTGGTGAAGAGAGTAGTGAAGGAAAGTAAGAGAAGAGTAGATGAGGAATTTGGAAGGAATCTGAGTGTAAAATGGAGGGAGAGTAAGAAACTGTTCTGGAAAGAAGTAAAGAAAGTTAGGGAAGGTAGCAAGGGAAACAGTAAGGGTGTGAAAGATAAGAATGGGAGAATGCTAGCCGAGAAGCAAGAGAGAGTCGAAAGATGGGAGTACTTCAGTGAGTTGCTAAATGTAAGGAATGAAGAGCCAGAAAACATAGCTGGATATGGTATGGGAGGGAGAAGAAGAGAAGTAGTGGAGGAGGAGGTGGGGATCAGGAGGTCAGAAGTGTGGGAAGCCATGAAAAGAGTGAAGTTGGGGAAAGCACCAGGAACAGATGGAGTGTGTGGGGAAATGTTGAGGTATGGTGGTGAGATAATGATAGAATGGGTATGGAAAATGTGCAAACTATCATGGGAGAAGGGGAGTGCACCCGATGACTGGAAGACTGGCATAATAGTCCCCCTATATAAGGGCAAAGGGGAAAGAGGAGTGTGTGGTAACCACCGAGGAATGTCTTCTAAGCGTAGTAGGGAAGGTATACAGTAGGGTAGTGATTGAGAGAGTGAGAGTGAGAACGGAGAAATGGATAGGCGACGAGCAGGGAGGTTTTAGGAAGGGAAGAGGATGTGTAGATCAGATTTTTACCCTCAATTGTGTTGTGGAGAAGTATCTGGAGAAGAAACAAAAGGTGTATGTTGCCTTTATGGACTTGGAGAAGGCCTATGACAGAGTGGATAGAGAAGGTTTGTGGAAAGTACTTAGAATATACGGAGTAGAGGGCAAGTTGCTGAAAGCAGTGAAGAGCATGTATGAGGGTGCAAAGGCGGCAGTACGTGTGGAGAGTGAGCAGAGCGAGTTCTTTGACCTGAATGTTGGTTTGAAACAGGGGTGTGTGATGTCCCCGTGGTTGTTTACTGTATATATGGATGGAGTCATGAAAGAAATACTATCAAGAGCAGTGGATGTTGGTGTATCGCTGAAAAGCGAGGGAATTGAGTGGAAGCTACCTATACTGCTGTTTGCGGATGATACAGTTCTGATGAATGGGAGTTGCAGGGTCTGGTAAATGAGTTTGGAACAGTGTGCGAAAAACGGAATTTGAAGGTAAATGCAGGGAAGAGCAAGGTTATGGTCTTCGAAAGGGGTGAAGTCACAGAGTGTGAGGTGAAGCTGAACGGTCAGGCTATGGAGATCGTCAACTCTTTTAAGTATCTGGGCAGTGTGTTGAGTAAAGATGGGACTATGGATGAAGAAGTGCGGGAGAGGGTACAACAGGGGAAGAGGGTTGTAGGAATGCTAAAATCAGTAACAAGAAATAGGGTGGTCAGTATGGAAGTGAAGAAGTCTTTGCATGACAGTGTGGTAATCCCGACACTGACTTACGGAAGCGAAGCATGGACGTAGGTTGAGAGACTCAGACCAAGAGTGAGAGCAGTGGAAATGAATTACTTAAGGAGTGCGTGCGGAGTTACATGGAGGGATAGACAGACTAATGAGGAGGTGTGGTGTGGAGGTAGATGTGCTGGAAAGTGTGAAAAGGAACAACTTGAGATGGTTCGGCCATATGGAACGTATGGAAAGCGAGAGAATGACTAAGAGGGTGTACGAGAGCGAGGTGGAGGGACAGAGGGAGAGGTAGACCGAATGAGAGGTGGAAGGATGGAGTGAGGAAGTACATGAACGAAGGCGGTGCTGGTTGGGGGGAGGGGCGTCGACTGACTGGGGACAGAGGTGCATGGGGGCGGTTCGTTCGTGGCCACCCCTTCGGGGATCACGGCGTCAGGCAATAGATAGATAGATAGAACATGAATACATGTGGTACGGTACTCCATGGATTCGGATCTAGGATACTCGCACCAAAATTCCGCTTACTAACAATTACGCTATCAAGACAGTTAAAGATTTATGCACAAGCCTACAAATTATTATGCATTCTCGAATACTGGATATTAATGTATGCATGTACAATTGTACATATACCCAACCTATGATAGAAAATATTGAAGTTGCAAATGTGGGTCCTAGTTTCTGGCTTTAACTCTAGTGCATAATCACAGTCAAGTCTTTTAGCCCTTTCAATTCAGTGACGGTGACGTCTTTTTCATTATATTCGGGCAACTATTAGATGATTTTATAAAGCTTAGGAACGACGTCTAACAATTAAAAGGCTACAGACTATCCCACTTAATCATTTATAGCTACCACAGATCCTTTCTAGGCTGAATAAAAATTTCTAATAGTTGCCAGAATATGATGAAAAGGACGTCACCGGTACTGAATGGGTTAACCCTTTCGGTACCAGGACGTCTTTCCTTTACCTGGCTATCAGAGAAAATATTAGTAAGTTTAGGGAGGATCTATGGGAGGAAAATGGTTAATTGATGTATATATTTCACTAGAGATCCATCCAAATTCTTAACCCATGGACTGCGAAGGTCCTCTCGGAAGCCATGGTATTTAACCACGTGTAAAAATAACCCTTCGAAAAGCAGGACAGTGCCAGGAAATGTCTGAAATTTGGGTGACACATAGAAAGTAGTGGCATCTTTCCACACCACATCCTCCACCCCTTCCCAACTTTATACCCTCCCCCCTTCCCCCTCAACTTGGCCTTTTATTCTGCACATGTTCTAGCAGTTCATGGGTTAAAATCATCTAGTCTTAGACAGAAGAAAGTGAAACCGACACCATTGTACTAAAAGGGTTAAGGGGGGATGGTTCACTTTTTGGGCGATTTTTGCATGTACAGTATTCATTATTTTTTTGTTTCCTCTCTAGACCTCCCATCAAATTAAAAAAAACATCCATTAGATCCCCCTTCTAGATTAACCCTCTCACGTTCTTGACGCAATTTTGAGCCTATTAGGGATACTTTAAAGCCTTTGTTACCATCAGGGGTATTTAGAAACCGTTAGTTTAGTTACTTTAACCTCTGCAGTTGTCTTTGAGTTAGCTGTGGGCAGAAAACTAATTTTGGAGGTAATTATAAGAGTGAGAGAACTCTATTTCTTATTGCTAATCTGGCAACCTCTGCGTCATATGGTCGTGAGAGGGTTAATTTGTAAATTTTTGGGTAGAAAAATTTCCCCGCCAAAGGCCGGTTCTTCCAACATTACAAGCTCACCATCGTTCGCCAAGGAAAAAATCGACACCTAAATAGCACGAAAGGTCTAAATATTGACGAATAAATGGGGCGAAAGGTCTTAAAAGTGACTAACTAATGGGGCAAACATCTTAACATCTGAAAACTAATGGGGCTAAACAGGAGGGAGAAAGTGGTCCAGAAAACCGGCGTAATCACACAAACGTCATATCCAGCTATTTTTTTTCACAATTCTCATATGGCAAATTCTGAATTAAATTCTTTAATATCATGGTCACTTTTTTTTCTGGCTAACATTAGATATATTTGGATTTGAAGGGAACTGTGGGTATAAAAGGTTAATTAAATTGATTTATCCATTTGATTCCCAGGAATTCTTCATAAGCTGAATACACTTCTTTAACCCTAGTCTAGCGGGGTGTTTTGGGCTCATTTGGGCATATTCAGGCCCTCCTGAATGATCAATCAAGTATCTGCATGAAAAGAAATTTATTCAGCAAAAAACTAGGCGCTATAAGCTTCAAAATGAGACCAGAACGAGCTACGTAGCACTCGTGGTTCTCTTGCAGTGGTGCCACGAACATGGGCATTTAGCGTATAGCGGTATATTTTTCCCAGCTATGCTCACTACTGGCTACACTGCCGGCCTCTCGAGAACACAGGGAACATGAGTTAATGGGCGGCGGTAAGCCCTGGGAGTCGGCTGTCTGGCCCGCTGCGCTCCCGGCCATTTGCACTCGATTTTAACCCTTTAAAAGCCTTAATAATGCTCCTAACTTGCTGCAAATTGGTGCACGACTTAAGTCGAGCGCCGCCAATAAGGGGTTAATATTACAGAATTTCAAAACAAACTAAATTAATTGTAATGAATAACTACAGTAGTCACGCATCTCACGCATTTCGATCCCACGATTACGCATCCCACGGTACTATCCAATGGCTACCTGAATTCTCATCCCACGAAAAACCACACGATTCCCACGGCTTTGGCGGCGACGGTGGGGTGACGGAGAACGAGAGTGGGGCCACGGAGGGTGGTATCTAACATCCGCCTCCCGTCTATCACCACATCCATCACAATAATCACCTCATCAACTTTTCTAAGTTTTTTTGTGTGTGTTTTACTTACCTTTCTTTTCATAGCAGCTTGAAAGCCTGTAAGCTTGTTTTGAAAGGCGTCCGTCCGACGCATGTAAACAACAGCTGGTAAGGCGTCACTTGTTCGTGTGTGGCTGTGTTATTGTTAAGTAGTGAAAAGTGGCTGACATCGCCACAAGGTTCTCTCCACGGAAATCGTCATCACAACTGAACCAGTTGACTTAGAGAGGTCTACTCAACGCCATTCTACAGGAACGAAACACATCTACGCTTGGGGATGCGTGGGAATGCGGAAGCAGGTCAAAATAAAAAAGATACGGTAGCCTAGGCGAGACGTTTTTTCGGCCAAATCCCCCAGGTTTTGGGGATATACCGGTATTATAGAATGCGTAGCCGAGGCTGGAGGGTTAAAGCAACTTACTTTTGATTATTGGCATGTAAAGTGATGGTCAATAGTCGCCCGACGATAGCCTCCAGTACTTTTGTAATTTTCCCCATTACTTTAATACTCTGCATCCCACGAATTCCGGTCCCACGGTAATATTTCGGTACCAATAAATCGTGGGATGCGAGATTCTACTGTATAATAAAAAAAAAAAAAATCACCCGTTGCTAATACCAATGCAAATGTCTCAAAATGGTGTAAGACAAAATTAATGTGAAAATTGCCACCCAGAAATGCCCATGTGGCTTTGCCGTAACTCTTCAAATCTTTCAATCAAACGACTATTTTTGTTATAACTAGCTACTGTACCTGTCAGACTTAAAAGAGGGATTATTGAAATGGTCTTTTACCCTTTGATTTCTAGAGGTCAGTCCTAAGCCAAATATAATCAGTGCATCAGTATAATCAGTGGAATTAAAATAGTACAGAAATTGTTGTCTGATTGAATGAATCTAGTCTGAGCTGTCCTTTATAAACAAAATAAATTAATCTGATGGTAACTAGAATTTGTTTTGTCAGATCGAAAGGGTTAGCAAACTAATAATAATGATGAAGGATTATAAACAATGAGCATAAATGTTGAGAGGTTAAAAAAAAAATCAAATCCCTGGCTTAAAATCCCTTTGAATAACATTGTGAAAAGGCATATAAATTATTTCCTACATAAGCAAAAATCAATATTTATATATGTACAGTACTTACTAGATAACTGGTAATCTCGAGGAACAAATATGCTATAGAAAAATTACCCTATGTGATGAGTTTTGGTTCCAAAGGGTAAGGAACAAATACACTATAGAATAATTACCCTATGTGATGAGTTTTGGTTCCAAGGGGTAAAGACATTGTTGTGTTGCCCTGTACTCAAGAAATCCCTGAACCACAGAACGAACTACACCAAGTTGACGTCTAGGGAAACGTATAGTAGCCATGGTGGTAAGTCTAATAAACTCACCACGTGTATGAAAGGCATAGCCCTCCACGAGACTATCACCGGGTTTCTCAAAGCGAACCAAGGTTGTTTCCTTATTGTACGTTCTAGCGTAGTATACTGGTCGCGCTGGTATGCATACTGACCCGGGTTCGAGTCCACGCCAGGCCCAGATATTTTCGGGGGGCAAAATTCTTTTCTCACCCAGCATTTCACTGGTGGAAGTAACAGAACGTGATCTGGTAGCATCTAGATGTAGTGCATCAATCATGATGGACACTAAAATGTCCGAGGTATTAATGCTACCTTACGACCATATTAAGGCTAGGGACTAGCCTTGTTAAAGATGATGTGTTGCCCTATACAGTACTTGAAAAATCCCTGAACCACAGAACTATGCAGAGTTGACATCAAGGAAAATGTATAGTAATCATGGTGGCAAGTCTAATAAACTCACCATGTGTATATAAAGGCATAGCCTCTGAGATCATCACTAGGTTCTTCAAAGAGAACTAAGGTTGTTTCCTTATTGTATTTCAGAGCGTAGTACAGTGGTAGCGCGGGAGACTGGTATGCCTACTGACCCGGGTTTGAGTCTCAGCCAGGGCCAGATGTTTTCGGGAGGCAAAATTCCCTTCTCACCCAGAATCTTTATCACATGTGATTGTAATATTTCATTAATCGATTTTAGGAGTAGAGTTGGTTGTTGGATAGAACATAATAATTATCAATAGGTGGTCTGGGGCCGGGGAAATGCTGGAGGCCCCTAGTGATCCTGGGTCTCTGGGTCTTCTGGGCAACCAAGATGTGTGTAAATTTATATTTTGTTTTTTTATGTTGTGTTGTGTTGTCCCTATTCAAGGCTCTGTCTCGAGTTGGCCACCCACAGCTATGGGGTAAGTGCCTGTGTACAGTATATACATACATGCAATAGGTACATTCATATATGTGGATACTGCGTTTGACTTACATGGAAACTGGCTTGATATGAGGCATAATCACTTATCGAGCCCATTCAGAGGTATACATTTGCTCAACTTCCTCCAAGATCAACCGGTTCAAAATTTTAAGACTATACATGACACTGGCCAGCCCTGTGAGTTTCATATTGTAACTTAGTGATCTGGTTTAAAAAAAGAAAGGATTGTGCCTGAGTAGATAGATAGATAGAACAAATAACAAAATTATGACACTAATGGGCCATTGAAAGATTTTGAATGAATCGGAATAAAAGTGTTGGATGTGTTGATTCAGTAAGCTCCCTCTACCTTTGACAATCCCTTCCAAAGTTGAACAAAATTGTCTGGGGGTAGGCATAATAAAAACAAATTTGGTGTACTCTGACTGAGAGACTTAACCTATTTGGCTACTCATACTTTTTAACCCTCCCAGACCGGTTTCGCCTTCTATAGGATATCCGCGAAACCCGGGTGATCTGGCCAAAAAACGTCTTTAACCCATCAGACCCGGTTGGGCTCTGAGGCACCCATAACAAAGTAGGCCCGCGGACCCCGGTAGGGCTCTGAGGCTTCGGCAGCTTGAAAGCCTGTAAGCTTGTTTTGAAAGGCGTCCGTCCGACGCATATAAACAACATCCAGTTGGACCGACGCCGCGCACCTCCGAACACAAGAAGGAGAGGCGTAGTTTGTTCTCGTGTGGCTGTATGTTGTTGTTTTAGTAGTGAAAAGTGGCTCATATGGCTGATATCGCCACAAAGTTCTCTCCACGGAAATAGTCATCACAACTGAACCAGTTGACTTAGAGAGCTCTACTCAACGCCATTCTACAGGTACGAAACACATCTACGCTTGCGGATGTGTGGGAATGCGGAAGCAGTCAAAATAACAAAGACACGGTAGCCTAGGCGAGACGTTTTTTCGGCCAAATCCCCCGAGTTTCGGGGAATATTTATAAATACATAGCCGAGGCTGGAGGGTTAATAGGCTACCCGTATCCTTGTTATTTTAACTGCTAGAGAATTAACTCACATCTCTAAACGTAGATGTGTTTCTTATCTGTAGACTGGCATTAACCCCTAAATGTCGGTGCGCAACTTAAGTCGAGTTAAATAAAGCTGGACTATGTGGCGGCGCTCGACATAGGTCGAGTGGCAATTTCAGCACGTAATGTTGCTGAGAGAGAGAGACAAGTGGTGGCAGGAGAGTAGCGAGCGTATGACTGCTCCAGACCACCGCGGCGAACATACTGACACGAATCCCAGCTCCCTCCTCCCTCTCTCACTCGCTATATAAGGAATTGTATCGGGAAAGTGGCTAATTACATGCTTTTTGCACTCGCGTTGCACGGTTATTGCAAGAAAACTAGCCATCATAAAAGGATCGTTATGGTGTCATTCGAAAGCTCTGTTTATGCCCTTTCAGGGATAGATACTCGTTTTACGTTCTGGGTCTTATTTAGGCATGAAAATGATCACGTAAACAGCCCTATTTTGGCTAAAAACACCCCGCTGGGCGGTACATATAAATAAACCGCATAGGCCGCTCTTAACCCTCCAGCCCCGGCTATGTATTATATATATATTCCTCGAAAACCGGGTGTTTTGGCCGAAAAACGTCTAGGCTAGGCTACCGTATATTCGTTAATCAGACTGCTTCCCGCATTCCCGCGCATCCCCAAGCGTAGCTGTGTTATTTACCTGTAGAATGGCATTAAGTAGAGCTCTCTAAGTCAACTGGTTGAGCTGTGATGATGATTTCATTGGAGATAACTTTATGGCCAAAACAGCCACTTTACACCACTTTTCGATACTTAACAACAACATACAGGCACACACGAACAAGCGACGCTCTCCTTCTTGTGGCCGGAGATGCGGAGCGTCGGTCCTGCCGGCTGTTGTTTACATGCGTCGGACCGACGCCTCGCACACCAAGCTCACAGGCTTTGACGTCATGGGTGTTTAAGAGCCCTTCCGGGTAGCTCGTGTATGCTTTTTTATGGGCGTTCAAGAGCCCTTCCGGGAACAGAGGGTTAAGGTGTTAAGTAGAGCTCTCCAAGTCAACTGATTCAGTTGTGATGACGATTTCCGTGGAGAAAGTTTCGAGGCGATGTTAGCGATATCGGACATTTGCAGACACTAATCTCGTCAATGCATACAACAACTTTGATCCGACGTCTCCTTCTTGGTTTCGGAGGTGCGGTGTCGCAAAGACAAGCTTTGTTTACATGCGTCGGACGCACGGCTTTCAAAATACGCTTAATAGGCTTTCAAGCTTACGGTGCTCAAGAGCCCATCCGTGTTTCGGGCCCTAGTTTGTTATGGGCTCCTCAGAGCCCTTCCGGGTACCAGGGGTTAGAGTACACTCCGAGATCGCACCGCTGGGCCTGTTAAAAGGCAGGAGGAGCTATTACAAGGCTGTTAATACCAGCACAGGAAAGCTTAGTGTGTCAGGCGGTCCGTACCTGGAGTTTAAATACACCTCACTATGGTTGTCTGCTATAGGCACGCAAGCAAGCAATCAATACATTCCAATGGTGTTTGAGCTCATGCATGCAAGCAGTGTACAGTGACATAAGAAAGACTACAATGATGTAGTAAATCAATAATCAATACAAAAAGTAATCAATAATCAATACTGTACTTGCACAAGTGTTTACAAGCTGAAGTTGTATGCCAGCCAAATGTTCGAACGAAAACATGACAAATAGGCCAAACTATCCTCATATTTTCACCACATACTGTACATACATATATACACAAATATAAAGACCGAGTGATCCATACGAAGCGCGGTTCCGGTCTCACATCGTAATGGCGGCGCTTCAGGCAGCCCTGTTAAAAGCTGCCTCACTTGTCAGGTTCTTTGATTTAAGACCAGACTTCAAAGTTTTCAATATTTGCAAGATAGCCGTGAGTGCCGTATTTTGATATACAGCTTACCTAGGCTAGACATTACTATTAATATTATTTTTACTAATCTCACCACCACACCCCCAATGAAATTAATTATATATTGCAGATATATGAAAAGGTGAAGTAGACGAAATTACAATAATTTACCAGGATACGCGCCAAAGCTATCCTATTACATTCTACAGTATTAAATTGTAAAACTTGCAAAATAAACAAACCAAAACTTGGACGAACACAGTAGAAAGACAAAACAACTAATCAAAATCGCTATGTGGAAACAACGCTTAAGCAAAATAATAATTTATAAATAAAAGAACACAATCAACCACATAGGGTGTACATTACTACATGAGCAAGTTAATCAGTTTCCCAAGCAAATTAATCGCACATATAACAACGCACTATCGTCACGTTTAAGGAATTGGTCAATTTGTGAAGTCCGGGACGTTCTGGTAAATTTTACTAAATTCTGTATGAATAAAGAAACTACAATTAAAATTAAAATTTAATCTTTAACTAAATTTGCAATTTGACAAGATATCAACAATAATACAAAATACAAACAGCACTCACTAACGATAGTGCTATCGGGTAGGTACCTGTAAGCATAGCATGCCTCAAGTTACCCCTACCAATTACTCGCCTACAAAGAACCTACATTTATCGTAATAACAAATGTATTGTTTTGTTTTTTTATTTCATAATTGTATTTTGCTAAATCGTTACTTCCAGAGAGATTTTGACAAATTCTTTTCTCTATATATATTGTGCGGTTCCTCTTTTGGTTTGTTTGTTTTGCAAGTTTTACATTTTAATTTAATTTTACCATCAAACCAGAACCACTTAATGAAGTGTGTTCTAGTCTTTAACATTCTCAAATAATTGTGAATTCTACATTTTGATATGTAATATACCTAAGTTAGGCCATTTCATTGCGGAAATAGAATTATAATGTAAAACTTGACGAAATTGACAAAAAAAACTTGGATACGAGTGGCGCAAAAGTTCAAAGCTGGCCAGGCAACGAGGGTTAAGGGGGTATCACAACAAACCTTTTACCATCAACTTTCAATGGTTAAAAAATGTCTGGCACTGGTATCGGTAATAAGAGTAAATATAGATGAACTTAGGGGCTTTGGTTTCCCGGGCGTTTACGCACCCTCTCAGCTCCCCGCCATGGAGTGGCTTCGGTCACCCAGGCTTTATTGTGGTCGGCAGGGAGGGTTCTGTGGGGGCGCTCGTTTGTGGCCTTGGCCTTGCTCGGGGCCTTGGGGCTGTTCGGCCAGGCAGCTTGGGGAACAACAACAACAACAACTTAGGAGACACATTTACTTAAAAGGTTAACCTCATATGCTGCCAGACCATGTCAACGATAACTGTTGAGAAAAAGTGATTGTGTGATACTGACTTAAACCCCTTCAGCACCATGACTCCTTTTTACCTTTATTCTGGTGAAAATTAGATTATTGCATGCAGTTTAAGAAGGACCCATGTTATTAAGAGGGTTTATTAAGATCGTAATAACCCATTTGAGTTGTAGAGGTATATTATATACTAAAGAAAATTGTCTAATAGTAAGCAGAATATGTTGACAATTACATAATGGGGGTGGAGTTAAATCTGACTATGCTAATGCCGACATTTAAATTTATGTAGCTACCCTATCAAGAGACTAGATATATGGACAAAATACAATCAAGCAATACAATAATTACATAATTATTAACATGACAAAATACAACAAAGTATTAATCACATAAATTAATGTTACTAAAAATAAATACTAAATTACAAAATATAAAGTACAGTACCCTAAAAGTAATATAGTCAAGATTCTTACAAAACTGAACCTTTTTTCACCAGTATTTTTCTACCATTTCACCACACTACACCATATATCTTTGCTAACAAAAAATTCTCAAGTAAATTATAAAATATCTCAAATGAACTGTAGTCAGAGATATGGTGTTCCTTTATCATCATCTTCTACCCAGTTATAAATTCAAGTAATCAATAATTATGCTATTTTTCAGAAGATGAGTCTTTCATTGCAAAGAGTCAGTATTTACATTATCTATTTTCTATTGATCGAGTTCATGTTAAAACAAATGGAAGGAGCATTATGAAAGACTGCTTAATGTGGAGTTTGAATGGAACAGGGAACAGCTCAGCACTGTAGTCCTAGTACAAAGCCCTCCGCCTTTGATAGGGTACAACGCTGTTAAAAGTGCTATAGATAAAATGGAGTCAAGAAAAGCCGCTGGGAGCTCCGGCAGTCGCTGAGATGCTAAAAGCAGCTGGAGATATTGGGGTAAAATTGGTCACAGAGCTGATTAATGCTATCATAAAGGAGCAAACAATTCCCGATGCATGGCAGGAAAGTGTTATAGTAAATATATACAAAGGCAAGGGCGACTCCTTAGACAGGGGAAATTATTGGGGTTTGAAAATGCTCGATCAAGTCATGAAAGTCAGCGAAAGGGTATTTGAATGCATGATCAGGGAAAGTGTTGCTATCAGCGACATGCAGTTTGGATTTATGCCGGGACGTGGCACAACTGATGCTATCTTCACTCTTAGGCAAATGCAAGAGAGGTAGGCTACTTAGTTTTTGTAGATCTGGAGAAAGCCTTTGACCGGGTGCCCAGGGAGGTAGTGCAGTGGGCTATGAGAAAACTTGGGAGTAGAAGAGTGGCTGGTGAGTGTGATAATGAGAATGTATGAGGGGTCACGGGCAGCAGTTAGACTAAACGGGGGTCTGAGCAAAGAGTTCCCTGTGAAGGTTGGAGTTCACCAAGGTTTAGTTCTGAGCCCATTACTGTTTGTTTTAGTCCTGGAGGCTCTGTCAAGGGAATTTAGGACAGGACTCCCATGGGAGATGTTATATGCAGATGATCTAGTTCTTATCACAGATAGTGCGCAGGAAGCAGAGGCGAAGTTCAAAAGATAGATGGAAGGTATGGCAAATAAGGGTCTAAGAGTTAACATAGATAAAACAAAGGTCATGATTAGTGGAGTAGGGCGTGGAACTATGGAAAGAAACAGCGACTATCCATGCCCAGTATGTGGGAAGGGGGTGGGAAGTAATTCAATTCAATGTTGCATCTGTAGTTACTGGGTACACAAGAGATGTAGTGGAGCTAGAGGACCTTTGACAAGAATAATAGACTTTGAATGTGCAGTGTGCAAGGGATATCTTGTATTAAATGACCCGCCTGTCATTGTTGATTTCGACAGTGTAACGCTGGAGTGTGTGAATAAGTTCTGTTACCTGGGCGATACGGTTTCCGCCAGAGGTGGCACTGAAGCTAGCTCCATTGCTAGAGTCAGAAGTGGCTGGGGAAAGTTTAGAGAGCTGTTGCCACTCCTGACCATTAGAGGGCTCCCACCCCACCTTAAAGGGAAGGTGTATACCTCGTGTGTTAGGAGCGCGATGACCTATGCCTCGGAGATGTGGCCGGTTAAAGCGGAGGATGTCAATAGAATGGAACGGAATGAGAAGACAATGGCGAGATGGATGTGTGGGGTTAATCTTAGGGACAGGGTATCAAGCGAGGAATTGAGAAGGCGTCTGGGCATTAGGAGTGTCAGTGAAGTGATGCGCACGAGCCGACTTGGTTGGTTTGGACATGTGGAGAATGGATGATCAGAACTGGGTGAAGAAATGCCGGACTGAACGTGGGGGGAGCCGCGCGTAGGGGTAGACCTAGAATGACGTGGGCTAGGGTACACCGGTCCGATCTCAAAATAAAGAACTTGACAACAGAGGCAGCCCTTGACAGGGCCGCCTGGAAAGCTGCCATTTAGGACATGAGACTGTAACCACAGTATCTGTGGACAAACGGTCTTTAAACTTGTATGTATGTTGTAAATGTAAATCATTGTTCAGAATGTTATTCCTTTAGGTTCAAGTCTATCTAGGAATTTTATATGGAAGTCTTTCTTTTAGTTAAGTCCATGTTCAAATTACCCTAGGGCCTAGATCAATTCAGACAGACCTCCAAATCATTTTGTTCCTGCTCAATAGCAAAAGCCTTGCACAATCAATGCCACCTGTCCAACATATAGCTTATCCTTAATGCCAAGGGATGTTATATTATGCAAAGAAATTTGTTTACACCTTGAGTGGCATCTGGAGGGAGGTCACTCACAGAGTTTTAGTGTGGGTCTGTTCACAGTCGAGGGAATTATTCCCTGACACTCTCTTGTGACTTTCACTCTCACCAGGCATCTACTATGCTTAGTTGATCACTTTCAACCAACAACCTACACGATTTTCACCGACATAATGCCCTGTAAGGAATGCGACTGGCCACCTATCTTACATTGACCTTGGCGAAGGTAACCTTGAGCCAGACCATAATCACCTTATCAAAGTCTAGGTACTGTACTTCCTGTTGCCCTTTCTTAAAGTCAATGTACTCTGTGAAGATGAATTTTGAATAGCTGATACTATATTTAGATTTATAATATTCCAATAAGTATTTTTTTTTTCATGATTGAACACCATTAACATTCTTTGATATTTTTTATCTCTACTAGTGGGATTTGAACTCAAAACTTTCTAGTTAAAGAACCAAGATATTCCTTTACAGAACACGGGCTAGAGCCACCTTTCATCAGAATAAAAACGTTAGCGTAATCACACAAAAGCTTGTCCTGCCACTATTTTCTTCAATGAGAGCATCTGAATTAATATCTGTAAAATTTGGTAATTTAGAAGGGTCTCGCCCCCCTAATGCAATAGTGCAATAATAATATACCTTTATATGGTACCAGAATTTGTTTCATAACACCGAATACTGTACAAAAATAAGTGACTGAAAATATTGCCAGTACAGTATATTAAAAGGTGGCCACATCAACACTTTTCCCAACAAACTCATCAAATCTGCCACTAAATGTATTAAAGTTACACCAACTTTCACACTCCCACTAGGAACACACATACTCACAAACAAACTCACGTGTTTACAAATATGTACACATTTTTGTTTTACTACAAAATATATGAAAGATATCTTTAAAAAAATTATGCATAAATCCCTAAAATGATTTCTTCCCTCTCTGTGGAATAAACTCTTCTTTCAAGTAGTTGAAGAGCGCCAGGAGTCCGTACTTTTTGCCCTTCTTGTTGAAGTAGCCAGTCACAAAGTCATCATCATCTGAAATAATACAGTGCCATCATTAATACATTCTGAACATTACATGGGTACACCACGGGAAGATGCGCTGTACTAGAATTATAGGACCTCTGCCAAGGAAGAAGTACTGTACAAAGTTGAATTTTTTTTTATACTGTATATAGTATGCAAAGGTGAGCTCCCAGTTAAATGACCAGCTCGAGAGTGTGAACTTTGGCAATAAGTCGCTAGAGATGGTGGACAAGTTTTGCTACTTGGGAGTTGCACTCTCTGCGATTATCGCCAGAATTAGATGTGGCTGGGGAAACTTCAGAAAACTGCTGCCAATCCTAACCATTAGAAGACACGCACATTCCTCAAAGGGAAAGGTGTAGGGTTCATGTATTAGAAGATACTTCAGAAACGTGGCCTGTCAAAGTGGATGAAATCAACAGGTAACAAAATGAGAATGGCGAGATGGATGTGTGAGGTGAAACTGCAAGATAGAATATCTAGTGAAGCACGGAGGACACGGTTAACCCTTATAGTGCAGTGGATTCAATAGGTAAGAATACACTCTAGCGGCTATTTTCCCGCTAATTCCGCTCAATATATGCCACCTTAACCCTTCCTACCCGGTCTGCCTTAGGTAAGGACAGCACGAAAGAAGGGCCGCTACCCGGTATGCCTTATCTAAGGCATGAGCTTAATAGCCTAATTAAGCTTGGTCTGAACGCCGTGCATACGACGTATGTCAACAAACCCAAGCGTTCGTCACTGCACCTCCGAAAACAAGAAGGAGAAGACTCCTCAATGTTATTGTTCTGACGTCATGACGATATTAGTGTCTGAAAAGCCCCCATATTGGCAACATCTCTGCAATATTGGCTCCACTGAAATCGTCATCACAACTGAACCAGTTGACTTACAGAGCTCTACTCAATGCCAAAATACAGATTGAAAACCGCACTACGATTATAGATGAGTGGGAAAGTTCTAGCAGTGAAAATAAACATAAATACGGTAGCCTAGGCCTAGACGTTTTTCAGCCATTTCGCCCGGGTAGGGGCGACCGTCATTGGGTAAGACAGCCCGGGTAGCAAGGGTTAAGCGCCATATCCATAGCCTTGAGCGTCGAGCCAATTGAAACGAGTTCCAGTGAAAAGATTGGGTTGAACTCTTCCTGTAACAGACACCATACCCTCCCTACCTCCTAACACTATTGAGGAAAATTGATCAATACTTTGCTGATTTCGTTGCTGAAAGCTGACTACCCACATCACACCCACGAGCATAAATACAAAAAATTTCCGTTAATTTCCACTTGCGATAACTCGTAGGTATTTACCGTAATTATATCATGTTTTGTGTTTACAAGACAATATGAGTTGTTCAAATGAAGATGAAATGAACCTCATATTCATACCTGGGATATCTCTATCTATCTATCTATCTATCTATTGCCATTTGGTCACCGAAGGGGTGGCCACGAATGAATTGCCCCCATGCACCTGTCCCCAGTCAGTCGATGCCTCTTCTCCCATCCAACACCGCTTTCACGCATATACTTCTCAACTCCATCCTTCCACCTCTCTCTCGGTCTACCTATCCCTCTCTGTCCTTCCACTTCACTCTCGTACACTCTCTTAGTCATTCTCTTGCTTCCCACAAGTTTCACATGGCCAAATCATTTCAAGGTGTTTCTTTTCACACTTTCCAGCTCATCTACATCCACACCACACTCGTACTTCCTCATTCGTCTGTCTATCCCTCCATGTAAACTTCGCACACACTTCTCAAGTAACTAATTTCCACCCCTCTCACTCTTGGTTTGTGTCTCTCCAACAACGTCCATGCTTAACTCCCGGACGTCAATGTCGGGATTACCACACTATCATGCAGGGACTTCTTTACTTCCATGCTGACACAATTAAATGGAGAAGTGGCTCTATTTTCGTTGATTTTCAGTTTCAAAATTACCTCTTATTTGTACACACACACACACACTTCCTCAACCAATGCACTAAGCACACTGATATAAGTATGGGTAGCAAGCTTAGAACCTTCTGGAAGCATTTGGCATCAAGTGAAACGGGTTGGTGCACCCAATTCAGCCGGTACTAAAAAAAATTATATGTACGTCGCTCGCATTACTTTATAGCCCGTTTCTTCATAGGACGTATACGTATGTCGGCCGCAGTGAGTGGTTTACGTATCAAGAGTATCAGTGATGGGATGAGTACAAGCAGGCTTGGATGGTTTGGGCATGTGGAGAGGATGGATGAACAAAGTTGGGTGAAAAGATGTAAGTCTATAAATGTGGAGGGAGCTGAACTAAGGGGTAGACCAAGAAAGATATGGGATCAGAGTACTGTACCAGTATATATTCTGATCTTTAATTAAAAAATCTCACGTGAGGCAGCTCTGAACAGGCAGTCTGGAGTGGCGCCATTAAGATGTGAAACTGGAACCGCGTTTGGTGCGAAGTACTCAGTCTTTAAATTTATGTATGTACAGTATATACAGTATGTTTTGCCCAGTGCCTGTAAACTCCCTGAACCATAGAACCACACAGAGTTTACGTCTGAGAAAATGTTAAATAGTCATGGTGATAAGTCCTTCCCACACCACCCCTGTGAGAGTCTCATCAGACTCAGTGGCTTGTCAAGTATTTTATTACTACTACAGTACTAAACCCATAACCTACTTGCCACACTCGACATTAGTAAAGCCTTCGATGCCATCCCCCGCCACAACCTAACAAACAAAATCTACGACACAAACATGCACAACACAAAAAGGTGGCTGGCCAACTTCCTAGCAGGCAGATGTGCACATGTATCTTTTGCCAGTCAGTCATCTAGCATGCGAAATTTCCCAAACGGAGTCCCGCAAGGATCCGTCCTGTCGCCCGCACTCTTCAATCTGTACACTCGACCCTCCATTTGGCAGACCTCAAATTGCCGGATTTCGGATTTCCTGGACATCTACCGCCCCTACCAGGCCTACTTTTAAACCCAAAATATGGTCAGATAGGCTAGGTTAACCAAGTTCACCTCTTACTTCTTTCAATATGTATCTATACTATATATTAGTCATTTATCTATTTATTTGTCAGTATTATTACATTGGCAACATACCTTTATACCAGGGGTCAATAATATATCCAATTAAGACCATTGGTACTATGAAATGCCATTTATTTGACACAAAAACAATCCCGGGCATCTTTAGTTGGCCAATAACAACACTGGCGAGTGGCACACGTGTCGTCTGCAAGTCATCATCATCATCATCAAATCTGACGCCCCACTTCCAGAGGAAGCACCCCAAAAGGGATGGCCATGGCAGAAACTACCTCCAGGCTCCCAGAAATGCCCCGACTGACCCACTCCACCGTGCCATTTCCACTAAGTGGATTATGACCATGAACACTGAAGGAGCAGACCCAGAGCAGTTCCTCACCCGGATGGCAGTTCCACCACTGGTTTGCTATTTTATTTACCCCGGTGGGGCCCTGGCTGGAAGCATACCAAGCACAGGAATTTTCTGAAGATAGGAACCAGTGGTCCACTGCTCCAGAAGCTGATTGCACCACCAAAGTAGCGGGCGGTGGGGTCGCCGCATCCAGACGCCAGAGAGAGAAAGGCCAACTTGTGCCAGTGGGCTGTGAGAGTAAGACAATAGGGAACCATGGAGCACACCATTATGGCCCCACTGCCTTCACCACTCTCAAGAAAAAAGTTAGAAATAAGAATGATGATAAAGGTACAGTCAGAACCGGCTATGGGAAGTAGAGGACACCAACCCTCACTCTGATAGATCCAGCCCACCAAAAGCTGGCGAGGACAGAGTCTACCTGGCCAGGCTGAGATGCAGGCACCATCCAGCTCTTCTGAGCTATCAGAAGAGACTGGATGACTCCGTCGTCGACACCTGCCCGGGATGTAACACAGCACCCCATACCATTAAACATATCATAGAAGACTGCATTTCACACAATCACTTACACCAACAACACAATCCTTGAGAGCTCTGTGGAAAAGCCCGACCGTGGCCATGGCCTTCCTTAGGGAGTCGGGGCTGTTCGGCCAGGCAGCTTAGGGAACAACAACCCATAACCCACAATTTTGATGTATTTATTCAGGAAGTTAAGTTTCAATAGTCTTGCTTTGAATGCGCTCAGAGCAATTATGGGAAAGAACTTTGGTTTTTGAGTGTACCATTTGGAATGAAAGAGGGCAAAAACTATCTCATTTAACATGATAACTCCCTTAACCCCTCAAACCCGGTTGGGCTCTGAGGCACCCATAACAAACGCGGCCCGCGGACCCCGGAAGGGCTCTGAGGCTCCGGCAGCTTGAAAGCCTGTAAGCTTGTTTTGAAAGGCGTCCGTCCGACGCATATAAACACAGCCGGTTGGCCCGACGCCGCGCACCTCCGAACACAAGAAGGCGAGGCGTAGTTTGTTCTTGTGTGGCTGTATGTTGTCGTTTCAGTAGTGAAAAGTGGCTAATATGGCTGACATCGCCACAAAGTTCTCTCCACGGAAATTGTCATTACAACTGAACCAGTTGACTTAGAGAGCTCTAGTTAATGCCATTCTACAGGTACAAAACACATCTACGCTTGGGGATGTGCAGGAATGCGGAAGCAGTCAAAATAACAAAGATACGGTAGCCTATGAGAGATGTTTTTTCGGCCAAATCCCCCGGGTTTCGGGGAATATTTATAGAATACATAGCCGAGGCTGGAGGGTTAAGTGTTTCCTACAATGAATACAATTATCTAATACAGTATAGCCATGATAGATAAAAAACAAAACAAAATAAAAAATAATCTGAAATGCTATTAACAGTAGTGAAACACCCAGCTGTAGTAGTCATTCCCTAGGCTGCCTGGCTAAACAGCTTTGAGCTCCTAAGGAAGGCCACGGCCGAGACCGGGTTTTCCCACAGAGCTCTCAAGGAATATATATTGTGTTGTTGACGTAAGTGGTTGTGCTTGTGTGTTATGCAATCTTCCATAATGTGTTTGTGCGGTTTTGTGTTACGGCCCGAAAAGTTATCCTGGACGGAATCATCAAGCCTCTTCTGATAACTCAGAAGGGCTGGATGGTGCAGCCTAGCCAGGTGGACTCTGCCCTCACAGGAAAGGAGGGTTTCTGAGGGATGGACTTCAGGGGAACGTGCATGAAGCAGTGTTGTCTTTAAGTGACTGGATAGACCGGTGGGTGATTGGAGTATGGATATGGAGATATGGAGGCTAGTTTGGGGAGGGTGAGGGGGGAGTGAACACAATATTTGTGTATGATAACAGGTGCTAGGTGTTGTTTTGCCGTTTCTTGATGCGTGTGGATGTAGTAATACTGTAGTCGTTCCCTAGGCTGACTGGAACAGCCCCGATGTTCTGCCATGTAGTGTAGTGGGTGGTGTTGGTTTGTAGAGGCTGCGGCGCGAGAATTTGTGTGCCTCTCATATTAAGGTGATCCTTTGTTTTGAGGACTTTGGTTTCCTAGTGTAGGTGGTCTGTAGGTGTGGTAGCTGTGCATTCAAGTGATTAATGTGAGGGCTTTGTTCTGTATAGTCTGTAGGGTGTTGTGATGAGTTTCAGTGAGGTAAGAGGCCCAAGCAGAGCTAGCATAATCCATCACTGAACGTAGGCTACACATTATTTGTATAGGGTAAGACGGGGTAATTTCGCCGAATAGAAACTGCCACAAATGGAATTTTTAATGTTTATCTATACATTCAGCCTTTCTGCTATAGATACCTAAAAATCACAAAAAATATATAATGTTTTGGTCATGCTGCTGATTTTTTTTTTTAAAGTTACTCTCGCGACGAAATTACCCCGCCGGGCGGGGTAATTTTTCCGCATAATCTTGCTATTAAACTAGATAACATTATATGATTAATGGCCAGACAAAACACTAGCGCGCAGGTAAAAGCAATGAAAACATGCACAAACCCAAATTGCCACTAAACATGCCAATAGAAAAAGGTCGCACGCACACACACACAACTGAACGGGGTGGGCAGAGATGCAGGTGTGTGTGTGGACGTTTCTAGTGCGGGTGTGGACGTGTAGTGCGGGTGTGGACGTGTCTAGTGCGGGTGTGGACGTGTCTAGTGCGGGTGTGGACGTGTCTAGTGCGGGTGTGGACGTGTCTCGTGTGGGTGCGGCGTGTAGGATGCTAGTGCAAAGTACCAGGCAGCAGCTGACGGCTACTGCCAACACTCAGTGTTGTCACACACACCACCACAGTGGACGCACCCACATACAAACACATTGTACCGACATTGTACCGATTTATAAAGGTGGGAACAGGGAACATCCATTGAATTATCGACCTGTGTCACTTACTAGTATAGTGTGCAAAATCTGTGAGAAAATAATTAAAAAAAGATGGATGATTTACTTGGAAAAGAATAATCTACTATCTAACAGGCAATTTGGATTCAGGGAGGGTACCTCATGTGTTACAAATCTACTCAGTTTTTATGACAGAGTGGTTGACATATTACAAGAGAGAGATGGATGGGTGGATTGCGTATATATTGACATGAAGAAAGCTTTTGACAGAGTATCGCATAGCAGGCTGAAGTGGAAATTAAAAGAGTATGGAGGGATTCAGGGTAGTTTGTTAAATTGGATGGAGGACTATCTTTCAGGGAGACAGATGAGGACTACTATCAGAGATAAATTTTCTACGTGGAAAGATGTCACAAGTGGAGTTCCGCAGGGAGCGGTGCTGGCTCCCATAATGTTTCTAATATACATTAACGACATGCCAAAGGATATAAATGCATATATGAATATGTTTGCAGATGATGCCAAGATCATGAAGCGTATAGAAGATGAAAACAGTGGTAGGGAATTACAGAGGGATTTGGATAGGATAGATCAATGGAGCAAGAAGTGGAAAATGGAATTTAACACAAATAAATGTCATGTAGTGGAAATGGGAGTAAGTAAAAGAAGGCCTCATACGGAATATAAGTTAGGAGAAAACACTATTAACCCATCAGAGAAAGAAAAGGACTTAGGGATAACTGTTAGGAGTGATCTTTCACCTGAGAATCATATTAATAAGATAGTGGGAGAAACATATGGACTGCTAAACAGAATAAAAATAGCCTTTAACTATATAAACGAGGAGATGCTGGAGAAAATAATAAAAACATTGGTGAGACCAAGACTGGAGTATGCGGCAGTGGTGTGGGCACCACATCTAAAAAAGCATATAAAGAAGCTGGAGAAGGTTCAGAGAGCTGCAACTAGGATGATACCAGAACTGAGAGAATTACCATATGAGGAGAGATTAAAGAAATTAGATTTACCATCTCTAATGGATAGGAGGGAGAGAGGCGATATGATTATGATGTACAAATGTGTGAGAGGACTCGAAAAGGTGGACAAGAAGGGTTATATTGTGAAAGATAATGGTAGAACTAGGGGGCATAGATATAAACTAATGAAAGGAAGATGTAAAGGAGATGTGAGAAAGTATAGTTTCCCTTACAGAAGTATAAGTAAGTGGAATCAGTTGGAAGAGGAAGTGGTGTGTGCCAAAAACATTCATATTTTTAAGGCAAAGTTGGATAATTGTAACTCAGGAAGCGGGACAATACGAGCCTAAAAAGCTCAACTCCTGTATACTACAAATAGGTAAATACAAATAGGTAAATACACCCACAAACACCCCCACACCGTCAGAAGACGTGCCACTAGCCCCGGCGCCAAGCCTCGCGAAACTGCAACACAACCTAAGCCAAACTAGCTCTACAACCTAAGCCAAACTAGCTCTACAAGCTAAGCCAAAACTGCTCTACAACCTACAGTAAGCCAAACTGCAGCCGAATCCATGCAATAGTTTCGGAGATATCGGCGTTTGAATGCAAATTAAGTAATTTCTTTGTTATGTTTGAATGCTGTATGGGCAAGTGTCTTAAGGGCGTTAAATCTTGGTGTCAGTTTGTTTTTTATGCTTGTAATATGTTGTTTAAATGACATTGATGAATTGTATGTTCCATCAAGGATTTTGTGTGTGTATGTGTGTGTGTGTTAAGGGGATGTTGTTTAACCCTTGGGATCCGGGAGGCCTCATATGAGGCAAAATGGTAAAATAAAAATCGCTGCTATAATCATCAGAACTCGGCAACCACGCGTTGTAGCGACGTCATCTCTACAGACAACAAAAAGTTCTACAATTTGCAAAAACATTGACTGCTCTAGGTGGTCTCAATCAGTAGCTACTGAATTATGAAGTTGATTTTACCAAAATTCATATGAGGCCCCCCGGATCCCATGGGTTAAGGTGAGGTGAGGGATATGACGGTGTTCTGCTGTCCAGTTTGTCAGAAGGGTCGCTGTATATTTGGCTGGGGCTAGTTTGAGTCTGTTTGTGGTGAACCAGTCATGTAGTGTGTTGAGGTACGGTTGGAGGACTTGTGCGGCTGTGTTTGCGTCTCGATGTGTACATGTGAGTGTTATGTCGTGTAACAGTTGTTTGCATAAGAGGCTGTGTGTATCTGGGGTGCGTGGGGTATGGGTAGGTCGTCCATGTATAGGTTGAAGAGTGTTGGTGACAAGACGAATCCCAATTGTAATTTGATATGCTTATAAATAATCCAATTTTATATGACTTTTGACTGAACTGAACAAAACTAACTTGAGAGAGGTCTGGTCTCGGCGTGGGTGGGCAGAATGTTCTCGTTGGCTGAGAGTGAGATGAAGAACCCAAACGGCACCAGCCACACAAACAATGTAAAGTATGCCAACACCTGCAAAAGTAATGATAATATATTAAGTAATCTGAAAGAAAAGAAATGTCACAGTTTGAAAGGTAGGATAGGATAGGTTAGTAAGATGGAATAGGCTAAGTTAGGAAGGTTAGGTACCGTAGGTCAGGACTCATGAGGGTTACTTGGCATAGGTTAAGTTAAATTATAGCCTTCCCTTACTTTTAAAAGGTGATGAGTCTCTTTTTTAATGTTTTTCATAATAAAGTTTCTTTAGTATTTCTACATCATTACATAACACTCATGACTTGAAATTGAAGATATTTTTAGGCTGGACATGAAATAATGAATACCAGTAACTAGTTTGTTCAGCAATTATCACTAAATCATAATACAGTACTATAAATACTAAGTAGAATTTAAAGTAAAATCAAGACACTAAAGTACACTAATGAAAATACCCAAAGCTTCAAATGGTTCCATGTCAGTTGAACCAGTGCCACTTTAACCAGTGCTAACTCAACCAGTGACCATTTCAACCAGTGACCATTTTAACCAGTAACCTAACCTAACCTAACCTAACCTACTGGTTAAAATGGTCACTGGTTGATGTGGTCACTGGTTGAAGTGGCCACTGGTTGAGTTAGCACTGGTTGAAGTGGCACTGGTTCAACTGACGTGTCACCCTTCAAATAACTTACCTCCGACGCTGGGTGGTAGACAGAAGCGAAGTATGAGAAGGCCAGATAGTGGTTGACAAAGAACAAGACTGTAAAGGAAACAACATTGCAGAATAAGTTTGTATGGCAATAATTGAAAAATAATCTGCCGATGGTTTAAGATTTTTGATTAGCAACAAAATGAGGTACGAATTTGGTATTGTAGTAGTTTAATAAGTAGTGATCAGCAACCCATCTAGAGGAGACAACCTTATAAAAATACGGGTGGATGGGACTCGTCAGCCTTGGTCGGCAACCAATCTAGGGGAGACAACCTTATACAAATTTGAGTGGATGGGACTTGTCAGCCTTGGTCGGCAACCTGTCTATGGGAATAAATCTTACGCAAATTACCGAAGGGCAGCGTGCTCATTGGTGCCACTTGCAGGTGGTGAACTCATGGTTCTCTGGTGTCTTAATCTCACAGCCCACTGGCACAAGTCGGCCTTTCTCTCTCTGGCGTAGGGATGCAGCGACCCCACCGCCCGCCACTTCGGTAGTGCAGTCAGCCTCTGTAGCAATTACGGTGATTACTTGTTACTGCCTTATTGTAGTACGGTTATGGCTGGTATGGTGCTGATTTGCCAGGTGTAAGTGCTTCAGGAGGACTTTATCGAGTCTTGCTGTCAATACACTGTAAGCGCTATACCAACATCAGCCACAGTGATGACATGATGGGGATCTGTTGTGCTAAAGTCGGTATCACACAAGCGCTTTTTCCCCTGAACATTTATCCTCAACACTGGTCTGGCAGCTTATGAGGTCAGCATTTAAAATATTTCTTTTGCCAAAATTCATATTCATAAATTTATTTTGCAAGTTTTACATTATAATTATCAGTCTAGTTTCCGATACCAGTGCAAAATATTCCAAAAATGTTGCCAGAAAAATGTTGATCAGAATGTTGACTATAAAAGCTCTTGTGTGATACCGACTTTGTCTTATTATACTGTACTGTACTACAGTAAAGAGACTAAACCCATGCTCTCTGTGGCTGAAGCGGTCTTTAAATTTGTATGTACAGTATGTAAAAATGTAGGGTATTAAAAAAAAAAAAAAAAAAATTTTTTTTTTTTTTTAAAGAGACAATGAACGGAGGAAGGAAAAACACAGATAAAACAAAAAGGTCCATGTGCCTAAAGGCATCCTCCATTCATAAAATGTTTGTAACAACTGGATTTAAACATTTGTAGATTTGCAATTTTTGCAATTGCAACATTTGCAAATTGCAACATTTGCAATTTGTTAAATTTTAATCAAGTTGCTAAACTTATTTACCCTAATTCTATTCCCCTCACACAATGTAACGTAAATTATAAAGTTGAAAATTTTCTTGATATAAATATAGAGATTGTTAATGAACAGTGCATACTTAAAGTAGATCACAAAGTTGATGATTTTAATTTTAACGTAATAAACTTTCCTTTCCCTAGTAGTAATATCGATAGTAAAATAACTTATAATTGTTTTTATTCCCAATTAATAAGATTTTGTAAAATCTGCACTAAAGTAGATGACTTTTGGGCTAGAGCTAGGTTACTATACAGACTCTTAGTGGACAGAGGTTTTGAGGCAAGTAAATTGTTCCATAAATTTAATCTTTTTAGGGTCAATTATTGTGACTGTATTCTAAAATTTGACATCAATAATTTTAATCAAGCATTTTTAACTTGAAGTTTCTTGTATAACCTCTGCTTACTTTTTGTCTGTATTTATTGTTTATCTTTTTCTTTTTCTATTATTATTATTATTATTATTATTAATATTGATGATTTTTTAAATTTATTGTTCTTGTTAAAAGAGTACTCTTTGTTTAAATCTGTTGTTACTTCATATTTTGCAATTATTTATCTTTATATTATATGTATTCATTGTCGATAGTATCAATTGCTTACTTTTGCGATTTCCTTAGTTTATTTGTGCTATAAATGTAGGTTATTTGTAGGGTAGTTATTGATAGGGGTCACTTGAGGCATGCTATGCTTACAGGTACCTACCCGATAGCACTATCGTTAGTGAGTGCTGTACTGTATTTTATATATTATTTTGTAATAGTATAGATATCTTATCAATATTTGTATTTTTTACTATTGTTAATGTCTTGTCATGTTGCAAATTTGATTTTAAATAATATTTTGACATTTAACATGTAGTTTCTTTATTCATGCAGAGTTTAGTAAAATTTGCCAGAACATCCCGGACTTCCCAAACTTGACTACTTCCTTTAACGTGACGATAGTGCGTTGTTATATGTGCGATTGGTTTGCTTGGGAAACAGATTAACTTGCTCATGTAGTGATGTACACCCTATGTGGTGGATTGTGTTCTTTTATTTAATAATTTTCATTTTAGTAAGCGTTGTTTCCACATAGCGATTTTGATAATTTAATTTGACTTTATATTGTCCTTGTCCCAATTTTGGTTTGTTTAGTTTGCAAGTTTTACATTTTAATTGTAAGTTTGTGGAAAGCAATTCGAGGGAAGTGAATTCCAAAGAGCTCTGGGGATAAATTAATTCTGATAAGCAGAAGTTCTGCATTGTGGAGGAGAAAGTGTAAATTCATGGGCGCTCTCAGCTGCCCTAGTTCTACGGGGAAAGATGTGGAGAGGCGGCACAATTGAAGCAAGTTCCTCGGAACAATTGCTGTGAAAATATCTGTAGAATAATGCAAGGGATGCAACGTTTCTTCGTATGGATAATGTAGGAAGGTCCTGTGTGATTGCAGGGTTATTGATTAATCTAATAGCTTTATTTTGAATTTTGTCCAACTGCCGCAATGCAACCACTCCACTTCCACCCCACAGAGGTGAACAGTAATCCATCTGAGAACGCACATGACTTTTATATATTACGGCCAACTGCTCGTCAGTGAAGAATTCTCAAACTCTGTACAGGAGTCCCAGTTTTTTAGAGGCATTCTTAGCAATGCTTCTAACATAATGTGTCCAGCTCAAGTTAGTAGTTAATGTTACACCGAGAATGTCAATACTAGGGGAAGTGGGAATATTTACATCATTAAAAAATATATGGGAGTCAGTGAGATTCTGTCGGTTAGAAAATTGAATGTACAGTACATTACTTGGTTTTCTGTGCAGTAAAGGAAACTAGATTCTTTTGTCCCCATTCATTAATTCTAGAAAGGTCCTGGTTCAGAGAAATTGCAGTGTTTATTTTTGAATTTATAAGATCGGGTTGGGTGAAAGAATTGGTAAATGTGAAGGAACTGTGGAGTGTTGAGTCATCTGCGTAGGAATGTATTGGATTATGAGTGGTAGATATGAGATCATTGATATGAATGAGGAACAGAGTTGGGGCCAAAACTGATCCCTGGGGAACACCAGCATTTATTGAGTGAAATTGAGAATAAAGGCCATCTACCATTACACATATTTTTCTGTTATGAAGATAAGAAGAAATTAGTGGAACTAATGATGCAAGGCCGTAGTGTGACATCTTCGACAATAAGGATTGATGCCAGACTCTATCAAATGCCTTTGATATATCCAGTGCTATTGTATGTGTTTCACCATGTTGGTCTGTAGCTTGGTTGATTTGATGCGTAAGAAGGCAAAGAATGTCTGCAGTTGATCGACATCGTCTAAAACCATATTGCCTATCACTGATTAATTTATTATTCTCAAGATGCTTAATTATGTGATTATTTAATATAATTTCAAAGACTTTACCAAGAGTGAAAGTTATAGCTATTGGTCTGTAGTTTGATGGATCTGAAGAGGCACCTTTTTTAGGAACTGGATGGATGTTTGCTTCTTTCCAGGGTACTGGGAAGCATGAGGTATGAGTACACAGACGGAAACTTTTTGCCAATACAGGAGCGAGCACCAAGGAGCAATTCTTAAAGGTGGGGGCTCATGGGTTGAGGTAAACATGGAAAAATAATCACCAACCTGCATATAATTATCTTGTGAAATGCAATGGCACTGAAATAATTATTAACAATGGTATAAAGGATTTTGCGGATCGTCTATACCGGGCCTGTGACGTCATAGTGACGTCACACCAGTATCCTTAGCCTAGACTGGATGGTGGACTTACACTCCTGTGACGTCACAGGCCCGGTATAGACGATCCACAAAATCCTTTATACCATTGTTAATAATTATTTCAGTGCCATTGCATTTTGCAAGATAATTATGTACAGCTTGGCGATTATCATTCCATGTTTATCTCGACCCATGAGCCCCCACCTTTAAGTACTATTGGAGGAATTTCATCTGGACCAGCAGCCTTATTTACGGAGAGATTCTGCAAAATAGTTTTGACATGTCTGGTGTGGATCTTAAGTGAGGGAATTTCAGGCGAATTAAAATTAAGTACAGGGACATCTTGATGTCCCTGTACTATGTGGTTGAGAAAATATCCGCAAGAAGGTTAGCTTTACCTCGTGGGTCACTTACAAGATTGCCAGTCGGAGATTTTAATGGTGAAATGGATGAAGCAGTAGTGAAGTTGGATTTGAATGAGTTAAGAGTAGACCAAAATATTTTGTTATCATTTGGATTATTTAGAAGTTTATTTGCCTGCTTGTGGAGAAAGTTTGATTTAGTTAGGTTTAATACAGTTTTGGCATGATTTCTGATGTTTCTAAAGTAATTAAAGGCTTCATGTGTTTTTGATCTTGTGTATGCATTGTAGACTATTGCTTTTTGTTCAGTTACTCTAGCACAATTATGGTCAAACCATTTAGGTGAATTAGATCTTTTACTGTACTTTTGATGAGGAATAAAAGTTTCCATTCCAATTTTTACAAAATCTTGTATGTGGCTCAAGGTGGAGTGTGCATCATTAGAAAAGAAAGAGGTCCAGGGAATATCAATAAAGAAACCTTGAAGACCCTCCCAGTCTGCCCTATCGTAATGTCATTTAGTCACCAAAACAGGTTCAGAGTGGGAAGGTGTGGTAGGTGATAGACAGGTGGCCTGTATCAGACAGTGATCAGAAGATCCAAGCGGGGACCTCACTGTAACATCATAATTTTCTGAATTGGTTGTTAAAAATAAGTCCAGTAGGTGGGAATTATGATTAGGATTATCTGGTACACGGGTGGGTTGGTTGACTAGTTGAGTGAGATTAAATGAGTCTGCAAATAGCTCACATTCAAGACCAGCATCATCAGTCCTGGCTGAATGAGTGAGCCATTCAACATTATGGACATTAAAATCACCCAACACAGTGATTTCAGAAGAAGCATTTAAGTTGAGGACACTGAGTTGTGAGGACAGAGAATCAAAAAGACTTTGCTCTGAAGGAGTATTTGGGGAACGGTAGATGCAACATATGTATTTAAATTTACCAGCAGAAATTAATTTGTATATAGAATAATCAAAATAGGGACAATTGAAACTAGTAACCTCCTCCAGGGCAATTTCAGATTTTGCGAAGCAACATACACCTCCTTTAGGTCTGAAATTTTGGAGCAGTTGATAACCTGGAAAATTAAATCTAGACGTGTCAGATGTGGATGTTACTTGAGTCTCTGTCAAAAAAAGGAGAGTAGGGGATTCTGCTTGAAGAAATTGGTGTACAGAATTGATGTTAGAGTGAAGTCCCCTTATATTACTAAAGAAAAAGCTGCACCGATGAGCAGCTTTGGGACGTTGCAATGCTCTTGACACAGTCGCATGATGACGACCGGGAGGGCCCTGTGTCAATGACCCAACCCTGCTGGGGGTGGATATCCGAGGAACCACCAGGTTTGCTCTTAACAATTGTACTGCCATATTTATTAGGTAAGTGTATGGTGTTACATGTATGATATGTAGTGGGAAGAGTACAGTAGTGTTTTATGGATAGAGGATAGCGATGTAGGGCAATGTCGTGAAGTTGGATGTGTATGTTATATAAAGAGGGTTTTCCTGATACCCCTGATGTGTGAGGCAGAAAGATATGTATCCAGCTACCAAGGCCTGGGAGAGAAAATGGAATTCAGGCTATTCCCTGAGTCTCCCGAAACCTCGGGGGTAGTACTTCCCTGGGCGGTACATGTACGTGTTGACATGTACGGTACATTACAAATAGTCATTAAAAACGAATTATTGGAACAATTTTATTCGTCTGGTATCTCGCTATGAGTTCACCAATAATTTGAAGTGCTTGTTTTTAAATTCTTGACAGTCCATGTGCAGCTTAAGGGGAGACAGACCGTTTTTCTGGACCCCCTTCTCCCTTGTTTAGCCCACTAGTTTTGAGATTTTAAGGGGACCGGCCGGGTTTTAGGCTTAAAAAGCTTGAAATCCTGAAAATACCATTAGGTGTTTACTCAACATCCCTTCATAAGCCAGTGAAATGTTATTAGTGAAAACACACTGGATTTTTTTTTTTTTTTTATGTTTTCCAAACTTTTCCTGTAGGCCTATTACTAAAAACTTTATATAGCGAACTTTGAAATTGACAGGTTCAGTAACTACTGATTGTACATATATAAATGGAAAGAGCATAAAATACTCTACAACCACCCAAAAGCTTTATCTTCTACTCTGCCGTGTTCCTGCGTAAAATATTGTAAAAAAACATTTTTTTTTCACCTAATTACATTAGACTCTCACATGTTTTTCTCAAAAGTAATTTGTCAACTATGAGATCTTATACGCCAGTTATTATTGGGCCTCTAGGAATGTTTTATATACCATTGGAAATCACGTGAAATGCTCTATAAAGCTCTTAGCTCCTTTTTTTGCATTTGAGAAACAGCCCCTTCGCATAGGCAGGAGCGGATCCAGCTCAGGCTTAAGGGGGGGGGGCTGATATATATACATGAGGGGCGCCATAACTTTATATGTATTGTATTTCAGATAAAATGCAGTATATATCAGATGTAAGGGCGCAATTATGGTCACTAAGGGGGGGGGGGGGGGGGGGGGGGGGGGGGCTTTCCCCCCCCCCCCCCCCCCCCCCTCTGGATCCGCCACTGGGCATAGGTAGCTAACCAGAGAGTACAAAATCGTTACCTAATTCCACAATTAGATAACAAATAAAAAATAAAATAATAATAGAGTTGTAAACCCACCTGTCCTGAGTTGTCTGATCCCTCTGAAAATATTATACAGTGCTTGGGTTTCGAGCATATCGACGTCAGAATTTTTGTTTAATTTTTGAGCTAATTTCCACCCTAATTCAGGAACTAATTGACCTAGAATAATTAAAAAAAAAAAAAAAAATCCTTGTTATATCATCCTCTATCCGTGTGCGAAATCTCATTGAAATCGGACGAAATTCAGTGTCACCCCCTATTAAAAACCGGCCGGTCCCCTAAGACGTTGGTTCCATTAGTTTGGGCCTTTGGGGATTTTATGACCTTTCACCCCATTTCTTTGTCAATATTAGGACCCTTTGGTGGTGCAATCAGCCTCTGGAGCAGGGGACCACTGGTTCCTATTTCAAGAAAATTCCTGTGCTTGGTATGCTTCCAGCCAGGGCCACACTGGGGTAAATAAAATAGCAAAACAGTGGTGGAACTGCCATCCGGGTGAGGGACTGCTCTGGGTCTGCTCCTTCAGTGTTCATGGTTATAATCCACTTAGTGGAAATGGCACTGTGGAGTGGGTCAGTCGGGGCATGTCTGGGAGCCTGGAGGCAGTTTCTGCCATGGCCATCCCTTTTGGGGCGCTTCCTCTGGAAGCGAGGCGTCAGATTTGATGATTATGATGATGATATTAGGACCCTTTGTGCCATTTCGGTATCAATTTTTTTCCTGGCGAGCGATAGCGAGCCTGTAATTTTAGGAGGAATCGGCCTTTGGCCAGGACATTTTTCTACCAAAAATTGTACAAATCTATCTTGAAGGGGGATCTAGGGGTGTTTTTCTAAGCTTGATGGAGGTCTAGGGAGGAAACTAAAAAATACATATGAATAAATGAATTAATAGACCAAAAAAACAGCCGCTGTCCCCTTAAGTTCTCGTATATTCTCATTAATTTTGCGTTACTACGGTTTTGACAACCCGTAAGGGAAGGAAGGAAAAACTAATATTTATTGGTGGCTCCTGGAGTCAATGACGTAAGTGCCTATGTTATTATGGCCTCGTTCCGGGCTCCTCTGAGCCCGGGTTAACCTAGATCACGGCGGTCGAGAACCAAGATCATCATAGGGGGTACCCCTTAATCATTCCTACGGTACGTCATTGGGACGGAGCCACTGAAAAGTAGGAAATAAAAAAGAAAAGAATTACCACAGTTTGAACACCGCGCCTATGCGCGCTCTGATCTTCCTCTCGTTATGGTTATTGTTTTATTTGTTGTGTTTGGCATGCATTTCAGTTATGTTGTTGAGTTTCTAAAAAAATAATTAATTCGAGTCTGTAAAGTTATGGGCTACCTCATTTATGACTATCATAACATAGGTGAAAATCATCAGTATAGATTACTCCAGTTGGCTTCTGCAGTACAGTACATAGTATTATTTTAACTCTGTTTCTGTAACTTTTAATAAATATCTCCCTGACCCCAAGAATAGTTTGATCACTGTGTAATATCAAAATCTTCAAAAGATATCTCTCTTTCTTTAACCCTCCAGCCCCGGCTATGTATTCCATACCGAAACCCGGGTGTTTTGGCCAAAAAACGTCTACGCCTAGGCTACCGTATCTTTGTTATTCGGACTGCTTCCGCATTCCCGTGCATCCCCAAGCGTAGATGTGTTTCGTACCTGTAGAATGGCGTTAAGTAGAGCTCTCTAAGTCAACTGGTTCAGTTGTGATGATGATTTCATTGGAGATAACTTTATGGCAAAAACAGCCACTTTACACTACTTTTCGATACTTAACAATAACATACAGGCACACACGAACAAGCGACACACTCCTTCTTGTGACCGGAGATGCGGGGCGTCGGTCCAGCCGGCTGTTGTTTACATGCGTCGGACCGACGCCTCGCACACCAAGCTTACAGGCTTTGAGCTCATGGGTCTTTAAGAGCCCTTCCGGGTAGCTCGGGTGTGTTTTTTATGGGCGTTCAAGAGCCCTACCGGGTCTGGAGGGTTAAGAAGAATAAACCTGTCTTGTGATAATTGGAATAAAACAAAGTTTACCAATGATTTATACTCACTGACGCCGAGAATGAAAGGCAGCGATGTGAGGAAGAAGTAAGGGAAGGTGCGGAGGATGGAGAGGTGCACCAGCTGTGAGGCCAGGCCACATACGATCACCGACGATGGTAAACTCTCAAACACAAACAGCAGCAGGTACATCACCATCGTCACCTGGGAAACACAGATCACCAAGACTGTTAAGGAGGAGGTAGTTGCTTTTTTCCCCTCATGTTTAGTCCCATTAGCTTTGAGATTTTAAGATGTTCGTTCAATTACAGTAGTTTGGATAATTTTAAGCCAATTTGCCCAATTTCTTTGTCAATATAAAGACCTTTCGTCCCATTTAGGTGTCAATTTTTTTCCTGGTGAGCGATAGTGACCCTGTAATTCTAGAAGAAATCGGCCTTTGGCCGGGACATTTTTCTACCAAAAAATGTACAAATCTATATTGAAGGGGGGTCTAGGGGGTATGCTTTTAAGCTTAATGGAGGTCTAGCGAGGAAATTATAAAATAATTAAATAAATAAATAACCAAAATGTAACCACTACCCCTTAATATGGTAATACAGAAATAGACAGGAAAATACAGTAAAGTAAAAATAGTTCTATGGCATTATTGAAGAGCAAATTATTCAAGGAGACAGAAAATATTGGGATATGGTATAAATTTTTTGTGTTTTGGTATTCTATTATTTCTAAATTTTATTTTGCTAAATCGTTATTTCCACACGGTGATTTTGATTAGTTCTTTTGTCTTTATATTGTGTCGTTCCCATAATGGTTTGTTTATTTTGCAACCTTTACATTATAGTTTCCACATAGCGATTTTGATAATTTTGTTTCGACTTTATATTGTCTTTGTCCCAGTTTTGGTTTGACTTTGTTTGCAAGTTTTAAATTTTAAATTATAATTATTACATTACATTATACTGTATTACATTATAATTATATTATTCTTACAGTTTCTTACAGTAGATCCTCTGGAAAAGGCAAACTAGGCCTGTGTACCCAGCTCAATGCCAGTACTGTACTTGCACTGCTGCGGTCGTTCACGGTGTTGGCGGCGGCGGTAGCAGACGCAACATTTTTACTATTCTGTATTTTTGCTTTATAATCAAACTTCAAATCTTGTCTTCCCCATGCTTTATCAAGATTACTTTCAAACTTCCTTACTGATTCGGAATAGACTACATACTGGGGCAGTGCGTTCCACTCATTTACCACTATCACAAAATGAGTTCTTTGCCTTCTCAAGCCTATTTCTTTCTTTGTAAATTTTCTTAGTGTCCTCTCGTTCTTGTTCCCTCCCGCATCAAGAAGATACCTTCACACACATCCTCATCATACATTCCTGACACTATCTTAAAAGTCTCTATCATATCCCCTCTCTTTCTCCTATATGCCAGTGTCGGAAGCCCCAGTGTCCACAACCTCTGCTCATAGCCCGCGTTCTTCAATGTTGGTACTAGCTTGCTAGCTCTCCTCTGCACTTTCTCCACTGCTTCTATATCCTTTACCATATATGGAGCCCACACCTGGTTCGCATATTCCAGGTGCGGCCTAACCAGCGCTGTATAGAGATTCCTGAAGATTTCTTCGTCAAGTGACACAAATGTCCTCCTTATCAGCCCTACAATTCTATTGGCTTTGTTTATCTTTTCCGCTAAATGTTCTAAGAAATTTAACTTATTGTCTATCACTACTCCTATATCCTTTTCTGCATTAACTTCCTTCATCGCTTCATACATACTGTATCCTACCTTGTCTATTTTGCTTGTCCCAATCTGCATGTACAGTACTTGCATTTTTTTGGATGAAAAGGCATTAACCAATGCTCAGACCATCCCTTCATGCCCTCCACATCTCCTTGAAGCAAACCCACATCTTCCTTACTCCTCACTCTTCTATACAGCTTAGTGTCATCCGCATACAGGTATATCTCACTTCCATTAGTTATAACTTCAGGTAAGTCGTTGATAAATATAACAAACAGCAGTGGTCCCAACACAGATCCCTGAGGTACCCCACTTGTAATTTCCCTCCACCCCGAGCCTATTCCACACCAGTACCCTCTGTCTCCGATCTTTCAGGAAGGCTTCTATCCATTTCACATATTTCTCCCCTATATTATAGCTTCTAACTTTCTCTATTAACCTTTTACGTGGGACCTTATCGAAGGCTTTCATAAAATCACAATATACCACGTCTATAACATCACCATCCTCCAGAATTTGCATCCAATCATCTACCACCTTAATTAGCTGTAGTACTGTCGACCTCCCCGGCAAGAATCCGAACTGTCTCCCACTGAAAAGTTGGTTTGATTTCATATGCTCTATTATTCCTTCTCTAATTACCGTTCCCATTAGTTTACACACGACACTTGTCAAACTGACTGGTCTATAATTTCCTGGGTCATTTCTCTTTCCCTTCTTAAAAATAGCTGTTATGTTCGCCTCTCTCCAGTCCATTGGGATTTGTCCTGTATTAAAAGATACCTCAAATAAAAAATTTAATGGCACTACTAACATCTCACCTCCTTCCTTTATGATTCTTGGATGTATCCTATCCGGTCCCGGGGACTTACTTCTGTTCATTTTTTCTATAGCCCTTCTTATTCTAGCATGGGAAAACTCTATTAGTTCTAGTGCTGGTGCCTTACATTATAATTATATAATTTAGTTAGAAGTCTTACATTTTAACTTTTTATCACAAACAACTACTGTATCCCATAAAAAAATAAGAGTGTGTGGTTTAATGTATAGTGAGAAGTTATGTGGATAGATACGGTAGACAGACGAATGAGGAAGTACGGGAGCGTTGTGGTGTGGATGTGCTGGAGAGTGAAAAGGAACACTTTGAGGTGGTTCGGTCACATGGAAGGTATGGGGGCAAGAGAATGACTAAGAGAGTGTACGAGAGTGAGGTGGAAGGGCAGAAAGGAAGAGGCAGAACGAGCGTGAGGTGAAGTTAAGGGAGCCCACCTCGCTTTTTTATCTTTCTCTCCCTCTTTCTTTGGCTTGTATCCATTTTGCACCATTCAGTCTACTGTTTTAAGATGTTTACTCCCATCCAGGTGTCAATATTTTCCTGGCGAGCGGTAGCAAGCCAGCTTAAATATATGTTTGTTTTAACAGCAAGCTAAATTTGTAAATTTTTCGATAGAAAAATTTCTCCAAGCCGGATTTCTCCATACAATGCAGGCTCGCTATCGCTTGCCAGGAAGAAATCGACACCTGGATGGGGATAAACGTCTTAAAACAGTTGGCTGAATGGGGCCGAATGGATACAAGCCAGAGAAAAAAAAACAGGTAACACCCCTTAACCCTTTCACTGCGGGTGATGTTTTGGAATGTTTTGGCAAGTTACAGCAATTTCCAGGCTTTAAAAGCCTGTAAAAAACGTAAAAATCGAGTGTCAGTGGGTGGGAGCGTGAGGGGCCCACCTCCGACCCTCAGAGCACCGAGCAGCTCACTGAGCTAGGCTGTGTCTCGGGCGAGTCTCTCTCTGTCTCTCTCACCAGTGTAGCCAAGCGAGCGAGTGTTACATAATAGCGGGGTTCCCGCGTTTCACTGGGACCACTGCGGGTGAACCAGACCACGTACACGGTCCGTTCTGGTGTCATTTTAAAGCTATTTTCGCCTAGTTTTCGGCAGAATACACTTCATTTAATGCAGATGCTTGATTTATCATTCAGGAGTGCCTGAATATGCCCTAAATAGCCCAAACATAGCCACAGCCAAAGGGTTAAGGGCAGCGTCTGACATGCCACACTGGGGGAAAAAAAAAAAAAAAAAAATCTGAACAAATGTCCTGAGAAATGGCAACACTTTCAGCAGCATTGTGATAAAAATTCATGCAGAAATTCCATATAATTACCGAGTTATGTGCATTCCCCCCCATCCCTGGTGGGCTGCGCCCCTACTATTCGCAAACTTCAAAGGCCCGTACACTCGTACAGTATCTCAAAACATAAGTTTTTCATGTTCAAATTGCTACTCCTCAGCTAGATTTGGGTTGATTGTGATGGAACAAAAACTGAGAGCAAGAGGAATAATTTCTCTTCAAAGGTATGCTCTTATTTTCATTATATCTGTGGATAGGATTTTTTGGTAAATATTTGTCTTACAAATGTTCAGCAAAAATAAAAACAAAATTGTAAACAATAAACAAAAGCAAATAACAAAAATATTAGAGCATAAAATGGAATATCACCCTTAGTACTATTACCCATATAAATATGAAGTGGATGGGACCAATACTAACAGATGAGTAGCGTTTTTAAAATTTAGGGGGGGGGGGGGCTGCTCCATAAATGGGGGCGGGCAGAAGGCGATATGAGGTCTTATGTATATGTTGTCATTTCATCATACCATAAATATGAAAGATTTTTTTTTTTTTTTTTTTCTATATTCCAACTTACTTCCTCTCGGGCATAGGCTGAGAGCCTTAACATTCACCGATTTACAATGAACAGTGAAGCCCGTGAGGTCTTGTTCCAGTCTAGGGAGTGAGACATGTGAAGCACGTAGAGTACAACGAGCACCTGCCATCTTGCCTTCACATGAGGCACGGTGGTCACTCATGGCCCGAAACGACCCCATCTCTGAAGCCATCTCGTTCCCGTGCTTCACTGTCTCACCCTCTACACTCGGACTCTCACACTTACACACACACAACGCCACCTGTTGAGCAGATAACTCACCAGGCATTGCACCCCTATAGCATATTTTGAATATGGGAATATTCATACACTGCTATTTAATCAGGGAACAATGAGGGTATTTTATTGACGTTTCGGTGGGCTTGTGGTAATGCACTGATACCAGGTACAGCACAAATTCCATCCCAATAATATCTTCCCATTGATACATCGGGATTTGAACCCGGGACCTTTGGATTACCAGGCCAGTGGCAAGACCACTGCACCACACCTCCCCTTAATGCATATTTAAAGTAAATATGGCATAGCCTAAACATGTTTTTGATCTGGCATGTCAGACGCTCCTCTTAAGAGGTACTGTATATGAGTGAGAGTGGTGTTGAGTAGGAGGGGTGGCAGCTGAAAGAGAACAGATGTGTATGGAGGCGATTCATTCATGGCCACTCCTTCGGGGATCAAGGCATCTAGCAATAGATAGATAGATAGATAGATAGATAGATAGATAGATAGATAGATAGATAGATAGATAGATAGATAGATAGATCGAGTGATAGATGATATAAAGTGTGGTGTGGTATGGTGTGTTTATACAAATACAATATGCTGCAAGGTAAGATACTCACCCATATCCAATACCTAATAACTTTGGCTGCTGTGCTGGTGTATTCTTCCACCAACTCTGCCAAGTAGTACAAAGCAGCAGCTGAAACATATAAGAAAATATCAGATGAGAGGCAATGTAGGATAGCTATAATGTAGGCAAGGTAAGAGGACTATAGGCTATGGCTTATGGTGGGAGGTATTCTAGGATAGCTATAATCTAGGTGAGGTGAGGAGACTATAGGTTAGGGTGGGAGGTATTCTAGGATAACTATAATACCGGATTACCGGTATTACAGAAGTGAGGTGTGGAGGGAAAACTACCATTAGAAATGAGATCCCAGCTGTGGTGCGGCTCGTAAATATTGACCCTAGGCCTATTTACTTATTACTTATTGATATAGCCTAAAGGACCAACAACAGTCAACTTCAACAAGGATCAACTATCATCAACCAGTAAAAAGTAAATAAGTAACTAACTTCAGTGCACTCCAAAAACATGCCAAAAGGGGTGTTTTGAAGGGGGGAGGTGTGGTGGGTAGTGGTGGAGGGGTAGTATAACTGTAGATCTACAGTTATACTACCCCTCCCCCACTCCCCCCCACCCCCCCCCCCCTCCAAAACACGCCTTTTAGCGTGTTTTTGTATGGTTCAGGAATCGGCAGATGCGGAAAATGGAAAAAAACGTATTTTGATAAAAAATTATCACCAACCAGATACAAGGATAAATCTAGTTATACTACCCCTATTTTGTCGCTATTCTGTTGGTACTAATGGGTTAATATTATTAGTAGTAGACTTAGTATGGTTTGATGATGCGCGGAAATGGATATTTGACTTGAAATAGATAGGCTACATTGAAGTATTACAAACCTTCGCAAACCCATAAACAGGGAACGTGAGGGGGAGTTTAGACCGTCGCGGAAACAGGTTACTTTTCGGTTCGGTTAGGTTAGGTTAAGTTAGGTTAGGCTAATGTTAAAAATACTAAAATGCGACGGTCCTCGGTATTAAACAACATTGTATAGGCTAGCAAAGAAAAAATAAAAACAATAACACATTACCTGAAAAACTCTTATCTGGTTGGTGATAATTTTTTATCAAAATAAGTTTTTTTCCAGTTTCCGCGTCGGCTGAACCATCCAAAAACACGCTAAAAGGCGTGTTTTGAAGGGGGGAGGTGGTGGGGGGTAGTGGGGGAGGGGTAGTATAACTGTAGATTTACCGATACAAGTTTTTCAGGTAGCCTAATTTGTTGTTTTTTATTTTTTATTTGATATAGGCCTACAGTGTTGTTTAATACCGAGGACCGTCGCATTTTAGTATTTTTATTATTAGGCTAGCCTAACTTAACCTAACCTACCGAAAACGAACCTGTCTCGCGACCGGTCTAAACCCAGCTCACGTTCCCTGTGTATGGGTGCGCGACGGTCTAAACCCAGCTCACGTTCCCTGTTTATGGGTTCGCGAAGGTTTGTAATACTTCAATGTATCTATTGCAAGTCAAATATACATTTTCGCACATCATCAAACCATACTAAGTCTACTACTAATAATATTAACCCATTTGGTACTAGTACCAACAGAATAGCGACAAAATAGGGGTAGCCTAGTATAACTGTAGATTTATCCTAATTTCAACTACTGTATAATGATGCAAACTAGCCTACCTAGCCTAAAACCATGGGAAAATTAATGATAGTTTCGGTAATATTTTCACAATTCCAAATAGCCTACGTTCAGTATGTGATGTGTGATTCCAGGGTCTTCGCCCTCTCTGTTGTCATCAGCAAGTTCACATATTTCCATTATCCACCATTACTCTCCAGCCATATATAACTCACCCAGTGCCAGCGTCCCCAGACATATGTGGACCACCGTTGACACCCATGACAGAAGATATAAGAACCCCGCCATTATAATATAACGATCAGCTGAGACAGACACTTTGCGAGCTGCGTCAGGGCTTCCAAATCTCAACCTTCTGATGGGAGACCGGACATCTTGGTCTTTAAGTCGCCATGTTCCATACCTAGTGATGTGTTATAATACCCATTTTATCCTCCAATTGTTACCCTTGGGATTATGAAATATCCAATTCTATGTATTATTAATCAAGACCATTCACATGCATATACATCTCGTGTTTTATGACCAAATCAGCACACACAAGGTATGCAATACAGCTACTGTAAGCTAGTTGTTGGATTACCTATAGATGGTTTTGTTCCAAATAAACACTTTGTTTGGTCATACTATATTTATGCCGGGCAACTATTTTCTCAATTATTTAATACAAGATAATATAAAAACTATTCATTAAGTGCATTTAGAGTAGTTCTGTGCACAATATCTAGCTGTATATGTCTACGTAATGCCATCAGAGCACACATAAATGTGCACTCGAAGCTTAAGCCAATTACCGAAAAATCGAATAGAGATTTTTCGGCAGCCAATCGCATCATTGCTGAGATGGCGAACCAATTTAATTAAAGATCCTTAGTATAATAATAGTTTGTATTTCACTATATAACTTTAGCATAATAATAGTTTGTATTTTATTATATGCATATTAAGTGACCTGTAGCATAATGGTAGCATGCTCGATTCACAATCGAAAGGTTCCGCATTCAATTTCCGGGAGGAGTCACTTAGTTTCTTACAGTAGATCCTCTGGAAAAAGGCAAACTAGGCCTGTGTATCCACCTCAGTACCAGTACTTGCACTGCTGCAGTCGTTCACGGTGTTGGCGGCGGCGGTAGCAGACGCAAAATTTTTACTATTCTGTATTTTTGTTTTATAATCAAACTTCAAATCTTGTCTTCCCCATGCTTTATCAAGATTACTTTCAAACTCCCTTATTGATTCGGAATCGACTACATACTGGGGCAGTGCGTTCCACTAATTTACCACTCTATCACAAAATGAGTTCTTTGCCTTCTCAAGCCTATTTCTTTCTTTGTAAAATTTCTTAGTGTCCTCTCGTTCTTGTTCCCTCCCGCATCAAGAAGATACCTTCACACACATCCTCATCATACTTTCCTGACACTATCTTAAAAGTCTATCATATCCCCTCTCTCCTATATATGCCAGTGTTGGAAGCCCAGTGTCCTCAACCTCTGCTCATAGCCCGCGTTCTTCAACGTTGGTACTAGCTTTCTAGCTCTCCTCTGCACTTTCTCCACTGCTTCTATATCCTTTACCATATATGGAGCCCACACCTGGTTCGCATATTCCAGGTGCGGCCTAACCAGCGCTGTATAGAGATTCCTGAAGATTTCTTCGTCAAGTGACACAAATGTCCTCCTTATCAGCCCTACAATTCTATTGGCTTTGTTTATCTTTTCCGCTAAATGTTCTGAGAAATTTAACTTATTGTCTATCACTACTCCTATATCCTTTTCTGCATTCACTTCCTCCATCCCTTCATACATACTGTATCCTACCTTGTCTATCTTGCTTGTTCCAATCCGCATGTACTTGCATTTTTTTGGATGAAAAGGCATTAACCAATGCTCAGACCATCCCTTCATGCCCTCCACATCTCCTTGAAGCAAACCCACATCTTCCTTACTCCTCACTCTTCTACACAGCTTAGTGTCATCCGCATACAGGTATACCTCACTTCCATTAGTTATAACTTCAAGTAAGTCGTTGATAAATATAACGAACAACAGTGGTCCCAACACAGATCCCAGAGGTACCCCACTTGTAATTTCCCTCCACCCCGAGCCTATTCCATTCACCAGTACCCTCTGTCTCCGATCTTTCAGGAAGGCTTCTATCCATTTCACACATTTCTCCCCTATATTATAGCTTCTAACTTTCTCTATTAACCTTTTATGTGGGACCTTATCGAAGGCCTTCATAAAATCGCAATATACCACGTCTATTACATCACCATCCTCTAGAATTTGCATCCAATCATCTACCACCTTAATTAGCTGTAGTACCGTCGACCTCCCCGGCAAGAATCCGAACTGTCTCCCACTGAAAAGTTGGTTTGACTTCATTTGCTCCATTATTCCTTCTCTAATTACCGTTTCCATTAGTTTACACACAACACTTGTCAAACTGACTGGTCTGTAATTCCCTGGGTCATTTCTCTTTCCCTTCTTAAATATAGCTGTTATGTTCGCCTCTCTCCAGTCCATCGGGATTTGTCCTGTATTAAACGATACCTCAAATAACATTTTCAATGGCTCTACTAACATCTCGCCTCCTTCCTTTATGATTCTTGGGTGTATCCCATCCAGTCCCGGGGACTTACTTCTGTTCATTTTTTCTATAACCCTTCTTATTCTAGCATGGGAAAACTCTATTAGTTCTAGTGCCGGTGCCTGTTTGATGGGAATAGTAGGCACTGCATCATCCGACTCCACTGTTAGTACCCCCCAAAGTATGTCACGGTGAGGGTGAGATGGATGGGCAGTCTCCTTTCACCCTATGCCTCTGTTCACCTAGTAGTAGGCTAAATAGGAACCTAGGGTATTTGTGATGTCTCATCTGGGGAGTATACCGTGGTATCCTGGATGATATGCAGTAACCCTTGCAATGTTATGGAAATGAGCATCACGGCACAGCTTCATTTATTCATTTTAAAAGAAAATCTGCTAAATTAGCATACGAACCATATAGCACCTTTCGTAAATACCATTGTGGAGTGTGGTCAACCATATCCATGGTCACATGCTCATGTAAGTTATCTATGGAAGACCATGACCGCCACCGGTACGCGCAACTTCTCTTGGCCAATCATGTTCCGCGTAATTCTGACGTCACGCACTGGCAACCAACCAGCATCACGTAACTTTGTTGTTTACATACAACTCGAAGGTGATTGGATATACATAAACTGTGAGGGGTAAAGGAAAAATGTGACGCTTTGGCTCCCAATCTGCCAACCTCTAGGTTGGCAGTAGGGAGGTCAATCCACGGAAAAGACGCCGTCACTTGAGATCTAGAAAATATATATAAGTAAAATCAACAGTCAGAGTAAGCTATGGGTAATGGGTATGGCAGAGATCGCTCAGCTCTCACTCTGATAGACCAGCCCATCACCACATGACTAGAGCCCAATCCTCTCAGCATAAGCTAGGAAAGGCCCTAAAAAGCTGTCTTTGGCGGGGGATAACTCCCCTATTTCAACTCCTTTCGGGGTTGGGCACCCGCCCTATTGCTGAGGGGCACAGGGCCTTGGGTGGGGCTTGGGTTTCCCGGGCATTTCCGCACCCTCCTCAGCTCCCTGCCTTGGAGTGGCTTCGGTCACCCGAGCTTTATTAGTGGTAAGCAAGGAGAGTTTTGTGGGGCCGCTCGTTTATGGCCTTGGGCTTCCTCAGGACCTTGGGGCTGTTCGGCCAGACAGCCTGGGGAACAGCAACAACAACAACAACAACATAAACTGTGACGTCAGTTATGACATCATGATTGACGAGTTACTGATTGGCTGAGGGAGTTACGTGTAACTAGAGAAGTTGTGCGTACAGGTGGCGGTCAGGGTCTTCCATACTATATATTGTAGCCTACTATTGGAATGGTTGTGGATGTAGTCTGTATAACCAGTGTAATCAGCTCGATCATGCTGATCAGGTGCCAGCATATACTTGTGTAGCCTATATGTGACATATTGGTCTATCACACCTGTAATATCTGCCAGTGTATGGGTATGGAAAGCCATGCCCGTAGGTCATTAAACCTATGGCACTCCGGCCTGGGATCGAAACCGGGTATACCCTTCCATACACATAGGCCTACATGGTTATAGGCTACTGGTTAGCTACGCTGGCTCGATCTTATATAGGCCTATGTCATTAATTAATTAATTAAAAGTTTGTTTAACCAGACCACTGAGTCTATAACAAGACTCTCACAGGGCTGGCCCAAAGGATTAAATCAGATTGTGGTTAAAAGGTTAAAATAGCGTAGATACCGGATTATGGGAAACAAGGAAAAAGTCAGAGTCAATAAAATGTCAGCAAGGGATTTATTACCAAAGTAAGCAGCATGATAATGGAAATAAGCAGGGCATTCATAAAGATGTGATGAATAGAGAGGGGAGTAAGACAAGTGGTGCACTCGGGGGACGAATCATGAGGTGTGGACATTAAGTAACCATGGGTTAGACAGGAATGACCTATTCAGAGTCTCGTTAACAGTACCTCTTCACATGTATATGTGACTGAGAGGAGGAGGGCCAGGGGCGCACAGTAGGTTTAAGGGCACGAAGTTTATTAGTACAGGGATTAGCCTCCCAAAGAGTTTACCATGAAGAGAGGTATATATCTAGGCTTAATTAGAGACAACCATGCAGTCACCTAAAGGAAGATGAGTTTGTCGGAGTGTCTTGGTAACGGCAGTTTTCACAGCTCTATCAGCGTCTTCATTACCTTGAACCCCAATATGGGCTGGAATCCTCACGTCATTTGTGCGTAACATATGAAGAGAGTACTGGATATGGATGATATCAAGACGTGGGAGGGAGAATAGGTACTGAGGGCATCAAGAGCACTGCGGGAATCGATGTAAATGACAAACGACTGTGGAGGCATTTCGTGAATAATGTCAATGGCAGATTAGATGGCAAGAATCTCGGCAGTGAATATTGATGCATGTCGTGGGAGGGAAAATTGAAGGGTGGTGGTGCGGGAGACAGCTGCAAGTCCAACACCAGCAGGAGACTTGGAACCATTGTAGGAATTGGTTTTTACACCATACCCGAAAGAGGATTTATGGAGCTCAGATCTTACTCTCAACCATCTGAACAATTTTACCAGCACACCTAAACTTTGTTAGATGCGGGAATAGCCTCCCGAAAATATCAAGCCCTGGTGGGGGCACGAACTCTCGACCCTTGGGTTGTGAGGCCGACACCTTACCAGTTAGACCAATAGAGATATCCCGTTTGGCCTGGTCGGCTCAGGGTATTTTCGCATCCGATCTGTTTAGGATAGCCTATTTTCACTGACTTTACACTACTTCACCTTACGGGAAGCGAAGGCTCTGAACCGAGAGGAACAAGCCTGAGCTGAATCGACCGAGAGTCCATCAGAGAGATGAACGGGAATGGTGAGTCAACTTCACTGAGCAGTGCTCAACACTCACCTACTAACTGCCCAGTTGGCAACTCGCTTGGGCAACTGGCAACTCCACAACCCAATTCCTACAGGCTTCAAATTCCTACAGGACAAGGAAGGGGATAGGAGAGCACGGGGAGTGTATGTGAGACACGCTTGGGTTGGGTTGTGGAGTTGCCAGCCGCCCAAACGAGTTGCCAACTGGGTTGTTAGTGGGTCTGTGTAGCACACGGTGCGTGTTGTGTAGTCCTACCGCTCAGTGAAGTTGACTCACCATTCCCGTTCATCTCTCTGACGGACTCTCGGTCGATTCGGCTCAGGCTTGATCCTCTCTGTTCGGAGCCTTCGCTTCCCGGAAGGTGAAGTAGTGTAAAGTCAGTGAAAATAGGCCATCCTAAACAGATCAGATGCGGAAATACCCTGAGCCGACCAGGCCAAGTGGGATATCTCTATTGGTCTAACTGGTAAGGTGTCTGCCTCACAACCCAAGGGTACCGTGTTCAAGCCCACACCAGGGCTTGATATTTTCGGGAGGCTATTCCCGCATCTAACGAAGTTTAGGTGTGCTGGTAAAATTGTTCAGATGGTTGAAAGTAAGATCGGAGAGCTCCATAAATCCTCTTTCGGGTATGGTGTAAAAAACAATTCCTACACCATCAGTGTATATGGCAAAATGGGGGCCCTTACGGCGTATGTGTTCAAGGGTGTGTTGATGATGGTGGCTTGGTACAAACGGATACTTATAAGACAAATAGGACAGGTGTACGCAAACACTGGGAAGGGAGATAGTCCAAGGGGGAGGACGATCTACAGGAGGGGAGACAGAAATATCAAGACCAGTGGAATTGAGAAGAAGGATAGCACGGCGAGGGAAGCAAAGGAAGCGTGAATTTAAAGCTGAAACATCAATGTTGCGGAAAAGGGAATTGGTGGGAGAGTCACTAAATTGGATCTTTAGGGCACGACGCATTTTAACTAAGTTTCTGTGGAGAGAAAGTGGGGGTTCACCACCTTCGGCTAAGATGGACACGGTCGGGGAAGAACGGAAAGCACCAGTGCAAAGTCGTATGCCTTGTGTATGGACAGGATCCAAAGTTCGTAAGACCGAGTCCGAGGCAGAACCATAAATAGGACAGCCATAATCAAGGATAGATAGAACAACGGCTTTGTAAAGCATTAACCCCTTCAGACTCATATGACGCAGAGGTTGCCAGATTAGTAATAAGAAATAGAGTTCTCTCACTCTTATAATTACCTCTCCAAAATTAGTTTTCTGCCCACAGCTAACTAAAAGACAACTGCAGAGGTTGAAGTAACTAAACTAAAGGTTTGTAAATACCCCTGATGGTAATAAAGGCTTTAAAGTATCCCTAATAGGCTCAAAATTGTGTCATATGTCGGAGAGGGTTAACATGGTGGAAGGCCTAGCACCCCAGGTAGTGTGACAGCTTTTTAAGGAAACCGAGAGTTCGTGTGCCTTTACATTTGACGTAATGGATATGATCTTTCCAATTAAGGTGTTGGTCAAAGATTAACCCTAGGAATTTAACCCTCGAGTGAAAAGAGAGTAGTGAATCTCCCATCCGGAGTTTGATGGTCTGGTCGCGGAGGCAGCGCTTATCACGGAAAATAAAAATTGCCTTAGTCTTTTCCGCGGAAAACTTGAAGCCTACTGATGAAACCCAAGCAACAACCTTCTGAATGGAGAGGTTGAGAATGCGTTGAGCATGACGAAGGGTGCGGGTGGTGCAGTATATTTATTAGTGGCCCCTTCATCAATGACGATGCGCCTTATAAAGATAATGGCCAATCTTTGAACTCAAGGCTCGCCGTTCAAACGACCCGCCTAGGAGAGTAAAATTATTTGATTGCCAAACATCGTGAGCGAAACGCTCTTGAATATAACAAAGCCACTCACGGACTCGTCCTTATGATGTGGGTAGGCTACCACTACTGAAAAAAACAGTAAAAAATAAAAATAATAAAATTTTAAAGCATTAAACATGATCTAGCAGTTTGCGCTTCTCATGCGTCTGCTGTTATTTGTGCGCGTCATCCAGGTCTTATCTGGCCGCATATGTCCTTCTCCTAGGCGGCGTTGGGTTCGGACGTCTCCAAGGTGTACACAGCCTCGACTCGCTTCATTCTTCTCCTGCCTTCCGACTTGTGAGTCTTTTATCTTACAGTTTCTTACAGTTTCTTACACTTCTTACAGTAGATCCTCTGGAAACAGGCAAACTAGGCCTGTGTATCCAGCTCAGTGCCAGTACTTGCACTACTGCGGTCGTTCACGGTGTTGGCGGCGGCAGCAGCAGACGCAAATTTTTTACTATTCTGTATTTTTGCTTTATAATAAAACTTCAAATCTTGTCTTCCCCATGCTTTATCAAGATTACTTTCAAACTTCCTTATTGATTCGGAATCGATTACATACTGGGGCAGTGCGTTCCACTCATTTACCACTCTATCACAAAATGAGTTCTTTGCCTTTTCAAGCCTATTTCTTTCTTTGTAAATTTTCTTAGAGTGTCTTCTCGTTCTTGTTCCCTCCCGCATCAAGAAGATACCTTCACACACATCCTCATCATACTTTCCTGACACTATCTTAAAAGTCTCTATCATATCCCCTCTCTTTCTCCTATATGCCAGAGTCGGATTCCCAGTGTCCTCAACCTCTGCTCATAGCCCGCGTTCTTCAACGTTGGCACTAGCTTGCTAGCTCTCCTCTGCACTTTCTCCATTGCTTCTATATCCTTTACCATATATGGAGCCCACACCTGGTTCGCATATTCCAGGTGCGGCCTAACCAGCGCTGTATAGAGATTCCTGAATATTTCTTCGTCAAGTGACACAAATGTCCTCCTTATCAGCCCTTATCTTCTTCCTTACTCCTCACTCTTCTATACAGCTTATGTGTCATCCGCATACAGGTATATCTCACTTCCATTAGTTATAACTTCAGGTAAGTCGTTGATAAATATAACGAACAGTAGTGGTCCCAACATGGATCCCTGAGGTACCCCACTTGTAATTTCCCTCCACCCCGAGCCTATTCCATTCACCAATACCCTCTGTCTCCGATCTTTCAGGAAAGCTTCTATCCATTTCACACATTTCTCCCCTATATTATAGCTTCTAACTTTCTCTATTAACCTTTTATGTGGGACCTTATCGAAGGCCTTCATAAAATCGCAATATACCACGTCTATAGCATCCCCATCCTCCAGAATTTGCATCCAATCATCTACCACCTTAATTAGCTGTAGTACCGTCGACCTCCCCGGCAAGAATCCGAACTGTCTCACACTGAAAAGTTGGTTTGATTTCATATGCTCCATTATTCCTTCTCTATTTACCGTTTCCATTAGTTTACACACAACACTTGTCAAACTGACTGGTCTATAATTTCCTGGGTCATTTCTCTTTCACTTCTTAAATATAGCTGTTATGTTCGCCTCTCTCCAGTCCGTCGGGATTTGTCCTGTATTAAAAGATACCTCAAATAAAAAATTTAATGGCTCTACTAACATCTCACCTCCTTCCTTTATGATTCTTGGATGTATCCCATCTGGTCCCGGGGACTTACTTCTGTTCATTTTTTCTATAGCCCTTCTTATTCTAGCATGGGAAAACTCTATTAGTTCTAGTGCTGGTGCCTGTTTGATGGGAATAGTAGGCACTGCATCATCCGACTCCACTATTAGTACCTCCCCAAAGTATTTCCCCAGCACCTCTGCTTTCTCCTTATCAGTTTCTGCTCTATTCCTATCATTCAAGTCACCTATCAGTTCTGGGATACCTACTCTTCTTGTTAACTTTTCCTGAATGTACTTCCAGAATATTTTTGGATTATCCTTCACATTTCTTGCAATCTCTCTCTCCCTCTCCTTGTCTCCCACCTTATTTTATTGTTTATTTGTCTGCATTCCAAATCCACTTCTTTAGCTTCTATACTAGACCCCCTGTTTTTTTTTTAACACTTTTAGTCTTTCCCACAATCGTTTTTTCTTCTTATCAATGTCCAAAGCTTTCTTTTCATTGGTAATTCTGGGTTCGTTCTTTTCCTCAATTTTGTTTTATCCTTATATTCCCTTATTGGTACACATATTCTCCAATTTGACTCTAATCTTCCTCCACATTCCTTCAGCGTCTTCACCGTTCAAGTATTCCCCCCAGTCAATGTCCAAACACCGTCTCAGCAGCTCATAATCTGCACTATCATACATGTATATTTTTTGTATTGCTTCTATGTACATGCTATATGCTGAAGTCAGGGTAGCGTATAGATTAGCTAGACTTTGTACACCTTGCCTACTCGCCTTTGGAGACTGTTTTCCGGGTGTTTGGCAAAGGTTTTTGTCAGCTCCTGTTGTGATAAGGCAAGACTCCCACGTGTGTTTTTTCATTCCCCTAGGTATTCTATTTTAGCTCTTATAGACATAAGGCTTCTTTTAGAGGATCCGGGGCCCGCTTTTCAGCTACCTATTCGGGTGGGTTAAGTGGTTTATACTTCATTGAGAGGAACATGTGCGTTTCAAGTTATCTCACTTAGTGAGGGACTTGGCACTGGTTCAAGACGCTTTTCAGCCTACGTTCCTGTTGCTACGTGATGGGTGTTGGAGGACTTCGCTGGATCTCAGGTTTGTGAGTGTGATTTATTCTACATCATGCCCCCATCTAGTTGGCCTCCTGTAGGTGTTTTAGTTATGGCTAGGATGGGTTATTTATTGATTGATTAATTAATGCATTACTATGCCATAATGTGCATGCACGTTGCGTAATCTAGTAGCTAGGAGGGCTGGCCCTTCCGGCGGGATTTATTAAGTGAGACTTGGGTCAACGTGCCTTTAGTTATTTCACGCGGTTTCCCCGCCAGGAAATTTCCGGAAGTGTCTAGAGCTATGTTGATTTCGAGTTATCTTTGTTTGGTACAAGATAGGTCGAAATTATTCTGTCTAGTTTTGCCGGCGGTGATAAATTTTCAGGAGGCGAATTTTTACTTCACTTTGTCTATTGGGGTCCCCGGCTTGGCCGTCGCCCACAGGACATTTCCGCCTCAGGCCTAGCAGAATACGTTCGTAGTTTGGGGCTAGTCAGAACACATACCTGGTTGGTTAATAGTGGGGAGCCGCTTTTGCCGGGATATAAGGCTGAGCCGAATATGAACTCACCTCTTCCGATCTTTAGCATCTCAGTAAATTGTGTAGCTTTAAAATTGAGGCGCTGTCCGCCGGGAATTATGGGACGCATGACTCTAGAGGTGCTGGCCGCCGGGATCAGGTTCTTTTAGATGGGATGAGGTCAGTGTTGGTCACTTAAGTAAGAAGTTATTACTCAAAGTAGCATCTGGTATGTTACACAATACTCAAGTAGCATCTCGAATGATACTTAACGTAAAGGTAAATAAGATTGTCTAGTGTTAGTTCAAGTCTTCTTTCTCATAAAGCGTTGATTTTAATTTTAGCTTTCCAGCCTAGCATGTCCCTATGAGCATTGATTCTTGATTTTTCTCAATCCTCAGGTGCGGTAGCCAAGTTACCACCCGGGACGCCTAGGAGGATTTGCAATCCCCCAGCGGGAAGGAGCCATGGATCCGAGTGGGTTTACGTTTTGTTCAGGTAGCAACTGTGTAAACCTCGCCGTATTAGGACATAAACTGTGTGTTAAGTGTGTAACCTGCTTAGACAGATCAAGAGGTCGGTGGCATTCTAAATCATGCTCGTAGTGTTCAGTTTTTCGCAATGGCTTTCTAACCCACTCAGACAGTAAATGTAAGACAATTTTGCTACATACAGTATTAAATCCAATTTTGTGCTGTATTGCAAGAATGTCGCCCATAAATCTCTTCAGTTGGACGATTTACTAAAGACAGTGCCTACTTCTTATGTGACCAGTAGTTCTCCTGCTCAGAATACAGTGTTGAAAACTTCCGATTCATCTAGCGGTCGTGTAGCTCCCTCCCGCCACCATAAAAGACCCAGGACCTCCGAAGAGCCATCGCTGGGGCCGCCTGCTCCAACCTCCCGGCAGGCTCGATCACGTTCCCCCTTGGCGAAGACTAGGTCATCATCACCTCTAGTGACACAAGAGGTGAAAAAGCACCATCCCGACTTTACTTCAGCTCTAGCATCGGGCGATGGAAGATCGAAGGACTCGAAGAAATCCTCTAAGCAGTCATATACGAAGAAGCCAGCGAACTCTCAGACCTTTGCCAAGCCGGAACCCAAATCTTCTTCGTCCCGCCGGGATTCTTCCCAAGACTCTGATGAGAGCGTCTAGGCCCTACACCTCATTTTTCGATCCCCCGCCGGGCGGCACAGCCAGTGCTTCCCTCTAATCCGGTACTCGGGGTTGATCGACACAGCAGTGGTCCCTCTAGCAGGCAAGATGATGTTATCTCCTATTCGTCTAGGCAGTTCGACGACTCTGCCGCCGAAATTATGGAAACCTATCCTATCCCGGATCTTGATCTGGGTGAGGATATTCTGCCCGGCGCTCCTGCAGTAAACACAGGAACACATGACACTGCTGTCCGGGCTGGCGAGTCTTGGTCGTACGCTTTCCCAGCCCCCCCAGCTCGGCCACCGGGTGTCAGCTCTCTGCAACAATATCTCGCAGAATGGGAGGAAATTCCGTCTGGCCAACGGATATATCCTTCCAGCGTAGGTATGCAGGGCTCTGAAGTCTCTCGCCCTACGTCCGCATCTGACCAGGAAGGTGGAATAGTGGTGACACATGAATAATTCCAGGAGTGGCTCAATTTTGTGCAATCAGTGAAGGACGAACGTAAGGTGAAAGTGTCTACTCTTGCAACCCCGGCGGTGCGACCTCTTGGGCAAGTGCTAGTTCAACCCCAGGTTAATGTTCAACCTCCCCCCGTCACTGTCACTCCGGCGGTTTCCACGCCTAGTGCCGCATCTTTGTTGCCTTCAAAGTTAATTTATTAGCGGATCTTATTCCACCTCCCCTTGATAAATCTGTACCTTCTAAGAGGGCCCTATGCCTCTTTTTTACGGACCAGATACTTCTTGGACAGTTATTAAGCCCACTCGTCCCAAGGTCGCGCAGCCTACGGTAGCAGGAGAATTACCTGTACCGAAACATTGGTTTGTTGAGATGAGTGAGGCCAAGAAATTAAGGGCCAAGAACAGAACTGGTGATGTGTTAGATGTAATTATCAAAGCTATCACGAGTCTTTACAGTCCTGAGTATTTTGTCTACTCGCAATCCCCGGCTCTCCCTCCGGCGTCTTTTGTGAAGCTTTTTTCTGACTGGAATAAGTCTGATGGGTTAAATGATGTGAAACGTTTACAGGGCATCACCCCAGAACTTAGTACTATTCCTCAGAGGGACGATGCAGGTATCCCAGTCATTCACATTGACAGTAAGGAGTCTGGGCCGTGGGTTGTGTGGGGACAGGAGGCCCAGCTGTTTGCCAGCACCATTACAAATAAGAGCAGTCATCAGCTCCCGCCGGAAGATAATCATTGGTTTTCCATGCCAGTAGGTAAGGCGGCAGGAGTACCACAAAATATATTTGATGTTTTGGGTGCACCAAAACTTTTGTTGTGTCAGCTAGTGGATCCTTTCAGTGCTCCTACTCAGTTACAAATAGACAAAATTTTAAAGATGAGGCAGAAAGCCTGGCAGCTTGTATCCCAATATCTGCTCAGCCGTCAGCTTGCGGCTTCTCTAGCCAGGACGACTGAGTTGGTTAATGATTCAAGCACGCATAAGGTGCTATCTCTCACTAGGCGCCTTCTCCTTCAGAACTCAATTCAGTCGCTTGGGGACATTCGCACTGCTGTATTTGAGGCAGTGAGGGTGCGTCAAGACTTACGAGTATACCTGGTGAAGAAGCTGCCGGTAGAGATAGGTAGAAGGTTGATTTTATATGATGTGTTCACTAAAACCCTTGCCTCCACAGATGCCTAGCGCACGGTTAATTGCTTATTAGATTCTAACAGTGCCACTGCTTCCACAGCAAAGAGTGGGTCGACATTTAAACCTAAAGTCATTAAAAGTCCTTTTCGTGGACAGTTTCAGTCATCACAGTCTTCAAAGACTCGCACAACCCCTGGAACCAGTGGCACAGCTAGGGGCCGCGCTCAGTCCAGGGGTAAGGGTAGATGGTTCAAGGGACAATCAAAACATAGGCCAAATAGTAATGATAGCAAAGCCTCTCGTCCCTCTAACAATCAGTCAGAGTCACAACCCTCAAATTAAAAAAACTGAGACACCACGAAGCTCTCTCACTCCCAGCACCGCGAAAAGGCGAGTCGGATCCGAGAGTAGCTCTGCCGGACAACACCAGTCTAGTGACTGCCAGCTTTCGGGCTTGTTACCAGGCATGGCCCCGAGATACATGGGCAAGGACAGTGGTCCACAAGGGTCTCTCGTGGAGATGGTCCCGGCGACCCTATATACGTATTCCCTAAGAGTTCAATCATGTTTCTTTAAAGGTGGGATCCATCATCCGGGAGATGACACTAAAGCAGATCATTGTCCCCGTTTCGCCAACTCAGCCCGTATTCACTTCCCGAATATTCCTGGTGCCAAAAAGGGACAGCGTTCAGATGAGGCCGGTCATCGACTTGTCTTCTCTGAACCTATTCATTCACAATCAGTCGTTCAGGATGCTGACGGCGAATCAGATCAAGCTGACACTGCCGCCGCAAGGTTGGATGTGTTCCATAGATCTGATAGATGCCTACTGGCACGTCCCTATAAACAAACAATTTCAAAAGTACCTGGCTCTGCGCCAAGGGAATCAGACGTTTGTATTTCAAAGGATGCCCTTTGGTCTCAATCTAGCCCCCCGTATTTTCACAAAGTTAGTCCGACAGGCTTTGATACCATTACTCAAACAGGGAATCATGGTGTTATGGTATCTCGACGATTGGTTAATTGTAGATCAGTCCAAAATTGTTTGCCTTCAACATGTGCATCAGGTAATGTATCATGTCACAGCCCTGGGATTCAAAATGAACTTGGCGAAGTCCAACTTGAACCCCACAAGGGCCATCCAATGGGTGGGTCTACTTTGGGATACCGAGTTACTCTCTCTGAGTCAGAGTTCGGACAACCGTCAGAGATTTCGCAAGAAACTCTTTCGGTTCATCCATTCTCTGACCACCACGAGGAGAATCTGGAAATCTCTGGTGGGGTCACTCAATTGGATAAAGTTGACGGTTCTGTTAGGTTGTCTGAAGGTCAAAAGGCTTATTTTGGAGGGAAACAAGTGCTTTCCGCTGCTGCCCGCGGAAACACTATGGCGAATCCCGAAATTAATCCACAACCTACTGGCGTCTTGGGCGAAGCCAGAAGTGTTGCACTCCTCTTTGACATGGACAACTCCTCCTCCGACGGTCTGGATCGACACAGACGCATCAGGTACCCTGGGATGGGGGTATCAGTCAAACCTGGGCCATCAAGGTCAAGGTCTATGGTACAATCATCTTCACATAAATGCCAAAGTTATTAGTCCCCCTGTTTTTCTTAAAGGAGCATGGCTCAACCCTGGCGGGAAAGTCCTTAGCCTTCAGGATGGACAATCTGACTGCAGTCACATGCATTCAGAAGCAAGGGTCAGTAAGATCTCAAGTGTTACAAGGGTTGTCGGAAAAGATCTTTCGGCTAGCTGGAATCCTAGAGATTTATCTTCATGCAACATATCTGCCCAGTGTGGCGAATGTCTGGGCAGACGCTCTGTCAAGGAGACAGAGCACTCTAGTAGAATGGTCTCTCAAGCAAACCGTCTTCCAAAAGATGATTGCAGAGCCATACCTTCCACAAGTGGACTTGTTCGCGTCAGAGGGGACTCACAAGTTACCTCAGTACCTCACACGCCGGAGCAAAACTCCAGCGGGGGGACCAGACGCATTTCTGGTGGACTAGAACAAATGGAGCTCCATTTATCTGTTTCCTCCACCAGACGCATCATTAATGTGCAAAGTAGTTCACAAACTACGAGATTATCGGGGCATGGTCTCGATGATAGCGCCCCTGTGGCTGGCCGAAGTGTGGTACAACCAATTGAAGACGTGGTGCGAGAACCCGGTGTCACTCCCGATCTTGTACTTCCATTTAGTCACAATTGGAAACTTCAAGACCTCGCTGACTTTAGCCTTGTGGACATTCAGAAGGCTAAGTGGTGACTCACAAGTTGATAATCAATATACTCCGTCAACACAAAGACAGTACCAATCACATTGAAAAACTTTACTACCTGGATCGTAGAAACTGACCAACAGCAGCCCTCAGTGGCCTTAATATTTAAATATTTAAATTACCTCTTTGAAGAGCATTCATTGTCAGTAACCACATTAAGGAATCACCTCACAGCTATTAGGATGCCTTTTTTCGACTTAACTGGCCTTTCCATGCCCGAGGCCCAGGAGAACGGGTTCATGCGTGCATGATTCCGGCTTCGTCCCCCACCGCGCCAACTCCTGCCCACCTGGTATTGTCGTAATCCTACATATGAGTTAAAGTTAAAGAAGGCTGTTTTTCTTATGGCCCTGGCCACGGGTAACAGGGTTTCTGAGTTGGCTGCGATGACTTCGGAACCATCTTGCCTACAGTTCTCTAGGTGTGATATGAGTGTACATATAGCTCCTAATATAGTCCTAATTTTGTTGCTAAAAACAAACATGCTAATCATGTGTTCATGCACTCAAGCACAGCGATAAACATCACCTACTTTGTCCGGTGAAAGCACTGATTACTTATAAGCAAGAATCTCGACCAGCTCAGGCCGGGTCCCTCTGGGTCTCGCGGACAGGTAAACGCATTCAAAAGCGGCAGTTGGCAGCTTTAATTGTTCAAGTTATCAGGGAAAGTAATCCAGGTGCTCTTGGGCGAGCACACGATATTGGAAAGTGGGCAGCTTCGATCCAAATTTTCAAGAATTGCTCCTTAGATGATATGCAAAAGACCAACTTGTGGTTGTCTAATCACACATTCATTACGCGTTACCTGTCCGTGAATCTCATGTAACCTAATCTACAATGTATAGCTCTTAGGCAGAAAGTCTAGTATTTTAAACCAATTCCTTGTGCAAAGAAGGGGGGGGGGGAGTGTTCTAGTTAAGACCTCCTATATGCCTCCTATGTGATACACTGTATTTGTAGTATAAGGGGCATGTGATATCCCATTCCTAGGACTTAATACAAGTCTAGTCAGGACAAATCTTTATTAGTACTTTACTTTTGGCAATACAGTAATCTGACCTGGGGAGACTTCAGGAGTGGAACAATAAGTGGCTGCTGGAGTTTAATGACAGCAAATGCAAGGTGATGCACATCGGGAGAGATAACCCAGGGCACAGCTACACCATGGGGGAGAAGGAGCTGGCAACAACCAAGGAAGAAAAATACCTAGGGGTAATCATCTCTGATAACCTGAAGCCCGGAACGCATGTGGCTAAATCAGCTGCCAAGGCTAATTCTATGCTGGGTAGGATAAGGAAAACCTTTACGTACATGGACGCGGATATGTTCCTGGCCTTGTACAAAGCCCTTATCAGACCCTTAATGGAATATGCTGTCCAGGCCTGGTCCCCCCAGAACAGGGGGGATATAGACAAGCTGGAGAAGGTCCAGCGACGAGCCACAAAGCTAGTCCCGGAGCTCAGAGAACTTCCCTACGAAGACCGGTTAACTACCCTAGGTCTTACAACACTTGAAGACAGGAGAACCAGGGGAGACATGATCAAAGTGTTCAAGATCCTAGGAGGGTACGAAAACATCATACCAAACCAGTTCTTCCAACTCACACCCAGGAGACACCAAATCACAGTTTCAAGCTCCAGAAACCACGTCACAGGACATCAAAAAGGAACAACTTCTTTGACGCAAAAATAATTAACAAATGGAACAGACTCCCAGAAAATGTAGTAGCCAGTACTAGTGTTAATGTTTGTAAAAATAGATATGACTGCTACATTAATGAATCCCTGAGGGGAGGCAACCCTATGAGCATAGCTCCCTAGCTTCTTATCCATCACTAAAGGTAAGCAAGTAAGCAAGCAGTACTTATTTTTGTACTGTACTTATTAATTTTAAGTGCATAGTACAAACTATTTTAAACTATTTTAGTAATAGAATACCTGATTACGAATGATTATATAATCAGATTTTGTAGTTCATCAATATTTTCTATGTAAAATATTAATTATTTATCATATGCTAAATGTATAGTTTATGAGTGTTGTTTCCTACTGTTATATCAAACGGCAGGTCCAACACGCAGGCTAACCCTTAATTAACGCCGCCTGTAATCCCTGTTATATTTTTTCTATTAAACATTGATCTTTTTGTGTGTTTTTCCATTGACCTTAGTAATTTATTAATGTGTTTTTATATTCTTGATGAATGTCCCCCTCCAGACTTGTGACATCAGGCGCATTGTCAATGATGAAGGGGCCACTAATAAATTATAGGTTTGAGTCCCGAAGGGAAGGAAAACCTAATATTTAGTAGTGGCCCCAGAATCATTGACGATCTCGTCCCTCCCGCCATTCCCTTCCCATTCATCTGCTGTATTTTTTGAGAGAGTCTTGATATATCAATGAAGGACATATGCGGCCAGATAAGACCTGGATGACGCGCACAAATAACAGCAGACGCATGAGAAACGCAAACTGCTAGATCATGTTTAATGCTTTAAAATGGTATTATTATTTGTATTTTTTACTGTTTTTTTCAGTAGTGGTACCCACATCATAAGGACGAGTCCGTGAGTGGTTTTGTTATATTCAAGAGCGTTTCGCTCACGATGTTTGGCAATCGAATAATTTTACTCTCCTAGGCGGGTCGTTTGAACGGCGAGCCTCGAGTTCAACGATTGGCCATTATCTTTATAAGGCGCATCGTCAATGATGAAGGGGCCACTAATAAATATACTGCACCACCCGCACCCTTCGTCATGCTCAACGCATTCTCAACCTCTCCATTCAGAAGGTTGTTGCTTGGGTTTCATCAGTAGGCTTCAAGTTTTCCGCGGAAAAGACTAAATATTAGGTTTTCCTTCTTCCCTTCGGGACTCAAACCTATAATAGCAAAATAGTCGACATACAAGGATCCACGGATGCCTGGTGATAGTTGGAGGATAACACTATTTATGGCAATGGCAAAGAGCATGCTACTTAGTACACTACTCTGGTGGGGTATGCCATTGTGAAGAGGGAAAATGGCAGAAAGTATATTCTCCACACGAGTTTGGAAAGTGCGTTTGGTAAGGAAGTTGAGATGAATAATGGGAGATGACCGCGGGCGCCACAATCATGGAGGGACTGGAGTATGAAATGTCTCCACGTAGTAGCATAGGACTTTTGTAAGTCAAAGAAGACCGCAACAGTGATCTGTTTCCGATCAAATTCCTGTCTGATTTGGATTTCTAAGAGTGCAAGGGTGTCTAACGTAGAACAGTTTTTCTGGGAACCGAACTGTAGAGGGGTGAGAACTGATTGTTGGCGAAGAAATCAATCATGTCTAGCGTTGACCATTTTCTCCATTAATTTACAGAGGCAGCTCGTGAGGGATATTGGCCTATAATTAATTGGCGGGTATGCTGGGATCTTAGCCAGGTTTTGCTATAGGGATGACAATAGCATGTCTCCAAGAATCAGGAAATAGGTTGTGGGTCCATAAATGGTTATAAAGCTGTAAAAAATAAGATTTGGCAAGGGGGGCTAGATGAGTAATCATGTTAAAGCTGATGTTATCATGACCAAGAGAGGAATTAGAACAGGTAGAGAGGGCATGGTCAAATTCATCCATTGAAAAACTAGCATTGTAGTCATAAACACCAAAGGATTGGAGAATGCCAGGGACGGATTCAATACGGTGCTTATGGAGCGTGCATCATAGGCAGTATCATTGCTAACATCGGCAAGATGTTGGCCTAAGAGATCAGATACAACCTGGGGGCTGAATTTTTGCCAGACACGTGATATAGGGGTGGACTGGGAGATGGTAGAGATATAAGATTCCCAGGAAGCAGACCGACAATGGCGTACTTCCTTACAGAATTTGGCAGAGATTCTGTTATAAAGGGGTTTAAGTGCATGGATATCTAATGCAATGGAGGTGAGTGCATGTAAATAAAAAATATGAAGGGGAAAGCGAGAAAGCAAAGCATGGGAACGTTTCTTAAGACGATCCAAACGTCGACCAAGTTCACGTTTACAGCGAACGAGGCCGGATTAGGATTAATTCCACCAAGGGACTTGGCGGCGACAAGCAGAAGTAGAGGAAAGGGGTATAGATTTAGAAGCTGCAGAGATGATAAATGCAGTGGAAAAGGTAGTAGTCTCGTTATGATAACGGAATGGATGAAAGGAAGGGATTTGCCGTGTGTGTAGTTAAAACTTCTCCCAATCAGCTTAGTGGAAATTATAACGTGGAATAGCAGGAGGGGAACATGGTTGGAAATAAGACAGAAGAATAGGAAAGTGGTCACTGGAGAACGTATCATCACAGTGACGCCACTAACTTATCAACTATCGTAGAAGAACAGAGGGTGACGTCAACCGAGGAAAAAGTATGATGAGTACTGGAAAAATAGGTGTAGGAATCAGGTTCGTTTAGGCAATAGGGATAGAAGGTTCTCAATGTGCACCCCAGCAGGATCTGCAGTGGAGGAGGATGAGCATTAAAATCTAGTATCAGAAGAGGGGACGGTAACACATTAACAAATCTAGAGAGGAGGGAAAGATGATAATGGAAGGCTATCTGGTTATACACATTACAGATGGTAACTGAGGTATCATCGGGGAGATGAAGAGTAAGAAGAGAATGTTGGAGATAACTATCGCGGATGGGAAGTAGGTCGAAAGTCAAGCTATGGTGTACATAAATAGCAGTGCCATACTCGCCATTAGGGGAACCGAGTGGCATGCAAGGTGATAATTAAGGATGGATTTATTGTAATTCCTAGTGTGTTGTAGGCACAAGCTCATTGGAGCATAAGTGTGGAGTAAGCATTGGACCTCACCTAGACGAATTCTAGATAAGAGTCCATTCACATTCCATTGTATTATACAGGAATTGAACAGGTTAAGTAAGGGAAGTCAGATTGTGTAGGTTAACAGTGCTATTGGAATGACATAAAGGAGGCAGTGGATGGAGAGACGAATTAGAACGGGTAGATGGGCTTGGTGGAGCAAGGGCGGCGGACGGTAACGAGTTCCGCCGTTCTGATGATCGAGATGATGAGAGGGAAATCACCTTACGGAGGATGGTAGACACTTTTAATCGAGACCGATCAGACTGGAGTTGTAAGTGGACAGCACACAAACACGAGGGGCCATGTGTGGAAATATCGTCAGAAGTAGACAATTGACGCTCACGCATAAAATCATGGATAATTGCCAAGACTGATTCGTGGGTGTCACCCGGAACCCTGCGGCATTGCCTGACAAAGCAGAGATGGCGGAACTAACACAAGCCATGCACTCACAACCTTCGGGATGAGGCGCACAGGGGGATGTGACTGGATCAGACGGAGGGGATGAAGAACGTGAGGGAGGAACTTTAGAAGTTGAGGGTCGAGCGGATGTGGCGGATAGGCTGGAAGATTTGGAGGCAGGAAGGGGATGTTTAGGTGTTGGTCAGTGGGTAGTGTTCGATCGAGCGGAAACAGTTGAACGTTTAGTCACGTGAGAAGAGTTGGGGTGAGGAGAATGAGGGGAGGGAGAAATATGACTGGGTCGTGAAGAAGAAACAGGCCGACGAGCTGCAAGTGATTTACGTTTCGACGGCTGAGTCGAAAGTTCAGGGGAAGGAGAATCAAGAGCATTAGAGCGACGTTTGCTGGAAGCGGAGGCATAGTCCATATGAATTTCATCGACACAGGACGTAGTGGACCCGGGTGCAGGCAAGGGAGTAACCTTAAGTGGTCGGGCAGAAGTCTTAGACACTCGTATGGGAAAGGACAACTTAGATTCATGTCGTATACCAGGGCGGCAATTACTGGATGGTGGAAGCCGAGAGGAGGCGGTATTGGTCGTAGAAGTGCCAGGAGAGCTTGACACAGGAGGCATGGATGGATCAAAAGTTGGGACCTCTATTAATGCATCAAACCTATTGGAAAGAGGAGCAATAGGAGGAGATACACTATGGGCGGTTTCACAGACAGGTGAGGGAGTGGGGAGTCTAGTCCTAGTAGATTCCTTAGTGGTCGTGGTCGCGATTGGAGACAATGTATGAGCACGTGCCCGAACACTGTATGCAGGGTCTTTATACCCTCCGACTCTCAATTCGTGCTTAGCTTCTATGGCCGACATTCCTGAATGATCCATGAAAAGTTTCAGTTCGGCATTGTAAGCGTAGTACACACATTGCTTTGACCTAGCGTGGTGATCGAGTCCGCAATTGACACAATGAGGAGGGCCACAATTCCATTTAGTGGGATGTGCTTATGATGTCATAAAATCATAAAACCTCATGGCTCATAATTATTAGAAAGACACCAAGGATCGAATATAAACTTGTATGGGTTTTGTTTGGCAAACATGCAGCCTGCATGGAGAGTGGGTAGCGCACTTACCTCGCATGCAGGGGTCTGCAAGTTCAATCCTCAGATTCCTCGCTGGTTAACCCATGAACTGTGCAAAAATTAGCAAACTAAAAGGTCAAATTGAAGGAGGACGGAGAGGTGGGATATGAAGGGGGATGAGTGGAGGATGTGGTATCGGCAGAATGGCAGGTGCCTCTATTTTCTGGGCAGGGGGGTGGGATATAGAGGGGGGAGGTGTGGATGATATAGTATGGGCAGACGCCACTAATTTCTACGTGTTCCCCAATTTTGAGACATCCCGGCACTGGTACGCTATTTTTTTTTTTTTTTTTTTTACATATTAAATTATTGTGCCTTGTGGAAGGCTTATCGCGGTTCCTGACACTCATCCCTGACCTTCCAACCCCTCTTTGCAATGGCAGATATCAAAGGTGCAGTAAACCAGCATTGCATTATGCAACTGAATCCTAGCACCTGATCATGCTAGTTATAGACTACATTCACATCCATTCTAAAATTTCCCATGCACCTCACACACCATACACAACAATGGGTACTTGGACTAGGAACCCTTCCCTGAAAACAAGCTGGAGAATCAATAAATTGCCTTGGAATATGGCTGCTATTCATTTGTCTATCCCCTTGGGGATCAAGCGCATTTAGTAAGGACATCTTTATTCTGTATGTATGTTGGGCTGCAAAGGTGGTAGGTGGGTGGGTGCATTTCAAGGTCACTTCCTCCACTACTGCACTTCCTCTCTCTCCACATTTACTCGAGCTTGTAGTGATGATGACTTGCTTCACCATCTTAATAATCACTGTCTTTATCTCTTCTCACCAACCTGAAGGCCAGAAATGTCAGAAAAAGGGGTGAGAGGGAGCATACAAACAGACTACACATCTTCCCCCTCCCAGGTCTGAAATATTACCAAGCAATAATTCACCCAGGAAAGAGATAAGAGGTTATAGGGAGATGTGAGTAGGGAGTTGTCCGATAGCTTCTGATTATACAGAGTGGTCGCGAAACATTTCCCCATAGGGTATTCCTATATTATTTGATCTGCATTCCTATATTATTTTTATTAATCTCACCACCACACCCCCAATGAAATTAATTAAAGTATATATGATCCACCGGGATTCGAACCCGGGTTATCACACACATATTTTTGCCACCTTAACCATTACACCACCAGGACCTGCATCTGCATCTGCATCTGTATATGGTAACCCAGGTTCGAATCCCGGGGGATCACATGCTTGCTGTCATTAATTTCTTTGGGAGGTGTTTGGTGTTGGAGTGAAATAAATAAAAATAGATTCTTCAGCTCTCTCTGTCAAATACACAGGAATTCCCTATGGGAAAATGTTTTGCGACCGCTCTGTACATAGATACTGTACAGTACACTAGAATCGGGTGGGAATATTTTCCTGCCTGTTTATTACTATTGTCAGATGTAGGCCAACTCTGTTCCACTTGTTTTGACAGCACAAATACTCCTATGCGATGGATATGTCCCACTTTGTACTAAGGAATTAAAAATGGTAGATATGATTTGTTTTCATGAACTCCTGTAAATGTACATATACTGTATGTTACCATAAGGATAATTTGGAGACAAGTTGGCTTCATTAATTTATTTCATCAGTCATCCATTCAAGAACATCAATCATGAGCGTATGATTGACAAGGAATCAATGCGACACACTGTCGAGGCAACTTTACCGTTGGCTACGCAAGTTGCTATCTGAAATTTAACTATGGTATTAAGTATTTTCTATTAACCCTTTCAATAAGTAATGATGCTCTGCTCTCTTCCCTTCAGGTTATAATTAGAGAATTTGTACTGCTTAGAAAAGACCTCTAGGAATCAAAAGGGTAAACACTCTTAATCACACCCATATTTCCATAGATCCAAGCTGAATAAAATTGTCTACTGATAGCCAGAAAAAAGTAGTGTTATCATATACTGAAAGGGTTAATCTTAAAGGTTACAACCTAAATTGTTATCCGTTATCCGTTATCTTCATTAAGTCTTGTAAATATGGACATATTGTATCTGGTAACTTTTTTGGCACTGCTGTTTGCATTTTTAGCCTCATTGTTATCAATATTCATATAAGCTTTCTACAGTCTACTAGGCTGCGCACCAACCAACCATAGCACGCCTATGTCCAACTCATAGTACAGAGTCACACGTCTGCTACAGCCAACAGGGATGATAGACCTTCGGGCTCATAGCAAAATGAAGAATCCAATTCTGAGTGTAGCTGCACTATGGTCAGCTGGTAGGCACTTCTGAACTACTGTCCTCATAAGAAAAATCTTAAAACCAATACCTGCATTTATTAAAAACCTAAGTTACAGGCAAATTTGTTTAAGCACATTACAGTACTTATTTTGCTTTCTTCTGCCTTTGTTGCAGTAATTTAAAGAATTTTGTTACTTTCCTAGTACACCAAGTTTAGCAAACAACAGTACCACCTAATTACAGATTGTGAAGATAAACTGTATCACAGAGACAATTTCTTACCGAGTTTACAATGACTTTTACAAAAATATTTGTGAATATTTCTTACAGCTGTCTCTTACTATATATATATACATATCTGAATGAAATATTTAGGGTACAACTGTGGCAAATATAATATGCTCCATTGTACTTTGAAACAACAGCTAAAACTGTATTGTTAAATTAAGGGTGAAAACTGTATTAAATAAAAACCAACTACCTTTCATCTTATCAAGTTGTACTGTCCATAATCACTCACCCTTGCTGCACCTTATTCTATCACCAACAATTACCTCAACCAATGTCATCCAAAACAAAAACTTTATTGTTGAACACATTTTGGTATGATATTCAACAAGTAAAATGGACAATGTTTAAATAACTCTTTAAATCAGACGATGCCAATTTGTGTTATATTTTAACTACTGTACCTTAAACTGTACTTGTATTCAACTTAAAACTCGGGCGGGTGCCCGACCCCGAAAGGGGTTGAAATAGGTGAGCTATCCCCCCGCCAAAGGCGGCTTTCTAAGGCCTTTCCTAGCTGATGCTGAGAGGATTGGGTTCTAGTCATGTGGTGATGGGTTGGTCTATCAGAGTGAGAACTGAGCGATCTCTGCCATACCCATAGCTTACTCTGACTGTTCCTTTAACTTATATATTTTCTAGATCTCAAGTGACGGCGTCTTTTCCGTGGATTGACCTCCCAATCTACCAAGATTGGAAGCCAAAGCGTCACATTTTTCCCTTGCCCCTTAACTTTCTCTTCATAATTGCTGAGGGGCACAGGGCCCTGGGTGGGGCTTTGGTTTCCCGGGCGTTTCCGCACCCTCCTCAGCTCCCCGCCATGGAGTGGCTTCGGTCACCCAGGCTTTATTGTGGTCGGCAGGGAGGGTTCTGTGGGGGCGCTCGGTTATGGCCTTGGAATTGCTCGGGGCCTTGGGGCTGTTCGGCCAGGCAGCTTGGGGAACAACAACAACAACTTAAAAATAAGTCAGAGTTAGGGTTATTAAAAAAAATATTATTAAAATGTATTATTAAAATATCACACCACTGAGCTTTGGACAAATCTTTCTTACGCCTGGCTCGAAGGATTATTTCAGAATTTGGCAAAAAATTTGGAGGACATGGAAAAGGTTAGAGAATCGGACAGAATCTCAGCAAGTTATTAATTACCAAAGAAAGCAGTACAGTGTTGGGAGTAAACTGGGCAATCAGTGAAAATGGGGTGGATAGTTAGAGAGTTTATAAAGTTACTTTATAGCCCTTTGGAATACCAAAGATCCTTCCTAAACTGAATACAATCTTCTGCAGTTAGTTAACATGAAACAAAATTGGAGTCATCTGATTGAAAGAGCTAGAATATTCTACAATAGCAAAAGCTACATACATGTTAATAGAATAATAAATACCCAACATTATTAAATTTAATTATTACTTACAACATAATGTCCATAAAATTAAGAGATTCTCATCAAAGTCAAAACAATTGACTCTAGTTGCCAGTATAGTAATTGGTAACAGGATACCTGTATATTAAAATTTTGCATTGTAGAATAATTTACAAAAAAGTATAGAAAATTCCCATGTCAAATTTTCTATGCAACACAACAGATACTTCTAAAATTGTGTTAACTCTATCAATCAGACGGACAATTTTTGCCTTTTTAAGGGGAGATGGTTCACTTTTGGGGGGATTTTTGCATGTATTCATTATTTTTCTAGTTTCCTCCCTAGACCTCCATCAAATTAAAAAAAAAACATCCATTAGATACCCCCTTCTAGATTAATTTGTACATTTTTCAGTAGAAAAACATTAAAGGCTCACTATCGTTCGCCAGGGAAAAAATAGACACATAAATAGCACGAAAGGTCTAAATATTTATGAAGAAATGGGGTGAAAGGTCTTAAAATCGACTAACTAATGGGGCAAACATCTTAACATCTGAAAACTAATGGGGCTAAACATGAGGGAGAAAGTGATCCAGAAAAGCGGCCCATCTCCCCTTAATGCTATTGCCAGCGTAGGAAGGAATTCTAGGATTCAATGGTTAAAAACTATGAGAATTAACAATAAATCTGGCATGTCCTTCCTAATAGTAATAAAATTGTCTGGAGGCAGCTAGCATAAAACAAAACCGTGTGATCTGATTGAAAGTGTTAACCTGCACTAGAAACCCTATAGTAACAGAGATCGCCGAACCTCCGCCGGCCATTTGCCTTTCTTTACGCTCAAATATATCCATACCCATAGCAGACATTCGGCAATACTATACCCTATTCCAAGTAAGTAGGCCAAAACTCTAGAACATTAACCTCTATAACTCACAAACGACTAGAGTAATCCAGCTAATATTACTACCAATTAGGAAGGGTCAGTCAGGGAATAGCTGTGGAATATTACAGCTCATTTACTCTAGCCCTTTTGGAGTCAGCGGTTATGGTTCACAATATCTGGACTACCAATTTGAAACAGGATATAGCACAGGACATATAGTTTGGCCTATGGATCTAAATTCTAAGAGATAAAAAATTATATAATACCCATTAGTTCGATAGGTTCACCAAAATAGTGTAAAAAAAACAAAAAATCAAAACAAAATACCTGTAATTGATAAAAAGTAAACCGGGTCGATCTCTCTTGCTACACACCAAAATATTGTATAAAAAAAAAAAAAAAATTAAGATAATAATAATAATAATAATAATCAATACAAATTTAACCGGCTCGATCTCCCTTACTGCAGGATCTCTACTGTGCACTAGGCCTTGCTCCACTATCACAGAATAAGGTAGACAACACTCCACACACACACACACACTTACTTACACACTGAGCACACTGGTTTTATCAGGTAAGGCACATTATTTATAAAAGTTAAGGGGAGATGGAGCGCTTTTATAGTCCCCTTTCTTCCTCATGTTTAGCCCTATTAGTTTTGAGTTTTTTAAACGTTCATTCCATTAGTTTGGCAATTTTCAGACCTTTCACCCCATTTCTTGTCAATATTAAGACCTTTCGTGCCATATAGGTGTCAATTTTTTTCTGGCGAGCAATAGCAAGCCTGTAGTTTTAGGCGAAATCGGCCTTCGGCCGTGACATTTTTCTACCGAAAAATGTACCAATTTTTTAAAGTTTGATGGAGGTCTAGGGAGGAAACTAGAAATATAATAAATAAATGAAAAAATCTACCAAAAAGTGAACCATCCCCCCTTAATATAATCCGTGACACGGGTGAAGGGGGTTGTCTCAGAAGCGGGGCATAGCGACCACCACACTCCCAAACAGACATAACAACATGGCCTACGGTTTCGGTTAGCTTAGGTTATGTTGTGGTAGGTTGGGGCTCTGTCTTGAGTAGGCCACCCCCAGGAAAAAAATAAAACAGGAAAAGTGGGGAATGGGCCTGAGTAAATACATACATACATACATAGGTTGGGTTAAGTTAGGAAGACTGTAGCTACTGCGCATTGATTGTCAGGTTAAGGTAAGTTAGATTAGGGCTCTGTCTCGAGTCAGCCACCCCTAGGAAAAAAAAAAAAGGGGAAAAAAAAAGGAAAAATGGGGAATAGGCCTGAGTACATACTACAGATTAGGGAGACTGTAGGTATTTTGTTTATTAGATTTAGGGAGTTGGGTTTGGGAGATAGTGGCTATTGAGGTTGTGAGTTTAAGCTGTTAGCTTAGGGAGACTGTAGCAACATTGGTTGTGGTCGCTTCAGAGTGTGGCCAATCCGACTCCATGCAAATCGAAGCTCTAATAGTCTAATCCCCTCCACCCCGACACACTGGTAACGAGACATCCTTGGAAAACACAGATTGGTCAACCTTGCACAGTACCAGGACAACACTTAATGGACACAAACACACATAGCGAACGTTAAAACAGCTTTGGTACCCTGAAAATTAGTCTAAAATTCACATAAACATTATAGTAGTGACTGCCAAATTTGTGAAATAAAAAACATTATGGAGAATTTCAACCCACATAATGAAAAACATTTAATAATAAAGACACATCAGTTTACTTCTTCTTGAAGAAGAAACGGTCATACATCATGTATGTTTACAATAAGCACTTTTTCAATACAGTATATGGGTTAAAGTTCTCCAGTCTTTCATAGCAAATGTAAACTTTCCAAAGAATACCATATGCTGTATTTGCCTAGGATTTAGTTCATTATTAACCCCTGTGCGTGTTTCATCATATTCAACCTACTTTATCTCTTTAAAGCCGGTATCACACGAGAGCTTTTATAGTCAACATTCGATAATAAAAAAAAATCTGGCAACATTTCTGCTTAAAGAAAGAATAGGGATATGGAAAACTTAAAGTAGCTTATGATGAAGCATGGTATCCTTTCTGTATAAAAACATCAAACATTCCTCTGTAGCTTTCTAAATTTTCCTGTGCTGATCTGTTAAATGTGGTTTATATTAATTCTGTATAAAGACACCCAACATTCCTCTGTAGCTTTCTTAATTTTCATGTCCTGATCAGTTAAATGTAGTTTATATTATTTTGTGCAGGGGTTAATATATACATTTTGTTTAGTGTGTTGTGGTTTCGATAGATTTTAATTTTAATGAGTTTGTTATATCAATTTGAACAGTAACTTTTGACTTTGTTTTCAAGTTTTATATTTGAATAGCTTACATCACTCAAGGTACAGTACTTAACATTTTCAGTATTCCAGTCTGTGTTTTCTGAGGGCTGTGTATTCTGGTAACAAAGTCTTAGGTCAACAAGGCAGTTTCAATGGTAACTGCACCCCGGAGCTGTACCCATTCAATTATCACACCAACGTCTATTTATTAATGCTACTGTCAGACAATTTTGCTCCGCTTAGGAAGGATATACGAATCAAAGGGCTGGTGATTCTACCGACCCTCTTGTGGTTGAAAAGGTTAAGGGGGGATGGTTAGTTTTCTGCCCCCCCCCCCCCCTTGTCTAGCCTCATTAGTTTTGAGATTTTAAGACGTTCGTTCAATTAGTTTGGCAATTTTCAAACCTTTCACCCCATTTCTTTATCAATATTAAGGCCTTTCGTGCCATTTAGGTGTCATTTTTTTCTGGCTAGGCGATAGCAAGCTTGTAGTTTTAGGAAAAACCGGTTTTCTACCGAAAAATGTACAAATTATCTTGAAAGGGGGTCTAGGGGGTGTTTTTTAAAGTTTGATGGAGGTCTTTGGAGAAACCTAGAAAAATAATAAATAACATGAAACATCAACCAAAAAGTAAACCATCCCCCCTTAACCTGACAAGCGCGATATAGACCTAGGTGCTAGGGTAGTTATTTGTGCATTTCTAGAGGGGGGGGGGGGAAGGGGGAATAAGGTGGGGAAGGAGGGGAGGGGGAGGGGTGAGAAACACATGGATGAGTACTAGAGGGGAATTATCTCACCTAGAGACAAAATCCTTTGTTTTGATAGGCCCTTTTTTTTTTTTTGGAAGGCTTTTTTTATGGTCTTGCTTCCGTGAGGCCTATCGCGCTTGCCGGGTTAAAGACTATCTCAATAAACACTTTTTAGCGATCAACCCTTTTGTTATTCAAAAGTTTATTGAGGACTATTTCAATAAGCCCTCTTACCAATGAAAGGGTTAAAAGTTTACTTAAATAAACCCAGTTACTAATCAAAAGGTTAAAAAATACCTTCTGACAGGTCCTTCATAAGCAGAATAAAATCAGCTGGAGTTAGCTAAATGAAACAAACAATGGAGTCATCTGATAGAAAGGGCCAACACACAATCTAAACCTAGGTAACAACTATACAACTAACCTAGTGCTGCTAAATGCCTAATATATAACAAACTTACAAAAAAAAATAAACACCTTAAAATTACTCTGGAGCAACAGATCAGGAGAAAAGTTTCAGTTTGTGCATCGCTTATACCTTCTAGCTAATGGTGTGCAACATACATCATTATAAAAATATAAAAAACCTTACGAACTAACTTCCCGGTATGATGCCAGTACACTCCAGGGCATAAAGCGTAGCCACAAATTTTCAAAGTTATCCCAAACTGAATCGAATCTTCTCATTAATTCTTGACCTAATATATACATTTTGGGAGTTGGTTTGTGCTGTTTGAAGGTACGAATTGGGGCCAGGATTTGTGTCTGAGAGTGTACATCATCCTACAAAGGGACAGTGACACAATAAAAGCGCCGCACGGGTAACTTTTATCGGTATTGTTTCTAGCCTCTATCGTTTAGGGCTCTCAGTTTTCACCACACTTTCCCTCCTTTTGACTTCCATTACCTGATTTATATACATTCGTTCTGAGCTTCAGGTACAGTACTAACTTCATGCTGTGGTGAATGAATCGATTTGTGCAACTCATTTCACTGTTTTTATCCACGAAGCTGAAGCCAAAAATAGATATTGGTTAGAAAAAAATGCCGAAAAATGCCTGTGCGATGCCGCCTTAACTTAGTAATAGTTGTAAACAAACCAACACTTATTATAAATTACATTAGTTTGTGTGTTCCTTTAAGGCCACAGCAAAACACGGAACTCTCACTGCAATTGTATCAAAACAACTGTATCAAACATTATACTGTACGGTGGTGCTAATAAGTCATGTCTAAGCTGTCATTACGTTTGGCTCGCTCTGTGCTGTATTAATGTCTGTCAGATGTTAAATAGGGTGAGTAAGTGTAGGAACATGGCTGTATATCTCACTCAAAAAGAAGAAATCATGTGTAAATATTACTGATCAAAACATAATTGGTGCCGAGACATCACTTATTAGGCCAATTGTACAGTCGTGCTAATAAGCGATGTCTCAGCATCAAGTATGTTTTGATCAATAATTGGTATCAGCAATATCTAAGCTTCATTTCTTCATATCGAGTGAAATATACAAACATGTTCCTACACTTACCCACCCTATTCAACATCTGACAGACATTAATACAGCATAGAGCAAGTTAAACGTAACGACAGCTAGGACATGACTTATTAGCGCGACCGTACACATGCTAGCCTAATGAATAACATTGGGAACAAATAGTAGTAAAAACCAAGTTCCTGACCACTTCTAGGATATCAATTTGTGCGAAGTTAAACTTTAAGTCTTAGCTCTTGTACAATTCACCAATACCGGATACCGGTATCTCACTTGGGTTTGATATCATACATGAACTACTAGACACGACTATACATCACATAGTCATTACAAATACAGAATTGTGATCTAAAATTGTATACAATATGGAAGTTCGTAGTTTCTTTAAAAAATGCCTTCATTATCCTTAGTTTTCTATTTCCCTATCAACAATATCAACACAACTTTCAACTGTTTTATCGGATGTGTGTGTGTATGTGTATGTATGTGTGATTGTATGTTTTCAGCTTCAATATGGATTGGACACGCTAGTCCAACTTGGAATACCAAACATAAGACTTAACAGTGAAAAGCTGTAAAACCTTATCATACAGTCCATCTCATAAGGGGCAAGGGAGGGAAATACAATATACAAATAATGACTAATAACAATACCGGTTAATCATATCATTCGATAATCAGAATGTAAAAAACTAGTATACTATTACTTGGAGTGAACAAATGGCAGACATTCATCAAGCAAGCTTCTTCTATTTTACTGTATACTCGTTTAAAATATTCATATATTTTACAGTGTTTTTCTGGGTCACTAGTGGCACATCAAGAACAGTAGAAGAAGAAAAAGTAAGGCAAAAACAAGAATACAAAAGAAAGGTGTCCCTATTATAGAATGGATCTTAGACTCTCGGCAGGCAAGCTGACAATGAATGACAAAATTATCCATATTAGATATTTATCATATGAGGAATGGTTGAAAAAACTTGGCTTACATTTATTAGGAAGACAAATAGCAGTGCTTAAGTGAATGGAGGATATTGATACCATAGATTTTAATCAAGTATTCAAGCTGAATAACTGGTAGATATCCCATACAAAAATAGCTTCACATTAGATAACTTCAGATTTACAAAACATATAGGCAAGTATTGGTTTGGAAACAGGGTTGTAGGCGTTTATTTTTAATAAAATAGTTTAACCAGACAGCTGAGTTCCCCAAAAGAACTCTCATAGGGCTGGCCCGAAGGATTAGATCGAGATGGACAACTAATCAAGACAACATAGATAGGGAAGGGCAGGTGAACAAATCTAGGAAGGTGAAGACATGCAGACATTTCTCGCCATTTCACCAGTTCCACTGGACCACATGAGCTCCACAGCAGAACTCTTATCGGAGAGGGCTGAAAGATAAGGCAAGAACTGCTACACTTCAGCACCAACCAAAGAAGTGATCAAGGGCGAAGAATGAGAGATAAGGACTAAGGAAGAAAAAAATCACAGTGAGATAAACAAAAATGCACAACTGAGGGAAATCGAGTCAGCTTGGCCGAACCAGCGACCGAAGAGATAAATGAGGTCAGGAGCCAACAACCTAGCCAGGCCAGGGTGGCATATGATATAGGCCGCCCGAAGGACAACCGAATGAGACAGAATAAGAACAGGAGGGGAAAAATATAGAAAGAGGAAAGCCATCTGTACCATGACTGTACATTACAAAAGGGAAAAAATAAATAAAAATAAAATACAGTATATATATACCGTATATACAGTATACTGTATATAATATATATACACCGCTATAATAATAATGAGTAAATATAAAAATAAAATAAATAATTATCATCCACATCTCTGCTGCACATGTTTATATCTAGAAACTTCATCAACTCGGTTTTAATATCAATACACTTCTAACAACATTTTATACTCACTATCATAGTAACACATTTCTGGTAACATTTATTATGGTAAAACATTTCTGGTAACACGTTTTAATGGTAACATATCTTTAGTAATATTTTTGGTGACTTATTATAGTGTTAAAATTGGTAACATTTTTTTAGTTCTAACATTTTGGGGGAAATTGTATAGTAGTATTGTATTATATTATTTCAGATTACACATTTTTATGGTAACATTTTGGGGGAATTATTATAGTATTGTACGATAAACATTTCTGATAATATATCTTTCAGGAAGGCTGGAGGCATAAGCCACCAGGGAATTAAGCTTTACCCATACACTAAGATTAAGCTGTAGTTTGTGTAAAGAAAACATCAACTGAAAACTCGCCAACCCCAAGACATTTAAAGGTAATCAGCGATCATCAACAATAAAGACTACACAGTAGTGTATGATAAAAATTAATTAATGTGGGCCGGTAGATTTACAAACAGTAAAATATCCGACTACTGAATATGAACAATGACTGGAGCAGGTCCTTAAAGGATTGAGTTGGAGTATTGTGTTGATAGTGATAGATATTCTTCAAAATCAATTCAATTGGTGATTATTCCGTCAAAGCGGCAATATGTGGAGGAGTGCACAAAACATCACCGAGATAGTAGTAGTAATAAGACTACCAGTTATTACACAAAAAGTATGCTATCTTGGAGTTAGGGAGGAAGTTATGATGACTGACTTGGTCAGTTGAAAGTAATTGTTTGGATTCAGTTATCAAAACATACATTAATATGTTATAGAATTGGTCGTTGTGTGGATGCACATTTACGATGGCAGTCCACGAACAGGCCAAAGCAATGGATGTTTTTAGAATATAACCTCGCTTATTGAATAATTCACACCACTTAATTACATACAATTTCTTTATGTAAATTAATGATTTATGTTATTAGTCTAGTCCTTAAGTGCTGCAGATTTACCAAAAGGAATATCTGTACAATTACACAAGGACTTTTAGACTATCTTATCCTTTCTAAATTTCTTATGTTAGATATTAGCGAGAGGTGGCGGTACTTTTATTAGCTGCCTCTCGTTATCGGGCATGGTTGAGGAGTTACCCTCATCACATCTGTTACAAGGGGACTCTAGTATAACACAAACATCAACATTACAGCTACAGTATTTATATCATCACTCATACGCCACCACAATCCCTTTTTGTATGAATTTACTGAGTAGCATTAAAAGTCTATGTACTGTACTGTACAAACAATATTTGTTCTGTCACAACATTGAACCATATAAGATTATATAAGATTTTAATGCATCTGAGTTTTCATAGTATGTTGCAAAAACTCGCTTTAATCGCTCAAGTCGGCCACCCCCATTAAAAAAGGAAAACTGGGGAAGGTGCCAGAGTATATACATACATACATACATAATGTTGAAACATAACTGATTGCTACTATTTTATCTTGAAGTTAAATGCATTCAAGTACTGTATTGTCAATGCTACATGTATTATACACGAGTCACCCAGAATATTAGTACAGGTAAAGCAACCTCAAGATATTAAGCATAGACTTAACAGAGCTTCAGTTCATTATTACTCTAAAAATGTATTGTTAATATTAAGACTATTGGTAACATACAGATCACAAAGAGTTATTTGGGCCAGGTGAACATCATTGCTGCTGACCAACAATGAACAGCTTTCAGCACAAAATGAAGAATGAAGTCAACCTAGCACGGTGACTGACCTAAGCTAAGCTGGAATCCTATCTGAAGCTGGATTTACAAGAGAGCTTTTTCATGCAACTTTTGATCAGCAACCTTATTTTGCAACATCTTCATTATTTTGCAATGATATCAATTGCTGTACAGTACTGTACTTCTTTTCTTGATGTTGTGATTCTGTGGGCCACCCTGTCCAGGTGGGATGTAGCTAGAGGGAAAAAAAAAAAAAAAAAAAAAAATCTAGTAGTTGCGGGTTAAAACGCTTGTGTAAATCCACCTTCATAGAATAAGTAAGAAAGTACCACATAAGAATATAATCTCTGGTAGATAAACAGTTGACAAGAAATGAGCAACATATTCACCGTTAATAATGGGCTGGGAAGGAATATAGTAGAGGAGTTCGTTTACTTATTCAGTACGATAAAGTCTTTTCTCAAATTAATAAAATAATAAAAAAAATAAGGAAGTAAGGGGTGTATGATATGCTGCAAGTTGCAAGAGCGCTCACTTACAAATCATTACATTTTGGAGCTTGTGGTGCACGATTAACCCACCCTGTTACACAGGGTGTACTGCATGTTATCCAGGTCACCACATTTACCCTATGAAGCGTTGTTTCCACATAAAAGAAATTATATGTTTTTTTTCTTTTTACTGTGTTCGTCCAAGTTTTGGTTTGTTTATTTTGCAAGTTTTACATTATAATATCAAGCATCCATTTGCTATTTACAGTTAGGTGAACAGAGGAATCGGGTGTGAGGAGACTGTTTCGTCCTTCTAAAGTCGGTATCACACTAGGCAAAATGTTCTCCATTCTCTGGTTCCGACTCTCTGTTTGAAGCCAGTACCTCAGATAGCTATCACACACGCAAAACGCTTTTTATTTTTTATCATTGCTTTTATTAACGTTCCCTCAATTTCCCTGGTCCAGAATATCCTACATGAAGTGACATAGGTAGCCATGGTAATATGGTGTTCAAGAAATATTCAGGTACATACATACATACATAACATTTAAAGACTGAGTGCTCCACACATACGCGCAGTTTAAGTTTCTTGTCCTAACAAGTGTTTAAGCTCAGTCAACCTGCCTGCGCTACCTCGGTATAAACTTTAAATTTAAGTAGCTATTTGGCGGTAAATGTTGTGACTATTGCAGCCTTAACCTAATTAATGCTTGTCAGCAACCTCTCAGGGTGGTTGGGGGAGTGCTGCAGGGACCTTGGTGACCTTGGTGACCCTGGTCTCTGGGTCTTCTCCTGGATGACCTAGATGTGTGTGAATTTGTATTTTGTTTTTATGTGTTCATTGTTTTCTGTTGTGTTGTCCCTATTCTGGCTCTGTCTTGAGTCCCCCCCCCCCAAAAAAAAAAGGAAAAGTGGGGATTGGGCCTGAGTATACAGGTAGATAGAATAGCAGCATTCCTTACTATCAAAACACATTATTTTGTTCCATAATTTGTAATTCAACGACGAAACTGTGGTTCTTACAGTTTTTGGTTCCTGATCGTCCAGCTGTAAGGAGATGTCTTGACAGTTGAGACTCCAGAACAACGTGGATGAAATCACCCAACACTTACGATCAACCACCACTATTATCAAGCCTTTCCAACACCCTAAGCAACCCTTCTATCCTGGGTGAGGGCTGGTCCTATCCAGAGTGAGGTTTGGCATCCTGTAAGATGTCTTGACCTGGGTATATAGATAGATAAATAGAATAGCAGCATTCCTTACTATCAAAACATATCATTTTGTTCCATAATTTGTAATTCAACGACAAAACTCTGGTTCTTACAGTTTTTGGTACCTGATCGTCCAGCTGTAAGGAGATGTCTTGACAGCGGAGACTCCAGAACGTGAATGAAATCACCGAACACTTACGATCAACCACCACTATTATCAAGCCTTTCCAACACCCTAAGCAACCCTTCTATTCTGGGTGAGGGCTGGTCCTATCGAGATTGAGATTAGATATCCTCTACCCAACCTTGGCCGTTTCTGTCTGTCTCGTTTACTGTACAGCACTAATTTTTCTTATAAGTGCTGGCAAGAACGTCCAATTGGGTGGCACTGCAAAGGAGGCTGCGGATGGTTAGGGCAATGGACTGGGGGTGCAAGCCTGTGGGCTGATGATCCCCTCCCCCGCTTCCCTCTTAGAGACAGATCTCATCTCAACATGGCCCCTTCGGGGGCCCAAGCATCTGGAGGGGCTTAGGTCTACCGGACTCGGGACTGTTTGGCCAGACAGTCTGGGGAACTACAACAACAACAACAAAAACCCATCTATCCTTTTCAATATACTCTCAAACTTATGGATTTAAAGAAGGTATGAAAGGCGTAATCAGTGTCCACAATGTGTTCATTTTGGCGACAGTATCACCCAGCTCTCAGTTTCGCGATAAAGTTCATGAGTTTGCCGCACTTGTAACTCCGCAAAATAATTGGCCTAACCGAGGTTACTGTATATTCAATACTGTATTAGTTTTCACCAAACCACCAATTAATTTACAAATAACCCTAACGAATGAAATTAATAAAAGTAATGAATACATGTGGTAATCCAAGGACACGAACCTAGGATCCTCACACCGAAATTACGCACACTAAGCATTACGTTATCAAGACAGGACGCAGTACACATTGTTATCTTGCGAATGGTGAAGACTAAAACTCTAGACCAAGTGGTTCACTTTTGATGGCCGCAAACCTGAATCCTTGCGTTTCGGCATTTTCTGATACAGTATACATATCTCAACAATTAAATGGCCTAACCTAGGTTGTAGTTATATCAGAGGCAGTAATCACTTATCTTGCGAATGGTGAAGACTTGAACATTGTACATCAAGGGGTTCTCGATTGAGGTGGAAAAATAATTGTGTTTCGTCTCGTGACCTAGACTTGTCCGAATATGCCGCCACCATACAGGCGACTACGGCTACAGGTTTACACTCATTCAACTATTGATTGTGGATTACATATTATTTAAGATTATATCAATTATTGATATATTTCACCACTGTAACCATTCTTAAGTCATTGTCCACTGTTTTCATGTATCGATATCAATACTCGATTGCTTGAGGGCCTCACTCAACACTCGAGCACAAGTTATCTGACTGACTGACTGACTAACTGTGTGTGCTTGTTGTACAATACGAAAAAGGGGTATAAAAGGGTAACTTCCAGGTTGCCAAAGACTACTGTACCATGAATTTTCTCCACAAAGTTTGCCCACAGTTTAGTGGTTTCCAGTTTGGCAGCGTTTTCAAAGACTACTATAATCGCCAAACGCGGGCTCCACGGTACCCTTAAAGGTACAGTAGGGTCTCGTAAGATGCGAGTTTATGGTCGATGGATGCGACCGCATCTTACGATTTCGCATCTTAAGATACACGTAAAAACACGGAAAAACGTCCCGCCTAAGGCTCGCATCTTAAGGTTTCTCCTCGGATTTAGCCCACTTTGAGCCTCCGATTCGCAAATTATGGTTAGTCTCGCATCTTAAAATAATTAATTTATTATTTGGGGGCCCTCGCATCTTCTGATCTCGCATCTTACGAGACCCTACTGTATATTGGTAGTAATAAACCTATCAAATATAATGATAGAGGGGTAAATAACTGTAAATATTCCAATTACAGTACATTCTTAGACCATAATTGCCCCCCCAAATTGCCTCCAATCAACATGGAACCTCTGTAGAAACTCTTCAAAATGTCCAGAACACAATCTAGCATCACTTTCCATCACTCTCAATCTGAAGACACATTAGCTACGGGTAGTATTGCCTTGTCTTTCACATAGAACCCTAAACTCGGCCAAACTCCACCATATTGGCACTACAGTACTGGTGTTATTAGACCTCTCCACTCATTCGGCAATATTGGTACAAGATATTTAGTTTGAACTTTGGATCTAAACACTTTTACTTACTTTTAATTAGGGTTTACTATATCTTAAACTTGTTCCATTTCCTGAAAAAATAAGCACCAGCTGTCCAAAATGCGACAAGAAAGTCTCTAGCAAGGGAATTAAATGCTCATTTTGCGATGGCTCGTTTCACACCAACTGCGATGGAACCGAGTGTCGAGTACCCAACCAACGTCATAACCCATAAGGTTGGCTTCAGATGGTTTTGTGTTAGCTATCTGGATTAGAGATTCAGATATAACGACGGGCCATAGCTACAAAGTAAAGAAACCTACCTGCAAGAATGAAATCAAAAAGTTTAGCTTCCCTTATAGAAGTATTGAACAATGGAATAGGCTGGAGGAGGAGGTGGTAGGGACATGAAACATCCATACCGGTATTTACAATCAAAAGTTGGACGAAAGTAGACTGAGAGACGAGACAATGCAAGCCTACCTTAACCCTGTCTAGCGGGGGGTTTTGGGCTTATTTGGGCATATTCAGGCCCTCCTGAATGATAAATCAAGTATCTGCATGAAAAAAAAATTATTTAGCAAAAAACTAGGCGCTAAAAGCTTCAAAATGAGACCAGAACGAGCTACGTAGCACTCGTGGTTCTCATACAGTGATACAAGTAACATGGGAGTTTAGCGTATAGCGGCATATTTTTCCCAGCTATGCTCACTACTGGCTACACTGCCGGCCTCTCGAGAACACAGGGAACATGAGTTAATGGGCGGCGGTAAGCCCTGGGAGTCAGCTGTCTGGCCCGCTGCACTCCCGGCCATTTGCACTCGATTTTAACCCTTTAAAAGCCTTAATAATGCTCCTAACTTGCTGCAAATTGGAGCCGGACTTAAGTCCGGCCCCGATCTTTAAGGGTTAACTCCTATAAACTACAATTAGATAAATACACACTTGTGATATCATCAAAATTGTATGTGAATAGCCCAGGCTGCAACCTGTCTCACTCAGTTAAAAGTTGGTGCTTCCTAAATACAGTAATCACCCCTTAACCGTCAACGGCCTGTCATTATATGAACATTGCCAATTCCCAGAAAGGTTATGGGCGATATAAATAAATAAAGTTGTTTAAGACTTCAAAGCACACTCGACCCTCCATTCTTAGTCTTTTGTTCCTGATCGTCCAGCTGTAAGGAGATGTCTTGTCAGTTGAGACTCCAGAACAACGTGGATGAAATTCATTTCCCGGACCCCCAATTGCCGGATTTCAGATTTCCCGGTCATTGACCGGCCCCCGGACAATATTTGGCGGGTCCGGACATATGTACGGTAAAGTTTGGGAACATTATAACGAAAGTACGGCATTCAAATTTCCCAGGATGCACGTTTCCCGCCCTTCCGTCTGTGAATGCCGCCACAATGCCGCCTAAGCAGCCTAAACGTACTCGAAAACTAGTTCACCTTACTGTGCCACAGAAACTAGAACTAATAAAGACACTGAAAACGTGTAAGAGTGTTGCGAGTGTTTGTGAAGAATACGGCGTGAAGAAACAAACTGTGTCGGATATTCGTCGCGCCAAAGGAAAAGTTTTAAAAATATGCTGTGAAATTTTCTGTTGAAAGCACAACCAAAGACGGTAATAGAAAAATAAGAAAGCATATGAAAGTGAGTAAACATGTTGACCATGATGCGGCGGTATATAAATGGTATGTTTAGCAGCGTTCATGTGGGGTAGCAGTGTGTGGCTGTGAACTTGAAGTGGAAGCCTCTAATTCAGCGGCACATTTGGGCTTTACTGATTTTAAGGCAAGTGATGGGTGGCTAAGGAGGTTAAGAAATCGCCATGGCATTCATAATGTGAAACTGCGAGGTGAGGCCGGAAGTGCAGTGATAGTGTTGAAACATATTGTTTAAAGATAAATGACCTAATTAATGAGGAAGGCCTAACTCAAGCCCAAATCTATAACATTGATGAAAGTGGCATTATGTGGCGTTCATTACCGAATAACACTCAATCTCGCAAGGGTGAAGACAGGGTACCGGGGAAGAAAATCAACAAAGAAAGGCTCTCTATTATGTGTGGGGCCAATGCAACAGGATCGCACCATCTGAAATTAACCATTGTGGGTAAATCTGCCAAGCCCCGTGCCCTAAAGGACATAGACCACAAGGACCTGCCTGTTCATTACTACAGTTCGCAAAAAGCCTGGTTTACCTCCTTCATAACCCACGACTACCTGTACTTTAATAATCATCTAGTTCCTGAAGTTCGAAATTTCCAAGAAAAAGTGCTTAAGATTGAACCCAGCGATGTAAAGGCTCCGATATTGATGGATAACGCTCCTGCTCATCCAACTAATCTGGTCAGCCAGGATGGACGCATCCGTGCCATGTTCTTGCCGCCTAATATGACTACACTGATCCAGCCAATAGACCAGGGAGTCATAAGTGCATTCAAGAGACGATATCAAAGGAAATATCTGGATGAGGTTCTGGTGGTGCTGGAGGATGAGGACACTCGTGGCCGGAGAACACTGCAAATTATCAAAGTCTACACTATCAGGTCCGCCATCTATAATATGGCAGATGCGTGGAAGGGAATGAAGATAACCTTCGCGGCGGGAGTAACTATGACTCTCTTATGGCCTGATGCCAAAAGGCCCATCAATCCTGCCGAGATGCCAAGGGAAGGGACCTCGGATGATCTTGGCCACCCCTTACCTAGGATAGTCACCAAAGTCAATGCTATCTATCTATTGCCTGACGCCGTGATCCCCGAAGGGGTGGCCACGAACGAACCGCCCCCATGCACCTCTGTCCCCAGTCAGTCGACGCCCCTCCCCCCAACCAGCACCGCCTTCGTTCATGTACTTCCTCACTCCATCCTTCCACCTCTCATTCGGTCTACCTCTCCCTCTCTGTCCCTCCACCTCGCTCTCATACACCCTCTTAGTCATTCTCTCGCTTTCCATACATTCCATATGGCCGAACCATCTCAAGTTGTTCCTTTTCACGGGGGCTGTAAAGGCTTGCTTCAGGCCTGGTGGCGTTGCAGAGAGAGGGGCAACCTGGAGGGTCAGGCTGAGGGCAAATAGGGGGTGTCTGGTTACTTTGTGCGGCCCCTTCTCGGATGGGTCACTCTGGGCTTGCTCCCTTAACGTAGTGCCACGGCCCACTGCACTCAAAGGTAGCCCAAGGAAGTCGCAAGGCGACCTTGGGTGATGTCTTGACAGAGATGAATAGCTGTAATGACTATTGTGGTAAATCCCCCTGGGCTGCAGTGTGGTTTAAACCTTGGTTTCTACTGGGGGTAAGTACCTGGGGCTAGGCTCGCCTGGTGCTTGTTCCCCTAAGGAGAGGTATGGCGAACTTGGGATGGCTCAATGGAAGAGAACTATGATGTGAAAGTCCTATCAACTGCATTCAAATCCTTGAGGTATAGAGCCTCGTGTCGGGCCCCGAACGGGGTGCTTGCCTGTTGAGCTGCCGGGGGAAACTACATAGTTACTGAAGATGCTGTAACCTCTTCGTGGTTCCGCTAGTAACAGGGGGCTTCTAATGAGTTTGAGACGAAGGACGTGTCGTGTCAGCATAGCTGTTAAGGTGAATCAATCCTTCTCTTTAGAGCCCTGCTGGCAAATTACAGCGTAGTTTGGGGGGACCATATCTTTCCCCCAAAATACCGGCCTAACATTGAACCATTGTGTGAATGGGCAAATAGCCTGTGCAGGGACGAGACCGGTGGCCGTCTCCTATGCTCCAGTCGTCCTCGAGTTGCTTGACTCCTGGGTCTAGTTTTCGTACCAGGGGAAGCACCGTGCTCCTAGCGATGTAGTGCCTCCGGGAGCCAGGGGGGAAGGACATGGGTACCCTTACCCTAAACCCTGGTGGGGAAGAGGAACAGTCTATGCACTCTCCGTCTAGCTGATTCCTAGTATCATGCAGCTAGGCTGAAAGGCGAAGCGGAGGAACAAGGGGCTATGGCTGCTCTTAACCCGGGAACTGCGGGGAGACTCTTAAGAATTCCCCCGGCGGACTGCGGGAAGACTCTTAAGAGTAAGGGGAAAAAAATCCATTTAAAACACCCAAAAAAACAAAAAAATAAATTTTTGTTTTTATTTTTTTATTTTTTATTTTTTGTTTTGCCCCTGGGCCATGCCAAATATCACTCCTCCACCTCCCCTCCTTCAGTTATCACCTATTTTCCCTGTTATTCCCTTATTCTGTGGTTTATTTTCGTGCTAACATTAGCGAGTTGGTAGCAGGGCGTTGTCATCAGTTACCAAGCGTGGGAAAGAGCGAGAGAGAGACTATTGCGGAACAGTGTCTCTCCAGACAAGGGGAGGGGTGGAGGGCAGGGAGGTTGCCTCAGCCATACATTATGTAACTCCCGGCCTGTATCGCCGATTTTGACCATCCAAACACTGTTTCCACTTGTTTTATTGTTGTAACAGGTTAATACCTTTATAATCAACCTATAATAGGCGCATATGGATAAGTATTAATGCTATTTATGGTAAAATAACGTTGTTAGTGATGGGAACAGCTCAAATACGTCAGCACAGGAGTGTGGTGTCTCATACCCCCCCATGCGCACTTCTTAGGTTAATTGGGTGGTCTGGCCCTTGGTGTGGTGCTCTGTGTCTGAAAAGGGCCAGGTGAGCAGAGCGGTATGCCCAGAGGAGGGGATACTGTTGCTGAACCGGAGCGGGACTTAAGCATTGACAGTCACCCTCTTTAAGCTGATTCCTAATAGTAATCTGTCCCTGCTAAACCTTACTTATGCAAACAGCTCGAGTATTAGGCTGAAAGGCTGAAGGGGGCACAGTGGCGCCGGGGTATTTGCCCGACCACTGGTGGCTAGTCTCTAAATCGCTTTTACCTCTAGGTAAGGCAGCAATGAACGGAAACTCCTAATTCTGAAGCCTGTACTGCAGCAATGAGGATGAGGAGGCTGTGGGTTGGGAGATGGCTCACCAAGAGGGGAGAGGCAATCCCTCTATAAATATCACACCGACAAAAATTACCCTGGTCTAAGCAAACTATATCCTTTCCTTTCCCTATCCCTCTCCCATGGGTACGGTACCTTTCCGAAGGTATCTAAGGCTTAAAAATGCTCCGGCAGCCAGTACATCATGGGAGAACGTCCACCTTTGCAAATGCCTTTCATAGAGGCATTTGGCTCCTACGTCGGTACCTTGGTATCAGCGAGGGCCGTGTTGTAGGAGATTCTCCATGATCTCATGGAAGACGGTATCAGTGCTGCTAAAGAGGGGATGGCCCTCGTGGCGCGGATAGGTAGGGTACAAGGGGGCGGAAGGTTTGTGTACCTCGGCACCTGATAGGAAAAAAAAAAAAAAAATGTGGTGATGGGCTGGTCTATCAGAGTGAGAGTTGAACATTCTGTGCCATACCCATAGCTTACTCTGACTGTTCCTTTTACTTATATATTTTCAAGATCTCAAGTGACGGTGTCTCTTCCGTGGATTGACCTCCCTACTGCCAACCTAGAGATTGGCAGAGTGGGAGCCAAAGCATCAAATTTTTCCTTTGCCCCTCAACTTTCTCTTCATAATTGCTGAGGGGCACAGGGCCTCGTTGGGTGGGGCTTTGGTTTCCTGGGCGTTTCCGCACCCTCCTCAGCTCCCCGCCTTGGAGTGGCTTCGGTCATCTGGGCTTTGTTAGTAGTAGGCAAGGAAGGTTTTGTGGGGGCGCTCGGTTATGGCCTTGGCCTTCTTCGGAACCTTGGGGCTGCTCGGCCAGACAGCCTGGGGAACAAGAACAACAACCTTCACAAACTCGTGGAAAAAGCTACTCCTTGAAGCAGAGCCAGATAACAATGACTGAAGGTTTGGAAGATGCAGATTTCCACAAAGTTCTCTTGAGAGCGGGAGAGAATAAGGTCACTATTGATGATGTGCACGACTGGCTTGATGCTAACGATGAAAGAACTGGGCACCAGGTGTTAACTGAGGCGGAGATTGCAGCTTCCATGGCTGGCCACCAGAGTAGTAGCAACGACTCAGATGAGGGTAAGACAATGCCAGCCAAGCTAAAAAAATTGTGGTAAGGGATTAAAATGTAAAACTTGCAAAATAAACAAGACAATAAATAAGACAAGATTCAGCAATACATGCAAACTTCAGACAACCCTGAAGTTCAATTACACTACGACCAGATTCGGTTACTGCGTGGTATTGTAATTAAAGATCAACACGAAGTAGGCATCCGGTCAAAAATATTAAGCTTTTTCGCACCGGCTGCTAGGCGTCCCCAGTCACCTCAATGCGCTTTTGCATCCGACTCGCCTGAACCCATTGCTACACCTGAGTCACCTCAACCTGGCCCCAGTGGTGCCACCAAGCAACCCTCTGATGTCCTTGGTGACACTTTAAACTCTGAATATTCAAGTGCATTGGGGTTTGTAATTGATGATTAAGAATGGGGTGTTACTTAACAAGTAATTCAGGGTCCCACTATACGGTCACAGCAAACACTACACAATATCATCTATCCAGTAAAGTAATTTTATGTAAAGCTATTTAACCCTTGTCTAGCGGGGTGTTTTGGGCTCATTTGGGCATATTCAGGCCCTCCTGCATGATAAATCAAGCATCTGCATGAAAAAACAATTATTTAGCAAAAAACTAGGCACTAAAAGCTTCAAAATGAGACCAGAACGAGCTACGTAGCACTCGTGGTTCTCTTGCAGTGATGCCACGAACATGGGAGTATAGCATATATCGGTATTTTTTTCCCAGCTATGCTCACTACTGGCTACACTGCCGGCCTCTCGAGAACACAGGGAACATGAGTTAATGGGCGGCGGTAAGCCCTGGGAGTCGGCTGTCTGGCCCGCTGTGCTCCCGGCCATTTGCACTCGATTTTAACCCTTTAAAAGCCTTAATAATGCTCCTAACTTGCTGCAAATTGGTGCACGATTTAAGTCGAGCGCTGCCAATAAGGGGTTAATGTCATTGCATTTTTAATTATATTTTGTTCGATGCTATTGTCCATGATATTTTAGTACCGTACAGTATTGCCGTACAATAGTGGAAGTTGCCGGACGTTCCCGGTTAAAGTCCGGGAATGTGTATGCGGCATGGACTGTTAGGTTTTCCGGACTTTTGCGGTTCCCGGACCGGCCGCCCCCCAATATAGTCCGGGAAATGAGGGTCGAGTGCATTTTGATTTAAAGCGTTACGATTCTGAGTGACCGAAAACGGCTGAAACAAGTTGTCGTTGGCAAGACAAAACAACCAAGATGTTTACGTGGTATCATGGATTCCCTACCTATCAGTTATGATCATTCAATGAAGGCTTGGTTCACTGCAAACAAAATTAAGAACTGGTTCTTTAACCATGCTGTGGCATAGATAATCTGGTACCAAACTGAAGTTCTGAAGATCAGCCGTGACCGTGTTAAGGCTCTTATGCTCCTTGATAATACCCCTGTAGGCCTACATCCTCATGTTTCTGAATTGGTTGCTGATCATGGATGCATCAGTGTTGTATCTTCCACCCAACACCACATCATTGATCCAACCCATGGATCAATGAGTTATAGTGGCTTTTAATAGACTCTACCAAAGACGGTTCCTAGAGGAGGTGATGGTTGTTATTGATGAGGAGTCCATTGATGTGGGCAAGTTGACACTAGAAAATTTGAAAAAATATAACCTACGTTCAGTTATCTACACCCTAATTGCTGCTAGATCGAAGTAAAGGTCTCTAGATCTAGCGGAAGTTGCTAAACGTATTGGCATTACAGTAAACCCTCGCTATTTCGGACTAATTGGGGGAACACCCTGTCCGAAATGTCCGAGGTCCGGCTGTGTCCGATCTAAAAGAGGACAAAACACCGACCTGAAAGAAAAAAATCCGACGGGGGGGGGGGGGAAAAATAAAATAAAAAAAATCACCGTTGATTAAATAGGGAAACGGGGACGAACTTCATGCATGTGAATAAATGCGACCTCAGAAGGGAAATGTGAACGAACTTCATGCACCCATGACAACGAATAGGCCTAGGCTAGGCTACTTTTGGCTAGGCTACCCTATTCGTACTTTAGGTTAATATTCTGTACAGTAATAGCACATATAGTAATGAATATGAAACAATAAGTTCAGTTGATGGTCGGCCGCTTCATTGAACACTTACATACATACAATAGTCCGATCCCAGGTCTTCCTCGGTCCACCCCTTGGTGCAGCTCCCTCCACAATCACTTCAACTCTCTCCACTTCTCCACCTCACTCTCCTTGACCACCTCACTTCCCTTCTCCATTTCAAGTGATATCGAGGTCACCTTACGCTTTGGGAGGCATGATAACACGGTAATATATGCGGAGGAGATAAAAATCACACAAGATGGCTACCCACTCAAAGCGTACTGACGCCCGTGACGTCACTTCTCGTCCAGGCGGGTGACTCAGAGTGCAGCCTTATTATCGGCGGTCCGACGGAGCCCCGTTTTGACGGACATTCACCGGGGATGGGGGTGCGTCATCCGACAACGTCAAGAGACTGTCGGAACGATGACGGAAATGTCCGAAAAACGGAAGTACGTGTCCGAGACGTGACGGCGATCCGGCTAATACGGGTTTCCGACAATTAGAGGTCCAAAATGGCAAGGGGTTACTGTACTGGACACTGCCGACACGTGTTGTTCCAGTAGAGGGGTGCACAGAATATTTGTCTTGGACTATTACATAGTCCCACAGTACTTATTTGGATATATTATTGACCCCTGGTATGAAGGTATGTTGCCAACATAATAATAACGATAATTAACTAGTTAAATTACTAATAACCTAATAATAATGACAAATAAATAGTTAACTGACTAATATTTGTAGTCACAATGCATTAATTTTGTGTATCCGGAAACTTCCTGGTAACAAACTGGACATGGCCCATATAAGCCGGTTATGGGGGTGATCACTATAGTGCGGGCTTTATCCAGCCTTCGACAATCGGCAAAATTTGTGCTGGATATCGGCGGTATCTCTGATTTTGCCAGAGATAGGATGAAAGTAAATTGTCAAACATTATAGTCAAATTACTTTGAAAAGATATCATATTCAAAGTAAAAATTAATAAAATTGTTATTCATTACAGTCGAGAATTAAGTGAGAAAAGACCTTATCGTACTGAAGAGTTCGGTTAAGCAAACATCTCCTGTCAAGAAAGTCCCCCTCATACCTAACATTCAAATCTGTGACTGTGGAAGACACGTGCCAGCCTTCTCACTTAATGATCCTTTCTTTGTTTCATTCTGGCAATCATTAGACAATTTTATGCATATAGTAAACAATCATTAGACAATTTTATGCATATAGTAAACAATCATTAGACAATTTTATGCATATAGTAAACAATCATTAGACAATTTTATACATATAGTAAACAATCAGTGGAAGCCACGAGGTGCTTGGGATAATTATTACCTCTTTAATTCCTTCCTGAACTTAATAAAATTGTGTAGGGATAAGTAACTTAAGAAGGATCAGTAAGAGTTATTTGTTTTCACCCATTTGATTCCTTAAGGTCCTTCCTCAGCTGAATAAAACAGTCTAGCATTATGCAGAATAGAAAGGATCTGCAGGGGGTAGGAGTCAATTGTTTTCAGCAATTTGATTTCTTGAGGTCCTTCCTAAGTTAAACAAAACCGTCTAGTGTAAGCCAGAATAAAGTGCCGATGCCGCCTTTGTACAGCGAGGGCAGTCGTAACTTATAACTGGACCAAAGAAGGCACAACGATCTCATCTGGTGTCCACTCCAGTTCAACACCATTAAAACAAAGCTTAAGAGTTGATCAGCAAATTATTACGTGGCAGTCCAATTAGTAGGCAAAATTGTTTAAAAATACCGTAGTCTGTTTATTTCCAGCCGATGTTAGAATCCCTTAGCATTTGATTAATCGATTCTTAACCCACGAAATCCGGGGGGCCTCATATGATCCCGATCGCTGTGTCAGGGGCAATTTGGGTACAGGCAAACTTCATAATTCAGTAGCTACTGATTGAGACCACCTAGAGCAGTCAATTTTTTGCAAATTGTAGAACTTTTTGTTGTCTGTAGAATGCCATTGATATGACATTGCTACGACGCGTGGTTGCAGTGTTATGATGATTTTAGCGGAAATTTTTAGTTGAGTATTTTGCCTCATATGAGGCCTCCCGGATTCCGTGGGTTAATGGATAAAAATGATACTGCTATGTCTGCATATTATCATTGCCAAGTTTTCATAATTAGCAACATATTTTGCTACACAAAATCTTAGTACAGTAATAGCAGAGTAATCAGTATGGCGAGATAGCAATTTGCAATCAGCTGGACAAAAACAGACTTAAGCTACTCACAAGATATTAGTTGGATTTGATTTTAAATTTGGTGGTAAGGAATAGTTTGACACTAAACTCATAAATCTAGCTACTGTATTCATTTTTAGTGGATATTATTTGTTGTCTCCTTATTGCGTGCTAATTGGGCCACTGTGTACATAATTGGCTAGTCTACCCTATTTCACCAAGCATATTCCTTACCGCTATACCTATATACATTGTCAAGCACAAATTCCCTCACACAATTAATCTTAGATGATAAAACATTAATGCCTACCTTACATAATGCCACCGCTCTCAAGTGTTCTTATTTGTTAAAACACATTCCATAACAAAACATAAGCAACGATCATGCAACATCATTCTTCAGAAGGATTGGTACCAAGCATAAATTAGAACCAAATTTTTCTCAATAATTAGTGACATATCTCAGGAAATGTTCATGTACTAAGCATATCTCAAAGGTTTTTTGTATGATAAAAAAGTATATTCATATTTCCAAGTTTATGATGTTTGAGTGAAATTAAACTACTCGACCTATTATATAGAATTATAATTACAAAGTTTTGATAAGGCTTAGAACTTCAAGTACCTCCTGACACAAATTCTGTTTTTGTTTTATCAGTACAAATTAATTAGTCTCAGTCAGCAGTCATGGAATGCCCATTAAGAGGACAAACAAAAAATTATATATAAATAAATAAATAAATCAGTAATCACACATCAGCCCTCGACACCACTGGCTTTACCTCAAATTATTAGCTACTGATTTTGTAAAGGCAGTTTCACCAAAGTGGACTTAGAAGTCCACTGCCTTCATAAGCTGTTGAAGCTTGGCATACAGTAGTTGGTCTGGTATTGAATTTGCTGCTGCTGCATTAGAGTTAGGGCCGTTGGAATGGGAGGTTCATGAGCTATGTTCTGCAGGAATATATTCAACCTTCTCTTGTATGTATATGGGTTGCAGTTTTTAAGGTCTCTGATTTATCTTAGATTTTTTTTTTAACAATTTGGAGTTCACATTAAGAAAACTGTATGGCTGGATAGTTATCAATCTCAGCATGACTGATCTAATAGTTCTCTTTAACCCTTCCTGCCCGGGTGTCATTTTAAAAGGACACACCTTGCGAAGGCCCGGAGCCCAGGTGTCCTTTTAAACTCTGTAAGCTTGAAAGCTTCCTTAAGCGTGCTTTGAAAGCCGCGCGGCGAAACGTTTGTAAACAATCCCGATCAAAGTGCCGCCAAGTGTTAACAAGAAGTTCGACCTTGTCCGCCATTACCAGTTAGAGTGAAAATCAGTCTCCCAAAGTGTCCGATATTGCTAAATTTGCGGCAAAACCGCAAAAACTCTCTCCACGGAAATCGTCATCACACCTGAACCAGTTGACCTAGAGAGCTCTACTTAACGCCAGTCTAGATACAAAACAGGGCTACATTTTGAGATTTGTGTGAATTCTCTAGCAGTTCAAATACCAAGATAGACCTATGTTTACATACAACGTTTTTTGGCCATATCGCCTGGATAGGAGTGCCATCATTTAGAAGGCCAGCCCGGGGAGGAAGGGTTAAGCAAGTACTTCCAATTCATGGGTCATTTTGTACTATTTTGCTTCCTTTCAAGTATGGATTTGGATTGAGCAAATTGCTTTCCAGGATTTTCCATATATACTGTATATAATACAGCCCCACTCTCCTCTTTGGAGAGGCTTTCAGTCATTCTCAGTAACTAATGTTATAGCTGAACTGTAAATAGTTTCCTGGTAAAGACCCTTTGTACTTGTTCTAGTCCACTTATGTCATCTTCTTTCTGAGGTAAAATTGGCAAAACTTCTGCACGACCACATCCATTATGAAAGTCTTCTAAGATTGTATAGTTAAAAAGGTCCGAGACCTTCAAACTTTCTCTCTCACAAACATTATTTAATCATTACAATCATCTACCAATTCCTTTGCTTCATCCGTTTCCATACTTTGAAAAGCACAGAGACAATAATTATCATAATTCAAAATTTTGTGTCAGTGCGTACTTGAAGGGAATGCTGCTATATTATCATAAAAGATAGAAAAATAAAGGAGACACAGTAGTATAGAATAAAATTCCTACGGTATTAGTTTATAACCAAATATTTATATCATGTAGATATAACCGAGTACATAAACAAAAACTTTGAGTTAGGTATAACTTAACTGATAGATGCTGTTAAAACTAAATATTTTTGTATGTGATCTTGTAATGTTTGGTTCTGGACTTAATGTGTACAACTGTTTTGTAATTCCAACCTTAATCCTAAAGCTAAATACAAAATATTAAAAAATCTACCCATACAGTCATTTGGTAACACAAAAACAAAATTACATCATGGGTGCGAAAACTAAAACTATTTGGTGGTAACTTTCCCGCAACCTAAAAGAAGATAATAAAATAGCACAACCGTATGATCCCACAAGTCTGGAGAGTTTGGCCAGCGTCACACGAGATCATTTCTAGCAATTTTTCTATCCCGTTGCCGATTCTGGCTATCACTTTTCGACTCTTTATACCTTTTTTGCCTTGGTTATTGAATTTATGTACAATTGGCATCAGCTCCAGGTATGAGGTTGTTACAAGAGCGACTAATTAAGACTCTCAAGTGAATTGTTTCGGGGTTGTTATTAGAGAGAGTGATTCGGCTTTTGTGAATAATTTTGGTGCTTTTATCCACGAAAACCACCTGCCCAAATCGGTTATCGGCCAGAAAAATCACCGAAATTTTTTTACTGTGTGAATCCCGGCCATTAAGAGTTACTCCTATACTGTACTGGTTAAACTGGTAACAGATGGTAACATCACATCACTACTGTAACGCACAGGCTTGGTCAGCCTAAAGGAGGATTTACAGTAGAGCTTTTTCCTGGAACATTTAATCCACAACATTATTCTGGTAACAGTTTGCGACAATTTTCCAAAGGCACTGGCAACTATAGTCTGTCTCATTTCAGCTGACGGTAAATTGAATTCCTTAACAACCCTTTTCTCGATAACCAACGAAAAACTAAAACAAAAAAACTATGTCTATGCTTCATAATAATGCCAAGCTTTCATAATTAACAAAACATTTTTTTTACAAAACCTGCATAATAGAGGAGTAATCAAGCTGAAGACAGCAATTTACTGTCAGCTGAAATAAAACAGGATAGCCTGAAAGTACATTATAGTAGGTGGTAAAATTTGTACATACAGTAAGTATACAGGTCTCCCTCAATATCCGATATTATTTTAGGTTTTTGGGTGTTTGGGTTTGCGTTTTGGCTGGTCCGAGAATGCATCCCCCTATACCCCATTAATTTTAGGGTTTGCTATACGATTTTTCTATTCAAGATCAATTTTTCAGGAACGTAACTCAATCGTAAATTGAAGGAGACCTGTATTTCAGAAGCTGCCAGATCAAAGTTGCGGGAATAAGCGCTCTTGAAAATCCGCCTGAACACGTAAATATCCACTCCATCATGGGGTAAGGTAAGAATAAGGCATTTGCTCTATATAAAACCACTGTAATATACCTTGTTTTCTTTGTAAGGTAATCTAGACAAACTGTTTAGACAAGGAATACGCTTGTTAGGACATTCTTGCATGGCAAAAATATCTAGAATGGGCGATTATTAACAACCTATCGTGGTTCTAGTGATAAGGTAATTGTTCCGCTTGTTATAAAACATTATTATTCATATCTCAAACAGAAAATAGCCTACAATTAGATTAGCGTAACCTAGACAATTTGTAGGTGTCAGTCCAATTATTATGCATTATTGATAAATATATACCAGCAATGAAAAAAAAAATAGTTTGATTAGTAAATTTAGTGTCAACATGTACTTACCTACAGTTCTCAAATACACCAAATCAACTAATATTTGCCGATAGTACTTTTATTGATGCTGCGTACTAACTGGATCTTTTATTGATGCTGCGTACTAACTGGATCTTCCCGTACAAACTATCCAGGCTACAACAAGTTCTCATTAAAATTTGAGATCAAACGATGCTGGAGAAACTGCATTATACCACCGTCAGCATGCTTGTACTAAAACAAATAAATATAGTATCATAAATAAGTTAGTCAGACTAAGGCTTGCAGCTTGGTAGATCTGCACTGTAAGGCCAATGGATGGGAGAAAGGTCACACTGATATCACTTCACTGCTATACTGTATATAGGTGGCAGGGTGGGGGTTTAGAAACATTTGCTAAACCCTTTAAAAGCTAAACAAACTCCAAATATTAGCTGAGCAATGCAGTTATAGGAACTACTGGTAATTTACTGTATATACGAGGTATATATTTTTATAACTCGTTTTCATATGTGGCAAGATGAAACAATACTGGCACCTTTCTTCATTACCAGAATATAATTTTTAATTATATATTAAGGCAGTTTTTGTACTCTTATATGCAAGATTTGTTTTTTCATAGGATAGATACCTATTTTGAAATAAATACTACTTTACATAATGCAAAGTGGTTGATGTTACACATTTAATCATTAATTCAAGAGAGAAATAAAGAAACGATACCCACATGATGTATTCAGAGAGCAATATAACATGCTGTGATATACAAAGTAAGAGTCTGGGGGCTTACACTAAATACATAACTTTTAAAGATCAAGTGGTCCACACGTGGTGCGGTTTTAGTCTCGTGTCTTAATGGCAGTTCTGTTCTGGGCTGCCTCACTGTTTTTTTTTTTTTTTTTTTATTATTATTATTTAAGAACAGATTGCACAACAGTTCATAGAACTGCTGCCATTACTAACCATCAGAAGACTCCCTCTCCCCTCAAAGGGAAAGAAGTACCCTTCATGTATTAGTAGCACAATGATATATTCTTCAGAAAAGTGACCTGTCAATGTGGATGATATCAACAGAATGGAACGTAATGAGGTGAAAATGGTGAGATAGATCTGCGGGGCCAAACTACAAGAGAGGATATCTAGTGTAGACCTGAGGAGATGGTTAGGTATCAAAAGTATCAGTGACAAGATGTGTACCAGTAGGCTTGGATGGTTTGGCCATGTGGAGAGGATGGATGAAATAAATGAGTGATAAGATGCAAGTCTGTGAACGTGGGGGGAGTTGCACCAAGGGGTAGGCCGAGAATGATGTGGAATCAGACCTTACGGTCTGATCTTGAATTAAAAACCTAACAAGTGAGGCAGCTCTGAACAGAGATGCCTGGAGCGCCGCCATTAGGACATGAGACCGGAACAGCACTTTGTGTGGAGCACTCGGTCTTTAAATGTATGCATGTATAATCCAAAGTCTTTCTATGTCTACCCCTAGCTGCAAATTGAACTACTCTTACAAAATTGCTACTCGATATAAACATATTATCATCATGTGGGTATTATTTCTTTGCTCTAGGTCAGTGTTTCTATCTTCATTTATCATACAGTACTGTAATATACTGTACATATTAAAAATAATATAGGCACCACCATACAAACATTTCTTCAGAATAGATATTAATAGAAAAAGATATTCATTGGTCTGTAAATAACAAGTTCATTTATTACCGGGTATGTAGAAATTTCTCAAAAGTATAAAACAATCTTCTTGCATATATTGTACTGTACTATATTCTAGAAGACACTGGCTCTTCGTAAAGTGTTAAAAAATGTGTATGTTTTTTTTTATTATAAAAATAACATTCTAAAAGTCAGTGCCTCAAGTCAAATAGTAAGTAATCCACAATATTTTCTGAATAGTGTACAGTACCACTAAGGCAGGTCAACTTTAGGGTAAACTACTCAATTCAAAATAAAAGCGTTATTTCCACATAGCGATTTTGATGTTCTTTTGCCTTTTTATTGTATCGTCCCAGTTTTGGTTTGTTTATTTTGCAAGTTTTACATAATACTAATAAAAAAAATGGGGTATGTGCCTGAGTATATAGATAAGACTCAATTCAAATGCAGTGGTCTAAATAGTAAACAAAATTAATATATATACGACACACAATCAATTGAACTCTACTCATAAATTGTGGATAGCTTTGAAACAGTATCATTGTTTTGTCTTTTTACTGTGTTCGTATAAGTTTTGGTTTGTTTATTTTGCAAGCTTTACATTATAATTTACTAATTTGACCAACACATACTAATTGGCACAGTTAACTTTATGGGACAAGAACAAATAATGGAGTTCATCCTGAAAAAAGTATCGTCCATTCTTAATTGGGGATTTCTAAACTGGTAATAACAAAAATAAGGTAATATCCATTCTTGATTGGTGATGATCATCAGAATTGACAATGAAAAAATAAGAAGTGAAACTAATATGAACAAATTGGCAATATCGATTCCTAAATGGAAATTTCCGCGTAAGTGTAAATTAATGAAAATAATTATTCAGCCTTTCGGGTAACAGAATTTGCTTTAAATTGTGCGATTTAATACTACGATAATTATTTATACATCTTGTACACTGTCTTTGTACCCAAAAAAAAAAAAAACACAAATTTATAAAATAAATGCAGAGAAAAAGAAATCCCAATAATATTGAAAATAATATAAAGCTACTTATTGTTCCATAATAGAGACACTGCCTTCATAGTATGTACACTTTGGTGGACCGGTTTCTGCATCACTATCAGTTTCTTTTATATAGTTCAATGTAACTACGGTACAACATTTGTCTAGCTTCAAATGCAACATTGTCATTTCTCTCTCGGCACATGTGAACTATGGAACAGGTTAAGATGCCCTAAATGTACGATTGCCAGTAAAGTTCCGCTATGTTTATTAAACCTGTATGAAGAAACAGATCGACCTGATAGTTTAGTTTTTAATCCAGTGGTTAGCTAATTAGCCACAAAACATCTCAATAACTTTATAAGAAAATACTTTACATAATTCAGGTAGATTTAAATAACTTGATAGTGGATGCAGAGCGAAACTTTTGCTGGAAACAATGTACGGCAACCAATTAGGTCTTGTGCAATGCCACCCTTACTATACAGTGTGGCTTCGTTCTAGTTTGAGCAAGTTGCTATTCTTGTGTCAAGAATGTAAATGCGACAAAGACATCACAAGAGGTTAGTAAAGACGACGGAGAAGTAGAGTCAACCTGAAGCTCAAACCAAGCATTACCCAACTCAAACGGAATAAGTGTTGATTAGCACGACTTAAGCACCACCTATCAACACTCGACAACAGTACCATTTTATACCTTCCCTCATCGACTCTTACTCAAATTCTAAATCCTAGTAACAAACACATACAAAAAGAAACTACATATCCTATATTTATGCCAAATTGCAGTTGGTAACATGGGTCTTCATAAACATCTTTGGTGGATCAAAAAAAAAAAATTAAATATTCTTACATGGTAGCACACAAACCGTGACACTGGACAACACCACAGTGGGAGTCTTCTTTGGTCTGGAGTGTGCTGCCGCCTGCCTCTCTACCGGTGGCCGTTCTTCTTGTGTTGGTACATGTCGTACTTGGTACGAAACAGTGCCGCGCAAGAACATGAGAATGGTTCCCTGCCTGCAAAATAAACATTCTATAATGTACAACTATATGTATTGTATAATTAAGTATTACTAAAGTAATTGCCAAAATATCCATAAAATAAACTAGAGCCAAACCTAAACAAATACCGTGTATTTCTGGTTATTAGAGATCGACAACTGCATGAAAACTGTCCATGTAAGAATTACATATATGCCTGGGGATGTATTAAAACTGTTAAAAGGGCTTAGTGACTTACCATACTTTAATAAATGTTATGTATGCATGCTTGTATGCATAGTGAAGAAATCAGCCATACAAAAAAACCTACATACCCTCTGCATGCATGATAGCCATGTGAGTGCGGAGTGTGGCTGCGTCTCGATACATCCGGTTACAGGTTGGACATGGACGAGGTTCATGGAAAGCCAGCTTGCGCTGATATTGTTCTGAAATTAATCCACATTGACTTAATACATATCAAACCTGCAGCGTAAGAGATAGGTTCTAAGAAACTCTATATTTCATTAAATGGTTTTGTAACATACAATATGCATTGTCTACATGCTAAAAGTACTTAGGCTATAAGAGATTCTCCTACTATAAGATCTCTGATCTCGCCACTAATAGGGACCAAAATACCATGGTGAGATTAAAAAAGGCGAGATACGAATACATATATAAACATAAAATTTTAAGACCGAGTGTTCCACACATACTGTACGTGCAGTTTCAGTCTCTTGTCCTAATGGCGGCGTTCCAGGCAACCCTGTTAAGGGCTGCTTCACTTGTCAAGTTCTTGGATTTGAGATCGGCACGTATAGTCCGATCCCAGGTCTTCCTCGGTCCACCACTTGGTGCAGCTCCCTCCACAATCACAGACCTGCATTTTTTCACCCAATTTTGTTCATCATTCTCTCCACATGTCCATACCATCCCAGTCTACTTGTACGCATCACCTCGCTAATACTCTTCATACCTAAACGTCTCCTCAGCTCAACATTTGTTATTCTATCCTGTAGCCTTGCCCCATACATCTATCTCACCATTCTCATCGCATTACGTTCCATTCTGTTGACTTCCTCTACTTTAACGGCCCATGTTTCTGAGGCATACGTCATTGCATTTCTAACACATGAGGCATACACCTTTCCCTTCAGGGGGAGAGGCATTCTTTTCATGGTCAGGATTGGCAGCAGTTTTCTGAACTTCCCCCAGCCAGATCTAATTCTAGCAACAGTGGCAGCCTCGGCCCCACCACCGGCAGAGGTGGTATCTCCTAGATAACAAAACTTATTCACCAGCTCCAATGACTCATTTCCAAAATTCACAGCCACAGGATCATCACTTAACACAAGCTCGCCTTTGCACACTACGCACTAAAATTTCTCTATTTCTGACTTATCCTTCGGCAGGGGTCCCTTTATTCTACTACAGCGCTTATTCCCATGGTGCACCCAGCGTCGACAGATGCTACATTGAATCGCGTTAACGCCCACACACTGCACATGGGTATGCACCGCTCTTTTCCACATTGCCTCATCTCAATCTACAATGCATAACCTTGGTTTTGTTATATTGACTCTTAAACCCTTGCTCGCCATGCCCTCTCTCCATTCCCTGAATTTGGCCTCAGCATCTTGCATTACTGTCAGCTATTAGGATTAAATCGTCTGCATAAAACAGTTCCAACGGGAGTCCGCCTCTAAAAACTCTAGACAGTGCCTCCAGGACCATAATAAAGAGGGGGAGGGGGCTTAACACTGAACCCTGATGGACTCCAACACGGACTGCGAACTCATCACTCAGTACAGCCTTCACCCTCACCGCACTTCGCGAATCCTCATACATCTTCATTATCACACGCACCAGCCACTCTTCCACACCAAGTTTCCTCATAGCCCACTGCACAACATCTCTAGGCACCCTGTCAAAGTCCTTCTCCAGGTCTACAAACACAAAGTAAAGATCCCTGCCTTTCAGTAAGTATCTTTCCTGTATCTGCCTGACTATGAAGATAGCATCTGTTGTACCCCATCCTGGCATAAAACCAAACTGCATATCATCAATGGAGATGCTTTGCCTGATCAAACCCTCAAAGACTCTCTCACAGACCTTCATGATTTGGTCAAACATTTTCAGGCCCCTATAATTTCCTCTATCTTCTCACTTCTTATGGAGAAAAATAGAATGGAGACCAGGGACTTGCCAACTTCACACCACCCAACATTTAATCGACCATTGTTCATATATTTATCATAAACACTAAATAATGATTACAGTATGAGTCTGTTTAACTTGATCAGTGAGAGTAGGAATCCTCTGGGTGAAGCAAGGAGGTTAAGGGGGGGGGGGTCACCTTCTTTTTTTATCTTTCTCTGATTTGTATCCATTTGACCCCATTCAGCCAACTGTTTTAAGACGTTTATCCCCTTCCAGGTGTCGATTTTATCCTGGCGAGCGAAAGCGAGCCAGCATTGTATGGAGAAATCCGGCTTTGCCGAAGAAATTTTTCTAAAGAAAAATTTAGAAATTTAAATTGCTGTCAAAACAAAAATATATATATGCTGGCTCGCTATCGCTCGCCAGGAAAATATTGACACCTGAATGGGGGTAAACGTCTTAAAACAGTAGGCAGAATGGGGCCGAATGGATACAAGCCAAAGAGAGAGGGAGAAGAAAAAAAAACGCGAGGTGGGCCCCCTTAACCCGGCAAGCGCGATAGGCCTCACGGAAGGCTTCCTATAGGGAACGCGATAGGCCTCACGGAAGCAAGACCATAAAAAAAGCCTTCCAAAAAAAAAAAGGGCCTATCAAAACAAAGGATTTTGTCTCTAGGTGAGATAATTCCCCTCTAGTACTCATCCATGTGTTTCTCACCCCTCCCCCTCCCCTCCTTCCCCACCTTATTCCCCCCTCCTCAATTATCACCTATTTATCCACTTATTATCATCATTTATCGGTTATTTTTCTCTCCCGCGATAATGTAGCACAAGTGGGTTGCATAAAAGATCGTTATGCAACACCCAGACACCGGCACACACCGCCCCGCTCGTCTCAGTTGACTCCCAGACAGCGAGAGGGGAGGGCTGCCTGTGGCTCTCTCTCGCCTGAGATTATGACCGGGTGGCCAATATCTTCGTTTTTCACCACCCAAATGCTTTTCCCACTTATTTTAGCACTCTTGAGGTTCATATATACATCATATATGTAAAATAAAAGCATAGCGAAAACAAATAATGGTTTATATTGTAAATATAACGAATTCTGTCAGAATCCAGGGCTAGAAATGCACAAATAACTACCCTAGCACCTAGGTCTATATCGCGCTTGTCAGGTTAAATGAAGGAAGGGATAATAAGGTAATAATAATAATAAGCATGTTACTTATTTCTCATAAGCGCCAATTTTTCCGAAGAATTCACTAGCGCTCGAAAAGAGAAAGAAAAAAGAACAAAAATCAATGCATCAAAAGAAGGCTTATATACAACACACATTTAACAATCACTAGCAGTGGCAAAATAGCCTAAACTCTATAGCCATCTGTCATGACACCTCTCTCAAGATCATAGCTTCTCTCAAAGAGAAAAGTCTTAAGTTGTCTCTTGAAGCATTCAACAGAACTCAGTTGTCTCATGGACAGCGGCAACCTGTTATACAACCTCGGAGCCATGTAGGAGAATGACCTCTCAAAGAAAGAAGACTGCTGGAAAGCCCTTGGTTCATCAAGACGAAAAGGGTCATTGTCATGACGCACAACTACACCATGGTGTGCCGGTGGGCGCCTGAGCAGCTCCGCAAGGTACCTAGGCTCACCAAATTTGAGAACCTTAAAAGTCACCAAACACAACTTAAATTCTATTCTTGCTCTTACTGGCAGCCAGTGCAGTTCTATGTGAAGAGATGTAGTAGGAGTTCTAGGTGGAACACCAAAAATTAGTCTTGCGGCCCTGTTAAGAAAGGTACAGCATACCCTATGTGAGGATGAAGCTAGTAAAAAGGACTAGCAGTACTGGCAGATCTACACTTCTTGATAGCTCTGTGGGAAAGCCCGACCGTGGCCATGGCCTTCCTTAGGGACTCGGGGCTGTTCGGCCAGGCAGCTTAGGAAACAACAACAAAAACAACTGGCAGATCTGGCCAACACTGACCAGTATCCACTCAATGTCTCCCTCAATGTATTAATTAAAATGTAAAACTTGCAAACTAAACAAACCAAAATTCGGACAAAAACAATATTTAGGCAAAATAACTAATCAAAATCGCTGTGTGGAAACAAAGCTTACTCAAATAAAATGTATGAAATACATACATACATACATACGGGTTTAAAGACCGCAACCGTCCACAGTGAATGTGGCTTCCATGGTACAATCACAGTACTGCACACAGTGCACAGCAATCATAGCACGGTGGTTACAGTCTTTACTGCAGCACAGTACAACAAAGTCTTACCACAACAATGCCCTATCATGTTATTTCTTACAGTTTCTTACAGTTTCTTCTTACAGTTTCTTACAGTAGATCCTCTGGAAAAAGGCAAACTAGGCCTGTGTATCCACCTCAGTACCAGTACTTGCACTGCTGCGGTCGTTCACGGTATTGGCGGCGGTGGTAGCAGACGCAACATTTTTACTATTCTGTATTTTTGCTTTATAATCAAACTTCAAATCTTGTCTTCCCCATGCTTTATCAAGATTACTTTCAAACTCCCTTATTGATTCGGAATCGACTACATACTGGGGCAGTACGTTCCACTCATTTACCACTCTATCACAAAATGAGTTCTTTGCCTTCTCAAGCCTATTTCTTTCTTTGTAAATTTTCTTTGAGTGTCCTCTCGTTCTTGTTCCCTCCCGCATCAAGAAGATACCTTCACACACATCCTCATCATACTTTCCTGACACTATCTTAAAAGTCTCTATCATATCCCCTCTCTTTCTCCTATATGCCAGAGTCGGAAGCCCAGTGTCCTCAACCTCTGCTCATAGCCCGCGTTCTTCAACGTTGGTACTAGCTTGCTAGCTCTCCTCTGCACTTTCTCCACTGCTTCTATATCCTTTACCATATATGGAGCCCACACCTGGTTCGCATATTCCAGGTGCGGCCTAACCAGCGCTGTATAGAGATTCCTGAAGATTTCTTCGTCAAGTGACACAAATGTCCTCCTTATCAGCCCTACAATTCTATTGGCTTTGTTTATCTTTCCGCTAAATGTTCTGAGAAATTTAACTTATTGTCTATCACTACTCCTATATCCTTTTCTGCATTCACTTCCTCCATCGCTTCATACATACTGTATCCTACCTTGTCTATCTTGCTTGTCCCAATCCGCATGTACTTGCATTTTTTGGATGAAAAGGCATTAACCAATGCTCAGACCATCCCTTCATGCCCTCCACATCTCCTTGAAGCAAACCCACATCTTCCTTACTCCTCACTCTTCTATACAGCTTAGTATCATCCGCACACAGGTATACCTCACTTCCATTAGTTATAACTTCAGGTAAGTCGTTGATAAATATAACGAACAGTAGTGGTCCCAACACAGATCCCTGAGGAACCCCACTTGTAATTTCCCTCCACCCCGAGCCTATTCAATTAGTGTTCGATCATCACTGTCCAGAAGTAGAGAAGAAAATCATAGTACGAGATGATTCGCCCTGGTATAGCACTCGAGTTAAATTTCTTAGAAGAGCGCGTAGAAGAGCTGAACGTGAATGGCGGAAAAATAAAACAGACTCTACATGGTTGCAATACCTGTCAGCCAGAAGAGCTGTGGTCTACAAAATCAAAGATGAAAAGAAAGTGTATTATCAGGGAAAAGTTGACTCGTGTGGTAACGACCAGAGGAGGTTGGCTTCAATTGTAAACAGTTTACTTGGAAAAACAAGAGTCAGCTTAAGACCTTCTGTACCTGATGCCGAGTTGGCTGCCAACTTTGTGGCATTTTTTGCTGGCAAGATAACTCGCATAAGACAGGAATTGGATGATGCTTCTGTTGGTGAAGAACTTTCAGTTGTACTCCAACCCCGACACATTCCTAACAATGTCCTCTCATCCTTTCACTCAGTAGAGGTGGACATGATCTCGTCCTACATAAGAAACCTCAATAAAACATTTTGCCCGTTGGATCCCATAAATGTTTCCAAGCTACCAAGAGTCTATGATCACACAGTTGAGTTTATTTCCAAAATAATTAATAAGTGCTTCTCTGAAGGTAGCTTCCCACATTCTGAAAAGCATGCACTACTCCGACCTACTCTAAAGAAACCTGGACTTGATGTTGAGAACATGTTGAACTATCGTCCTGTCTCCAACCTGTCCTTCATATCAAAGATATTAGAGCGTGCAATACTTGACCAATTACAACCACTACTTCAGCAGAATGAAACTATCCCAATTTTTCAGTCTGCTTACCGACAGCATCATTCAACTGAAACAGCATTGATTAGAGTACATAATGATCTAGTTGAGAACATTTGCAATGGTGTGGCCTCACTATTGGTCTTGCTTGATCTCTCTGCGGCTTTTGACACAGTGGATCACGAGTTGTTATTGAGTGATCTTTATGATTGTGGTGTGCGTGACTCCGCTCTCTTGCTTCTTGGGTCGTACTTGTCAGGTAGATCCCAGAGTGTGATGGTAAATCAAGTGGTCTCGGACTCGACACCCCTGCAGTATGGTGTTCCGCAGGGATCAGTTTTGGGTCCTATCCTATTTATAATTTATCGCATTTTTGCGTATTATATTAGCAGTTTGTCTCTTCTGCTTCGTGCACATAATGTCACCTTTCACTTTTATGCAGATGACACCCAGATTTATGTGAGAATCACAAATATAGTTGATATACGGAGTAAGATGGAATTGTTGATGTCTGATATCAAGAAGTGGATGAGAGCGAGAAAACTTAAACTAAATGATGGTAAAACTGATATTCTCATCATCCGAGGAAATAGAAGAGCTGATGATATGGTAGGTGCCCTCTCCATCAATGTGGGTGGATCTCAGCTGCGACCGGCCAACTCTGTTCGAAATCTGGGTGTATATGTGAACTCCCGATTAGATTTCAAAGAGCATGTAAACCAGATAGTTAAAAGTTGTTACTTGCACATCAGAAATCTCTATTTGGTGAAGCCGTTTATAACCAGACGTTGCCTCCTGACGTTGGTTCACTCATTGGTCTTCTCTCGTGTTGATTATTGCAATGCCCTGTTGGTGGGTCTTCCAAATTATATTTTGAAGAAAGTTCAGTCTGTTCTTAACAGGGCCGCAAGACTAATTTTTGGTGTTCCACCTAGAACTCCTACTACATCTCTTCACATAGAACTGCACTGGCTGCCAGTAAGAGCAAGAATAGAATTTAAGTTGTGTTTGGTGACTTTTAAGGTTCTCAAATTTGGTGAGCCTAGGTACCTTGCGGAGCTGCTCAGGCGCCCACCGGCACACCATGGTGTAGTTGTGCGTCATGACAATGACCCTTTTCGTCTTGATGAACCAAGGGCTTTCCAGCAGTCTTCTTTCTTTGAGAGGTCATTCTCCTACATGGCTCCGAGGTTGTATAACAGGTTGCCGCTGTCCATGAGACAACTGAGTTCTGTTGAATGCTTCAAGAGACAACTTAAGACTTTTCTCTTTGAGAGAAGCTATGATCTTGAGAGAGGTGTCATGACAGATGGCTATAGAGTTTAGGCTATTTTGCCACTGCTAGTGATTGTTAAATGTGTGTTGTATATGAGCCTTCTTTTGATGCATTGATTTTTGTTCTTTTTTCTTTCTCTTTTCGAGCGCTAGTGAATTCTTCGGAAAAATTGGCGCTTATGAGAAATAAGTAACATGCTTATTATTATTATTATTATTCCATTCACCAGCACCCTCTGTCTCCGATCTTTCAGGAAGGCTTCTATCCATTTCACACATTTCTCCCCTATATTATAGCTTCTAACTTTCTCTATTAACCTTTTATGTGGGACCTTATCGAAGGCTTTCATAAAATCACAATATACCACGTCTATTACATCACCATCCTCTAGAATTTGCATCCAATCATCTACCACCTTAATTAGCTGTAGTACCGTCGACCTCCCCGGCAAGAATCCGAACTGTCTCCCACTGAAAAGTTGTTTTGATTTCATATGCTCCATTATTCCTTCTCTAATTACCGTTTCCATTAGTTTACACAGAACACTTGTCAAACTGACTGGTCTATAATTTCCTGGGTCATTTCTCTTTCCCTTCTTAAATATAGCTGTTATGTTCGCCTCTCTCCAGTCCATCGGGATTTGTCCTGTATTAAACGATACCTCAAATAACATTTTCAATGGCTCTACTAACATCTCACCTCCTTCCTTTATGATTCTTGGGTGTATCTCATCCGGTCCCGGGGACTTACTTCTGTTCATTTTTTCTATAGCCCTTCTTATTCTAGCATGGGAAAACTCTATTAGTTCTAGTGCAGGTGCCTGTTTGATGGGAATACTTGGCACTGCATCATCCGACTCTACTGTTAGTACCCCCATCATCCAACCTCCCTACCAGCTCTGGGATCCCTAGTCTTCTTGTTAACTTTTCCTGAATGTACTTCCAGGATATTTTTGGATTATCCTTCACGTTTCTTGCAATCTCTCTCTCTCCCTTTCCTTGTCTCCCACCTTATTTTATTGTTTATCTGTCTAAATTCCAAATCCACTACTTTAGCTTCTATACTAGACCCCCCCGTTCTTTTTTTTAACACTTTTAATCTATCCCACAATCGTTTCTTTCTTCTTATCAAAGTCCACAGCTTTCTTTTCATTGGTAATTCTGGGTTCGTTCTTTTCCTCAATTTTGTTTTATCCTTATATTCCCTTACTGGTACACATTTGGATATAACATCCTCCAGTTTGACTCTAAACTTCCTCCACATTCCTTCAGCGTCTTCACCGTTCAAGTATTCCCCCCAGTCAATGTCCAAACACCTTCTCAGCAGCTCATAATCTGCTCTGTCATACATGTATATTTTTTATTGCTTCTATCATCCCTCTCTGTTTTAATATTGCAACTAAAACTTATACAGGCATGGTCACTACGACCTATAGGGCTATCCACATTGACATGTTCCACTATATCCTCCTCATTGCTAAAAATTAAATCAAGTACACTCCCCTGCTTCCCATCTCTATATCTTGTCATCTCTGTAATATGTTGCGTTAAAAAACAATCTCTTACTTTCTCTATAAACTTGTTTTCCAGGCTACACTGTCCCGCTGGAGTAGTACAATTTGCCCAGTTGATCCTTGGCAAATTGAAATCTCCAATCAAAATCTTATATTTGTTCTCTCTATTATCTATTTCCTCCATTGCTTTCAGTAGGTTATCATCCTCTTCCCTACTATTATTTGGGCTTCTATATAGAGTCAATTAGAATTGACCCTCTTGTACATTTTACTTCAATACACAAATACTCACAATACTGCTGTCTCATATCCACCTCATTTACCTTGAGCTCTTTTCTTACATAAATAAACAGTCCTCTTCCAACCTCTACTCTAATAGCATTCCTCTCGTACAACTCAAAACCCTCCAAACTATACTCCACCAGTTCCCTTTCAATTCTAGCATTTTTTGGTCTTACTTCTTGTAAGGCTATGACATCAGGTTTTTCCTCTTCATCCTGCAACCTACATATCAGTTCTCTTTTCTTGTCCTGGGTAAACACATCAACATTACTAAACATAATCCTTAATCTTTCTACCATTCCTTCAGCAGCTACATCATCCCGCTCCTCCTGTCCGTGCCCTACTCCCCCCCCTCACACTACTGGTACTGGGTCTGCAGCTTCTTCTCCTGTCTCTCCCCGAGACGCTTCCACCCTGCTCTCCACCTCTGCCACAACTTGTCACATTCTCTTCTCTCCCAGCTCTCCTTCTCCCTTTTATTCGTATAAACCACTTCCTCAATTTCCCGTCCCTCACTCTCCAGAAAAACTTCTTCTTATCCTCCTCACCCAACTTTCCATTTTCCTCATCAGCCTGTTCCTTTATTTTTTGTCTTTGTTCTATGCTCAAACCCTTCTTTATTCTTATATGTTTCAGTTCTTCATTTGTGTTTAGTCTCCAACTAAAATTTGTCACTGTCTCTACCACTGCCCTGGTTTTAAACTGTACCCTTATAGGTCTCATCTCCCCCCTTCTATATCTACCTATCACAGTGGCTGATGTTGGTATAGCGCTAACAGTGTCTCAGCAAAACTCAACAAAGTCCCCCTGAAGCACCTGCACCTGGCGAAAATCGCACCACACCAGCCTTAACCGTGTTACAATAAGGCAGTAAAAAGAAATCACCGTAACTGCTAGAGGCTAACTGCACCACCGGGTGGTGGGCGGGTGCCCAACCCCAAAAGGGGTTGAAATAGGGGAGCTATCCCCCCGCCAAAGGCGGCTTTCTAGGGCCTTTCCTAGCTGTTGCTGAGAGGATTGGGTTCTAGTCATGTGGTGATGGGCTGGTCTATCAGAGTGAGAACTGAGCGATCTCTGCCATACCCATAGCTTACTCTGACTGTTCCTTTTACTTATATATTTTCTAGATCTCAAGTGACGGCGTCTCTTCCGTGGATTGACCTCCCAATCTACCAAGATTGGAAGCCAAAGTGTCACATTTTTCCTTTGCCCCTCAACTTTCTCTTCATAATTGCTGTGGGGCACAGGGCCCTGGGTGGGGCTTTGGTTTCCCGGGCGTTTCCTCACCCTCCCCAGCTCCCCGCCATGGAGTGGCTTCGGTCACCCAGGCTTTATTGTGGTCGGCAGGGAGGGTTCTGTGGGGGCACTCGGTTATGGCCTTGGCCTTGCTCGGGGCCTTGGGGCTGTTCGGCCAGGCAGCTTGGGGAACAGCAACAACAACAACAACTGCACCACCGAAGTGGCGGGCGGTGGGGTCGCTGCATCCCTACGCCAGAACACAATCCACCACATAGGGTGTACATTACTACATGAGCCAGTTACGTTCCTGAAAATCATATAGCAAATCCTAAAATTAATGGGGTAAATATGGATGCATTCTGAGACCCGCCAAAACCCCAACACAAACACCTAAAAACCTATAATAGTATCGTAAATTGGGGCATCGGATAGTGAGGGAGGCCTGTATATGCATAAACAATGATAGGCTATGGTAATATAGTAATGCATCTCTTTCTGCTCTGTACCTGATAAGCTGAGGTACTGTAAGGTCAACAGGGAATTCTTCTGACAGTAAGGTACAGTCGGCCTAATAAGTGGTGTCTCTCGGCACCCATTATGTTTTGATCCATACTGTAATTGGTATCGGCAATATTTACACGATTTCTTCTTTTTGAGTGAGATATATCAACATGTTCAGACACTTACCCACCCTATTCAACATCTGACAGACATTAATATAGCCCAGAGGGAGCCAAACGTAATGACAGCTGAGACATGACTTATTAGTGCCACCGTACAGCACACGGAGAGAATGGCTTCACTGTCTTATCTGACACCCCCTCCTTTAGTATCCTTCCTCCAAGAGATGGAGAAGGGACGAGTCGTCCCGCCTCCCTTCTAGTCCACAAGCAAACACGTGTAGTAGTAGTAGTCGTCCCCTAGGCTGCCTGGCCGAACAGCCCCGAGCAAACACGTGTTTATATGGTCTGTATGGCCACTATTGTTTTCTTTTACCACATTCTACACATATTTCATGTTGTATGTTAGTATTGTGCATTTTGTTTTCAATGTGCATGAGGGAAACAAAAGGTAAAGCTGCCTGTAACAAGTGCCTCCCCCAAAGCTGAAATTGTGACATACCAAATTAAGGGTGGTTGGTGATCATCTTAATAGTTTTTTTTTTGGGGGGGGGGGGGGGAGAAGTGTGACTTGTGTGACTGGGTATTCCCAGCGGAGTTATATATGGCAAATATTAGAAAACACAGTGATTGGTTATGAAAAATAGCAAAGAAAGGAAAAGTGAATCAGAAAAGTTGGAAAAAGAAAAATTGGTGACAGAAGAGAGAAAGGCCAGCCATCTCTAGATAGTTTACAATGAAATAATGAAATTGATAACTTGTTGATTTCTTCAGTGTAATATATATTCTATAAAATTGCAAGCATAATGATGAACTACATTGTCTCTCATTTAACAAAATTAGATGGAAAAAGTTCCTAATGAATACTATCTGCTAATGTCTAATTGCACAACAAAAATTACTGCAAAATTAGTTGATAATGCCGACGCAGTGCTGGTCGGCTCGAGTCGGTTAGTTGGCGGTTCATTCAAATTTTTTACAACATATTTTAGGGGGTGAAATTGGCAATTTGGAAGAGTGGTGGCGAGATACAAAATCAAGATAACAGATCTTACTGTATTGTCCGAAATTGCACACACAAACTCCCTTCAAGATAACTTTTGTCATGCTACAATTTTGACATTTTGGAAAACTTATCCAGGTACAGTATACAAGTTAATTATACATACAATGCATACAGTAGCATCCTTTTTTTCAGACCTTGGGATCCCACATCCATACCCTGAGGGACATGCCTAGTAGGGGTTTACTCCTCCCTGGGACAAAGTAAACAAGATCAAGGTAAATATACAGACACTTAATACATGATTCAAAATTACCCTGGTCTCTTGGACAATGCCTGAAAGATAGGAGTTTCACACTTCTGGACTGTGGTTTCTCCTGATTTGTTCAGAAGAAAGAAAAGAAAGGAAATAAAATGATTTGTCATCAGCCTACTGGGCAAAGCCCTCATAAGGCTGGATCAGAAGAAAGGGGTAATACTGAACATAAGTAAATATAATAACAATACTAAAATTAGAAGTTATCTCACCCAGTGTTGCCTGCACTTCCTTGCCAGAGACCATGGAGGGGTGTATGTAGGGCTCTGTGGGGCTGGAGGAGGAGGTGCGAAGGATGGGTGCGGTGGTGGTGTTGGAGATGATGGGAGCGTCGGTGGTAGTAGTGGTAATGGACGGTACTAAAGACATACCACCACCACCACCACCTGGCATCAACACTTGCTGCACCACCTTGTCTATGTTCACACCATTGTTAGCATTGTTTACCACACTACTTAACCCTGGAAAAATAGAAATTACAAAGTTAAATACACAGATAATTAAAATTAAAATGTAAAACTTGCAAACTAAACAAACCAAAATTGGGACAAGGACAATATAAAGTCAAATTAAATTATCAAAATCGCTATGTGGAAACAACGCTTACTAAAATGAAAATTATTAAATAAAAGAACACAATCCACCACATAGGGTGCACATTACTACATGAGCAAGTTAATCTGTTTCCCAAGCAAACTAATCGCACATATAACAACGCACTATCGTCACGTTAAAGGAAGTAGTCAAGTTTGGGAAGTCCGGGACGTTCTGGCAAATTTTACTAAACTCTGCATGAATAAAGAAACTACATGTTAAATGTCAAAATATTATTTAAAATTAAATTTGCAACATGACAAGACATTAACAATAGTACAAAATACAAATATTGATAAGATATCTATACTATTACAAAATAATATATAAAATACAGTACAGCACTCACTAACGATAGTGCTATCGGGTAGGTACCTGTAAGCATAGCATGCCTCAAGTGACCCCTATCAATAACTACCCTACAAATAACCTACATTTATAGCACAAATAAACTAAGGAAATCGCAAAAGTAAGCAATTGATACTATCGACAATGAATACATATAATATAAAGACAAATAATTGCAAAATATGAAGTAACAACAGATTTAAACAAAGAGTACTCTTTTAACAAGAACAATAAATTTAAAAAATATCATCAATATTAATATAAATAATAGAAAAAGAAAAAGATAAACAATAAATACAGACAAAAAACAATAAATACAGACAAAAAGTAAGCAGAGGTTATACAAGAAACTTCAAGTTAAAAATGCTTGATTAAAATTATTGATGTCAAATTTTAGAATACAGTCACAATAAATGACCCTAAAAAGATTAAATTTATGGAAAAATTTACTTGCCTCAAAACCTCTGTCCACTAAGAGTCTGTATAGTAACCTAGCTCTAGCCCAAAAGTCATCTACTTTAGTGCAGATTTTACAAAATCTTATTAACTGGGAAAACAATTATAAGTTATTTTACTATCGATATTACTACTAGGGAAAGGAAAGTTTATTACGTTAAAATAAAATACGTTATTATAAGAGTGAGAGAACTCTATTTCTTATTGATAAGCTGGCAACCTCTGCGTCATAAATGCGTGAAAGGGTTAAAATCCATAAAAATATCAATAGTTTAGGTAGCATACCCATAATGGTACCTGTATTCTATTCATTATAGGTAGGCCAATGATCTTGACCAATAATCTCTGTAACTTAAAAACAAGTAGTGAAATTGAGTTAACCCATTTGCTGTAGCCCTTTGTGAGCTAGAGGTTAGGGTTCCCGATTTCTAGCCTACCTATAATGAACGGACTATAGTATGGCTACCACTGAACAATGTCAAACTGTAACCATGGTAATTAGTAGGAACTGTTTGTGCTTGTCACTTTATGCAGAGTTTCACTGGTTTACAGAGTAGATGTGTATTGAAGTGAGCGATAACAGGCACCACCCACCTGCCGCATCTGTAAATCAAAACTATATACTGTAGTTATACAGTACATTCGACAAGTGTCCACATATCAAGCTAATCAAAGCTACTGGTGTTAGTCACGTGAATATAGGCTTGACTTACAGTGGCTACCCCTGGATTGGATGAAATATGCCACCACATTTGACAACTCACCAAAACAATAGTATCTACCCTGTACCTGCACTCTTCAGGTACTCAAAGTGGTACATTATCTAATTGCCTCTCAGACCCTCAATTAGCTAGCCGAATCTCCGGGCCAGAGATATATAAACCTGCCTCAGTTCCCCTTTGCACTAGCCATTCTTATGCGACACAAGCAAAAACTCATACCGCAAGCCAGACTAATGGAGGTTCACTATCAGCTAACTCACTTGATATTTAATTTCGTTCAGTAGCGCTAAAACACAGTTTCGCAGTGCCAGAAGCTAACCTGGCAATGCCGACTAATATCCCTGTAGCAATAGAATATAGTTTCAACTCCATGTGGCACTGACAATGAGAACCTCAAGACTACTTTCTAGCCTGGATGTGCTGTTGAGGGCTTGGGGCGACCAGCACCTGTAGACTCCTTTCTTGGGAATTTCTATATCAGCAGCTCAAAGGACTAGATCAACAGTTAGGACTCATCTACCTACTTAACCACTTCATCAGGGCCATCTCTGCGACACTATTAGCCTCCTAGGACACCGACTGTGTGTTGCGCGGACACACTTGCCAAGTAGTAGTCTACTACTAAAGCCTAATTGACTGTCTCTGAGTGAGTCCAGTATAACAGTTATTAACCTAGCATTATCTGTATGTTATAGACCTGGCTTTCATGCATATCCAAGGAGCAAATATGGAATTAAGGCTAAGGCATCAATTTATGATGAGGTGGTGTCTGCTTGGCTGCACTTTGCTGAAGTGGCATTAGAAGTAGATTATCAGATGATGCAGCCTTCCATCACAGATAATTAAGATAAAGAAAGTATAGTTACCTGTAGGTGGGAGTATGATGGTGGTAGCAGGTGACATGGTGGTGGGCGGCAAGGGTGACGCCAGGATGCTACTGGGTGACAGGAACGACACGTAGCTCAGCGGTCGCAGTATTGTTGATGTTCCTACACCACCACCACCACCATCTTCATCCTCACTCTCCCTCTCTCCATTCTTCTCAATGGGAAATAGGGACAGAACTGGCTTCAGGGTATCACACTCTCCATTCTCAGTTATACCGGATTCCAGGGACTCCTGGATAAAAAGTTCAATATTATAATGAGCCATGTAGCCTACAGTTTATGATACACAAACATCTACAATATATATATATATATATATATATATATATATATATATATATATATATATATATATATAGGTGTGGTGGAGTGGTCATGCCACTGGATTGGTAATCCAATGGACCCGGGTTCAAATCCCGATATGTCAATGGGAAGATATTATTGGGATTGAATTTGTGTTATCAGTGCATTACCACAAAGCCCACCGAAATGCCAAAAAAATACCCTCATTGTTCCCTGATTAAATAACACTGTATGAATATTCCCATATTCAAAATATGTTACAGGGGGACAATGCCTAGTGAGTTCACTGCTCAATAGGTGGCATTCTGAGAGTGAGGGTCTGAGTCTGGAGGGTGAGACGGTGAAGCACTTGAGCGAAGCAACCAGCCGCTTCAGAGATGGAGCTGCTTCGAGCCATGATGGATGCTTCGCATGTCTCACTCCCCAGACTGGAACAAGACCTCACGGGCTTCACCGTGTTGAGCGGTGGAATGTACAGGCTCTCAGCCTATGCCCGAGAGAGAGTAGTTGGAATATAGAAAAAATAAATAAAAAATAAAAATAATATATATATATATATATATATATATAGGGTAAGACGGGGTAATTTTGCGGCGACACTAATAATTTGCATTCAAACGCCGATATCTCCGAAACTATTGCATGGATTCGGCTGCAGTTTGGCTTAGGTTGTAAGCAGTTTTGGCTTAGGTTGTAGAGCTAGTTTGGCTTAGTTTGTATAGCTAGTTTGGCTTAGGTTGTAGAGCTAGTTTGGCTTAGGTTGTGTGGCAGTTTCGCAGGGCCTGGCACCGGGGCTAGCGGCGGTATGGGCGGGTGTGTGTGGGGGTGTTTGTGGGTGTTTGTATGTGGGTGCGTACACTGTGGTGGTGCGTGTGACACAGTGTTGGCAGTAGGCGTCAACTGCTGCCTGGTACTTTGCACTAGCACCCAAACAAGACACGTCTACACCCGCACTAAATACTTCCACACCCGTAGGCCTAATAAATATGTCCATAACCGCACTAGACACGTTCACACCCGCACTACATGTCCACAACTCCACACCAGCACTAGACACGTCCACACTCATACTAGACACAGTGGCGCCTAGGCCTACACGTGTGACACACCTGCATCTCTGCCCGCCCTGTTCAGTTGTGTGTGTGCGCGTGCAATGTTTTTCTATTGGCATGTTTAGTGGCAGTTTGGGTTAGTGAATGTTTTCATTGCTTTTACCTGCGCGCTAGTGTTTTGTCTGGCCATTAATCATATAATGTTGTTGTTGTTCCCTAAGCTGCCTGGCCGAACAGCCCCGAGTCCCTGAGAAAGGCCATGGCCACGATCGGGCTTTCCCACAGAGCTCTCATTGAGTGTAGATTGTGTTGTTGGCGTAAGTGGTTGTGTGAAATGCAGTCTTCTATGATGTGTTTAATGGTATGGGGTGCTGTGTTACATCCCGGGCAGGCGTCGACAACGGAGTCATCCAGTCTCTTCTGATAGCTCAGGAGAGCTGGATGGTGTCCGCATCTCAGCCTGGCCAGGTGGACTCTGTCCTCGCGAGGAAGGGAGGATTCGGAAGGATGGATTTCGGGAGGTCGTGATCATATGATGTTATCTAGTTTACTAGCTAGATGATGCGTAAAATAGGTCGCGGCGAACTTATCCCGCCCGGCGGGTTAATTTCGCCGCGAGGGTAACTTTTTTTTTAAAAATTGGCAGCATGACCAAAACATTATATACAGTAACATCTCGATTTTCCGGCATTCAGGCATCCGGTAGCTTCAAACAACCGGAGGTTTTAGGAAATTATTAAAATAAAAATAAATTTAATTTTTTTTTTTTTTTATCTTACCAGAATAATTTTATCATAACAAATAATAAACACATATAATATTAGGAAAAAAATAGGCCTATTTAAAAAGCACCAATAAGAAATATATGTACTGTATGTATAAAATAGTCCGTGGTTCTATGCGAGTAACGGCAACGTCAGTAGAACAAGCAACAACAACAACAAAAGCGCGGGAATAGGCCTACTCAGTCTCGCCCGATCGATCGTATATACAAACATTCTCATATTGGACATATTATACTCGATTCATCGCTATCATGCCGAAGATTAAGGCAAAGTTGGACAAAGTGAAAGCCAATAGTGACAAGAAGAAATGCAAAAGAGTGGTTCTGAGCTTGGAACAAAAAACACAAATATCCAAACGAATGGAGAGAGGTGGATGATGTAACAGCATCCACCTCTACAACTGTGGATGAGTGGCAAGCATCCACCCCTTGCTGCCTCTCCCAAAGCATCCACCTCATAAATAAGTTTTAGATATTAACCCTCTCACGTTCTTGACGCAATTTTGAGCCTATTAGGGATACTTTAAAGCCTTTGTTACCATCAGGGGTATTTAGAAACCTTTAGTTTAGTTACTTTAACCTCTGCAGTTGTCTTTGAGTTAGCTGTGGGCAGAAAACTAATTTTGGAGAGGTAATTATAAGAGTGAGAGAACTCTATTTCTTATTGCTAATCTGGCAACCTCTGTATCATATGGTTGTGAGAGGGTTAAGTAAGAAACCGAAGACAAACTAAAAAGAACAAAAACAGTTTGATATTTGTGTTTCGTTTTGCTACTGTCAAAACTTTGAATGCGCTGCGAAACTCTCCCTCCCGATAAGGCCTTGCCTTCGCATACGATGATACACATTACGCCGCCGACAACAATAACAGCTGGACGCCTTTTCCAACTTCTACTGTACTTTTGAATTGGCGAGTTGAGAACATTACTATTAAAATGGTATAGTAATGTGTGTTTGTTTATTATATTAAGGCTGATAATACAGATAGCCATTAGGGGGTATTTTCTTGGGGTTTTGGGCATTTATAGGAGTAATGTTCATTCAACCGGACTTTTCAATTCACCGGAGGTTTCAAATCTCCCCGAGTGCCGGAAAATAGAGTTGTTACTGTATATTTTGTTTTGTTTTTTGGGCATCTATAGCAGAGAAGCTGAATGTATAGATCAAAAATTAAAAAATTAAAAACTCCATTTGTGGCAGTTTCTAAAAAATCGGCAGCATGACCAAAATATTATATATTTGTTTTTGTTTTTTGGGCATCTATAGCAGAAAGGCTGAATGTATAGATCAAAAATGAAAAGCTTAAAAACTCCATTTGTGGCAGTTTCTATTTGTCAAAAACTGCGAAATTACCCCGTCTTACCCTACAGTATGTGCATGGACTCACAACATACTAGTTATATATTGTTCACACTGTACATTAAAAAAATTATCGATTATGTCAATATAATAAAATCTTAGCAATGACATAGCCATAACACATACCGTACTTGTACCTGGTTTACTTTGAAAACAGGAAGAATATAAACATTCCATTTTCTAGCTCTCTCAATCAAGAATTTAAGGATTTCCTTAGGTAAATAGAAATAATACTTTCTGCATTAACCCTTCCAATATGCTTTAGTCTAGGCCTACTTTTAACGCCATTCTGGCTAAACTAGACAATTTTTACTCAGATCAAGAAAGGTCCCTAGGGATCAAACTATCGCAATAACCCTCCGACTTTTATAATGATAAAGTTTGGCTATAAGCTAGGCTGCGTGTTGCTGCATCATTCATATTCATACCTTTGGAGCCTGTGGTGGGTGAATTGCCTATCATGATACACAGGGCTGCTGTATGTTATCCTAAGTTACCACAGTTTACTTTCCAAGATAGGATGTCATAAAAGTCCACTTACTCCATGTTCCTTGTTCCAATACTACTGTACTAGGTAAACAGAAGCATTGGATGAAAGAAGACTGCTCATCCATCTCTCCCTGCCAAGGAATTGAACTTAAGAACTTTTGGTAGTGAGCTAAACACACCAACCATTGTACTGCAGGTCACCCAAGGATAACCATAATAAAAAAGATAAGTATCATCTTATTGAAAGGGTTAAGCAACATACAGAAAAGTCGTCTACATCCTTGAGTTCTTCCTTGACGCAGGTAGTATCTCCGTTCATGAGCCTCGTAGCAAGGTGGGTGGTAGGGTGGGCTTCGTCCTGACTCTCTCTGGCCACACTCCCAGTAGTAGGGGTCTTCTCATTCTCTTTGTCACTGCTGGAAAAATAGGATTTGTTATCACACACACACACACACACACACAGAAATATACAAGTACTGTATGTACAGTATAAATACTACTTAATCCAAAGAGAGTGTAGTTTCAGTCCTTTTACTGTAGTACAGTACAATATAGTCTTGCCACAACATCGTGTCATCACTGTGGCCAATGTTGGCATAGTGCTAACAGTGTCTCGGCAATTAATACACAGTCCACGGGTTTGAGAATAAATATCAACAAAACAAAGGCATTGAAAGCTACTTAATCCTATGTACAAAAAGTGATAAATGGATGCGTACGAGATGTAGCGATGAATGAGCGAAGATAAGGTAATTTGAGCATAACTCATGTAAGGGTAACCTCAGGGTTGGGAAGACAAGAAGGTAGTCAGGGATGTGTCTTTACAGTGTGTGGAGAAGTTCTGTTCTGTCTTCATAGCATAATGCATAGGTGCGCGGAATTTTGATGCGAGTATCCTAGGTTCGAGTCCTTGGAGTGCCACATGTATTTGTTGATTTCATTAATTGAGTTTAGATGTGAAGTTGGTTGGTGGAAATAGCATAATAAATCTGAAGGATATGATTAGTTCAGTCCTGCTTACTGGCCTCCCATTCTATAATTTACATATTTAGGGCTATGTTCAGATACTGCATTAATGAACTGGAAATATATATAATGTTCCTTTTAGTGCTAGAGATCAACAAATCATTGCATCTTCAAAACCACACAAATATCCCAAAACAAAGGTCTTAATATAACAAAAACATGTGTAGAAAAAATGTATCTCTCTTGCATTCAAGCTTGATGGAGGCTGCTCTAGTACTTAGCCTTTGATATCTCCATCCCTCTATATTCCATCAAAAGTATCTGCCTCCTGGATGCCCAAGCTTATCTGATTTATTGAAAGTATAAATATTAAGTGTGTACGGTTGGCCAAATAAGTTGTGTCTCCGCTGTCATTACGTTTTGCTAGCTGTGAGCTGTATTATTGTCTGTCAGATGTTGAATAGGGTGTGTAAAGATAAGAACATGTTTGTATATCTCACTCCAAACGATGAATTTATGCTTAGTAATGCTGATACCAATTATTGATCAAAATATACTTGGTGGCGAACTGTACAATAGACAATATTACCTGTCACTGGTAGGTGGTGGATGGTGGAGAGGTGTGGTGTGTGGGGCGGCCTCATGTGTGAGGGTCTGTCTGGTGTTGCTGGCTGCTGGGCTGTTACTGATACTGCTGCTACTGCTGGTGGTGGTGGTAGAAGGCACCATAATATTGTGTAAGGACGGGGAGAGCGGTCCAGTACGCCCTTTTTTCAGAGTGGCATTTAGGAGGGGTATCAAGGCGTCCTCTTTATTCCCAATTATAACTTTTCTTCTGTCAATTGATTCTACGGAGTCTGTGCGCTGTCGTTTGGCCGTGGGAACATCACTGTCGTAAGATGAATCGCCTTCGCTGCTCTCCGCTTCCCGTTTCTTTTTGGAGGACTGTAGGGTTTCTGTTGTCTCCTGGCTTTCTTCCTGCTCTTCTTTATCATCTTCTTCATCTATCCCTTCTTCTTCTTCAAAGTCTTCATCTTCACTGTCTTCTTCCCTAATAACCTAAAATGTAAGAAAATTGCGTAAGTCAACATGCTTGAGAGTTGATTTTACAAACTGTGCAAAAAATTAAGTAAAATTCAAATAAATTCTAGATATTATAAGTTCATAAGTCTCCTAAAAACACTTTCATACCAGAGTTCCACATACTGTACAGTATTACAGTCACTCACCACATAACTTTCAACTCGTAACCAAGGCTATTGAAAGCTAGAATGACTGTAGAGCTGTATCCACATAATTGAGGTGGGAAGGATGATAGGTACCAGTTCAATACCAGTACCAATTAATAGGTAGTTCTATATTTTTCGGTCACCTAATAAATTATCCCCTGCGGTGCCCCTGTAAGAAGCAGTAAAACTGTACAGACATTAAAGCTTTCAATAGCCTTGGTACATCAGAGGTTGGAGAGAACTATGACTTTTTAATGTACCTGTGTGTTGACAAGAGTTGAGGTGACATGGTACCGTACGAGGTTAGGAGGAAATTTAGCTTGTGAGTGTATTGGACCAGAGAGCTAGCGAGAGATTAAGTGAAATGGGCCCAAAGTAGGAAGGATCTTCTGCTTGTGAGTGAACTGTACCTGGGTGCTAATAAGTGTTGAGATGATATGGGCCAAGGCAGGAAAGAATATTGGCTTCTGACTTACCATAAGTTGTTTTGTCTTTTTACTGTGTTCGTCCAAGTTTTGGTTTGTTTATTTTGCAAGTTTTACATTATAACTATCATACCTGAGTGATGGTGAGGGTGGATATGACCTGGGACAAGATAGCAACGAATGATGACTTATGAGTGTACCTGTGAGCAGCTGAAGGCAGAGGTGGTCTGTGCCGAGATAGGAAGAAACTATAGCTTGTGATAGTACCAATGTGCCAGTGTGGCTTGTGATAGTACCAATGTGCCAGTGAGGGCTGCAGTAGGAATTAATTACCGTATGGATTGTGAAAATACCTGTGTGCTAGCGAGGGCTGCGGTGACCTGTGCCAGACCGGTGACACTAAGTGTGGTAGCAGCATTAAGTAGAGGTGCCAGGTGTGTCTCCTCCACCACCACCTGACCACAGTACATAAAGTGTAGCAGTGACCCAACCTCACGCCACCCCAGGCCCTCCAGCATAATGATGGGGTGTTCACAAGGATGGTCCTGAACAAAGAAAAAAGGTAGTAAAGTATTTCATCAATATTAAAAGGCAACCTATTATTTTTGGTTGCACCACACAGAAATTTAAATCCTGTAGTAGCTTCTTTCATGATACTTTGTTGAACTATATAAAACTACTATAGATAACCTGTATGTCTCTGCATCATACTACTGTAATGCCAAATTATAATAATTATTTACATAATTTGCTACAAAATCTTCATACAGCTGAATACTCAAAATATATAAACAGTATAACACTTTATTATTATATGAAAATAAAAATATAACATTTTATAATTTTTCACAAAACTGTAATTTAAACTAAAAACCTAAAATATCTGACCTTGAGAACCTTCCTGAAATAGGCACTGCAAGCAGAAAGGACCAGCTTATGAGCCCTGACGGTGCGCCCCTCACAGGCCAGCGTCACGTCCAGAAAGTCCTCATCGTAGCGCAGGGATTCCAGCGCTGATGTCACCGAGTCACTGTAGTTGTGCCACCGCAGCCAGCACCGCCCACCCTCACCCATCCTGTGTACAAAACAAAATTATAATTTATTATAAATATTAGGGGGTTGCACAGCATGAAGAGCGGCCATCAGGTGACTAAAGCATACCCATGCAAAACAAGGAACTGCCTTTTCAACCGACACACTGTAGTAGACCTAGAAAGATATTGGATCATATTGTAGGGTCTTATTCTAAAACTAATATAAACTGACAAGTATGGCAGCCCAGCACACGCTGCCTGGATTGCCATCATTAGTACACGAGACTGAAACCGCACCACACGTGGACTAATGAATCTTTAAAATTATGCATATATCTACTGTTGTTGTTGTTGTTGTTCCCTAAGCTGCCTGGCCGAACAGCCCCGAGTCCCTGAGAAAGGCCATGGCCACGATTGGGCTTTCCCACAGAGCTCTCATTGAGTGTAGATTGTGTTGTTGGCGTAAGTGGTTGTGTGAAATGCAGTCTTCTATGATGTGTTTAATGGTATGGGGTGCTGTGTTACATCCCGGGCAGGCGTCGACAACGGAGTCATCCAGTCTCTTCTGATAGCTCAGGAGAGCTGGATGGTGTCCGCATCTCAGCCTGGCCAGGTGGACTCTGTCCTCGCGAGGAAGGGAGGATTCGGAAGGATGGATTTCGGGAGGTCGTGCATGCAGCTGTGTGTTGTCTGTGAGTGAGTGGATGGATCGGTGAGAGATATGAGTATGGATGTGCTTCTGGAAGTTGGTTCGGGGTGGGCAGGGAGGGAGAGAGGACAATAATTGTGTGTGATACCGTGTGCTGGGTGTTGTTTTGATATTTCTTGGTGTCTGTGGGTGTGTTGCCATGTAGTTTAGTGGGTGGTCTTGGTTCGTGGAGGCTGCTGCCAGGAATTGAGTGCCTCTCATGTCCATCTATATCTACTGTACAATGATACAGTGTTTAGTCCATAAGAGTAAACTATATTTGTTTTTAAATCTCCACAGGAAACATAAGAAAAGTAGCTTAGTACAGTATAGGAGAAAGAGATAAGCGGTTGTCTGAGGGTAAAGATTTGTTGATAAGAGTATTGTCCAACCAAAGTAGCTAAAGGGAGTGGTACAGGAAAGATAAATAAGACATTAGTCTACCTTACTTAATGTCAAGAATGACAAGTGCAATCATAATGTCACAAATAAAGTGCTCCATAGAAAAGCACATACAGGTATAACCACACCAAGATATTCCAGGAAAGGAGAGGATAAATCAGTAAAGATAGATAAACTTTTTGTGGTTATTCATGGGGGTTCAACAATGAGAACACAGAAAGAGGAGCGAAGATGTACCATAATAAAGTGCGTGTGTTATACTGTACTTGTCTATCGAAGATCACAAATTTGTTTTAGTGTAGTACACCAAATGCTTTTAATAGTAGCATCTGAGAGGCATATTCAAGATATTCTAAAATAAAATTAAGTCAAACTATGCTGGCTTTATCTCATTCAATCATGTTGACATCTTTACTTTCTTATATTCAGAGAAAGACGTTCACCCTATAAATGTTACCGTACCACGAATGGTTGCATTTATAGTACAAAGGTTCTTTGCAAAAAGAAATAAAATTGTTGAGCCAAAATCAACGTATAATAACTTACTCTAAATCTTAACCTAAAGTTAACCCTCTCACGACCATATGATGCAGAGGTTGCCAGATTAGCAATACTAAATAGAGTTCTCTCACTCTTATAATTACCTCTCCAAAATTAGTTTTCTGCCCACAGCTAACTCAAAGACAACTGCAGAGGTTGAAGTAACTAAACTAAAGGTTTCTAAATACCTCTGATGGTAACAAAGGCTTTAAAGTATCCCTAATAGGCTCAAAATTGCGTCAAGAACGTGAGAGGGTTAATCAGTATGTGGGTACCAAATGAAGGGAGAGTACATTAGTGATACGGGCGGGTGCCCGACCCCGAAAGGGGTTGAAATAGGGGAGCTATCCCCCCGCCAAAGGCGGCTTTCTAGGGCCTTTCCTAGCTGATGCTGAGAGGATTGGGTTCTAGTCATGTGGTGATGGGCTGGTCTATCAGAGTGAGAACTGAGCGATCTCTGCCATACCCATAGCTTACTCTGACTGTTCCTTTAACTTATATATTTTCTAGATCTCAAGTGACGGCGTCTTTTCCGTGGATTGACCTCCCAATCTACCAAGATTGGAAGCTAAAGCGTCACATTTTTCCCTTGCCCCTCAACTTTCTCTTCATAATTGCTGAGGGGCACAGGGCCCTGGGTGGGGCTTTGGTTTCCCTGGCGTTTCCGCACCCTCCTCAGCTCCCCGCCATGGAGTGGCTTCGGTCACCCAGGCTTTATTGTGGTCGGCAGGGAGGGTTCTGTGGGGGCGCTCGGTTATGGCCTTGGAATTGCTCGGGGCCTTGGGGCTGTTCGGCCAGGCAGCTTGGGGAACAACAACAACAACATTAGTGATACAAACTTTGCCTATACTGTACCTGTATACTGTAGTATTATTAATTCATAATACGGTAATTTTAGGTACCGTATCTTGACAAATAGATACTGGTGATCACATGATTTATATATCTATCCTAACTTGTTAACTGGAATAGGCTTGGAACAGAAAAGGTATCAAGATTTGAATGAGGTTGTAGAGCAAAGATCATAGTACGGTACTGTAGATTAATTTAGAAGATAAGAATACGTGTACGGTACCGGTAGGCCTACATAAAGTAGACGAATATCTTATATTATGAAATAAAGCAACTGATGCTTTTATGAAAAGCAAGCATTAGATATCGAGTACGGTAGTAACGGTTACGGTACCATGCACAGTAAGTAAAGAATCTCAATAGGCATGCCCCCAATTGCAGATATTGTGTCGAATGTAGCCGGCTGATTCGTCCCATGGCTGATTCAGCCCAGGCTCATTCGGACCATGATAAATTCGTCCCAGGCTTACTCGGCCCAGACTCATTCGGACCACAATAATTGTCGGACCTGGCTTATTCGGCCCATACGGTTTTGATTTGTCAGTGATAACCACCGAATATAATTTTAACTAAATTTCGTGTTTGTTATATTTGTCCCATAGAATATCTTGGATATTTTTTATTTTAATACCACAAATTTTCCGAGTGTTTTTTATAAAAGAAATTGTTCATTTGCATCAATATATAGTGTTTGTAATTAATTAGAAATCTCGGGAAAACCTATTTTCCCCATTAGGCCTATCGATCAATGTTGAGACACGCCCCCGATAGTGATTTGAAAAGACATTAGCCTAACCTAACCTAGTACAGTATTATGGGTGGGGGCTGCCGCCCCCACACCCCCACTGGTTGACTACTAATCCCTTAGTAAATAAAAAAAAAAAATTGGCTGTCGATTATACGAAGGTGAAAGAAAAGTCGATGAAGTCTAAAGTGTTTACTCTGCAATGTTCAGCTTTGATTGTACATTGATAACGGGAAAGTACCGTATTGACAACCTTGTTACGAAAATTAAATTTTAGTACCATACTTTTATATTAGGTTTTTCCAAGGGTTTAACACATTTTCATATGATCTTTAGAGCTATCGATAACTGGAAGTACCGTATTGACAACCTTGTTACGAAAAAGACATTTTAGTACCATACTTTTTTATTAGGTTTTGCCGAGGGTTAAAACAAATTTTCTTATGATCTTTAGAGCATATAGATTCAATATTTATCTTCAAATATATCAACAAAATTTGTGGTATTAAAATAACATTGAACCAATATCTTTATTTGTTTTAGTTGTCCTGATAGGCTTTCTAAGGCGCCTGGTTAACTTTCTTTCTCTTATTAGCTGTAATCTACTTGATTGGGAATACTTTTTTGCCTCGTTATACAACAATTCTACTAGGAAGTAAAAAGGGAGATTCCTTTTCCTTGCCCTCCTATTTAGGAGGTTATGCTAGTTTGTAACGTCAGTTTTCGACGAGCCTTGTATTTTTTTTTTTTTTTTTTTTTTTTTCTATGTGATTGAGGGAGGCAAAAGGCATAACTGCCTATAGCGAGTGCCTCCCCCATAGTTGAAAGAGTGACAGGGCCAAAATCAAGGGACGTTCGAGCCAAAATGCCTGGACACACGGAGTTTGAAGCAATTTAAGTCATAGGAAGAGGGAAAGACTGATTCTGGGAGAGAGTTCCAGAGCTCAGCTGTTGAGTAGAAGAAAGTTTGAGAGTAACGTTTCACTCTTGGGTTGGAGAGTTGCACAGAGTAGGGGTGGGATTGAGTTGCAAGACGGGTACCACGTGCCCTACGTAAAGGAGGTGGTATGCACTGGGATAGCTCTGAGGAACACTGATTATTATAGTAGCGATAGAATAGCGAGAGAGAGATGCAACATTGCGGCGGAGAGAGAGAGATTGCAGAGAGTTGGTGAGTGGACGGGAGTTAATGATACGAAAGGCCTTCCTTTCAACTTTGTCTAGGAGAGCGGTGTGAGAGGAACCTCCCCACACATGTGAACAATACTCAATACAAGGGCGCACTATGCCCCTGTACAGAGCAAGAAGCTGTGCAGGGGAAAAGAACCCCCTAAGGCGGTTGAGCACACCCAGCTTCTGGGAGGCTGCCTTAGCAAGACTGGTAATATGGTCCTTCCAAATGAGAGCAGAAGAAAAGAGACACCAAGAATATTGAGAGAAGATGAAGGGTTGATTTTTGTATTGTTGAAGAATAAGGGATAGTCCGCTGGGAGATCCTGACGGGTAGATAGATGGAGAAATTGGGTTTTGGAAGCATTAAAGTTAACAAGGTTTTCTCTGCCCCAATTGGAAATAGTATTTAGATCAGAATTTAAGAGTTCTATGGCTTCATTACGTTTGTCGTTGAGGGATTGCTGGCTGGGGCGTTCTGAAAACTAATGGAGTAGTGTAAGGTTGAGTCGTCTGCGTATGAATGGATGGGAATTAAGGTACAGTTAAGGAGATCATTTATAAAAATTAGAAAGAGAATAGGAGATAGGACAGAGCCCTGAGGAACACCGGAGTTTATAGGGTGAGGAAGTGAACAATGGCCGTCCACAACCGCGGCTATGGAACGGCCGGAAAGGAAATTAGAGACAAAGGCACAGATGGAGGGATAGAAACCGAAGGAGGGTAGTTTAGAAATTAAAGATTTATGCCAGACTCTATCGAAGGCTTTCGATATGTCTAGTGCAATAGAAAAAGTCTCACCGAAGTCCCGGAAGGAGGATGACCAAGAGTTAGTAAGATATGAAAGAAGATCACCAGTAGAGCGACCCTTAAGGAAGCCATACTGGCGATCTGAGAGCAGATTATGAGAAGAGAAATGCTTAAGAAATTTGGAAGCAAGAATAGTTTCAAAAACTTTAGAAAGACAAGAGATAAGAGCAATTGGACGATAGTTGGAGGGTTGAGAGCGGTCACCCTTCTTTGGGACAGGTTGAATGTGAGCAAACTTCCAGCATGAAGGGAAGACGTTAGAGGATAGACAGAGACGAAAGAGTTTGCCTAGGCAGGGAGTCAGCACGGAAGCACAGTTTTTGAGAACAACAGGAGGAACACCGTCCGGACCGTACGCCTTATTAGTGTTAAGCCCAGAGAGGGTAGAAAGTACATCTTTAGAAGAGATTAGGATATTAGGCATAAGTAAGAGAGAGGAGGGCGGAGAGGGAGGAATAGCACCGGAATCATCCAAGGTGGAGTTTCTAGCAAAAGTTTGAGCGAAGAGTTTAGCTTTGTCAGAGGAAGAAGTGATGGTTGTGCCATCAGAGTGGGAAAGGGGAGGGAAAGACGAGGAAGAGAAATTGTTGGAGAGGTTTTTGGCTAGATGCCAGAAAGCTTGGGAAGAGCTAGAGTTCTTGAGTTCTTGAGTGATTTATATTGAAAACAATTACATAAATAACTAATAATTGTTCAGTTGAAAATATTAGTGTATTCGGTAGAAGCATAAGGACAAATAATGATGTAGCCCTCTACATCATTATGTGTTCTTACTCCTTACGCTTCAACCGAATACACTAATATTTTCAACAGACCAATTACTAGTAATTTATATGACTATTTTCCATATAAATCACCCAAGAATACGAGGCTCGTTGAAAACTGACCGTAGAGCTATCCATAGCCCCCTTTCGTAATCTATAACAAGAGTTTACAGAATATTCTTGAATCATATCCTACAATCGTCATTGTCCAGAAATCTCAGCTGTAGACCACTGAGACTGAATAGGAAAAAGAATCGATTGCCAATTGAACCAATAACCATTTGAAGCTTATGCATGTTAAGCTATATTTTCTGGCTCTCATTAGATGTTTTAAACAGCTTAAGAAGGATTTGTGGAAATTAAATGGGTAAACACTATCACACTTAACACTTAATTTGCGTACATAAATAATAAAAATTTCCCGCCAAACCTGTAACATTGGTGTTTTGTCAGATTGAAACCATTACGCCATCAGACAAATTATTAGTGGTCCGAGTCAGCCATGCCATGGTCTGAGTCAGCCAAACATGGTATGGTCCGAGTCAGCCAATGGCATGGTCCGAATCGGCCACTGATATGGTCCGAATCGGCCACTGATATGGTCCGAATCAGCCTCATTGTGGGCCGAATCGACCAAGGTCCGAATAAGCCGGCATTCTGTGTCGAAATGTGTGATTAATGGCCATGAAATGAAGTACAGGTCACAGGTGCTCAATGAGGACATCTAAAAGTTACATTTGTCCATCGAGGCCAAGCAAGAATACAAGATAAATAAGAAACAGTAACTCAGTAAGGAGTTTTGATGGCCCAGACGGGTCCTATCAAGATTTGTTATAATGTACCGGTACTGTAGTTACAAAGCCATATTTCAAGCTATCAATCACATCGGACTTATGTGATACAAGTTTTACAACGTGGGGGTCTCCATTTATATACAAACAATACAGTACAATTAGGCTTATAAAAGTAAGATAGTGAGCACATACTAATCAAATACAGTACATAGATTTTGTCGTCATGATCCAACAAACTAAGTCAATAGGTTATCTTAACCCTTTATCTGCGGGCATATTTGGGCTATTTATGGCATATTCGGGAACTCCTGAATGATTAATCAAGTGTCTGCATGAAATGAAATGTATTCAGCCAAAAACTAAACATAAATAGCTTCAGAATGACACTAGCATGAGCTTCGTAGTGTGCGGGTTTAACCGGCAGCGCTACCATAGACATTGTGGAAAACTCGCTATTTATGAGTAATGTAACGCTATTTTTGCCTTTGGCAGCACTGCTGAGACCCGGGGCTGGGGTCTCAGTGCACGGATTTGACGCGCTGGCGGTCAGAGGTGGGTCCCTCGCCGCCTCGCGCTCCCGCCCACTAACACTCTATTTATACGGCTTTAAAAGCCTGGAAATTACTGTAAATTGCCATGACGTTCAGGAACATCTCCCGCAGCCAATGGGTTAAAAGGATATTTGGTAATTATAGGGAAAAGGCTAGCACCCTTATTAGCCTATTCATGTTTTTTCCTCCAGATGTTGAAATACTGTAGTTTTAGTTAGGCTATAATTCCAACGTGGGATAAAAGATAGGGGTAAGATCCTGTGTAGCGGGAGGAACTGTTTTTCAGATGCCTATTTACTAAGAAACATTGAACAATATCTTTAACCTAACCTAACCAGAACCTAACCTAGTATATTAGTGGACTATTTATGAATGTAAAATGTTAAAATATATTGTAACATTACCAAATTATTGAGATATATGTACAGGTCTACCCGCTACACAGGATTATACCTTGAACTACACTACTACAGACAGAAAAACAGGCCATAGGCCTACTTACAAAATCTACGAGCAACTGCAAATGATAAGGATGTAGGCCTAGTAATCGGGAATTAGGCGTACAGCCCGCCTTTATTACACTACAAAATCCGCAAGCTCGCGATCATGTTCCTGTCTATTTTGATTTTTGTTTTTTGTTTTTTCTATGTGATTGAGGGAGGCAAAAGGCAGAATTGCCTATAGCGAGTGCCTCCCCCATAGTTGAAAGAGTGATAGGGCCAAAATCAAGGGACGATCGAGCCAAAATGCCTGGACACACAGAGTTTGAAGCAATTTAAGTCGTAGGAAGAGGGAAAGACTGATTCTGGGAGAGAGTTCCAGAGCTCAGCTGTTGAGTAGAAGAAAGTTTGAGAGTAATGTTTCACTCTTGGGTTGGAGAGTTGCACAGAGTAGGGGTGGGATTGAGTTGCAAGACGGGTACCACGTGCCCTACGTAAAGGTGGTGGTATGCACTGGGAAAGCTCTGAGGAACACTCATTATTATAGTAGCGATAGAATAGCGAGAGAGATGCAACATTGCGGCGGAGAGAGAGAGATTGCAGAGAGTTGGTGAGTGGACGGGAGTTAATGATACGAAAGGCCTTCCTTTCAACTTTGTCTAGGAGAGCGGTGTGAGAGGAACCTCCCCACACATGTGAACAATACTCAATACAAGGATGCACTATGCCCCTGTACAAAGCAAGAAGCTGTGCTGAGGAAAAGAACCCCCTAAGGCGGTTGAGCACACCCAGCTTCTGGGAGGCTGCCTTAGCAAGACTGGTAATATGGACCTTCCAAATGAGAGCAGAAGAAAAAGAGACACCAAGAATATTGAGAAAAGATGAAGGGTTGATTTTTGTATTGTTGAAGAATAAGGGATAGTCCGCTGGGAGATCCTGACGGGTAGATAGATGGAGAAATTGGGTTTTGGAAGCATTAAAGGTAACAAGGTTTTCTCTGCCCCAATTGGAGATCGTATTTAGATCAGAATTTAAGAGTTCTATGGCTTCATTACGTTTGTCGTTAAGGGATTGCTGGCTGGGGCATTCTGAAAAACTAATGGAGTAGTGTAAGGTTGAGTCGTCTGTGTATGAATGGATGGGAATTAAGGTACAGTTAAGGAGATCATTTATAAAAATTAGAAAGAGAATAGGAGATAGGACAGAGCCCTGAGGAACACCGGAGTTTATAGGGTGAGGAAGTGAACAAGGATTAGGAGTACCTGAAATAAGAACATAAGAACATAAGAAAATGGGAGTCTGCAGAAAGCCGATTGGCCTAAGCAAGGCAGATCCCTGTCCCACACAACCCCAATTACAAAGCCCAATTATAGGCTCAACACTCTAATACCCTGAGGATCATCTTACCAAAACGGTTAGAGATTAACGCAGGATTACGGGGGTCTGCAGAGCGCTGATTGGCCCAACCCTGCTGATCCCCCTTCACACCCAACCCTTCTCGTCCATATGCTTATCCAATTTTATCTTAAAGCTCCCTATCGTTTTTAATCCCACTATAGCACTTGGTAGTCCATTCCACCCATCTACAACTCTGTTACCAAACCAATATTTGCCTATATCTTTCTGAAACGAAATTTATCTAATTTGAAACCATTGGTACGAGTTCTTTCGCTATCACTGAGCTTTAGTACATTTGTCATGTCCCCTTTGTTAATCCCACTAACCCACTTGAACACCCATCATATCCCCTCTAACTCTGCGTCTCTCTAACGAATGTAAGCCTAATTTCTTCAACCTTTCTTTATACGGAAGATTTCTAATATTATGGATCATTTTTGTCATTCTACGTTGTACTCTCTCCAATGAATCTATGTCCATTCTGTAATAAGGACACCAAAATTGAACAGCATAATCCATATGGGGTCTCACTAATGACAAGTAAAGTTTTAAGATAACATCAGCAGTTCTGTTACTCACACTCCTTGAGATGAACCCGAGAATCCTGTTTGCCTTGTTTCGAACGCTTATACACTGTTGTCTAGGCTTCAAATCATTGCTAACAAACACACCTAGATCTTTCTCACAATTCGAGTTTTCTAATTCCACATTAGCTAGTTTATATTTAACATTTGTATGCATCTTCCCTATCTTTAATACCTTGCATTTGTCAATGTTAAACTTCATCTGCCAATTTACTGACCATTCGTGTAAGGTATCTAGATCCCTTTGGAGGCACTCTATATCTCTATCTGAATCAATTGTTCTCCCCATCTTGGTATCGTCTGCAAATTTACTTATCCTACTAGTTATACCTAAATCAAGGTCATTTATGTATATAACAAACAACAGAGGACCTAATACAGATCCCTGGGGGACACCACTTTTGACTGCTCCCCATTCTGACTTCGTACCATTTATGCTGACTCTCTGCTTCCTACCAATTAGCCATGACCTAATCCATCCCAACAACGCCCCACCTATTCCATGCGCCTCAACCTTTCTCATCAATCTCTCGTGGGGGACTCTGTCGAAAGCTTTACTGAAATCTAAATATATTATATCATATGACTTGTCATTATCTACTGCTTCATATACCTCTGAGAAAAAAATAAGCAAATTAGTAAGGCAAGAACGTCCCTGAGTGAATCCATGCTGAGAAGAATTTATTAAATTAAATGTATCTAAGTGGTTTCTAATTTTACTAGCAATAATTGACTCTAGTAGCTTTCCTATGATTGATGTAAGACTAATGGGACGGTAATTGGATGCTATTGATTTGTCACCTTTTTTGAAGATCGGAACTACGTTTGCAAGCTTCCAAGCTTCTGGAACTATACCTGTCTCCAATGACTTGTTAAATAAAAATGTTAATGGGTAACTTAACTCATCCCTACATTCTTTTAATACTCTAGCATATACCTCATCAGGACCAGGCGATTTATGAGGTTTCAGTCTGTCAATTTCCTTAAGCACATCATTTCTACTTATAGTAACCGTACTTAACCTATTTTCTATACTATCGCTATATACCTTACGGACTTCTGGAAACTGTGCCAAATTTTCATTAGTGAAAACGGAAAGAAATTGACCATTTAATGTACTGCACATTTCTAAATCATTTTCTGTCATTTCTCCTATCGAAGTTTTAAGGGGACCAATTACATCTCTAACCTTGGATTTATATAGTTGGTAAAAAGCTTTAGGATTATTTTTGAGTCATTGGCAACCTTAATTTCATAATTTCTTTTTTCTTTCCTAATATCCTTTTTTACCTGTCTTGATAGATTCTGATAGTAAGCAAGTAGGTGAATTTCGCCTTTTCTAATTTTTCTATATATTCCTCTCTTTTGTCCTAGAAGATCTAATAGTCTATTATTCATCCATTTGGGTTGGTTCTGTGTTGATCTAAATTTTCTTTTGGGGATGTATTTATTTTGTGCATTGAATACTGACTTGATAAAATTATCGTATGTATCTACCAAGGTTGACGTCTCTTCCTGACTTAAGATGACAGGTGCCTGAGAAGGGGTACACTCATTTGGACACCTGGATCGACTTAATTTTTTGACCATAGGGTCCGCTAATAGGGCTCTTCTTAACCCACCATAATTGGCTTTTCTAAAGTCAGGTATTAATGTTGTATTCTCTCTGGTATTACCTTTCCATTGTATATTAAAATACACAGAATTGTGGTCACTATTTCCTAGGTGGTCCCCTATCTCTACATTATTTACCATATGTTCATTGTTACTGAAAACTAAATCGAGAATTATTTACCTCTAGTCGGCGTATCTATGAATTGAAATAAAAAACTATCTTGTACTACCTCTATAAACTCCTCAGAATCAGAGTCTCCTATTTGATGCTGCCAATCTATATTCGGAAAATTAAAATCCCCCATAATGCACACATTGCTAAACCTTGATGCCATTTTAATTTCCTCCCATAATGACGTTCCGTCATTTCTACTCATATTTGGCGGTCTATACATAACTCCAATAACTATGGTCTCACTACCTTCGTTAACCTCTACCCAAACACTTTCATTATCGTTATTTAGTCTAATACCTGATTTAATACAGCTTTTTAATGTACTCCTGACAAACACTGCTATACCGCCACCCCTCTTACTTGTTCGGTCATATTTAAACAAACTATATCCTGGTATATCAAATTCTGCTAAAAAATGCCTGGTTTCTGTATTAATCCACGTTTCAGTTAGCGCTATTATGTCTATATTTTCTTTGCTAACAAGGGCTCTAAGTTCGTTCATTTTGTTACATAGACTCCTACAGTTTGTGTAATATACTCTCAATTTACTTCTTTTCTTTATACCTAATTTACCTTTGTTTTTAGCGACATTTCCATCTTCTGTTGCACCATCACTACTATTATTTGCATTATAGTCATCATTTTTAGCATGAGACTGAATATCCTTATCGCTTTCGCCTGACGCTAAAATTGTTCCAATTAACCTCTCATTTACACTCTCAATATTTCTGTTCAAAACCCCACAACCACCCTATCTAAAGAACTAGCTAATGTAGAAACCCCTAACCGTGAAAGATGAACCCCATCCCTTGCGTACATCCCATCTCTCCCATAGAAACTATCCCAGTTATCAATGAATGGTATTGCTTTTTCTTTGCAATATTTCTCCAAACGGCAATTGACACCAATCGCCCTGGATGTCCATTCCTTGGGAACTCCTCTTCTGGGTAGGATACAATGTACTACAGGGATCCCTCCCTTCATCCTAACTTTATCTAACACATCCCGATACTGCTGCAGCAGTTCCTCACTTCTACCCTTACCAACATCGTTACTCCCGGCACTGAGACAGATAATGGGGTTATCTCCACTATCTTCCAAGATGTGGTCCATCTTCTCTAAAACCCTCCCAACTCCATGGCCAGGCAGACACACAACCTTCCTAAGTTTAGTGCGGGTAGCCCTAACTAAATGTCTTACCATGGAGTCGCCCACAATCGACACAGACTTACCTTCTCGGGACACAGACTTACCTTTCCCTCGGGAGGATCCAGCAGCTGCAGTTGGAGAACCCCCGGTGGTGGCAGAAGGTCCCTTGGTGGTGGTGGTGGTGGGGGTAGTGGTGGTGGTAGGTAGCACAGCGTCAGAGGTTGGAGCTGAGTCGGCGGCAGGCACTTCGGTTATCCCTCCCTTATCCTGACTATCTTTTCCCTCACATTCGTCTCGCAAAGGAGAGAATGTATTTGTCACACTCATACCTATTCTACTATCCTGCTTCTTGAGTGTGACTTTCCCACCCGTATTTTTAACAACCTGCCATGAATACAATTTTTCATCAACTTCCTCCCTTTTCCCCTTACTTGACTTTATTTCCTCTTGGCTAAGCTTGAAAGCTAGATTTTCGTCTTTAATCAAATCCACTTCCCTCTGAAGTTTAACATTAACCTCCCTTAGAGCCAAGACCTCTTCCTTCACCACAACCATCTCCTCTCTTACCTGGAGAATAAGATGATGCAGATCAGTTAGAGACTCGCACTCCATACCTGCCATGATCCCAATAAGCTTAGCGAGGAACAAGAAACTAAGTACAGAAAAACAAAAACAAGTAAACTAACAGCTAAAAACTGAGCTATAACACTTTTATATAACACGAGTGCACTGCCCCCAAACACAGGTAGGTGTAATGGTCACTAAAGGTCACTGGTAAGTGGTCCGGGCAGGAGCTCAGATTAACACAACCTTCTCTGTCACTGACTGTCACTGAACTGTGAAAATAATGTACGGCTTAGAGGCGGTAGAAACAACTGAGGCGGAAACGAAGAAATTAGAAACGATACAGAATAAAATCGGGAGGACAGGATTGGGGGCAAATAAATACGTAGCTCAAAAAGCAATCCGAGGGGAGATGGGGTGGAGTACGTTTGAGGAAAGGATTGGGAAAGCGAAAGGGAAGTACAAAGTGAGGCTAGAGGGGATGGAGGAAGATAGGTGGCCGGGGAAGGTATACAGATGGGCGAGCGAGCAAAGTAAATGGAACAGAGAGTGCAAAAAAAGATTGGGGAGGATAAATATAAAACAGGACCGGGTGGGAGGGGAATTTAGAAAAAGAAATGAGAGAGAGGAGTGGGTCATATTAGAAAATGGGAGGGGATGTGTCAGAGAGATAGAGAAAGGGATAAAGGAGGAGGGGAGAAGAAGATTGAGGGAGAGGGTAGAAAATAAAGCCACGCTGGCATATTATAGAGAGAAGGAAAAACCAGCTAGAGAACTATACTATGATGGAGGATGGGGATCGAAACTTCTATTTAAAGCAAGAACAGGATCGCTAGAAACGAATGAGAGAACAAGAACATAAGAACATAAGAAAATGGGAGTCTGCAGAAAGCCGATTGGCCTAAGCAAGGCAGATCCCTGTCCCACACAACCCCAATTCAATTACAAAGCCCAAAGGCTCAACACTCTAATACCCTGAGGATCATCTTACCAAAACGGTTAGAGATTAACGCAGGATTATGGGGGTCTGCAGAGCGCTGATTGGCCCAACCCGGCTGATGGGGGGCCCCTTCACACCCAACCCTTCTCGTTCATATGCTTATCCAATTTTATCTTAAAGCTCCCTACAGTTTTAGATCCCACTATAGCACTTGGTAGTCCATTCCACCCCTCTACAACTCTGTTACCAAACCAACAAGGAGATGGAATGGAGTGGGACCGCACTGCAGTCAATGTGAAATGGGAGGAGACCCAATAGTAGAGGATGTAGAACACATAGTAACCGAATGTACAAGATATAATGAGGAGAGAGACGAGTTGGAGAGGTACACGAGGAATAGAGTTGGGGAGAGGGGGTGGGAGGAGATTAAGCAGAGGGAAGATAGAGGGGTAGGGGCGCTATTGGGGTTAACACAGGAGATGGAAACACAAGACATGGAGATGGTGAAGAGGATGTTGGAGAAAATGTGGAGGAAGAGAAATGGGTGGGGGTGAGGGAGGGGGAGGGGAGAGGGGGGGGGGGGAGCGGAGCGGAGGTGAGGGGGAGGGGGGAGGAAGTGAGGGGGGGTTTATACAAAAAAAAAAAAAAAACTCTCTTAAACTATCCTTCTACTCTAAACTTTCCCTCCTAACGTTTCTGAGCCAGTACCGATACAGAGGTCAGCCCTGTGGATCTGCACGGTCTGCGGGCGGGTTCTAAAAAAGAAGAAGAAGAAGAAGAAGAATAATAAGAAGGCCGTCCACAACCATGGCTATGGAACGGCCGGAAAGGAAATTAGAGACAAAGGCACAGATAATAATAATAATAGTTCTTAAAGCCAGCGCGTGCTAAGCCAGCTAAGGATAGCCCAATAAGGCCGATTAGGCGTATTTCCATTGGGGTCCTGTACTACTACCCAATCCCTTTGCTCATGAGGGATGGTAACGACTCAGTGCTTGTGAAAAATCTTTAATGCGCCGAGCGTGGGCGCGATCCCGGGCCTTCTGGGTGGAAGGCCGAGACGCTAGTCACTACACCAGCGCGGTCGCCATGGGAATGATAGGATGCAATAATAGGTCGGAGGCCCCCCTCACAACTTATTATCATCATCATATATAAAGCCAGCAGGCCACAGAGGGCAAATAACAGAATTACAAAAACAAATCAAAATAGAGACGGAAATAACCGCGAGCTAAGTGTAAACATGACGACCATAGCCAACACCCAGATACTACATCCTTCCCCTACAAATTTAACAACATAGCCTAGGCCTATAATTAAAAACTAGGATCCAGCCTAGGCTTAGGCTAGCCTGTGTTTGAAATTCAGAAATTCTGATGTGTAGGATAGGCCTAGGCTAGGTCTAATCAGACTAGGCTAATCATCTAATGTTAGGCCTATTCAACCAATAGGCCTACCCTACAATCTTGACTTTGGTTTAGTGATTATGATAGTTTGAATGTGCCTATTTTTCTCTTTATGTGTCTGACCAACTGCCCTCAATGTTGACCTTCTAGGAAACATTTTGTCAGGACCCAAACATCCGACGGGGGAGGACTTGGCCTAGATACCTTAGTCTGCCCTGGCCCAATCCACCTTCAGTATACACCAGATTATAGCCACATCATGAGCAAACGGTCCATAACACTCATACACATTGTCAAAATATACATTGGTGCAAATTAACATAGGATAAAATAGGAAATAGAGGTCCCGCAGAGCGTCCAGCGCTGGGCCCTAGAATTGTTTACATCCTCGCCCCTATATATACACCTCTATCTACATTTACCACCCTGTATTGTCATCTATACTGCGGAGACCAGGCCATGTGCAGCCAAATGACACATTTAGGGGTGGAAACATATGCAATAGAGTGTTAGGAAGCAGCAAGGAAGTGTTTGACCTCACCTGACCTATCCCCAAGGTAAATAAGCAGGAAAAACACCTCGCGCCACCCTGTGTACGTCCCTAACTCACTATGGTACCCATAACATCTTCACAAACTACAATACACTTCTCTATTATAACATTCACAGGACATTTATAAACTATGTAAAAATAAAATAATCAATATATTCGTATATAGCGTGTCATCTTTTAAGTATATATTTGTTTAACCGGGTCTATATAAGTTATTTTGTATAATATTGGAACGAGTCACCACAGAGGAAACTAATTACCCCCTTCAAAATGCGAATTTTACAGCATGATTACCTCAACGTGTGTTACCTTTTCACGACTGTAGTCATTAGGATTCAGGAATACACTGCAGGAACAACAGTTGCATCCTTCAGTCATAATTATATACCCCAAAGTTATCTTTTAAATTAATAATGCTTGATAATCCAACCATATAACCTGATAAAGAAATATAACACATAAAGACTGACAGATGAAAAGTGATCCAATCAGTCACATAATCCCAAGCAAGACTATACTATGACTATTAAACTACATAACATAGCCTAATGCAGATGACAGACCATTAATTTAAAAGCGGGCTATAGGCCTATATACACTGTAGGCAATATATAGGGCCAATTTAACTTTTGCATGATTAGTAGGCCTATAGGCTATTGGGCGGGTTGACCACTTGCGAGTTTCGTTCTATAAGGAAGTTGGATATTGATATTTAGCAGAATTACCAGCTATAAAATATGGTCATAGTACATTCATAAAACCCAATTCAACATACCTAGGTTTTATCCATTATAAACCTACATTATTACTGTATTTCTGTTTAATATCGATGTTTATGGCTCCAACTTCCTTATAGCCGGATTAGATCAGTGTTGGTCACTTTGGTAAGAAGTATAATTACTCACGTAACATCTGAAATGATACATAATACTCAAGTAACATCTGGTATGATACTATAACGTAAGGGGAACTAAGATTGTCGAGTGTTAGTTCAATTCATTGTTCTCATTAACGTTTTATTTTAATTTAGCTTTTCCAGCCTAGCATGTCCCTATGAGCATTGATTCTTGAATGTTTCAACCCTCAGGTGCGGTAGCCAAGTTACCACCCAGGACGCCTAGGAGGATTTGCAACCCCCCGGCGGGAGGGAGCAATGGATTTCAGTGGGTATGCCTTTAGTACCGGCCCTAACTGTGCTAACTTCCTGTCATCGGACACAAACAGTGCGGGAGATGTGTGACCTGTCTTGACAGGTCGAGGGGTCGGTGGCTCTCAAAAACATGTCCACAGTGCGCAGTGTTACGAAATGGCTTCTTAACTCACTCCGATACATACAATGGTTTAGCGTAATTTTTCCATTACATGCATTGTAACGGCTCAGACGGGGTTGCCTTTCAGTAGTTGGAGTGTACTGTAGTACAATAATGAGGCAGCAATGATAGCAAAGCCTCTCGTCCCGCTAACAGTCAGTCAGAGTCACAATCCTCCCACCCAAAAAACTGAGACACCACAATTAAAGCTATCTCACTCCCAGTGCCGCGAAATGGTGAGGCGGAAACGAGAGTAGCTCTGCCGGACAACACCAGTCTCGTGACTGGCAGCTTTCGGGCTTGTTATTGGGCATGGCCCCGCAACATATGGGCAGGAGTTCGCAAGGGTCTCTCGTGGAGATGGTCCCGGCGACCTCGCTTACGTATCCCCCAAGAATTAACGCGTGTTTCATTGGAGGTGGGATCAGTCATCCGGGAGATGGCACTCAAGCAGATCATTGTTGCCATATCATCCATTCACTTCCCAAATTTTCCTGGTGCCAAAGAGGGACAGTGTTCAGATGAAACCGGTCATCGACTTGTCTTCTCTGAACCTTTACATTCACAATCAGTCGTTCAGGATGCTGACTGTGAATCAGATCAGGCTGACACTGCCGCCGCAAGGTTGGATGTGTTCCATAGATCTGACAGATGCCTACTGGCATGTCCCCATAAACAAACGGTTTCAAAAGTACCTGGCCTTGCGCCAAGGGGATCAGACGTTTGTTTTTCAAAGGATGCCCTTTGGTCTAAATCTTGCACCCCGTATTTTCACAAAGTTAGTCCAACGCTCTGCTACCATTGCTCAAACAAGGGATCATGGTGTTATGGTACCTAGACGATTGGTTAATAGTAGCGAATTTCAAAATTGCTTGCCTTCGACATGTACATCAGGTAATGTCTCAGGTCACTGCCCTGGGCTTCAAAGTGAACTTGGCAAAGTCCAACTTGAACCCCACAAGGGCCATCCAGTGGGTGGGTCTGCTTTGGGACACCGAGTTACTCTCTCTGAGTCAGAGTGCGGACAACCGACAGAGGTTTCGCAAGAAACTCTTTCGGTTTCTCCATTCTCTGACCACCACGAGGAGAATCTGGGAGTCTCTGGTGGGGTCACTCAACTAGATAAGGTTGACGGTTCCGTTGGGTCGTCTAAAGGTAAAAAGGCTTATTTTGGAGGGAAACAAGTGCTTTCCGCTGTTATCGGCGGAAACACTATGGCGAATCCCGAAATTAATCCACAATCTGCTGGCGGCTTGGGCGAAGCCAGAAGTGTTACACTCTTTGACATGGACAACTCTCCTCCGACGGTCTGGATCGACACAGACGCGTCAGGTACCCTGGGATGGGGGTATCAGTCGAACCTGGGCCATCAAGGTCAGGGTCTATGGTCCAGGTACAATCACCTTCATATAAATGCCAAAGAGTTACTAGTCCCCCTGTTTTTCGTAAAGAAGCAAGGCTCAACCTTGGCGGGAAAGTCTTTAGCCTTCAGGATGGACAATCTGGCTGCAGTCACATTCATTCAGAAGCAAGGGTCAGTGAGATCTCGAGTGTCACAAGGGTTGTCAGAAAAGATCTTTCGGCTAGCTGCAAGGCTAGAGATTTATCTTCATGCAACATATCTTCCCGGCGTAGCAAATGTCTGGGCAGATGCTGTCTCGGCGACAGAGCACCCTCGTAGAATGGTCTCAAGCAAACCGTCTTTCAAGAGATATGATTGCCGAGCTATACCTTCCACAACTGAACTTGTTCGCGTCAGAGGTGACTCACAACTTGCCTTATATAGTTCCTCACACGCTGGAGTCAGACTCCGGCGGGAGGACCGGATGCCTTTCTGGTAGACTGGAAAAAATGGAGCTCCATTTATCTGTTTCCACCTTCAGACGCATCCTTAACCTCTCCGCTGCGTAGGTGGGGTATTGGCCACCCCTCCCTGTGCGGAGGTATTTAGACTGTTTCCTAAACTCAAATCGTCATCGTACCATAAATATCATTAATACTTATCCATATGCGCCTATTTTATGTTGATTATAAAGGTATTAACCTGTTACAGCAATAAAACAAGTGGAAACAGCCTTTGGCTGGTAAAATTGGCGATAGAGGCTGGGAGTTACATAAGTTATGGCTGAGGCAGCCTGCCAGCCAGCCAGCCGGCCAGCCAGCCAGCCGGCCAGACAGCTGGAGAGACACTGTTGCGTGGTAGTCTCTCTCTCGCTCTTTCCCACGCTTGGTAACACATATGACCACGCCCTGCTAGCAACTCGCTAATGTTAGCACGAATATATATACCTAAGAATAAGGGAATAACGGAGAAAAGGTGATAATTGAAGGGGGGGGGGGGGAAAGGAGGGGATATGGAGGAGTGATATTTGGCATGGCCAAGAGGCAATAAAAAAAAAAAAAAAAAATATACTGGGCTGATTTAAATGTTTTTTTTTTAGGCCTTGCATTATATAAGGAGTTCCGCAGCCCACCGGTAGGCCTTATATAAGGAGATCCGCACTTGCTGGGTTAATGTGCAGAGTAGTTCACAAACTACGGGATTATCGGGGCATGGTCTCGATGATTGCGCCTCAGTGGTACAACCAATTGAAGACGTGGTGCGAGAACCCGGTGTCGCTCCCGATCTCGTACTTCCATTTAGACACAATTGGAAACAAGACCTCGCTGACTTTTGCCTTGTGGACATTCAGAAGGCCAAGTGGTTAACACCCTTTGGGGAGAGCGTGACTCACAAGTTGATTAATCAGTATACTCCATCAACACAAAGACAATACCAATCACATTGGAAGGCTTTTACTACCTGGATCGTAGAAACTGACCAACAGCAGTCCTCATTGGCTTTAGTTTTTAACTATTTGAATTATCTTTTCGAAAGACGATCATTGTCAGTTGTCACATTAAGGAATCACCTCACGGCTATTAGGACGCATTTTTTTTATTTAATTGGCCTTTCCATACCTGAGGCGGAGGAGAAGGGTTTCATGCATGCATGCTTCCGGCTTCGTCCCCCACTGCGCCAACTCATGCCCACCTGGTCTCTTGATTTAGCCCTCCACATACTTCACTCTAATTGGTATTGTCACAATCCTGCTTTCGAGTTAAAGTTAAAAAAGGCTGTTTTTCTTATGGCCCTGGCCACGGGTAACAGGGTATCTGAGTTGGCTGTGATGAGCTCTGAACCATCTTGCCTTAGGTTCTCTAGGTGTGATATGAGTGTCCATATAGCTCCTACCCTTAATTTTGTGGCTAAGAACGAGCTCACTAATCATGTGTTTACAGAATTCAAGGTCCTAGCCCTCAAGCAAGGCGATCGGAACCACCTATTATGTCCGGTGAAATCACTTATTACATATATGCAGGAATCTCGACCAACTCAGGCCGGGTCTCTCTGGGTCTCACGGACAGGTACACGCCTCAAGAAGCGGCGGTTGGCAGCTTTATTAGTGGAGGTTATCAGGGACAGTAACCCGGGTGCTCTTGGGTGGGCACACGATGTTCGAAAGTGGGCAGCAACGCTCCGATTTAAAAAAAAATTACTCTCTTGATGACACGCGGTACCTGTCCGTGAATCTCCTGAAACCTAATCTGCAATGTGTAGCTCTCAGGCAGAAAGTCTAGTTTTTAAGCAATTTCCTTGTACAAAAAAAAAAGGGGGGGGGGGGTGTTCTAGCTAAGACCTCCTATCTGCCTCCTGTGTGATACACTGGTTTTGTTAAGATAAGGTTTATGTGATAACCCGTTCCTAGCACTTAAGACAGTCTAGTCAGGAAAACCTTTATTTTTAGTACAGTACTTTAATTTTGGCAATAGAGTACTTATTTTGTACTTATTAATTTTAAGAATATTTATAAGTACTGTACATAGTACAAACTAATTTTGACAATAGAGTACCTGTTATACAAATGGTTATTTAATCATATGTTCGTATTTTATATCAGTATTTTTTCATGCAAAGAATATTGATTATATTTATCATATGATATATGTATAGTTTATGGGTGTGGTAATCTACTGTTCTATCAAACGTAAAGGTTACAACACCACAAGCTAAACCTTAATAAACGCCGCCTGTACCCCTTTTCTATTTTCTATTAAACATTGATCTCGTTTTTGTGTGTTTTGCTTTGACCTTAGTAATTTGTTAGTGATTCTGATATTCTTGATGAATGTCTCCCTCCAGACTTGTGACATCAGGCGCATCGTCAATGATGGAGGGGCCACTAATAAATTATAGGTTTGAGTCCCGAAGGGAAGAAGGAAAACCTAATATTTAGTAGTGGCCCCGGAATCATTGACGATTCTGGCCCTCCCACCATCCCCTTCCCATTCATCTGCTGTATTGATAGAAAGTCTTGATACATCAGTGAAGGACATATGCGCCCAGATAAGAGCTGGGTGATGCGCAGAATAAACAGCAGACGCCTGAGGAGCGCATTATGCTGGATCATGTTTAATGCTTTAATTTTTTTATTTATTTTTTATTTATTTTTCTAGTAGGGGTACCCACATCATAAGGACGAGTCCGTGAGAGGTTTTGTTATATTCAAGAGCGTTTTGCTCATGACGATTGGCAATCTTGATGCTTACTCTCCTAGGCGGGTCGTTTGAACGGCGAGCCATTGAGTTCAAAGATAGGCCATACTTTAGTAAGGCACATCGTCAATGATTCCGGGGCCACTACTAAATATTAGGTTTTCCTACTTCCCTTCGGGACTCAAACCTATATTTTATTCTCCCCTTTATCCCCAGCTAACTTAATCCCACAAGGACCCCAATGGTAATACGCCTAACAGCCTTATTGGGCTATCCTTAGTTGGAATTATGCAAAGCTGGTACATGTCATATTTGAAACATATTATCTTGTACCAACATTGTAAAATGCTAACTGAATAAATATTATTATTATTATTATTATTACTATTTCTCCTTTATTGGATTTCCATCCCCCAAATCAATCATGAGGTGAAGGGTTTGGATGGTGCTAGGTGGTGTGGGCAGGTGATGGAGGTGTTTGTGTGCAAAATTTGTTTTCCTATTGCAACACATATGATTCCTCACTTACAAAAAAAAAAAAAAAAAAAAAAAAAGTACTGTACTGATATCAAAACCCAATAAAATATAATGTAAAACTTGCAAAATAAACTGCTGGTGGTGCAGGAAACTAGTTAAACAAAATGGAGATGATTGTTATATATTATTTCTATTAAAACAAACACTCTAAGACTAACAAACAAAACAAATGCTCTAAGACTAACAAACAAGACACCATGCATCCTTTATATAATCATAGACCCTATTAAGGTTACACAAGAGGCAGCTCAAGCAGAAGAATAATGTCAAGACACTGATTTCTATATATCTTTTATTTTTGTTTTACCAGATACACATACTATTTATGGGATTAAAACATATACAGTAAGTTGAATTTTATACATTAAAAATCAAACTTCTCTATAGATACATTTAGGGTACAGGTAACTTTCATAGATATTATATATATTTGCTTATATAAGACATTATTGAGGAATTTGAACATAATTATGTAAAACTTGAAAAATAAACAAACTAAAACTTATACGAACACAGTAAAAAGACATAACAACTAATTAAATCGCTATGTGGAAATGACGCTTAAGTAAAATAATAATTTATAAATAAAAGAACACAATCCACCACATAGGGTGTACATTACTACATGAGCAAGTTAATCTGTTTCCCAAGCAAACTAATCGCACACATAACAACGCACTATTGTCACATTCAAGGAATTAGTCAATTTGGGAAGTCGGGGACGTTTTGGTAAATTTTACTAAACTCTGCATGAATAAAGAAACTACAATTAGTGTCAAAATTAAATTTGTAACTTGACAAGACATTAACAATAGTACAAAATACAAATAGCACTCACTAACGATAGTGCTATCGGGTAGGTACCTGAAACCATAGCATTATATATTTAATTTATGATAACTTTTGAACTGCTTCTATAGATCACAAAACATTTATAAAAATATGAATTAAATATAAACCAAGTTGAAATAATGATGGAACAATTCTTTTGATTGTCATTGTACACCCATCAACAGTTCTAGCTGTTACAGAGCTACTTTAGATGATGATATTATGATTATTATTGAGAATATAAATCTTAAGAAACATAATTTTATATTCAGACTTAGCATAGACTGTACAGTAATTTTAAAAGTTTAAGTTTGTTTATGTGCTTGCCAGTCATATATTAAAATGTAAAACTTGCAAAACAAACCAAACTACAGTAGAAACCACACAACATAAAGATAAACAAACTTCTTCTAAAAGTTATTGTGAATAGCGTATTGAAGATTTAGCAAAATAATATTACAAAATTTAAAATATAAAACTATTTAAATAAATATTTTTTTGGTATGTTAGCAATGTGTCCCACGGAAGCAACAAAACTCCAAGAATAACGCTATAATTGCATAAACAAAATTTGCTCTGAGTCGGCTGGATTTGCTGGCGGTCTTATGGAAGTAGGTCAACACAGCCATACTCTTAACCCCTTCTATACCATCAACATCATTTTTGTTCTATTCTGGCTACTACTAATCGATTTTATTCAGTTTAGGAAGGATCTCGAGCAATTATAAGGCTTCGAAGTATATCAATCAACCCTTTTAACTAACACAAACCCTTGCTAAGCTGCATAAAATTGTCTAAATATAGCTAGAATAAAATATAGCAGCCGTCGCTGGTACAGAACGGGTTAAATGGTCACAATTCTAAACAGCCTCAGTTAAGATAGTTATGTTATGTTATGCTGGGTGGATTTGGTTGGGTCGGGTTGGATCAGGTTGGGTTGGGTCAGGTTGCATCGGGTTAAGTTAAGTTAGGGTTGGGCTGGGTTAGGCTGGGTTCGGGTTGGGTTGGGTTGGGTTGGGTCAGGTTGGGTTGAATTAGGTTAGGTTTGGTTGGTCGGGTCAGGTCAGGTCAGGTCTGGTTGGGTTGGGATGCGTTGGGTCATGTTGTGTTGAGTTGGGTTAGGTTAAATTACATCAAGTTAGTTTAGGTTGGGTTGGGTCTGGTTACATTCCATTAGGTTTAGGTTAAATTGAGTAAGGTCAAGATAGGGAGACTGTGGCCATTCTGGTTGTGGGCATTTCAGAGCGCGGCCGTTTTGACTTGACACCAGCCATACATGCATCACTGCCTGTGCTGGCTACAATACTATAACCTTCTTGTAGGGTGTTAAACCGGGACAATTTGGCTTTATCTATATTTTATTAATTTCACCACAACACCAAACACCTCCAATTAAATTAATGAAAGCATATATAAATAAAAACCACACAAAACAAAAATGGGGATTGGGCCTGCGTATATGGATGGATATAAGTGATCCACCGGGATTTGAACTTGGGTTATCGCACACAGATTTTTAAACTCTAACCATCACACCACCAAGACTGTTATGCTTGAAATTAACGCAATTATATAGGGTAGCTAAAAGGATGCATCCAGATAGTCTGCAGCCTTTAAATTGTTGTACGTCCTTCCTAAGCTGACTAAAATTGTCTTATACTTGCCAGAACATAATGAAAATGATGTAACCAGTACTGAATGGGTTAGTAATAGGAAGACATATAGGAAAATGAACATGATATTGCATTTTTGGGCCACTTTATCAACGGCAATGAGATAATAAGAAATGCAAACCATAATAATTTTAACTTGACACATACATTAACCACTTCGGTACGGGGGACGCCATTATTCCTTTTAGACAATTTTATTCAGCTTAGGAAGGACGTCTAGTAGTCAAGAGAGGTGTACTACATCTCCATTAATGCGTTGACTATCATAAATCCTTCCAAAATAGTAAAATCGTCTAGTGATAGCCAGAATAAAATATCTTCACCCGTACTGAAAGGATTAAGGGGGAGGTAGTTGCTTTTTCTGGACCCACTTCTCCATCATGTTTAGCATATTAGTTTTGAGAATAAAAAAACGTTCTTTCCACTAGTGTGGCGATTTTTAGACCTTTCGCTCCATTTCTTTGTCAATATTAAGACCTTTCATGCCACTTAGGTGTAAATTTTTTCCTGGCGAGCGACAGCGAGCCTGTAATTTTAGTAGGAACCGGCCTTTGGCCAGGAAATTTTTCTACCGAAAAATGTACAAATTATTTTGAGAGGGGGTCTTGGGGGTAGTTTTTTAACCCTTGTTTAGCGGGACCCGACTTAAGTCGGCCTAGAGAACCAAGGACTAAGTGGCGGGGCCCGACTTAAGTCTGTGTGCAATTTTTGAGCAATAATGGCTCTGAGAGAGAGACGAGCGATGGGAGGAGCGTAGGTCGGCTCATGACCGCTCGGCACGGGTCCCGTGCGACTACTGACGTTCCCTCCACACACATCCACACTCACTGCCTCGCTACACAGGGAATTATGTAAGGATATTACCGTATTTTAGGGATTTTGCACTCGTCTTGCACGATCGTTGCAAGAGAACGCGTAGTCGTAGAAGGATGGTTCTGGTGTCATTGGAAAGCTCAATTATCGCCCTTTCAGGGATACAGTACATAATTGTATTACGCTCTGGCTCTTGTTTATGCATGAAAAAGAGCATGGAAACAAGGTCGTTTAGGGTTGTTGTTGTTGTTGTTCCCTAAGCTGCCTGGCCGAACAGCCCCGAGTCCCTGAGAAAGGCCACGGCCACGATCGGGCTTTCCCACAGAGCTCGCATTGAGTGTAGATTGTGTTGTTGGCGTAAGTGGTTGTGTGAAATGCAGTCTTCTATGATGTGTTTAATGGTATGGGGTGCTGTGTTACATCCCGGGCAGGAGTCGACAACGGAGTCATCCAGTCTCTTCTGATAGCTCAGGAGAGCTGGATGGTGTCCGCATCTCAGCCTGGCCAGGTGGACTCTGTCCTCGCGAGGAAGGGAGGATTCGGAAGGATGGATTTCGGGAGGTCGTGCATGCAGCTGCGTGTTGTCTGTGAGTGAGTGGATGGATCGGTGAGAGATATGAGTATGGATGTGCTTTTGGAAGTTGGTTCGGGGTGGGCAGGGAGGGAGAGAGGACAATAATTGTGTGTGATACCGTGTGCTGGGTGTTGTTTTGATATTTCTTGGTGTCTGTGGGTGTGTTGCCATGTAGTTTAGTGGGTGGTCTTGGTTCGTAGAGGCTGCTGCCAGGAATTGAGTGCCTCTCATGTCCAGATGGTCTTTGACTTTGAGGATTTTGGTTTCTTGATGTAGGTGATCTGTGGGTGAAGTAGCTGTGCAACCTGTAATGATCTTCAGGGCTTTGTTTTGAATAGTCTGTAAGGTCTTATGATGTGTTATGATGTGTTATGATGTGTTTCAGCTAGGTTAGGTCGTTTAGGGTAAAACCACCCGCTTGCCAGGTAGTAGAAGTTACCGACCTAGCCGCTCGTGGAGTGTTAAGCTTGAAGGAGGTCTAGGGAGTAAGCTAAAAACCTCCCCTTAACATTTATCATCACGCATTTTTAAAAAGAAAAACATTTTCACTTATAACTTAATCAAACATTTAAGTAAAATATACTCTAAAAATAAGCCATTCTGTCTCTATACAGATTCAATACATACAATGAATTTTCACATCTCTTATAATTATTTAATCTATCAAAACTTAAGACATTAAAGAAAATTATAGTTAGATTTTTACAAGACATTAATTATTCACCTAGTAGATTATTTATGTCGGGAGAATCACTGACCGACCTGGTTCGGTTAAAAAAAAGTGGGAGCGTTTTCAGTCCATTCTGGACATAATATACAAAAAAACATAAAAAAAAAGAAGAGAGAGAGAGAGAGAGAGAGAGAGAGAGAGAGAGAGAGAGAGAGAGAGAGAGAGAGGAGAGAGAGAGAGAGAGAGAGGAGAGAGAGAGATGAGAGAGAGAGAGGAGATAGAGAGAGAGAGAGAGAGAGAGAGAGAGAGAGAGAGAGAGAGAGAGAGAGAGAGAGAGAGAGAGAGAGAGAGAGAGAGAGAGAGAGAGAGAGAGAGAGCGAGAGAGAGAGAGAGAGAATGGTGTGGGAAGGATGCAAGAGGTCCAACTGTCCATTATATAATATACAGTATAGTTCACTTTCAATATTTGCAAGGGGGGTTAAAACTAATTAACGGAAATTCCTGGTGCAATGTACAGTACTGTACTTTATTTTATTATGTTCCTGTCAATCAGAGGGGACACTGCATAGTACAGTCACATGTAAAAGTTGTGTACCAAAGCTTCTGTAGTAAGAGATAATGGCCATTATATCTTTGGACGCCATTTGTGTGCGTAAATTGTCAACTTTCAATTTTATTCAACTTGGATTGCTGTACGACAGTCCAAGTTGGTTAACGGCGACTCGCTTGTACTGAAGCACACGTCAAAGTTGGTGGGTTAGCCGAGATAGCCTCTAACTCTCCGATTCTAAGAGGCCCTTCCTAAGCTAAATAAAATTATCTGGCAGAAGTAATGTACCAGTAAAGTAAAGAAATTGCCATCTGATTAAATAGGTCACTGGTTATAATAAATACCTATTGTGTTCCCCGTGGTTACAGAGGTGAGCAGTAAGCCTCTCTAAGCGGCAGTCATACACCAAGGCTCGGACACTCAAAGAACTTACAGCATTGCATCTCCCTAGGACTGTCATATCTTCGCTGCTCATGTTGTAAGTCTTGCATCAATAATAATCAAAATATGCTATAACTATTTACAACTACTTAAAAATTACTAAATTCTATTTACTATATCCAATGCTCTCGTTCTTTTGATTTTTATTATAAGAGGTTAGATCAAGATTTATGACTTGGATTATAGTGAATACACTTTAGTTATTTTTTGTATGTACTGTACTATGTATATATGAGTATATACAGTACTGTACATACAAAAATATCTAAAAACTATTAACTATATCCATAATCTAAGTCATATATCTTGACCCCATAATCTCTTAAAGGTGGTGGTGCATGGGTTGAGATAAATATGGAAGAACAATCACCAACCTGCATCTAACTATCTTGCAAAATGCAATGGCACTGAAATAATTATTAACAATGATATAAAGGATTTTGTGGATCGTCTAAACCGGACCTGTGATGTCATAGGAGTCTAAGGCCACCATCCAGTCCAGAATGAGGATACCCATGACGTCACAGGTCCAGTGTAGACGATCTACAAAATCCTTTATACCATTGTTAATAATGATTTCAGTGCCATCGCATTTTGCAAGGTAGTTATGTACAGGTTGGCGATAATTATTCTGTTTATCTCAACCCATGCACCAACACCTTTAAAATAGAAAAAATAAATAAATAGAACGAAACCATTGCAGGTGGGAATGCCTTTTTGCTTCAGCCATATGTGAGTTACAAGAGGGTAGGGGTAAAGATGTCTGACCTAGTTATAGTGAATACCTTTCCTTTATTCCTTTATTGTAAGTATAAGCAAGTTAATCAGTTAGGCTATATCAAGTAAGAAGCTGCTTTATCAGCAATATATTTTAACTTGTATAATAAGATAAGTTATAGTTGAGCAAGTTAATTTATCCAACTATGCCGGCTAACTAACCTAGGTAGTCATGAGTATACATGGCGATGCACCCATTTGGATCAGTATCGAACGCAAACAAAACAACAAACTGCTTCATTATAGCCCAGAGACTTCAGAGCTTGGCTTTAAAGGTTCAAAGATTCAAATTGGAACAAGTCCTTGAACATGGAGGGAGGTACACCAAGGGGTAGACCAAGAAAGACGTAACGCGCCGATGAGATCAGCCTGCAATAGTGGCGCTGCTGGGAGGGCTGCGGATGGAGGAAACTGACCTCCTCCCTCACTGCCCTCTCACAAACGGATCTCACTATACCCTACCTCCCCTCAGGGAGGTGCGGCTCTTGGGAGTACCTGGATGCCGCAAGATTTCCATAAAGGGTATCTCTGGGCTACTACAACAACAACAACCAAGAAAGATGTGGGATCAGACCATACAGTCTTACCTTTAATTTTAAAACCTGACAAGCGAGGCAGCTCTGAACAGGACTGCAAATAGGATGTGAGACTGTAACCACATTTAATGTGGAGCAGCCTTTAAATTTATGTATGTACTGTATTAGACTGTATATGCTCATGGCTCTAACATAATTTTACCTAACTTTTATCATATTGTAACTTGGGACTGCTTTGAGTAATCCGGACCTAGGACATTTTTAAAATCGGGGGACACTTTGAACATCTAGTAAAATACAACTGGTTATACCTTACATTAAGCACTAGGACAAATGCTAGCTTTAATACTGTTCAGCATAAAATTTGTGCTGCTGTATCTAGACTGAGAACCAGGATCCGCAGCCATATTCCTAAACACAACCACAACCTTTGCCTTACTGGATGAAAGATTGAGATATAAATTGTTGTCTGAGGAAAACTGAGTGATATCAAGTACTCTTTCACAAATTAACACCAAAATACTTGTACTTCCCATTTTTTTCACTACATAAGACCCTTATCATATAAGATGCACCCCCACGAATTAGGAACATAACTAACTTTGTTATGGAATACAAGGGCTACTTTTAGAATTTTCAGGTATGTCACAAGCCGTTACATAGTCAGTAAAGTGTCAGCTGCTGATCAAAGGGTCAGGAGGTTAAACCCGCTCTATAAATTTTTTATTGGTAGATGTCAAGCCCGGGCAACTTGACCTAGCAATTCGTGACAAACGCCTAATGTTCATGGCCACCCCTTCACAGGAATTACAGCGTCTAAAAAAAAAAAAAAAAAAAAAAAAAAAAAATATATATATATATATATATATATATATATATATATATATATATATATATATATATATATATATATACAGTATATATACAGTATATATAAAAAGTACATCTCATATGGAATAAAATTCAGTACCGGTAGTTCGATAAGGTAATGAAGAATATGGCCAAATAATTTATGTACAAATTAATGAGCTTTAGGAAACTGAAAGATACCAATAATATTAAGTTAAATATGGGATTGGCAACACCCATTCCACAAGATTAGGAATACGGCCAGCACTGTTTAAGTTCAGACCTTGCAGGACTGCCTCAGACCGTGCAGTGGGAGTTTAGTCAGCAATTGTCATGTAGCAAGTGCGAGCTCAATGGCACACTGGAGAGTTTGGAATGGTCTGGTAGAAGCTGCAAGAGAAAAGCATTACAATTATCATCCACACTACTTTAACCTCGATCAAATTAAATTCAAATTCAGTGATTTTTAAATGTATTGTACTGTGCAATACATTAACTCTTTCTGTACCAGCGACGTCTGATACATTTTTCTCTAGCTATATTTAGATGATTGTATGCAGTTTAGGGAGGATCTGTGGTAGTTTAAGGGTTGATAGAGATAGTTCGAAGCCTTATATTTGCTAGAGATCCTTCCTAAACTGAATAAAATGTCTAATACTTGCCATAATATAATGAAAAATTTGTCACCGGTACAGAAGGGGTTCATTTACTAATTATGGTGTGTAAGAGATTGACAAGGTACAGGCACCCCTCACTTGACCGCTTCCGGATATGAGGACGCATTTTTTCATATTATTCTGACTAACATTACATGATCTCATTCAGCTTTGGAAGGCCCTCTAGGAATCAAAGGGATAAAACATATATCAAATAACCCTCTGGATTTACCTTCCTAAACTAAATAATATTATCTACTGATAGCCTGAATTAAATTAAGAAATGTATCCACAAATATATACATACTGTACAGTCATACATACATACATAAAATAAAGACTATGATCTACATGTGAGAAGATCATCTCTTTGTTCACCTAAGGGCGGCATTCCAGGCAGCCCAGTCTTTGGCTTCCCTTTTGGTCAGTCCATTGACTACAGGATCGGTTTATTCCACCTGATCCCACGTCTTTCTTGGTCTACCTCTCCTTGCGACTCCCTCCACGTTCATAGACTTGCTTTTCTTATTAACCAAATTATTCTCATCCATCCTTTCCACATGTCCAAACCATCTAAGCCTACTCCTATGCATCTCCTCACTAATACTCTCAATGCCTAAGTGCTATCTGAGTTCCACACTGGGGGTTCTGTCTCTCATAACAGACCCACATATCCATCTCACCCTCACCATCCTCATTTCCTTTCGCTCCATCCCATCAATATCTTCCGTCTTGACAGGCAAGGTTTTGCTAGCATACACCATTACACTTCTAACACAAGTGCTATATAACCTCCCATTTAGTCGTAGAGAGAGCCCTATTTGTTAGTAGTCTTGGCAAATCCAACGTCAAGGCTATTAACCTAATTGCAATGACGACTTGTCTATTTTGACTGCTATGTCGTCATTCCAACCGCGGTTAAAAAGAAAACGTCTAGAGTCTACTCCTTATCTTGCTCTAGGAGACGTTGTACATTAACCAAAACTACCACCGAAGGTGAAAAAAGTATAGAAGAGAAGAAAAAGGGGTTTACCTTAGTTACCGCTCAAGGCCCATCCCGTGTTCCGTCATGCGCCGATCCCTGTCGAACGTGCGCATGAGCGACCCTCTCTTGTTATCATTTTTTCACGCGTCGCCATTGTTGAGTCCGCTTTTGTTGTGCTCCTTCAATTCACCCTGTTTTAGGTTCGTTTCGGCTTTTCTGGCCTTCTTTTTGTTAGACAGATGTTACGTGATCTAGGACACACGTAAATGGGCTCCTCAGTGTGTTTAATGGAGACGCGTGTGGAAATAGCTACCGAAGGTACGGGGGCGCCTGGCGTTCCTCGCATGTTTTTCATTCCTTTCTCTTTTCATATTCTTTTTTCCTGTTAGTCTGGGCATAGTTTAGCTTATTTTAGCCTAGCTTGTTTCTCATTCAGGAATTGCTATGCCCTATGCGTTTTCATATTTTCATAGCCTAGGTGTACAGTTGGTTCACAATCTGAGATTTCGTGGTGGCGGTGCTGTTTGTAGGGTTTGTGTCGGCCGCATTATTAGCGTTATTCCCGAGTCCCCCCTTACGAGCCTTCACTGTGTCTCCAGGGCCTGGGCGCTTGGTGGTTCGTGATATCCAGGGGTACCCTACGGGGGCCTCTCCCTCACACCACAGGGTTTTTCGCCCCTGACACATTCTCTCCTCACGGCTAGGCCTCCCTTTTTCTCGCCAGTTTCATTTACTGGTTTTTGTGTTCCCTTACTGTTTTCACCTCCATCCTTTCATTCCCTTTTGCCCAATCCTGGGGTACCCTACGGGGGCCCCTGTTTGTGCCGAACCACCCTTCCTGCCACTTCTCCTCATGGGCTTTGCTCTATCTCTGTGGGTGGGGTGGTTCCTGGGGGATGTGCCTCCTCTCCCCTGGTGTGTCTTCCTTGCCTCTCCCTTGACCGGTTGAGTCAGGATATTCAAGGAAGACACTGCTCAGCTTGATGGCCATCGTCGCTTGGAGTCATAAGGAGTTGACGCTTTTTTCTGGGCCTGTGTTGGTATTACCTAGACGCTCCTCTCGCTTTTTCGGCGCCGGACCATCTCGGCCGGTCCCGCAAATTTGCGGAGTGCTCGATTCGGTCCACGGACGATTCGGCTCCCCGCAAATTTGCGGAGATCGCTGGGGGGTCTCGCGGTGAGGCGGGAGGGTTGTGTCGGTACGGTTATGCCTCCATTGGCCCGCAAATTTGCGGTTATAGTTGGCTTTCCCGGTGACCCTTTTTTGTGTCATCTTGTTGCCTGGTACTATATTGGTGTATGCACTTGCCTGGTGTTATGGACCCTGCATGTGAGGTGTTGAGTGGTGGTTAACACTTTCTCCATCTTTGCAGGTTTCTGCTTGTGCTCTTCCGCCTCACCCGCCCTCCTCACCTCCATCGGTGCTCCCGGTTTCGAGTGAGTACGACTTCCAGTTTGCGTGTGTGTTCCTGTTTACCCATGCTCATTCCCTGGTTTTTATTGGACATTATCTTCACTTACTCCGTCAACGTGCTGCTTATGGTGTGTGTTCTTCCCTTGCAGGTGGGATGCCTTGCTTTCGCCAGGGCTGTGGCTCCCCGTGTTTGGACTGCCACAGGTCCTGCTTGCGACATTCTCAATGTGTGTCCTCTACGGCCTACCTCCCGGCTTTGTGTGGGCCGTGTATGGACCTGGTGGATGTGGTGGACCATCACCCTGGTTCCTCTGACGCGGCGGTGGCCTCTGCATCCCTTCAGTCTGTGTGGGCGGTGGTCTCCCACCACATCAGGACTGTGGGCCACCGTTCCCCGGCCTTTGTTGACGACCGGATCCGCGTCGCCCTGGGCATCCCTGACCCGTCTGGGGGCCGTTTACCTGGCCCTCTCCCTGCTCGGGCCCTCCTCCCTGGGTCCCGTGGTCGGTCGTCGCATCGTCGGGTGGATCCCCAGCTCCGTCCACGCTCTCGCTCTCCTCGCCGCTCGTCCTCTACTGCCCCTCCTCGTCCGCCTGCTCACCTTGACTCCGCCGTTCGCCCTCGTCATGGTTCTCGCCCTGAGGCCGGGTTTAGCGTCTCTGCCCCTGTACGCCCTCCCCTGGCCTCTCCGGATAGGGGCTCTACTACCTTCCGCCCGCTTCCCCTGCACAAAAGACGTCCTCTTCATTTGTCCTCTACTCGCGCGGATGTTCATGCTGTAGCTGGCCCTCTGCTCCCTCCTTCTACTCTGTCCAGGAGGGTCCGCCAGGATGTAGTTGCTTCTCCTCCTACTTCTCCTGCTTCAGTGCCTCTTCTTCCTTCTAGGTCTCGTCCCAAGGTGGAGGTTCCTCCCTCCTCCGCCTCGGTGTCGGGCCGCCCTGTTCTCTCAGCCCCGGGGATCCTTGCTCTGTTTCCCCCCGCGGCTCCTTCTGACCTCCTTTCACCCGGCCAGCCTTCCCCCTCCCGTCATCCTGCTCCTCTTCCTTCTTCTATTCCTGATCTTCGCTTGCCGGCTCCCCGTGAGGGTACCCCGCCGCTTGACTCGGTGGAGTATAGCGAGGTTTCGGGGTCCCCTTTCTCGGGGGCTGACGTGTCGCTGGAAGAGGGGGATGGTGATGTTTCCCCCTCGGGTGTTAGTGATCGGGAACGAGACCCTCAGGACCGTCACGGCCGTCGTCGCTCGCCTTCTTTGGGCCGCGACGCTGCTGTTTCGTGTCGTGGGTCTCGCTCTCGCTCACGCTCGCCCCTGCGGGCCGAACTATCTTCGAGGGTCGCCTCTCTCGGATCGATTTTCGGCTATGCAGGGGTGGGTTGTGTCTCACTTCGACGCGCGCTTGGAGGCGATGCAAGAATCCCTCTTATCGCGCTTCTTGGCGGTGACACAACCTCAGCGCCTCACCCAACCTGCCCCTGCTTTGGTCCCCCTCCCCTCTGCGGTGGACCACATTCCTTCTCGCCCTGCTTCTCCGCCTGCCCGGTCGTCGGCTAGTACTGCTCCTGCCCTGGCTCAGGTGGTTGCCCCTACTGTCTCACATGCGGGGGTCCTCCGTCTGCTAGGGCAGGGTCCGCGCTTGCCCCCCATCCAAAAGGCCAAGGTCCCGTCGCGGACTATGCCGCTCCTCTATGGCTCCTTGGCTGTTTGGAAGGGGGTGCAGGCCTCCCACCCGGAGCGTGCTACCGACTTCCCGTCAGGTGAGAGGGCCCTACCTTTGGACTGGTCGGTCCAAATCAATGACAAAATGCAGTTCAGGGCGATCAGGTGGATGGTCAGGTGGCCGACGTGGAGGTGCGGGCGTACCCGACGAGGACTGACCTTCAGTACTTCTCGGTGAAGCCCAAGCCCCCGTCTGCTCCTCGGACTAAGCTCTGGTCAGACTTCAGCCGCCAGGACATCCTTCAGGATGTTCAGTCCCTGGCTGTGTTAACGGGACTGTCCTCCTATGGGACGGGTTTGTGCGACGACGGTAAGCCTGGCTTGGCCGTCGTGCTCGATAACCCTCTCCCATTGGAGGCCTGGTTTGCTGAGGCCTTAGACTTTGCCAACCGTTCCGTCGACAGATCTATTTCAGTCCCTCCCCCAGAGTCGTCACTGCTTTTGCCTCCTCTGGTATCTGTCGGCGGATTGGATGGCAAGTTCTGGTCCTGGATTAGCGCTCCCAAACTTGAAATTTGTGCTATTGCTAACCCGTTCTTCTCCCACCCAGATAAGTCCTCTGTCGACAGGGATTTTACCTTGCGGCAGAGGGTGGCGAACTTATTGTCTTGTCTTTTAGGTTCCCTCCAGACGTCTGTTCACCACCTGCGACTTATCGAGGCGACTGCACCTGGCGATCTTCGCGAGGGCTTGGACCACGTTCGGCGGATCCACCTTCAGCTCGCGGTGTCTTTGGTTCCCGAGCTGAAGGCGGTTTTGTGCGAGGCAACTCGACAACGCCAGACGGTAAGGTCCTCGTTCTGCCGGAAGGCCCCTTTGGATATTCGTCAGGGTCTATTATACTCTGAGCTATATACATCGGGGCTTTTTGCGCAGGATGCTTGGGAACGCTACGCTTCTCTGTCGGCGGACCCTGCTTACGACACGCAAAGACGCGCTGTGTCGCGACCGGGGTCTTCGCAGTCCCGTCCTTCTGCCGGTCCCCTTCGGGGTGCTTCCGCCACTGCTGCCGCCAAGAAAGGGCGCAGGAAAGGGAAGTTGCCGGCCAGAGCGTCGGTTCCGCCTCGCACTTCTGCTCCTGCTCCCTTTCATCCCCGCCGAGAAGGGGCTGGCCAGCCTTCCACTTCCGGCCGCACTTCGACGGGGTCTGACACACGACGGACAGGGGATGGGGTGACCCGCCCTTTTCGGCGAGGTGGGGGGGGTAGGGGTGGTCAACGTGGCTCTTATGACCGCAGGGACCGTACCGGGGGACCCTCCACGTCAAAAAATGTGTAGGTTCTCCAGGTCGGTCTCCTCCTTGTTCTCCTTCTCGCCTCGCAGAAAGGGTCGCTCACCTCATCTCGGGGGCTCCCACAGGTTATTTTCGCCCTTGCGCCCTTCGGTGGCCACGAGGGACGTGGGGGCGGAAGATTGCACGGAGGGGTCTAACCTGGAGATGGAAGTCCAGACCCCCACTCAGCTCTTGTCAACGAAGCCGGCCTGTCTCTTCGGAGGTGGCCGACGTGATTACATCCATGCACGAGCAGGGAATCGTCAAGGAGGTGAAAGCCGGTCTAACCGGTTTTCCTCTCCCGTGTTTTTCTGGTACCAAAGAAGGACTGCGACGCGATGCGACCGGTGGTGGATCTGTCGGCCCTCAACGGGCACATCGTGAACACACGGTTTCGGATGCTGACGGTGCACCAGGTACGACTGGCCCTGCGACCTCTGTCGTGGGTAGTGTCGCTGGACCTCAAGGATGCGTATTGGCACGTTCCGATCCATCCTCGTTTCCAGCGATTCTTGGCCGTTCAGACTTCCGATCGTGTGTTCATGTTCGACAGACTTCCCTTCGGTCTCAACATCGCGCCACGGATCTTCTCGAAACTGGTAAAGCAGGCTCTGGATCCTCTCCTCAGGGGCGGCCTCCAGATCCTGTTTTACTTGGACGACTGGTTGATAGTTTCAGACACCCTAGAACAGTGCGTCCACGACACCCTCACAGTAGTTCAACACATCACACAGTTAGGGTTCAAAATCAATATTCCCAAGTCGCGCCTGACCCCGTCGCGTGTCGTGACGTGGGTAGGTCTCGAATGGGATCTGACCAACGCTACAGTGACCCAGAGTCAGCCAAACGCGGTGAAACTTCGCAGGAAGGTCTTCGCCGTGTTGCACTCGGTCTCCCTCACGAGGAGGATCTGGGACTCGTTAGTGGGTTCGCTGAATTGGGCCGCTCTGACCATTCCCTTAGGGAGGCTCAGGCTGCGCCGCCTGATACTCATGGGCAACAAGGTTTTTCCGTTGGCCCCTATGGATCGGCTCATGCCGATCCGAGTACCATTCACAGACACTTAGGACACTGGGTTGCTCGGGGCACGCTCTCTGCGGCTGTGCCCTGGACCGCCCCCCCGCCGACGATCTGGGTAGATACAGATGCGTCGAGCGAGGTGGGGTGGGGTTACCAATCAAACCTGGGACATCAACATCACGGCAGATGGGTGGGACACACACACCTACACATCAATGCCCTCGAACTGTTGGTTCCCTTGTTCTTCCTGAGGGACCACGCGCTGGCCCTTCGGGGAAAGTCGGTGGCCTTCAGGATGGACAATCAGACAGCTGTCCACTGTATCCAAAAGCAGGGGTCCTCCAGGTCTTTGACTCTGTTGGGGATCTCAGAGAAGTTGTTCTTCCTCGCGAACCGACACAACATCTCCCTGCACGCCTCCTACCTGCCCGGGACTGCCAACCTGTGGGCGGACGCCCTGTCGCGAGGACGGGGCGTTCTTGTAGAATGGGCAATGAAACAGACTGTATTCGACGACCTCGCAGCTTCCTGGGGTGTTCCGGAGGTCGACTTGTTCGCATCGAAGGAGACGCGCAAGTTGCCTCAGTACCTGTCCCTCCGGACTCGCACTCCGGAGGGGGGTCCGGACGCTTTCATGGAAGACTGGAACAGGTGGCAGTCGATATACATATTTCCGCCACCAGACGCACTGTTGATGTGCAAAGTCCTCGCGCGACTGCGGCTGTACCGCGGCAGAGTCTGGCTGATAGCGCCTCTGTGGCCGGCCCAGGCTTGGTACTCCCAGTTGAAGCGGTGGTGCCCGAGTCCGGTCCCTCTCCCTCTCTCAAACTTCCACTTGAGCCAGGTTGGCGACCTGCGGACCTCGTTGGCCTTCGCATCGTGGATGTTCGTGAGGCGCGGTGGCTCCCAGTCCACGGACGGGACCTGACTGACTTCCTGAAGCGTTCATGGACGTCTTCGACTTGGGGGACTTACGAGTCCCACTGGAGGTCTTTTACTAGGTGGATACAGGACACTCACCAGACTGTTAGCTCTCCTTCCCTCGTCCTACACTACTTGTTTCACCTCTTCCGTACACGTCACTCTCAAGTCAACACTATACGTAACCACTTGTCTGCCATCCGGGAGGTCTTTGAGTCCGTCACTGGGCTGGTCGTTCCACCGAAGGAGCTGGATTCCTTCATGAAGGCTGCCTTCAGGGAGCGACCGCCTCCGCGCCAGATCCCTCCTCAGTGGGATCTGGGGCGTGCTCTGGACCTTCTGGCTTCTCAACTACACCGGTTCAGTTGCTCGAGCGTACACTCTTCCTTGTCGCTCTGGCCACTGGGGATAGGGTGTCTGAACTAGCTGCCATGTCACGGTCCCAGGAATGCATGCGATTCTCCCCGTCCTTGAATGTCGTCACGTTAGCCCCCTCCCCTCATTTTGTTGCCAAGAATGAGAGAGAGACCCACGTTTTCAAGCCTTTTACCATCCAGGCTTTAAAGCGTGGGCATACTCACCATGTGTTGTGCCCGGTGCAGGCCTTGCACTCCTATATTGAGTCTGTGGCTCCGACTTCGGGTACTGCTGTGTGGGTGTCTCCTCGGACTGGTAGGAGGCTCTCGAAGGTACAGATAGGCCGCCACATTTGTCGGGTCATTCGTGCCAGTAACCCTGCTTGTCGGGGTTCTGCGCACGATGTGCGATCCTTTGCTGCCTCCTTACGGTTCCTGCAAACTCGTTCGTTGCCTGACGTCGCCTCGGCTGGTTTGTGGTCTTCTGTCCATACCTTCGTCTCCTCCTACCTCTCCATGTCCATTGTTAGACCCCCTCGGCCTGTGATAGCTCTCGGGAGTCGTGTTTCCTAGGGCTCTCGCGAAGTTGCCTGGTCTTCCCCCCTCGTCACTTTTCTTTTCCTTTGTTTTCTTTCGAAAAGGGGGGGAGGGAAGTACGGGTTTGCAACACTGGATTACAAGTTTGGGGTTATGTTATATGTATACAGTACATAAGTGTTTTTTGCCTCATTGTTAATTGTGTTTTGTTTTTGTGATCAGTGTTTTTGTTCATTTTGGAAGAAAAGGGATTTTGTGTACAGTACTTTTTGGTTTAAGACAAGTCTATGGTTTTGCATTACTATGAATGACGGGCACGTGTTAAAACTGCTCTTTTTAGCTACTCCTCAGTTTTTCACTCTTTTATTAAACTCTCTTGTTTAAATTGTGTTTCTTTGTCGTTCATAATTTTGTCTTATGCATTGGTTTTTTTGGTAGGTTGGGCTTGGATGTCCTCCTCCTATTTGTTATGCAGCCTTGACGTTGGATTTGCCAAGACTACTAACAAATTGGGAGGTTTGACGTACCTCCCAACCTACCAAATAGGAAAACCTACTATTTGGTAGTAGTCTTGGAAAATCCAACGTACATAATACCCTCCCTCACGCCGGACCCCTGCCCATCCGCGTTCTTCTGCTGACGTGAGATGTGATAACAAGAGAGGGTCGCTCATGCGCACGTTCGACAGGGATCGGCGCATGACGGAACACGGGATGGGCCTTGAGCGGTAACTAAGGTAAACCCCTTTTTCTTCTCTTCTATACTTTTTTCACCTTCGGTGGTAGTTTTGGTTAATGTACAACGTCTCCTAGAGCAAGATAAGGAGTAGACTCTAGACGTTTTCTTTTTAACCGCGGTTGGAATGACGACATAGCAGTCAAAATAGACAAGTCGTCATTGCAATTAGGTTAATAGCCTTGACGTTGGATTTTCCAAGACTACTACCAAATAGTAGGTTTTCCTATTTGGTAGGTTGGGAGGTACGTCAAACCTCCCATTCATGGTCAATAATGGCAGCATCTCTTTGAACTTCTTCCATCCACTTCTGACTCTCACGACGGAGCCCGCAGCTCCACTATCAGCAACAATCATGTCGCCCAAGTAGCAAACTTATTGATACATTCCAGGTGCACATCCCCGAACTCTACGCTTCCAGGGGGATCTGGTACTGCCAGACACCCCTACATATATCACATTCAAAGTTAATAGCCTGCGACAAGATGCCCTCAAACCACTACACCTCTTATGCACCCATCTCTGGCATGTGCAACACTGGATTGAATTGCACCCAACCACCTTTTTACAAACAGGGCAAGGGAAACTACCACTCTGTACCATGATTCTGCGGTCATTGCCGCTTATCATGACTTCTGTCTTTCCTACGTTCACTCTTAATCCCTTATCTGCCATTCCCTCCCACCTCGCCACCTTACAGCCAGGCACCTTAGAGCCAGCGTGGAGTAGGTGGTAGCGTTCCACAAATAATGACAGTACAGTATTAATTTTTCTTAATTTTAAATGATTTCATTACTAAACTGTGCAGCCTTATAAGGCCCAGTAGGCAGTTATTTTTGTTTCCCTTCTTAGTTCACTCTTTATTAATTAGGGGACAAAACTTTTTATTTATTAAGGAACAAGTTTCATTTAAACTTGGTATGTTTTATTATTAAATTATAGATTAAAGAAAATTGTGCATAATCGACAGAAACAATAAAATAAAATAATTGCTACACTTAAAGTTATTCGTTCATTTAATGTCTTGATTTTCAGGAACCAACCCTGTAAGAGTTCTAGTTTGGAGCTCATATGGTCTGGTTAAACTATTGGAGAAAAACCCCAAAAAACCAGTAGTTGAGGATTCGGTGTAAAGAGCATGTTGTTTACCTGAAGCTCCAGCTAGTTATTATTATGGGGTACTTCCGAGACGGGAGTGGCTGCGTTGTCTGTGTTGACGCACTCGCTGCCTCACCTCCCGCACCACCAGTCGCGTCAACAGCTGCAGGATGGTACAAACATGTTATACATTCTACAAAATACAAAAACATTAATGAAATATTTCTTTAAATTAGAGCCAGCGTTGAGTAGGTGGTAGTGTTCCAAAGTTGTGCATGGGAGGCCCAGGATCGATCCCCCCCACTGGTCGGGTTATGTTCTGACACTCAACCCCGTGGCCTCCATCCCCTTCCTACAATGGCAGACATCTAAGGTGCAGTAGACCAGTGTCGCATTTACAATGTGAATGCTTTCACCTGATTAATATGATCGAGAGAATTACATTGGTTACAGACACCATTCACATCCTCAGCCATTTCAACGGTACTATAACACTCCACATGCACCTCACACACTATACACAACAATGGGCAGTTGGGCTAGCAACCCTCCCTGGGAGCAAGCTAGAGACTCAAATGAATTGCCTTGATGGAAGTGATTCATTCATGGCCACCCCCTCGAGGATCAAGGCGTCTGGCGATAGACAAATTAATAGAGCGTTGAAATACTGATAAGCATATCCAGACATATATTATATGTCTGGAAAGTAGAAATCAGGTACAGTACTGGTGGTTCTTGGATAACAAGTCTGCCAATTCTCTCTTGAACTGAATCACGTGGGATCAGGTTCTCCGGTACAATCTCAAAATAAAGAAATTGACAACAGAGGCGGCCCTTGACAGGGCCGCCTGGAAAGCCGCCATTTAGGACGGGAGACTGTAACCACATTCTCTGTGGACAAAACGGTCTATATATTTGTATGTATGTATAACTGAGTACAGTATAACTTTTCTCAGCCAGACATACCGTACAGTATTACAATTATCGAGTTGAAACAGCAGCTTAGTCTGCCCCACTGGGTAGTTACTCTATCCTATTGCTATACTGAGAAGGAATATCACAGAAGAACTTACATCGTCCATTTTTGATGGCCAAATTTCTTCTGGGAACTCTTCTGGAAGCTTTTGCACTTGTAATGAAAACTAGATTGAAGATAAATTAATTTACGTGACACAATTCTTATACCTGTAATAGTTTAACTCATAAGTTGGTAAACTAAAAATACTGTACTGATAAAAGTTGGGAAAAAAACGCTTGCTTGAAACACTAATATGTAGCTCAAATGAATACTACTGTACCATCTATGCTGTTATAACTTAAACATTTGTCTTTACTACCAAAAATTATGAGGTTTGTCTAGGAATACAAGCTTAAATGTTCTACCGTTTTCGTTGTCCCGTGACCAATAAAAAACAGTGATGTGAGGTTAAGGGGGGTGACCTGCCTTTTTTCTCTCTTTTTCCCTTTTTCTCTGACTTGTATCCATTCGGCCCCATTCAACCTACTGTTTTAAGACTTTTATCCCCATCCAGGTGTCGATATATTCCTGGCGAGCGATAGCGAGCCAGCATTGTATAGAGAAATCCGGCTTTGCCGGAGAGATTTTTCTATCGAAAAATGTACAAATTTAGCCTGCTGTCAAAAACAAATTACAGTAAATAAATATGTTGGCTATCTACCGCTCGCCAGAAAAAAATTGATACCTGGATGGGGATATACGTCTTAAAACAGTAGGATAAATGGGGCCGAATGGATACAACAGAGAAAGAGGTAGAGAGAAAGAAAAAAAACGAGGTGGGCCCCCTTAAAGAGCATTAGGGTACTGACCAGCAAGGCGATGACATCCGAGAACATGAGCATATAGAAAACGTAGTCCCAGCTGTAATTTGAGAGAGGTCCGGCTATTAGCGGACCAATAGCCGCTCCTGAAAAATACCAATAATTATATCCCTAATTATAATGTAAAACTTGCAAAATAAACAAACCATAACGTATACGAACACAGTAAAAAGACAAAATATCTAATCAAAATCGCTATGTGGAAACAATGCTTATAAATAAAACAATAACCTATAAATTAAAATGTAAAACTTGCAAACAAAGTCAAACCAAAACTGGGACAAAGACAATATAAAGTCAAAACAACATATCAAAATCGCTATGTGGAAACCACACTTACTAAAATAAAATTATGAAATGAAAGAACACAATCCACCACATAGGGTGTACATTACTACATGAGCAAGTTAATCTGGTTCCCAAGCAAACTAATCGCATATTATAACAACGCACTATCATCACGTTCAGGGAATTAGTCAATTTGGGAAGTCCGGGACGTTCTGGCAAATCCACCACATACTAACTTGGATTCTGGGAGTGGTGTCCCGAGTTTGAATCCCGGGAGGACCATATGCTTTCATTAGTTTATTCAAGTGCATTGGGGTTTGTAATTGATGATTAATGTTAAGAATGGGGTGTTACTTAATTCCTGTCAACACACTACTCTGTCAACTGATCTTGCTATCATAATCATATATATTCACCCTTAAATGATAAATATTTGATACTTAGTGAAAAAATATAAAAAATACTAGGTCTCTGCATCGTATAAATGTATATCTTTCATAGATAAATTACATTGTAAAACTTACAAAATAAACAAACCAAAACAGGGAAGACACAGTATAAAGACAAAAGAACTTAGTTATGTGGAAACAACGCTTTAGCAAAATAATAAACAAAATTAGATATAAAAGAACACAATCCACCACATAGGGTGTACATCACTAAATGAGCAAGTTAATCTGTTTCCAGATTAATCTTTGTGATAAGTGAGATATTAACCCCTTCAGCACCATGATGCCTATTTACCTTTGATACTGGCTAAAATTAGATGATTTTTATGCAGCTTAAGAAGGACCGATGTTGTTAAGAGGGTTTATTAGGATCGCATTTACCCATTTGAGTAGTAGAGGCAGATTATAAACTAAGGAAAATCGTCTAATGGTAACCAGAATATGATGAAAAATAAATGCTGGGGGTGAAGGGGTTAAGATAGGAACATTTACCATCAGCTGGGAAAACAAATATCATAGGGAAGCAGAGCAAAGGGGGTCCTACTCCCTAAAAGGCTACAACACAATCAGCCACAACCTTCAATAGCCTACAGTAGGTTTGATCATATTAAGGGGCGAAGCTTGTTTTTTCTGGTCCCCCTTCTTCCTCTTGTTTACTCTCATTAGTTTTCTGGTCCCCCTTCTTCCTCTTGTTTACTCTCATTAGTTTTCTGGTCCCCCTTCTTCCTCTTGTTTACTCTCATTAGTTTTCTGGTCCCCCTTCCTCTTGTTTACTCTCATTAGTTTTCTGGTCCCCCTTCTTCCTCTTGTTTACTCTCATTAGTTTTCTGGTCCCCCTTCTTCCTCTTGTTTACTCTCATTAGTTTTCTGGTCCCCCTTCTTCCTCTTGTTTACTCTCATTAGTTTTCTGGTCCCCCTTCTTCCTCTTGTTTACTCTCATTAGTTTTCTGGTCCCCCTTCTTCCTCTTGTTTACTCTCATTAGTTTTCTGGTCCCCCTTCTTCCTCTTGTTTACTCTCATTAGTTTTCTGGTCCCCCTTCTTCCTCTTGTTTACTCTCATTAGTTTTCTGGTCCCCCTTCTTCCTCTTGTTTACTCTCATTAGTTTTCTGGTCCCCCTTCTTCCTCTTGTTTACTCTCATTAGTTTTCTGGTCCCCCTTCTTCCTCTTGTTTACTCTCATTAGTTTTCTGGTCCCCCTTCTTCCTCTTGTTTACTCTCATTAGTTTTCTGGTCCCCCTTCTTCCTCTTGTTTACTCTCATTAGTTTTCTGGTCCCCCTTCTTCCTCTTGTTTACTCTCATTAGTTTTCTGGTCCCCCTTCTTCCTCTTGTTTACTCTCATTAGTTTTCTGGTCCCCCTTCTTCCTCTTGTTTACTCTCATTAGTTTTCTGGTCCCCCTTCTTCCTCTTGTTTACTTTCATTAGTTTTCTGGTCCCCCTTCTTCCTCTTGTTTACTCTCATTAGTTTTCTGGTCCCCCTTCTTCCTCTTGTTTACTCTCATTAGTTTTCTGGTCCCCCTTCTTCCTCTTGTTTACTCTCATTAGTTTTCTGGTCCCCCTTCTTCCTCTTGTTTACTCTCATTAGTTTTCAGATTTTAAGACGTTCGGCCAATTAGTTTAGCGATTTTAAGACCTTTTGCCTCACTTCTTTGTTAATATTAACACTTTTCGTGTTATTTAGGTGTTGATATTATCTTGGCGAGCGATAGCGAGCCTGTAATTAAGGAGGGATCGGCCTTTGGCCGGGACAATTTTCTACTGAAATATTTACAAATTTATCTAGAAGAGGTATCTTGGGGATGTTTTTTAAAGCTTGATGGAGGTCTAGGGAGGAAACAAAAAAATAATAAATATATATAAATAAATATATATAAATATATATATATTAAATAAATATATATAAATACTGTATATGCATAGACTAATAAATGAACCCTTCCCCCCTTAAGGTAAGTGACTCGACTTATTACCACAGAAAAAATGATGATGACAGCAACCAACAATAAACCTAATTTGACTTCCTGTGGAGCTTACGGAGTATTACATTGGTTAAGTTTTTTACAATACAGTATATGTGTAGTCTCGGTTATTCATCCTGATACGCATATTTTCAAAGCTGTTTCGGGTTGAATTTCAACTCTATATTAATTCTTTACTCAATATTTGAAATTCAGAGGTTCCTTTAATATTTTCTAGGCTTCAAAATGTATCAGATTAAATAACCGAGACTGTACATGCTCACAGAAAGCATAACTACTTGGCGAGAAAGCAGTGTATTAACCCCTTCTGTACCGGCGACGTCTTTCGTAGTTTATTCTAGCTATATTTAGACGATTCTGTACAGTTTAAGAAGGATCTATGGTAGTAAAATGGTCAAGTGAGGTAGTTCAAAACCTGTTAACTGCTGGAGGCCCTTTTAAAACTGAATAAAATTGTCTAATAGTAGCCAGAATATAGTAAACAAGACGTCGCCAGTACGGAAGGGGTTAAAGAGCTTATAAAAAATACAGTACAGCATTCTTACCTGGAAAGATATACAGTAGCATGAAATTTAGTCTGTTCCACAAACCAATGAAATACCGAAAAATATACAAAGTACAGTACTGTACAGTAATCTAGAAGGGGGATCTAATGGATGTTTTTTTAAGCTAGATGGAGGTCTAGAAAGAAAACTAATAAAATAATATAAAAACACATAAATGATCAAATAAATATGCCAATCTCCCCTTAAAAACGTGCCCTGGAGGCCTCAAAGATACACAAAGTGTTCACTTCCTACTACATGTTCAAAAAGTACATCTATGGTATCTGTGTTGCTGGTGTAATGGTTTAGATGCTTATGTTCTGGGTGTGGTGTCCCGAGTTCGAATCCCGGGAGGATCATATGCTTTCATTAATATATTCTAGTGCATTGGTTTGTAATGGAGGATTAATGTTAAGAATGGGGTGTTCATTAATCTAAAATATTCAAAGTGTTTACTAAAGGCACCCTACTCAATGTGTGCACCTCAAGCCAGCAGCATAATCAAAGTATGCACCTTAGGCCTCCAGCTTACTCAAAGCATGCACCTGAAATTAATAAAATATTCAAAGCAAGCCTCTTAGGCCTTTAAAATAGTAAAAGCATGCACCTCCTCCCAACACACTCAAAAGTAAGCCTTCAAATACAAAGTGTGTAATTATTCAAAAGATGTCCCTTAGGGCTTTAACATAGACAAGCGAGCTTCCAAAATATGCATGCATCTCAGGTCTTTATCATATTAAAAACAAGCCTAACAAATACTCAAAGCATGCATTTTAAGGCCCAAAGATACTCCCAAGCGTCCAACCAAATATCCAACAAGTGGTCACCTATAGAACCGCAGCCGTCAATAAGCGAGGACACCGTGGCCAGTGCCTTAGCATTGCCGCGGAGGGAATCGTGGGTGCCCAGATCGGCGGATACAGCGGTGGTGATGAGGGAATACGGACCATTCACCATTATACCCACAAAAATCAGTAGGAAGGTATTTAGGCCCAGGCTCACCATACTGTACGTTATGTATATGAACATCTGCCAGAGAGAAAATAAAGAAGGTATGGTTACCTGTATTATGAAAACTAAATAGTTAAAAAAGGTACTGTAAAAGGAAACTAAAGTTGGCCCACTATGATCAGCACGAAGGTATACGTACATCTGGTGGGGATAAAATGGCGAGATTATGGATATTATTTACATTGATATGGCAATATTAAAGTATATTGTTCACCATTATAACCACTACAATCAACAGGAAGGTATTTAGGTCCAGACTCGAGGTGCTATACGCTAGGTATAAGAACATCTGATGGAGGGAAATAGAAGTTATGAATATTATAATGCCGGCGTCACATGAGCAAGTCCACCGGCTACATACTGTATATCGGAGCCTTGAATCCACTACAAGTTATCATATTATTTTGACTGATTTTGCTGTTTATTCATTTGGACTGTACACGATCAGGAGTGCCAATATGATATGGTATTTGCTGTAATTGCAATGATACATACTAGAACATGATTACAGTACTGTACTCTCATTGCAATTATAACAACTAGCGTTCCATATTGACTAGCTATGAATACGGATAATCCAAAGTAATTACCACCGGCAATGATGAGTGCTTGTCAGTGAATATGGGCTTAAAATTGGTTTAGCTCAGCCACATCATTCACTATACTGTACTGTACTGTGAGAGAAGTGAACCCCCATCCCAGGATAGAGAACCCTGAGTTATCGGGTCCATTAAATTCACACAGCAACCAGGAAATTACAAGTGATCTGAAAATTAACTGTGAGAGATTATTGGTATTATTTTATCTATATAATTATGAAGTTCCTACCAATACAAGGAAATTCAAATTTTTCTGAAAATTAGCCGTGATTAATAACAGAAATCCGAGAGCTAAATGCAGGTATGGCGTGTCTGTACCTATGGATCCGGTGCCGTCAATAATGGAGGTAACGGTGGCTATGGCCCGGGCACTACCAGCCAAGTCCTTGTTGGTGCCCAGGTCAGCTGATATGACGCAGGTGATGAGGGCATACGGACCGTTAACTATGGACCCAAGTACCACCAGCATCCCCATGGCGGCGGCATATGACATACCTCCGGCCACCAGATGGTAGAGGTACATCTATTAGGGATAGGATTAGGTTGCGCAAGGAGAAAGGCCCACCATTATCTAAAGGTAGATTTACATGAGTGCTTTTTCTGCAACTTCACATCTATGATCTCAGAGCTTTGAGAATATATTTGTGGAAGAATTTTGTAACTTATAATATTTTACCTTCAGTTCAGTTGCCAATACTAATGCAAAATAGGCTAAAAATATTGCCAGAAAAAAAGGCCAACAAGCCAGCTGTCAGAGCGTCACTCGGCTCTACAACTAACAGAACATTATTCGCCCAGTGATAGGGCAGTTTCTCAAGGCACAACTCTAGTGTTCAAGCTTCTCACTACCTGGTGAAAGTGATAACTAGGATAATCATTTGCCCCATACCTTCTAGCAGGCCATGTGCAATCACCATCCACCTACTGTAGATGTGTGAATATATATTGTTTTTTATTTTGTGTTGTGTTTTCCCTGTTCGGACTCTGTCTCGAGTCGGCCACCCTCAGCTATGGGGTATGTGCCCAAGTATATATACATACTGTACATACTGTATATACTGTACATTAATCAAAGATCAAATATTGATATTTGTATCTGAAAAAATACCAAAATAATAAATAAAATATATATATACAGTATATATATACAGTAAACCCTCGCTATCTCGGACCTCTAGAAGTCGGAACCCGGACTACTCGGACTGGCATCGGCCTCTCGGAAAGTTCGCTGTATATCTCGGAAAATTTCGAGATGTAAGGGGAAAACTCTGAGGGCCCACATGGTCTGTCGGACAGGTGTCATATATTTCGGAAAATTCCGAGATCTAAGGCTACAGTGAGGTGGAGAAGGACAGTGAAATGGAGAAGGAAAGTTATATTTATAATATATGTCTGCTGGATACTGTACAGGTACTGTAATTTATCTTGAATCAACGTTGTTAGTGATAGGGAAGTCTCCGTTTTCTCTGGTGACTCGGACTCCCTCTTCCAATTCGAACATTTTCCTCTCTTAAGTCGGACATAAGTCGGACTTCGGACATCTCGGATTTTCGGTTATCTCGGACTGGGTCTCCCCCCAATTAGTCCGAGATAGCGAGGGTTTACTGTATTATATATTGCATTAACTAGTGATATATGGGACACCCATATTTGTTTAGTAAGAGAAAGGTGGGCCTGTATACGCTAAAGAAATAATAAAAAACAATTTACTTTGTCCTATCTACTTAGTCAATGAAATACCTGTAGTGTGAATAAATAGTGATCAATGTCACTCCAAAAGAGACTAAAGGAATGGTGAAACTCAAAATGACTTATAATACATAGAACCTTAAGTAAATAAGTAAACATAGAGGTTAACTTTTAAGAGAAAAATAAACATAATTATAACTCTAAATAAATACAGTCTTGGACAGGAAATTCTGGATTTTTTTTAATTGCACAATTATGTAGAGGGAGAGTAAGACCTCGGTTGAGATGGAGAGATGGTGTAGTACAAGCGTTGGAAGGTAGAGACATGAGGGACATCTCGTTAGACAACTTCAAGAGAGCCCTAGATGTCGAACTGCAAAAAGTGCCAGACGAGCCCATCCTCGCAAGGGAGCGAGCTGTCGCTTCAAACAGTCTACTGCAACAAATCACCACCCATAACGAGGGGCGTCACGCTCCTTGGTGCCGCTAGAAGAGTGGCGAACACATCAAAAGGTAGAGGGATGACTGTAGAACAGGCAAGAGAAGTGGTAATGAATAGGAATGAATGGAGAATGCTTGTGAATAGATAAGTGATAACGCGGTCGTTGGGAAAGGGGGTTGGGCGCCAGCTGGACTAGATAATAGTCTGGGGAGCCTGTGTATATGAAGGGTCATGCCAGGATGTGAGGTGGCGGGCATTGTGGTATGGTTCTGCTGCGTGTCTGCCTGCTGAGACCGGAACCTCTTCGGGAGGTCTGGGACCAGGGGAGTGCAGGAGGCCCTTAGTGATCCTTGGTCTCTGGGTTTTTTTGGGCAACCTAGTTGTATGTGTAATTTTTATTTTGTTTTTTATGTTGTGTTGTGTTGTCCCTGTTCGGGCTATGTCTCGAGTCGGCTACCCCCAGCTATGGGGTCTGTGCCTGAGTATACATACATACAAGTTTAAAGACTGTTTTGTCCACAGACAATGTGGTTACAGTCTCACGCCCTAAATGGCGGCTTTCCAGGCGACCCTGTCAAGGGCTGCCTCTGTTGTCAAGTTCTTTAGTTTGAGATTGGACAGGAGTACCTGATCGCACGTCATTCTAGGTATACCCATACGCGCAGCTCCACCCAATTTCATATTCTAGCATGTCTTCACCCAGCACTGATCATCCATTATCTCCATGTGTCCAAACCAACCAAGTCTGCTCGTGCACATCACTTCACTGACACTCCTAATGCCAAGACGCCTTCTTAATTCTTCACTCGATACCCCCTCCCTGAGGTTAACCCCACATATCCATCTCGACATTCTCTTCTCATTCCGTTCCACTCTATTGATATCCTCCGCTTTAACTGGCCACGTCTCCGAGGCATAGGTCATCGCACTCCTAACACACGAGGTATAGCCTACACCTTCCCTTTAAGGTGAAGTAGGTATAAGGTGAAATAGGTATAACTCCCTGTTTTTCTCTAAGAACCTCTTTTGCAGTTGCCTAAGAATGAAGATAGCATCAGTTGTGCCACATCCCACCATAAATCCAAACTGCATGTCGCTGATGGCAACGCTATTTCAGATCATGCATTCAAAGACCCTTTCGCTGATTTTCATGACTTGGTCGAGTTTATACATACATAAATACATACGATTATAATACATAATCGGTATATAAGAGAAGGTTAAATATCAAGTGTATCAGTGATAAGATGCGTACTAGCAGGCTTGGATGGTTTGGACATGTGGAGAGGATGGATGAACTAAGTTGGTGAAAAGATGCAAGTCAATAAATGTGAAGGGAGCTGCACCAAGGGGCAGACCAAGAAAGGCATGGGATCAGACCTTGAGGTCTGATCTTGAATCGAAGAACCTGACAAGTGAGGCAGTTCTGAACAGAGCTGCCTGGAATGCCGCCATTAGGACATAAGACCAGAACTGCACTTCGTGTGGAGCACTCGATCTTTAAATTTATGTATGCATGTATGTACTGTATATGATACACTGGTAAGCTATTATGCTAAACTACTTCAGCCACAAAGCTAAAATTATATATTATATATTTTATATATTATAAGTGCTGATCATCTTGTTTACATGACTATGAAGTGTGTAAATATTCCTGACCATGACTGGACTTGAGATAGGTATGCTTAATATATGTTTTAAAAATAAATGTAAGAGAATGATTGACCAAAAGGGTAACCAAAATGAGAATGAGAATTACGCTTGACACAGTCAAAATCAACAGTTTGCTGACAACCTTCATCAATAACAATCAGTACAACGTAGGGACTGACCATAGGTATAGCCATGACGAGCATCACAGCACAGGTCGTGGCGGACATGCCGGAATAGTCGCTGAGGACGCCAGCCAGCACACCGCCAATCATAGCACCCACGTCAAAGAAGGTCGACAGGTTGGCACTCTCCTCTGCATCAAACGACGCTGAGAGGAAAGAAAAGTTAAGTGGTAATAGCAGATTTATACTCTCTCAAGCACCTTCTCTCTCTTATAACCACTAACATAATATAAACACAGACACTCTTATACACACACAGGGGGCACTTTTGTGAACCTACACTGTTTCACTGTTCATTTGGAGATTATAAGACGTTTCACCTCATTAGTTTGGCGATAAGCCGCTTCAACTCATTCAGGTTTCTATTTTTATCTGGGCGAGCAATAGCGAGCCTATAATTTAGAAGAAATCAGCCTTTAGCCGGGATTTTTTTCTACTGAAAGATGTACAAATTTAGCTTGAAGGGGCGTCTGTGTAGCTATTTTTTTAGTTTGAAGGTGGTCTGGGAAGGCATTTGTGTTAGCCAAGGGGAGAAACAAAAATACATTGCTAAAAAATGGCAAACGCAAGTAAAATACTGTACTCAATAATAATTAAACATTTTATCATAATAACCCCCAAGACATCGGATCAGAAAGTGTTAAGACTGAACCCTGGTATGTGTTAATTTATATTACAGTACATTGATTATGGTCAAATATGGTGACACTATCAACAAACATTAATTCTTGTCTATCTTAAACTGTGGAATGTTAAGTTACAGGTCTCCCTCGATTTACGATTGAGTTACGTTTCTGAAAACACGATCTTAAATAGAAAAATCATATAGCGAACCCTAAAATTAATGGGGTAAATGGGGATGCGTTCTCGGACCAGCCAAAACCCAAACACAAAGACCTAAAAAAACTATAATAATATCTTAAATTGGGGCATTGGATAGTGAGGGAGACCTGTACTATCGTCTTTCCTTGACAGTCCTCATGTGTTCCAATAGCAGGTAACTATACTGTACTCTGTTCCAAAAAGGTAAAACAAAAATTGTGAACCTAACCTCTAGAACTCAAAAAGGGCTAGAGCATATGGGCAGTAAATTTACATACCTGTTTCTTGGCTGACCCTTCCCAAATGGTAGAAATATTAGCTCGATTACTTTAGTCGTTTGTGAGTTATAGAAATTAATGGTCAAGAGTTTTGGCCTACTTACTTGGAACAGGGTATAGTACTATTTGTTTCTCAAAGTACAAGTGTCTGATATTCAAGATTGTAGAACATGCACTAAAATGGTAGATTACGCAATATCATGGTAGCATACTCACTATTATTGTAGATATAGTTGGGTAGCCAGTAGAGGAAGGTGTACGAGACCAACTTGGCAAAGAACAAGCACATGGAAAACTCAATCACTCCCTGAAATTGTAAGAAAAGTATGAGCCCTCACTATCAAAACAGTTCTATCTTTCATGCTATCAAGGTATTAATAATCAAAACATCATTAGCCCTCGGAATCCGGGAGGCCTCATATGAGGCAAACAAAAATATTGGCAGGAATCCGGGAGGCCTCATATGAGCCAAAATGCGCTAAAATCATCATAACTCGGCAACCACGCGTCGTAGCGATGTCATCTCAACGGCAGTCTACAGACAACAAAACTTTCTACAATTTTCAAAACAAATTTACTGCTCTAAGTGGTTTCAATCAGTAGCTACTGAATTATGAAGCTTGACTGTACGAAAATGGCCCCGGACACAGCGATCGGGATCATATGAGGCCCCCGGATCCGATGGGTTAGAGTGTATTATCACCCTAGTTCTCGGACACCTTGACCAGTAGACCATTTCAACCAGTGCCAACAAAACTATACTGTACTCTGTTTCTTTTCAGCTGACGATAAATTTAATCCCGTAGCAGCTAATTTATCGATACTTAATGCAAAAATATGAAACTACTACGTCTCTGCATCATATTAAGACCAAGTTTATAAAATTAGCACCATATTTCACTACAAAATCTTCAAAATAACTGAGAAATCTTGATAGGAACTTTGCAATTTACCGTCAGTTGAAAAGAAACAGACTATAGTGCCAATGTAAAGGACTAACCTAACCTAACTTAACAGTATTGGATGAGTTAGCACTGGTTGAGAGCTAATGGTTGAAATGGTTTATTGGTTGAGTTGTCTGGTCATCCATCGCTCTCTCTATAGTGTCTAATAGCAGAAGTTACTATAGGCCATTCATTATGAGTTCAGATATCCTAAACTCTAAGTTCTCGGTAAAGATGAATCTAGAGCTATACTCTGTGTCAGTTACGGCCCCCTTATATGGCCATAATACCAGCTGATTGACTTATGCGACTGGCATTATTAAAACTTTTGTTAAGAATAAATAATTACACAACGAGACACTGGACACGGTCACAAGAGTCAACCAGCTGGAATTATTGACACACAGGTGGGCCATTATTTTCTCAGAGTCGCTGAGACCGAGTATAGTGGACAAGTATGATAACCCATCTGGGTAATTAACAATGGTAGTCTTACAAATGCCAGTGAATTCCTCAGAAAGAAACTGGAGGTATATTCTAGATCACTTATGCACCATAAATGCTCATTATTTTTGCCCAAACTTTAGACTAGACATATATTTAGTAATATTAACACAATTATGTGAGAGACCATTTGTATAATGATGCAGTTTTTACCACCATGCACTCCCTGCTCAAGAGCGGGGCTAGGGTGGCTACCCTGATGTTTCAGGGACTTCACTGGACAGTTGCCACATATTGCTAGACTGCACCATCCACCACAGCACACTGGCTGGCCCGAGCCTTGAACCCTCAACTTCTCGGTTTGCAGGCAAGTGCTCTACCAACTGCACTACGGCCTGTGATAATTTTCATATATTTGTAAAAATTTGTAATTTTTTCTATTTTTCAGCATTATAATGTATCAAAATTCTAACCCAACCTATTCTAAATGTAATAGGAGGTCAACAGCATCTCCAGGTTAGGTTTGGTTTGGTGCTTAATACAATATACCCGGCTGGGTGGCAGCATCAGTAGAGCGTCTGGCTGGGAATCAACTCTACTAAAGTGTTGTAGGTTCGGGCCTCCTTCAGAGTAGACGTTCAAAAAATACCAGCCGCCCAGATGGTGGATAAGTCGACCAGTGAATCTGGTAGACCAAATACAATAGCCACCTCACCTTGGCAGGATGCAGCTTATGGGGAGGCAGTTGGTTTTTCGAGACCTCCTCCTCCCTTATGTTGAGCCCTATTAGTTATGAGATTTCAAGACATTGGCCCCATTAGTTTGGCGTTTTCAGACCTTTTGCCCCATTCCTTTGCCAATATTAAGACCTTTCGTGCCATTTAGTTGACAATTTTTTCCTGGCGAGCGATAGCGAGGCTGCATTTGAAGAGGAATCGGTCTTCGGCCGGGATATTTTTCTACCGAAAAATTTACAAATTTATATAGAAAGGGGGGTCTTGTGGGTGTTTTTTAAGTTTGATAGAGGTTTAGAGAGCAAACTAAACCCCCTCCTTAAACCATTGAGCCGAACCAGTAAATTATGCTGCACAATACCGTCTGAGCTCCCATAAGTCAAGAAAATAAAAATTTAAAACAAATCTCCAAAACAACACACCGGTATACTAAGAGCTCTGACGAACCCAATAGCCTTTTCCTTTTCCTCTCCCTGAGGCTGTGCTTCTGCCTCTGCCACCGCTTCCTCTTCCTTCTCCTTATCCACATACGATACCTGCGTCACATCCTGAAACAGACAACCGCAGTGTATATATAATAATACCGCTGTACTGTAGACCGCATCTTTGATAAACCTATCTATCTATCTATCTATATCAGTGGTTCTTAACCTATTTAGCACCGCGCCCCCCTTTGGTCAAGACTATATTCATGATGCCCCCCCCCCCCCCTTTCACCCACGGCTCTGATGCCTAGTAAACTTTGTTTCTGTTATTTTGAGGCAAGTAAATTGTTCCATAAATTTAATCTTTTTAGGGTCAATTATTGTGACTGTATTCTAAAATTTGACATCAATAATTTTAATCAAGCATTTTTAACTTGAAGTTTCTTGTATAACCTCTGCTTACTTTTTGTCTGTATTTATTGTTTATCTTTTTCTTTTTCTATTATTATTATTATTATTATTATTATTAATATTGATGATTTTTTAAATTTATTGTTCTTGTTAAAAGAGTACTCTTTGTTTAAATCTGTTGTTACTTCATATTTTGCAATTATTTCTCTTTATATTATATGTATTCATTGTCGATAGTATCAATTGCTTACTTTTGCGATTTCCTTAGTTTATTTGTGCTATAAATGTAGGTTATTTGTAGGGTAGTTATTGATAGGGGTCACTTGAGGCATGCTATGCTTACAGGTACCTACCCGATAGCACTATCGTTAGTGAGTGCTGTACTGTATTTTATATATTATTTTGTAATAGTATAGATATCTTATCAATATTTGTATTTTTTACTATTGTTAATGTCTTGTCATGTTGCAAATTTGATTTTAAATAATATTTTGACATTTAACATGTAGTTTCTTTATTCATGCAGAGTTTAGTAAAATTTGCCAGAACGTCCCGGACTTCCCAAACTTGACTACTTCCTTTAACGTGACGATAGTGCGTTGTTATATGTGCGATTGGTTTGCTTGGGAAACAGATTAACTTGCTCATGTAGTGATGTACACCCTATGTGGTGGATTGTGTTCTTTTATTTAATAATTTTCATTTTAGTAAGCGTTGTTTCCACATAGCGATTTTGATAATTTAATTTGACTTTATATTGTCCTTGTCCCAATTTTGGTTTGTTTAGTTTGCAAGTTTTACATTTTAATTTATATAGGTTCAGGGACAGTATAGATGTGAGGACGGTCTGTACTAGTGGCAACATTAGTATACGACGTGTTCCCCATGTACTGTCCCTTCCTTTACTTGTACTCGTTGACGAACCAGGACCGGCCACGGACTACGTGTTTAGAAAATTCTATGTACCCACGCACCCGGCAAAATTATAAAAACTTAAATAATGAAAAAGCATAATGAAAATAACCGGCGTCTTTTTGTTGATAACTGTAAATGTAAACTCTGTGTGAATGAATTTGATTTTGAACATCAAACATTTTTTAAAAGTTACATTACCAATACAAAATTTTTGTTTCTAAATTCTTCTGTTAATGTAACATCTCCATGTAAAGTAAAGAATGTTATCTATTTAATAACCTGTGAGAAATGTGGTATACAATATGTTGGAAAGACGGAGCAATGTTTAAGAGAAAGAGCCTACGGGCATAGATCAGGAATTAAGAACGGCATCGACTCCAAGATTCTTCTATATAAGCATTTTAACACAGATTGTACTAAATTTGATTGTAAATACAAAATTATAGAAATTGTTCAAAGTAATCAAAATGTTTTAGATAGAGAAAATTATTGGATTGGAAAATTAATGACCATCTATCCATTTGGACTTAACAATCAAATAAAAAATGTAGGCAACATTTTGTATAAAGATTTATTAAAAAACGATTTTAATAACCCATATTTTAACTTCCCTGTTTTAAACAGAAGACCTGGTAGACACGGTAATAGAAGACTAAATACATTTAATAAAAAGAAAAGCAGGTCTGATATTATAATTATTGTTAATAATTTATATTCATTATATCGAAATTTCGGAATTAAAAAATTAAAAGATTCATTGAAAGGCCTACAAAAGAAAAGTTTTGCTCCTTTTATAGAAAATATTCTAAATAATAAACATAATTTCACAAATAAATTTAAGAATATAGTCTTTGCTTTTATGGGATATATTAGAGCTAATTCTAAGAAATCCAAAGATAACCGTATTAAAGATAAAGTCATGTCCACTTTAAATTATTCCTCTAAAATTTTAGACAAATTAATGTTAACAGTCTTATTAATTCAAAGAAAGTTAAGTCCATGTTACCAGATGATTGTAAAGATTTCAAACCATTAATAGTGTATTCATATGAACGACCTGTTGGGTCTATTATTTGTAATTATAATAAAGTTTTAGGAAATCTTTCAGGTAATGATATTTTCAATAATAATAAATGCGTGTGTGAAAGAGTCATGGATATGCCAGCTAGCAGACGTGATGCACTAGCAAAGTTCATTTATAGTCCGATATGTCACATATTAACAGGTGATGTAGAACTAGTTAAACATTTTGCAAACGACAAATTAGCGGAGCTATGTCGTAAAGGGTTTAAATTTAGAATAGGGAGTAATAAAGTAACATGGGACATAATTTTAAAAGATATTGTTTTTTCAGTCAATAAATTAAAAGATAAATTGTTAAAAATTGCGTGCTGCAATGCGAGAGAACTAGAAGCATGGTCTAAATTATTAATTAAGTTAATTAGAAATAAAATTTTCTCGCTTAAAAATGAATTTAATCTTTCAGATTTTATAGACTATAATTATAATAAGCTTAAAGCTGATTTAATAAATTTACATAAACATTTTGTAATCACTACAGTAGATAAAGCCAGCAATAATTATAGCTTCACATGTAAGAAATTTTATCTTGAAAATATGAAAAAAGAATTAGGTATTAAGGGTAACATATTACGTAAAAATATTTGCGGTAATTCTGTTTATGAAATTCAAAATAATCTGAATATTGATAACTTAATCGATGAACATACCAAGAAAAATATAATATTTGATATTAAACTTTCTGATAAGAACAAGTGCATTGCAAAATTATACATGTTACCTAAATTTCATAAAAGACCTTATAAATATCGCTTTATTGCCGGAGCAAAATTTGCTACCACTAAAACTCTATCAGAACAAGTAGTAAATTGCTTAAAATACATTAAAAGTACTCATAAAAGATATTGTAATACCATCATGAGAAGAACTGGCATTAACTATTATTGGAGTGTTGACAATTCGTTAGAAGTTATTGATAAATAAATACCATGCCGAAAGTTACCTCGGTACATAGCTTCGACTTTTCAACTTTGTATACCAATTTGCCTTTAGATTTAGTATATTCAGAGCTTTGCTTTATTATAGATTTGCACTTTGACAGGTTCGTTAGGAATGGTAATTATTTCATAAATGTTTATACATATTTTAATAATGCATCACTTAGCTCTACTCCCACTAGTTCTGTATATTTTGATAGAACTAAACTTAAAGATGCCCTTAAATTCCTCCTTTTCAATACTTATGTTAGATTCGGGCCGTACATTTTCAAACAAATATTAGGAATTCCTATGGGTGGAAATGCTAGCCCTTTAATTGCAGACTTATTCTTGCTTGCTTTAGAATTTAAATATATAAAAGACTTAGTTGACAGTAGCAAGAAAAATAAAATTCCAGAAAAATTAGCACTTGCTAAACTGTTAAGTAATAATAGTAGATATATTGATGATATTCTTGTTTGCAATTTGTTAAATTTTAATCAAGTTGCTAAACTTATTTACCCTAATTCTATTCCCCTCACACAATGTAACGTAAATTATAAAGTTGAAAATTTTCTTGATATAAATATAGAGATTGTTAATGAACAGTGCATACTTAAAGTATATCACAAAGTTGATGATTTTAATTTTAACGTAATAAACTTTCCTTTCCCTAGTAGTAATATCGATAGTAAAATCACTTATAATTGTTTTTATTCCCAATTAATAAGATTTTGTAAAATCTGCACTAAAGTAGATGACTTTTGGGCTAGAGCTAGGTTACTATACAGACTCTTAGTGGACAGAGGTTTTGAGGCAAGTAAATTGTTCCATAAATTTAATCTTTTTAGGGTCAATTATTGTGACTGTATTCTAAAATTTGACATCAATAATTTTAATCAAGCATTTTAACTTGAAGTTTCTTGTATAACCTCTGCTTACTTTTTGTCTGTATTTATTGTTTATCTTTTTTTTTTTCTATTATTATTATTATTAATTATAATATTGATGATTTTTTAAATTTATTGTTCTTGTTAAAAGAGTACTCTTTGTTTAAATCTGTTGTTACTTCATATTTTGCAATTATTTCTCTTTATATTATATGTATTCATTGTCGATAGTATCAATTGCTTACTTTTGCGATTTCCTTAGTTTATTTGTGCTATAAATGTAGGTTATTTGTAGGGTAGTTATTGATAGGGGTCACTTGAGGCATGCTATGCTTACAGGTACCTACCCGATAGCACTATCGTTAGTGAGTGCTGTACTGTATTTTATATATTATTTTGTAATAGTATAGATATCTTATCAATATTTGTATTTTTTACTATTGTTAATGTCTTGTCATGTTGCAAATTTGATTTTAAATAATATTTTGACATTTAACATGTAGTTTCTTTATTCATGCAGAGTTTAGTAAAATTTGCCAGAACGTCCCGGACTTCCCAAACTTGACTACTTCCTTTAACGTGACGATAGTGCGTTGTTATATGTGCGATTGGTTTGCTTGGGAAACAGATTAACTTGCTCATGTAGTGATGTACACCCTATGTGGTGGATTGTGTTCTTTTATTTAATAATTTTCATTTTAGTAAGCGTTGTTTCCACATAGCGATTTTGATAATTTAATTTGACTTTATATTGTCCTTGTCCCAATTTTGGTTTGTTTAGTTTGCAAGTTTTACATTTTAATCTATTCCATATGGATGCTTAAGACGCAAGATACTGTAAAAAGGGCGAAAAAATAACCAATCTGCAAGCAAGGATTAAAACTGATTAATGGTTTTATGTCAACACTACATGTGGTTGCTCGGAATGATGGTTGTGAATGTTTCCTATCAAAGTTTCTTATTTATATATATCTTTGCGATTACTGTACCCTGTATGCATTTGAATGGCCTAGCCCTATGTTGAACTTTGATTACCCCATGCCCCCCCCCCCCCCCCTAGCATTGTCAAACGCCCCCCAGGTTAAGAAACGCTGATCTACTTAACAGAATCTAACCACATAATAGAACGGAAAGACAGTGTGAAAGACCTTGGGGTATTAATGTCTGAAAATATGGGTTTCAAAGTACATAACCAGGTCAAAGTGGCGGCTGCGAAACGTCTAACGGGTTGGATTCTGCGTACTTTTAAAACACGCGGTGAATTGCCTATGATAACGCTCTTCAAATCTCTAGTGCTACCGCGGCTTGAATACTGTAGCGTATTAACATCACCATACAAAGCAGGTGAAATAAATGACGTAGAGAGTGTACAAAGAAATTTCACTTCGCATATAAGTTCGATAAAACATCTACACTATTGGGAGCGTTTAAGAGCACTGAATCTGTACTCACTGGAACGTAGAAGAGAACGTTACCTATAATATACACGTGGAAAATCGCAGAGGGTTTAGTACCAAACCTACATACTCCGATAGTCATGAATTCAGTGATAGGAGAGGCTGGGAATGCGAAATCCCCCGGATGAATAACAGGGGTGCTATGGGCTCTCTGCGAGAGGGCTGGTTATCACACAGAGGCCCACGTCTCTTCAACAAACTCCCACGGCGAGTAAGAGACATGAGGGACATCTCGTTAGACAACTTCAAGAGAGCCCTAGATGTCGAACTGCAAAAAGTGCCAGACGAGCCCATCCTCGCAAGGGAGCGAGCTGTCGCTTCAAACAGTCTACTGCACCAAATCACCACCCATAACGAGGGGCGTCGCGCTCCTTGGTGCCGCTAGAGAGCGGCGAACACATCCAAAGGTATCCAAAGGTAAAGGTATATGCTCAGGCCCAATCCCCACGTTTCTTATTTTTTTATTTTATTTTCCTCTATTTTATTATTATTTTTGGTTTGTTTTTGTATTTTCTTGGGGGTGGCCGACTCAAGACAGAGCAAGAACAGGAAAACACAAAACAGCGAACAAACACAGACAAAACACAAAATTCACACACATCCAGGTCACCCAGGAGAATACCCAGAGACCAGGGTCACCAAGGCCGCTCCAGCACTCCCCGACCACCCGGAGAGGCTCCGATCTCGGCAGGCAGACATGTAGCGGAGCCAAGGCCACAAGCCCGCCCACCACACTGCCAGGCGTACCCTTCATATTAATCGTCTCCCCGGGCCAGGCGCCTGATGGACTATTATCTAGTCCAACTTGCGCCCGACCCCTTCCCCCAAATGACCATGTGTTCACTCAACTATTCACAAGCATTCTCCATGCATTCCTGTTTATTACCACTTCCTTTGCCTGATCTATAGTCATAAACCCCCACAGACAAAAATCAAGGGGAGTTATATCAGGTTATCTTGGAGGCCAGGCACAGAACGGTACTCAGCAGGAAACTGAATACCGGCCATATGTCCTGTGTGCAACATATGGAGCACACATTGAAGTGTACTGATGGTGTGCACAAAACTTTATGATCTGCTGTGTTATATTAAACAAATTGTAGTGTTGTATTATTTGTGATTATAAATATATTAACAGATGAAATTGGTCAAATCATTTTGGAACACCCTGTATTTCTTCTATATGGAATATTAACATGAAATCAGGCATGCAATAGGGATGCCCACAGAAACCACATGTCTTAACATTTTTGGTCAGATTAATTTGACTGACAACTAAATATGGGCCATCAAGATCATTCAAACTCATGCAAGAGCCCATCAATGTCATTTAAAATCCTTAATATTTCTACCAGTTGATCTTGGATGGCCATAATGAGCATATATAAGCTTTTGGATGCCTTGATAAGCACCAGTGCCTCATTTCAACCCATTTATCACATTTATACAATGTTGACATCTGTGAGCGGCCCTATTAAGAGAGATTCTCGGATGCCAGCTTGCGGAAGTCGCTCCTTTATATTTGGCTATGCAAATTAAGGATACTGTACAGAGGTACAGTACTGATAAGGTACAAAACAAAGGGTGATTGTGTGGGTTATGTTAATAGGAGCAATATAAAGTGAGGTACCGGTAATATATAGATAAGAGGCTTCCACATAGTAGGGAGACCTTTGTGGAATGAGTCAATGGGGCATATCTGGACAAAGTAGCCTGGGGGCCATTCTAATATGGCCAGCCTTTAGTAAGGGTTTCCCAGGGAGAGGGAAGGTGTTAGAAATGTATTGATTGGTTGATGTAAATGGAGAAAATATGCATCTCCTATATTAGCAAATATGTTAAAAAAATTAAAGTTGAAGAATGGCACAAAGACCTTTGACCACCACTACCTTTACATACTTACATCTTCCAAGAGACTGGCGCTCTCCTCCGGCGTAGCTATGGTGTAGTCCGTCAGTGACCTCTGCCGGTGCCTCCCGGGGGATGAATCTACACCCTCACGGTGCTACCCCCAAGCCCACAGAGAACACAAGTTAAACAAAAGCCCCACAAACAAAAACACACACAAACTACAGTACCAGAAACCCACAGTTTAACCAATCCAGTCTAATGAATTCTATTCTACTTATCACACCCAGCTACAGGCATGTGTATTTATCTATGAGACACATCTTCTGTTATAATTGAATACAGAACAGTAGTTATGTCAGCTTCATTGAGTAATGGTAAGGCCTCAGGGAAACAACATTAAAAGAAAGCAGCCTAGAGAGAAAATTCAAAATAGGGTAAATGACAGTACAGTACAGTATAAAGGAATATACTGTAAACTGAACTGTACTAAAATATTACCTATCTGGTATGTTGGTTAAAAGGTATACAGCAATAATCCCCTAAGACAGGGTGTCAAATTGGGACATTGTTGTTTTGGGACTGAATTAAGCGTGAGAAGAAATACATGATAATGTGAATGAGGTTGCATCGTTTGGCCCATTTAATTACTTCCATGGGCATAAAGGCAACTACAGAGCATTAGGCGTCTCTTCTGTGGATTGACCTCTCTACTGCCACCCTCGAGGTTGGCAGACTGGGAGCCTAAGTGTCACATTTTTCTTTTGCCCCTCAACTTCCCCTTCATAACTGTTAACCCTTACTGTACCTGTGACGGTATACAGCCGTCAGTAATAAAGTCACTCGTCAGTACCAGTGACGGTAGATCGCCGTCAGTACTATACCGTACTTGTAACTGCCCGTATCGAACGGTGCCAGATACCGTGACTTGTACGCACTGCTCTGAGACCTTGGCAACACTTCTCAGCCTGGATCCAAGCCTGTGAGCTAGCTGGGACAGTATTCCTCCAACTTTCAGGGTTAGAGGGTATTCTCCCTTGACTCTGAAACCATTTTGCCACAATGCCTGGTACTGGAGGGTACATTTATAGTAATACCCTCTGGTACAGTAGGGGTTAAGGGGAACAGGGCCCTGGGTGGGGCTTTGGTGTCCCGGGCGTTTCCGCACCCTCCTCAGTCCCTCGCCTGGGGGCGGCTTTGGTCACCTGGGCTTTCTTAATGGTAAAGCTGGGAGGGTTCTGTAGGGGTGTTTGTCTATGGCCTTGGCCTGCTCGGGACCTTGGGGCTGTTCGGTCAAACAGACTGGGGAACAACAACAACTTAAACTTTGTATATCTGAAAATAATGACAAAAAAGAAAGGGCATACTTCTAAGACTAAATTTAGCTATTCTCTAGTTTGACACCCTGCCCTCCGGTAGTGCTATTCGAAGGACTACTGTTCTTTTGAGGACAAAGGCGGCAGACCGTTCTGATCCTATAAGTATCTCCTTGTAGTCGCCTCTTATAAAAGGTAGGAGTTAAATGGGAAGTATATATTCTCACAGGCTCTCTATCTCCAGTAGGACATCACATACACATAGTTCACTATGTTTTAGCTTTCATCATTGGTAAAAGTTAGGAAAGTACTGTATATATAACATAATATACAAAATACTGTAGTCAAGAATAGTTTGCATGTATGTAATATAGGGTAATTTGAGTTAAGTACCACAGTAATACTAAGTGTACAATTGCCAAGACTTAAACCTGGGACAAATGTTGTGGAGAAGTGGCTTTATTTACCTACCATAACAACAACATAACAACATAATCTACACTCTTTGAGAGCCCTGTGGGAAAGCCTGACCGTAGCCATGGCCTTCCTTAGGGGCTCGGGGCTGTTCGGCCAGGCAGCTTAGCTGCTTAGGGAACGACAACAACAAACTACCATAAAATGTTAATGCATACAGTCCATTCATTATAGGTAGATAAGAAATCCTGAAAACTAACCTCGGTGGCTCCTAATCGACTAGAGTAATCAAGATAATATTTCTATCATTTGGGAAGGGTCAGCCAGGGAAGAGGTGTGGAATTTTACTGCTCATTTGCTCTAGCCCTTTTAGAGTTACAGGGGTTAGGGATCAAGATTTCTGGCCTACCTATAATGAACGGACTATAGTACAGTATAATGCAAATAAATGGTCTTACCCACTTTAACCCTTTATTAGCGGCGCGCAACTTATGTCGTGTGAAAGAAATTTGGACTAAGTGGCGGTTCACAACTTATGTCGTGTGCCATTTTCAGCACGTAATGTTGCTGAGAGAGAGAGATAAGTGGTGGCAGGAGAGTAGCAAGCGTATGACTGCTCCAGACCACCGCGGTGGACCTACTGACATGAATCCCACCCTCCCCCACCCTCATGCACTCGCTACACAGGGAATTATGTAGGGAAACTACCTAATTACATGGTTTTTGCACTCGTGTTGCGCGATCATTGCAAAAAAACTAGCGGTCGTACAAGGATGGTTGGGGTGTCACTGGAAAGCTCTGTTTATGCCCTTTCAGGGATAGATACTTGTTTTACGCTCCGAGTCTTATTTAGGCATGAAAATGATCACGTAAACAAACCTATTTAGGGTAAAAACACCCCGCTGGGCAGTACATATAAATTACCGCCTAGGCTGCTCGTTAGGTGTTAAACAACATTAATACAAACTCAACTTCAATCTATATTTATGCCTCACTCAATCTTCTCACTCATTTACAGTGGTTGTCCCAGGTTTATATCTTGGCACTGTACCAATGTTTACGTTAGGTAATAATATTCTTCTCAGTGCTGTAAACACAGAAGACTCAGTGCCACACATGTCTCAGCTGATCAACAAACTTCCCCTGTGCCAGTGCAAGGTGCAGAGCATGCTTCACATATGCCAAGTGTGCAAACATTTATAGATAATAGTAATGTAATCTCAACTAGACACTGAAGGTATTTTTAGCAATTGTATTAAATAAATTATATGAGCCTTTGTAGGTTTTTAATCATAGAAAGTAAAAAATCTTAACTGAAAAGATACTAAAGTTCACTCAAATATCTTCAGCAGTTTTCTCTTTGGTGACTTTTATTACCCGCAACGGTGGCGTTGCTGGGAGAACTGTGGACTGAGGAAACTGACCTCCTCCCCCGCTGCCCTCTCACAAACAGATCTCACTATACCTCACCTCCCCCCAGAGAGGTGAGGCTTCTGGGACTACCTGGATGCTGCGGGACAACGACAACAACAACAACTAATACTACCAAGCTGCAAATTTTGAACTACAAATTAAGTTGTCTAAAATTGTATGTAATTTCTATGATGTTTTCAAATCAACAATGCATTATGCATGAAGTACAGTTGCACAAGTAAGAAAAGGCCGGAGACACTTTTCTTTAGGCCCTTCCCCTCTTTGGAACCTACCAGGAAGTCCATTGAAAGCCATTATTGATAAACATCAACGGAATACAGTAAACCCTCGCTAACTCGGACTAATTGGGGGGAGACCACTTCCGAGAAGCCTGATTTTCCGAAGTCCGACTTAAAAGAGGGAAAATTCCGAATTAGAAGAGGAAAGTACGAGTCAGAAAAAAATTGATTTTTTTTTCTTGATTTTTTGTACATGTGAAATTCATCATATTAATGACAAATACGAACCTTATGTGTTCAGGGACAGTACAGTACATAGTAATTAATATTAACACAATAATTAAAAGGCACAGACTTCAATTTATCCTAAAGTCACTTAAAACCGAGTGAGAGAACATTGTAAACCGGACACAAACCCCGTCCAACTCGGAAATTTCCGAGATATACAGGGACATTTCCGAGAGGCCGATGCCATTCCGAGAAGTGCGGGTTTCCGACTAAAAAGAGTCCGAGTTAGTGGGGATTTACTGTATACCAGTACATGATAAAATTACAAGTGCAGTTTCTTATGCAGTGGTTTACTCATCTGATTAATCAATTAACCCCTTCAGACTCATATGACGCAGAGGTTGCCAGATTAGAAATAGAGTTCTCTCACTCTTATAATTACCTCTCCAAAATTAGTTTTCTGCCCACAGCTAACTCAAAGACAACTGCAGAGGTTGCAGTAACTAAACTAAAGGTTTCTAAATGCCCCTGATAGTAACAAAGGCATTAAAGTATCCCTAATAGGCTCAAAATTGCGTCATATGTCGGAGAGGGTTAATAATTAAAAGAAACCACACTCGCAATTCATTCACATTATTTTACTTTCATATATAAGATCAAGACAAGGAACAGAACTTATGTGGACAACTGTACATACACGGTGGGTGCCCAACCCCGAAAGGAGTTGAAATAGGGGAGCTATCCCCCCGCCAAAGGCGGCTTTCTAGGGCCTTTCCTAGCTGATGCTGAGAGGATTGGGTTCTAGTCATGTGGTGATTGGCTGGTCTATCAGAGTGAGAGCTGAGCATTCTCTGCCATACCCATAGCTTACTCTTACTATTCCTCTTACTTATACTGTATATCTTCTAGATCTCAAGTGACGGCGTCTTTTCCGTGGATCGACCTCCCTACTGCCAACCTAAAAGTTGGCAGATTGGGAGCCAAAGCGTCACATTTTTCCCTTGCCCCTCAACTTTCCCTTCATAATTGCTGAGGGGCACAGGGCCTTGGGTGGGGCTTTGGTTTCCCGGGCGTTTCCGCGCCCTCCTCAGCTCCCTGCCTTAGAGTGGCTTCGGTCACCCGGGCTTTGTTAGTGGTAAGCAGGGAGGGTTTTGTGGGGGCGCTCTATGGCCTTGGCCTTGCTCGGGACCTTGGGGCTGTTCGGCCAGGCAGCCTGGGGAACAACAACAACAACTATTCTTTTTACTTATGTATTTTCTAGATCTCAAGTGACAGCGTCTCTTCCGTGGATTGACCTCCCTACTGCCAACCTAGAGGTTGGCAGACTGGGAGCCAAAGCATCACATTTTTCCTTTGCCCCTCAACTTTCCCTTCATAATTGCTGAGGGGCACAGGGCCTTGGCCTTGCCCAGGACCTTGGGGCTACTCAGCCAGACAGCCTGGGGAACAGCAACAACAACAGTACATACATGCATATATAGTACTGCAATGACTGAAGGATCCATAAGAGTTTCGGTTTCCGTCTCACATCCTAGGGGCGTCAATATTATACCTACTAACTACTACTTTAAAGCAAATGTCAGTTTTAATGCAAAGTCAATTATAATGTAGTCCCAGCCATAAATGTAATTCTTGCGTGATCAATTTCCAAGGCAAGACACTACCTCCGAAGTGAACCAGGTGAACACACGTTACATAGGGTCTGCTCAAAATCCATAACAAAAATAAAATAAATATAATTTATTTAAAAAGACTAATACAGTGCTGTAGAAGTGCATGCATGAATGGCAGACATGCAGTATATACACAAATGATTCTGGGTCGCCCAAAGGTGGACGTGGGTCTTGTGGGTGTTTTTTAAGTTTGATAGAGGTTTAGAGAGCAAACTAAACCCCCTCCTTAAACCATTGAGCTGAACCAGTAAATTTTGCTGCACAATACCGTCTGAGCTCCCTATAAGTGAAAATCCAGCCTTATGAGGGCTTTTGCCCAGTAGGCTGTTGACAAATAGTTTTTAACACCTTAAGAGCGGCCTAGGCGGTATATAATATGTAACCACCAGCGGGGTGTTTTTACCCAAAATAGGGCTGTTTACGTGATCATTTTCATGCCTAAATAAGACCCAGAGCGTAAAACAAGTATCTATCCCTGAAAGGGCATAAACAGAGCTTTCCAATGACACCATAACGATCCTTTTATGATGGCTAGTTTTCTTGCAACAACCGCGCAACGCGAGTGCAAAAAGCATGTAATTCGGCACTTTCCCCATACAATTCCGTATGTAGCGAGTGAGAGAGGGAGGGAGGAGGTGGGATTCGTGTCAGTAGGTTCTCCGCGGTGGTCTGGAGCAGTCATACGCTCGCTACTCTCCTGCCACCACTTGTCTCTCTCTCTCAGCAACATTATGTGCTGAAATTGCCACACGACCTATGTCGAGCGCCGCCAGATAGTCCAGATTTATTATACTCGACTTATGTTGCGCGCCGCTAGTTATGGGTTAAATATTATTACTTAACGTGATGCTGGAAAGTGTAACTGATCAACTAATCTGATGCACTTTCCAGGAAGATTCATTCTCTGATCATAAAGCCGGAGTCACACGAGCCATTTTTCGAGCAATTATGGTCTGGAAGCTTGAAAAATTACACTTTATCAGAATTGAGGCGCCTAACATAATCTACCTTCAGTCTAATTACCGATACCAGTGCGAAAAAGTCCCGATAAAATACGAGAAAAAACTTGCTCATGGAAAATTGACGGAAAATGCGCTAGTGTGACAGCGGTTTAATATTGGCTACAGAATATAGATGAGCATCCCCACCTATCTTATAAATGCTAAGTAAAAGTCAGTGAAGAGAACAGTCATTGTCACATTTATTTAATCTAGAAGTCGTAACAACATACAATTACAAACCCACAAACAATAAATTCCCATCTACAGTTTGCTAAACTACACTACAGTAGGTGCTAAACAGACAGTTACACAAGTGCTACCATATGGCTTAGAACTCTATTTTGTGCTGCAACAACACACTAGTGCCAGTAAATAAAAATATGTGCCTCTCTTTTAAAATAATTGCCACAAGGCTACAACAGATTTAGTAAACAGGAATATCATATATAAAAAAACAGACCACTAAAATTTGAACCTACCAGACTTTGGCAATTTTCTATATTACTAATGTCATTACAGTAAATAACTTATATTAGGTTGACAAAATTGATAAAAATAACACTGTTTTTATATTATATATAAACAGTGAAACCTTCATCTTCCATATCCTGGGTTTCCAGAAGCCTGTTACTTTCGGACTAAGTTCAGCATCCAGTCTACACTCACGCATCTCTTTCAGTAAAAGCTATATATATGACCAGGTACAGTTGCCCACATAAGTTCTGTTCCTCGTTGTGATCTTATGTATGAAAGACAAGTAGTGTAAATGAATTGCGAGTGTGATTCTTTTAATTATTAGGTGACTAATTAGATGAGTTAACCATTGCATTGGAAACTACACTCGTAATTCTATCATGCACATTATATTTCTATGTACAGTATCAGATCACGGAGAGGAACAGAACTTATGTGGGCAACTGTACATATCTGAACAATTGTATTCAGTTTGAAAAATGTTCAGTCTTTTGGAAAAATTTGAAAGCCTGAGGTAAATGTCCAGATACCTGCTATCCAGTTTGGATTATGACGCTGGTCTTTTGGATAAATTCTAAATGCCCGATGTAAAAGTTGGAATAACTGAGGTGTTTCAGACTTCTGGATATTTCCAGACAGGGTCTCTCTCTGTCCAGATTAGAGAGGTATATGTACGGAATACATTACAATAATAAGTAATTAAGTATGGTACAAGTACAGGAAATTGAGAAGCAACAAAGTGGTCTATTCTCACTATGATGGATATCTGTTACAAAGAAAAAGAAGCTCAACATTCATCACTTCCTTTCCACTAATGTCATAAGCCAAATGTGGCCAAAACACTCACCAGTTTCTGTCCACCGAAGCTAAAAATAAACCCTCACTACATTCATTCAATAGGGGTTAGAAGCCATTCAAGCCAAACAATCAAATTCCCCTATTTCATCTCTACTAGGATCAGCATCAAAACACTCAACACCTATCCATTGAGGCTAGCAGTAAGAAACTCACCAGTCATTCAATATATAAGGGTCAGAAGCCAAACATTCACCACTGTCTTAGCATTAGGGTAGAAGAAAAACACCCAACATGTTCTCTATATTGAGGCTAGCAGGAAGACACTCACCACTGTCATCCAGTATATAAGGGTCAGAATCCAAACATTCACCACTGTCTTAGCATTAGGGTAGAAGAAAAACACCCAACATGTTCTCTATATTGAGGCTAGCAGGAAGACACTCACCACTGCCATACAATAAATAAGGGTCAGAATCCAAACATTCACCACTGTCTTAGCATTAAGGTAGAAGAAAATCAGCCACCACTTCCATTCAATAAAGGTCAGAAGCCAAACACTCACCACTTGCTTTGCGTTGGGGTTCGGAAGTCCAAGCATGGCAGGCTCGGGGACCATGAAGAAGAAGACGACAATGCCGACGAATGCAATGATGATGCCGGGAATGATGAAGGAGAGGGCCCAGTTGCAGGAGACGAAGGCAGCAGCAATCAGGGTCCCAATGATGTTGCCAATGGACGTGTGCATGTTCCAGATACCAAAAATTAGACCTGGAATTTTTGGATTGGAGTGAATCTTGTTCAGGATTATGTACCAACTGGAGATGGGATTATACATACATCCATACATACAATATCATCTATAGTCTATAATCTAGGCCTGTGGGATGTGTTAATAATAATAATAATAATAAGCATGTTACTTATTTCTCATAAGCGCCAATTTTTCCGAAGAATTCACTAGCGCTCGAAAAGAGAAAGAAAAAAGAACAAAAATCAATGCATCAAAAGAAGGCTTATATACAACACACATTTAACAATCACTAGCAGTGGCAAAATAGCCTAAACTCTATAGCCATCTGTCATGACACCTCTCTCAAGATCATAGCTTCTCTCAAAGAGAAAAGTCTTAAGTTGTCTCTTGAAGCATTCAACAGAACTCAGTTGTCTCATGGACAGCGGCAACCTGTTATACAACCTCGGAGCCATGTAGGAGAATGACCTCTCAAAGAAAGAAGACTGCTGGAAAGCCCTTGGTTCATCAAGACGAAAAGGGTCATTGTCATGACGCACAACTACACCATGGTGTGCCGGTGGGCGCCTGAGAAGCTCCGCAAGGTACCTAGGCTCACCAAATTTGAGAACCTTAAAAGTCACCAAACACAACTTAAATTCTATTCTTGCTCTTACTGGCAGCCAGTGCAGTTCTTATGTGAAGAGATGTAGTAGGAGTTCTAGGTAGAACACCAAAAGTTAGTCTTGCGGCCCTGTTAAGAACAGACTGAACTTTCTTCAAAATATAATTTGGAAGACCCACCAACAGGGCATTGCAATAATCAACACGAGAGAAGACCAATGAGTGAACCAACGTCAGGATGCACGTCTGTTAAAAACGGCTTCACCAAATAGAGATTTCCTGATGTGCAAGTAACAACTTTTAACTATCTGGTTTACATGCTCTTTGAAATCTAATCGGGAGTTCCACATATACACCCAGATTTCGAACAGAGTTGGCCGTCGCAGCTGAGATCCACACACATTGATGGAGAGGGCACCCACTATATCATCAGCTCTTCTATTTCCTCGGATGATGAGAATATCAGTTTTACCATCATTTAGTTTAAGTTTTCTCGCTCTCATCCACTTCTTGATATCAGACATCAACAATTCCATCTTACTCCGTATATCAACTATATTTGTGATTCTCACATAAATCTGGGTGTCATCTGCATAAAAGTGAAAGGTGACATTATGTGCACGAAGCAGAAGAGACAAACTGCTAATATAAATTATAAATAGGATAGGACCTAAAACTGATCCCTGCGGAACACCATACTGCAGGGGTGTCGAGTCCGAGACCACTTGATTTACCATCACACTCTGGGATCTACCTGACAAGTACGACCCAAGAAGCAAGAGAGCGGAGTCACGCACACCACAATCATAAAGATCACTCAATACAACTCGTGATCCACTGTGTCAAAGGCCGCAGAGAGATCAAGCAAGACCAATAGTGAGGCCACACCATTGCAAATGTTCTCAACTAGATCATTATGTACTCTAATCAATGCTGTTTCAGTTGAATGATGCTGTCGGTAAGCAGACTGAAAAATTGGGATAGTTTCATTCTGCTGAAGTAGTGGTTGTAATTGGTCAAGTATTGCACGCTCTAATATCTTTGATATGAAGGACAGGTTGGAGACAGGACGATAGTTCAATATGTTCTCAACATCAAGTCCAGGTTTCTTTAGAGTAGGTCGGAGTATGCATGCTTTTCAGAATGTGGGAAGCTAACCTTCAGAGAAGCACTTATTAATTATTTTGGAAATAAACTCAACTGTGTGATCATAGACTCTTGGTAGCTTGGAAACATTTATGGGATCCAACGGGCAAAATGTTTTATTGAGGTTTCTTATGTAGGACGAGATCATGTCCACCTCTACTGAGTGAAAGGATGAGAGGACATTATTAGGAATGTGTCGGGGTTGGAGTACAACTGAAAGTTCTTCACCAACAGAAGCATCATCCATTTCCTGTCTTATGCGAGTTATCTTGCCAGCAAAAAATGCCACAAAGTTGGCAGCCAACTCGGCATCGGGTACAGAAGGTCTTAAGCTGACTCTTGTTTTTCCCAAGTAAGCTGTTTACAATTGAAGCCATCCTCCTCTGGTCTTTACCACACGAGTCAACTTTTCCCTGATAATACACTTTCTTTTCATCTTTGATTGTCGCGACCACAGGTCTTCTGGCTGACAGATATTGCAACCATGTAGAGTCTGGTTTATTTTTCCGCCATTCACGTTCAGCTCTTCTACGCGCTCTTCTAAGAAATTTAACTCGAGTGCTATACCAGGGTGAATCATCTCGTACTATGATTTCTTCTCTACTTCTGTACAGTGATGAATCGAACACTAATTTAAGTGCATTTCCATGTACCTGCCACCAGCTCATCTGAAGTAAGGTTGGAAGTATCAATACTTCCCAAGTACTGTTTTACTTCACTGCTAGCCAAATTTTGGTCTGCATTTTTTATAATTTCTAAATCTGATTACTTTTTCATGTGTGAGTGGCTTAGGGAAATCAAAGCTGAAAGTAATCAAAGCATGATCAGAGGTATTAGGGTCGCATTCTCAACATCAACATCCAGAACACCACCACAACCCACAGGAGAGAAAACCAAGTCAAGGGTGTGTCCTAAGATATGAGTTGGGTGGGACACATGGTTTTACAAATTGTTCTGATCAGTCAACTCAAGGAACTCAGGGAGAGAATGGCTTCAGATGAGGGCTGTCAACCCAGTAATTAAAATCTCCACATATCAAAAGTCTTCCGGTTTTAGCAGAAAATTCCTCGAGAAACTGCCCAAACTCTTCCATAAAACCCCTATCTGTGCCACGATGGCCAGGCCTATAGACAACTGCCATTCTTAGAATTTGTTGATGGAGTTTTATTTCCACTTCCAACAGTTCATAGTAAAGAGTATATAACAGTATATGGTGTGGGAGGAAAGTTGCTAATGGCAGTAAAATCTTTTTATAGGAATGCAATGGCAAATGTGAAGGTAGGGGATAAGTTAAGTGAAAGTTTTGAGGTCAATGTAGGTGTAAGACAGGGATGTGTCATGTCAGCTTGGTTGTTCAATATATACATGGATGGAGTGATTAGGGAATGTAGGGCTGTATCAATGGGTGTGGGAGCTAGACTGGAATCAGAGGGAAGAACATGGAAGATTTTAACATGCCTATATGCGGACGATGCAGTCCTGTTGGCGGAAAATGCTGAAGAACTTCAGAGAGTGGTCACTGACTTTGACAGGGTATGTGAAAAGAGAAAGTTAAAGGTCAATGTAGGGAAATGTAAGGTAATGGTGTTTGAGAGAAGAATGCATGAAACTATAGATTTTAAGGACAAATATAGAATCAAGAAAGAACACAAGAAAAGTTGTAAAATAAAATTGAAAAATGAAGTACTAGAAGAGGTTGAAAGTTTCAAGTATTTGGGAGCTGTACTATGCAAATATGGTAAAATGGAGAGTGAGATAAAAGAGAGAAAAATGCAAGGGAGAAAAGTTATTGGAGAACTTGATAGTATTCTCAAAGGAAGAATGGTTAGCCAGGAAGTCAAAAAGTCACTGAGAAACAGTGTGCTGCTCCCAACACTCTCGTATGGAAGCGAGACATGGACGGCAAGTGACGAGGACCTCTTCAAACTAAGAGCTGTGGAGATGAGCTTTTTCAGAATGGCAGCTGGCATGAATAGGCTAGATGGGCCAAGTAATAGGGAAGTGTACGAGTCCTTTGGAATGGAAGAGCAGGCTTTGGGCATTGATTGTGGTGTGGTTGAGTGGATAAAGAGAAGTACTTTGAGGTGGTATGGTCATGTTCAGAGAATGGATGAAGACAGAATGCCAAGAAAGATATATGGGAGTCAGGTGAGTGGAACCGCTAGTAGTGGAAGACCACCTATGGTATGGGAAAAGAAAGTGGAAAAATATATTGAAGAAAAACTTCCACGTAGTGGAAGGGGCATTGTGGCACGGGCAAGGGAGGCATGTCTTGACAAAGTAGCTTGGAGACGTTTCTGTCATGGCCATCCTCTAGTGGGGGTTTCCCAGGGGGAAGCAAGGCGTCGGAGATGATGATGATGATGATGAGTCTATTCTCTGTCAGTAGGCAAGATATCATGACCTCAAACCTCTGTAACTCAAAAACGACTAGAGTAATCGAGCTAATATTTCTACCATTTGGGAAGATTCAGTCAAGGAATAGATGTGGAAATTTACAGCCCATTTGCTCCAGCCCTTTTTGAGTTACAGAGGATAGAGGTCATGATTTCTCGCCTACTTACAGTGAATAGACTATAGCTCAGGGTTTTGTACCAACTATATTATACCGTAATACATACATACTGTACATATAATTGTTTAACGTCATTTTCCATTATTTTGCAATGGCTCAGACGGGGTTACTTTTCATGTCATGACTCATGTTAGCATAGCGTTATCCCTCGTTATATATTTCACACAAAGATATCAAGTTAATGTCCTTCTCTCTGCATTTCACACTAATTTATCAAGGTACATCCCTCTCTCTAGATTTTACACTCTCTAGATTTTACACAAAGTTATATTCTAACATCTTGCGCACTCATTCATGACATTTGATTGTTCTCCCTCCCGCTTACACCATATAGCCCTGATGCATACCATGTCTTGCTAAATCCTTAGCATTAGCTAAGGCCAGCCCTATGAGAGTCTCTTATTGTGACTCAGTGGTCTGATTAAACTACAGTAACGTAAAAAAAAAAAAAAAAAAAAAATTATCATTAATATCTCTCTATAATTCACTAATATATCATCAAGGTAATGTCCCTCTCTCTCTCTCTATTTCACACTAATTTAAAATAAAGGTTTCCAGTACACTCTTGATTCTGGGTGTACACTCTACAACAAATCCTGGCCCAATATGAACCCTCAAAAAGCAAATCGAATCTCTGAAATGTAAACATTAGATAAAGAACTACTGTAATGACAAGATTCAGTTCAGTTTGGGATAGCTTCGAACACTAACCTACCTCTTTTGTTCTTCCTGAAATGGCCATGATTGTCTTAGGGCGTACGGTACTACAAACAACTGGGCTCCTAATTATCTTTTTTGCTTTTCCCGAACTGACCCAGATTTATGTCCTAGAGCGTACAACAACAACGGTGACCGGACAACTCAACCAGTAGCTCTCAACCAGTACCAAATCAACCAATACGGTTAGGTTAGTAGGCCTACTATATTTTGTCACTGGTTTGGTTGGTCTTGGTTGATTTGTCACTGGTTGAAATGGTCTACTGGTTGAGATGTCCGAGGACCACATACAACTGGTCCCCTACCCTACCTCTTTTATAATTCCCGGACTGGCCACGATTTATGTCCTAGAGCGTACTACACACAAAAAGTCCCATAACTCACCTCTTTTGCTCTTCCCGAACCAATTCCCCAGGCCAGCCACCACTCCGGGCCAGCCAGTCGCAGACACCAGTCCACTCAGCACCTGGTTTACAGAGGTCATCTTAGTGTTGTGGTATTGGTTTCTGTCTGATACAAATACGTTACAAAAGTCGGAGTCACATGAGCTTTTTAATCGGTGAATGGTATAAGAATCTGGTAACCACTACAAGTAATGCTGCTAGAATACGGAAGCTCTCATTGTCAATTTTCTATGGTCAATATTTTTTCTGGCTCATATGCTTTCATTAATTTCATTTGGAGTTATTGGTGTTATGAATTATATTAGGAATTACTTCTGGGATCTTTTGCACTAGTATCAGAAACTAAGCTGATAGTATTAAATTTACAGTGGGTAACATAATAAACTTAAAAGTTTGCCTAATTAGCTGCCAGGCCAGAGTTGAGGGAAAAAGGGCTTGTGTGATACCGGTTAGAACATATATTATTCTTAGAGATTATGTAATTTATTTTTCTATTGCTGGACTTTGACACTTGCGGTATCAGCTAAAATGGCAGTTCCAAGTTCTGAAGGTTATCCACCAATAGTGAAAGCCAAAGATGTACATGGCATACACGTCTTCCCCAGTAAAGACTGGAACCCACACGTCTTCCCCAGGTAAGACTGGAACCCACACGTCTTCCCCAGGTAAGACTGGAACCCACACGTCTTCCCCAGTAAAGACTGGAACCCACACGTCTTCCTCAGGTAAGACTGGAACCCACACATCTTCCCCAGGTAAGACTGGAACCCACACATCTTCCTCAGGTAAGACTGGAACCCACGCGTCTTCTCCAGTACAGACTGGAACCCACACGTCTTCCCCAGTAAAGACTGGAACCCACACGTCTTCCCCAGTAAAGAGTGGAACCAAAACGTCTTCCTCAGGTAAGACTGGAACCTACACGTCTTCCCCAGTAAAGACTGGAACCCAAACGTCTTCCTCAGGTAAGACTGGAACCCACACGTCTTCCCCAGTAAAGACTGGAACCCACACGTCTTCCCAGTAAAGACTGGAACCCACACGTCTTCCCCAGTAAAGACTGGAACCCAAACATCTTCTTCAGGTAAGACTGGAACCCACACGTCTTCCCCAGGTAAGACTGGAACCCACACATCTTCCCCAGGTAAGACTGGAACCCACACGTCTTTCCCAGGTAAGACTGGAGCCCACACATCTTCCCCAGGTAAGACTGGAACCCACACGTCTTCCCCAGGTAAGACTGGAACCCACACGTCTTTCCCAGGTAAGACTGGAACCCACATGTCTTCCCCAGTAAAGACTGGAACCCACACATCTTCCCCAGGTAAGACTGGAACCCACACATCTTCCCCAGGTAAGACTGGAACCCACACGTCTTCCCCAGGTAAGACTGGAACCCACACGTCTTCCCCAGGTAAGACTGGAACCCACACGTCTTCCTCAGGTAAGACTGGAACCCACACGTCTTTCCCAGGTAAGACTGGAACCCACACGTCTTCCCCAGGTAAGACTGGAACCCACACGTCTTCCCCAGGTAAGACTGGAACCCACACGTCTTCCTCAGGTAAGACTGGAACCCACACGTCTTCCCCAGGTAAGACTGGAACCCACACGTCTTCCCCAGTAAAGACTGGAACCCACACATCTTCCCCAGGTAAGACTGGAACCCACACGTCTTCCCCAGTAAAGACTGGAACCCACACGTCTTCCCCAGTAAAGACTGGAACCCACACGTCTTCCCCAGTAAAGACTGGAACCCACACATCTTCCCCAGGTAAGACTGGAACCCACACGTCTTCCCCAGTAAAGACTGGAACCCACACGTCTTCCCCAGTAAAGACTGGAACCCACACGTCTTCCCCAGTAAAGACTGGAGCCCACACGTCTTCCCCAGTAAAGACTGGAGCCCACACGTCTTCCCCAGGTAAGACTGGAACCCATACCCTTCAAAGGAGTTGGCTGGCAACTTGTGCACCTTACCGACATTGCCACCCAGCCGAATACAGTACAAAGATGTGTTTAACACTATCTGGTCAGACTTCTTGTGGGCTATGATAATATTTTGCTTAATAATTTTTGAGGAATTTGCCAGCTTTTGCCACTTTCGAGCAATGTATTTAGTTTGTCCCCTAGGCTAAGAAAAACACCTTCGTAGATTTTCTTCAAACTAAAAAATGCCCACCCAGACCCCCTTCAAGCTAAATTTCCCGACCGAAGGCCCATGTCTTCTAATTTACAGGCTTGCTATCCCTCGGCCAGAAAAAAGTTGACACCTGAATGGGTTGAAGCATCTTATTATTGCCAAACAAATGGGGTGAAACTCCTTAAAATCGCCATACAAATGGGGTGAAACTCCTTAAAATCTCCAAACAAATGGGGCGAAGCAGGGGAGTCCAAAACGACCTCGCTTGGACCAAATAGGTTTAAAGTGATTTGTAAAATCTTGATCCTGTTGTGATGAGGTTTAAGCCTGCCATTGTGCAAGAATAGAGCCCGAATAGGGACAACACAACAGAAAACATAAACACTGACCTGCACAACAATATAGTACCCGAGGTGGTGAACTTGGAAGGTGTAGCCCAGGCCAAACGTGGCACATAAGGTTCCCGACAACACCATTCCAGCAGAGAGGAACAGTCGCAGGTCCACTCTTTCCGCTATCATGCCGCTAAAACCAACAAGGACAATATTAACCCCTTCTATACCGACGACGTATTGTTCATTTGATTTCAACTACATTTAGACAGTTTAATGAAGCTTAGGAAGGATATGTGGTAGCTAAAAGAATTAATTGGGATACTTTGAAGCCTTTTAATTGGTATACGTCCTTCCTAAGCTGAATAAAATGGTCTAAATGTAGCCGAGATCAAATAAAAAGTATGTCACCGGTACAGAAGGGGTTAATACAGTACAGTACTGGAACAGTAAAATACTGTACTGTACATAAATATCAATACATTAGTCTATCTATCTATCTACTCAGGCACATTCCCCATCTTTTTTTCATTTTTATTGTACATATAACTAAATGCATATATAGTACAGTACTGTAAATTCTGTAATACATAAATACTCATCACCTCATAAATATATACCTTGTAAATAAATAAACAAATAGTGAACAAATAAAGTATGTAAACCAACATTTAAGCTTCACAATTCGTAGTACTGTACTGTATGCCCTCGGAAATTATAAAATGGCCAACACAATACATTTTTTGTTAACCCCTAATGTACCGGAGGATACAGTAATAAAAGTCCCCCCCAGTCACAAGCAATGTGGCCAAAATGGCAAGATAGAACAACCTCCCACCTTTAAAGATGAAGGAATACTGGCTCTACCAGCCTGCAGAGGGTTGGATATAAGCTGAAAAGTGTTGCCAACTCGAGAGCAGTGCTCAAACGGTCATTTCTTACTGTTTCTTACAGTAGATCCTCTGGAAAAAGGCAAACTAGGCCTGTGTATCCAGCTCAGTGCCAGTACTTGCACTACTGCGGTCGTTGTTGTTGTTGTTCCCTAAGCTGCCTGGCCGAACAGCCCCGAGTCCCTGAGAAAGGCCATGGCCACGATCGGGCTTTCCTACAGAGCTCTCATTGAGTGTAGATTGTGTTGTTGGCGTAAGTGGTTGTGTGAAATGCAGTCTTCTATGATGTGTTTAATGGTATGGATGTAGTGTTACATCCCGGGCAGGCGTCGACAACGGAGTCATCCAGTCTCTTCTGATAGCTCAGGAGAGCTGGATGGTGTCCGCATCTCAGCCTGGCCAGGTGGACTCTGTCCTCGCGAGGAAGGGAGGATTCGGAAGGATGGATTTCGGGAGGTCGTGCATGCAGCTGCGTGTTGTCTGTGAGTGAGTGAATGGATCGGTGAGAGATATGAGTATGGATGTGCTTCTGGAAGTTGGTTCGGGGTGGGCAGGGAGGGAGAGAGGACAATAATTGTGTGTGATACCGTGTGCTGGGTGTTGTTTTGATATTTCTTGGTGTCTGTGGGTGTGTTGCCATGTAGTTTAGTGGGTGGTCTTGGTTCGTGGAGGCTGCTGCCAGAAATTGAGTGCCTCTCATGTCCAGATGGTCTTTGACTTTGAGGATTTTGGTTTCTTGATGTAGGTGATCTGTGGGTGAAGTAGCTGTGCAGCCTGTAATGATCTTCAGGGCTTTGTTTTGAATAGTCTGTAAGGTCTTATGATGTGTTTCAGCTAGGTTAGAAGCCCAGGCTGGGCTTGCGTATTCCATCACTGATCTTATGTATTGTTTATATACTGTGGTGGTAGTTTCTTTGTTGTGTCCAAATTTTGTGTGAGCAAGTGACCTGAAGGCGTTAAGTCTGGGTGTCAGTTTCTTTTTAATGTTTGTGGTGTGCTGTTTGAATGTCATATGAGTATCATATGTTATTCCTAGGATTTTGGGTGTGTGTGTATGTGTTAGGGGTGTGTTGTTTATGGTGAGTTGAGGGATGTATTCATGTTCTCCTGTCCAACTTGTGAGCAGGGTTGCAGTGGATTTGGCTGGGGCTAGATTAAGTCTGTTTGTAGTGCACCAGCCATGTAGTGTGTTGAGATAGGGTTGAAGGAGATCTGTTGCTCTTTTTGGGTCATGGTGTGTACATGTGAGTGTTATGTCATCTGCATAGGAGGCTAAGTTTATTTGGGGCGTATTGGGTGTAGTTATATCGTGCATGTACAGATTGAAGAGTGCGGTCGTTCACTGTGTTGGCGGCGGCGGCAGCAGACGCAACATTTTTACTATTCTGTATTTTTGCTTTATAATCAAACTTCAAATCTTGTCTTCCCCATGCTTTATCAAGATTATTTTCAAACTTCCTTATTGATTCAGAATCGACTACATACTGGGGCAGTACGTTCCACTCATTTACCACTCTATCACAAAATGAGTTCTTTGCCTTTTCAAGCCTACAGGTATTTCTTTCTTTGTAAATTTTCTTAGAGTGTCCGCTCATTCTTGTTCCCTCCTGCATCAAGAAGATACCTTCACACACATCCTCATCATACTTTCCTGACACTATCTTAAAAGTCTCTATCATATCCCCTCTCTTTCTCCTATATGCCAGTGTCGGAAGTCCCAGTGTCCTCAACCTCTGCTCACATCAGGTTTTTCCTCTTCATCCTGCAACCTACATATCAGTTCTCTTTTCTTGTCCTGGGTAAACACATCCACATTACTAAACATAATCACCACATGATTATGTTTAGTAATGTGGATGTGTTTACCCAGGACAAGAAAAGAGAACTGATGTGGTGATGGGCTGGTCTATCAGAGTGAGAGCTGAGCAATCTCTGCCATACCCATAGCTTACTCTGACTGTTCCTTTTACTTATATAACTTCTAGATCTCAAGTGATGGCGTCTTTTCCGTGGATTGACCTCCCTACTGCCAACCTAGAAGTTGGCAGATTGGGAGCCAAAGCGTCACATTTTTCCCTTGCCCCTCAACTTTCCCTTCATAATTGCTGAGGGGCACAGGGCCTTGGGTGGGGCTTTGGTTTCCCGGGCGATTCCGCACCCTCCTTAGCTCCCTGCCTTGGAGTGGCTTCGGTCACCCGGGCTTTAGTGGTAAGCAGGGAGGGTTTTGTGGGGGCGCTCGTTTATGGCCTTGGCCTTGCTCGAGACCTTGGGGCTGTTCGGCCAGACAGCCTGGGGAACAACAACAACAACAACAACTAAACATAATCCTTAATCTATCTACCATTCCTTCAGCAACTACACCATCCCGCTCCTCCTGTCCGTACCCTACTCCCCCTTAGCACTACTGGGTCTGCAGCTTTGTCTCCTGTCTCCCTGTGACACCTCCACCCTGTTCTCCTCCTCCGTCACAGCTCCTATCACATTCTCTTCCCTCCCTGATCTCCTTCATGGTACCAGGCACTGCCTGATACTGGCAGTTACAAGGAAAGTACATTACTGACGGCTCCCTGCCGTCGCTGGGACTGGGGAGTGACTTATCTACTGACGGCTCCCTGCCGTCGCTGGTACAGAAGGGGTTAATTTGACTGTATACTTTCTCCTATTAATTCCAGTCCTAAAACTATACAGCCCCGATATGATACCCTGCATCACACCTTACTTGACATATGGTACAGTATAGGGGCGGGACAACTGGTAATGTATTAAAAAATGCCTTTTGTTATGGCGAAGTGAGAGGCATAACAAAGCAAAATACTGTACTGTATATACGGGGCTGTTCGGCCAGGCAGCTTGGGGAACGACAACAACAACAACAACAAAGCAATATATTAACAGCTTATTTCTTGCCCATAACAACATAACTTTCTTATACTTAGGAAAATTATATTGTAGTATTTTAGCTCATAATACCTATATATGATTTGTTTTGGAGTATTAATGGTGCTAATAATATTACGATGTTGGCTTTTAGAATATCACAATCAGAGGGAGATAAGGCACTGTATTATATGTTTTGCCATACAGACTACAATAGATCTGGACTTGACACGAAAATGGAATCGAAGGAAATGAGACCGCGGACCTTCTTGCAAAAGAGGCTTGTCGTGGTTCTCCCTCTCTTATTCTCCAGAGGCCAAAGGATGTTTTCCCGGTCTTACAGCAACGCGTACTTGATGCATGGCGTACTGAATGGCGTTCACAACCTGAATCTAATAATTTTCGTTCACTTAAGGAAGACATTTTCTTGTGGCCTTCGTCGATTGCTTCATGTCGAGCGGACGTATACGTATTGGTCACACACGTCTTACTCACGGTTACTTAATGACCACCCCTCGCGATCCACCGCCTGAGTGTCAACTATGTCACACCCCATTAACAGTCCATCATTTTCTCTGTATCTGTCCGGTGTATGAACCAGAACGACAACGATTCCTGCAGCACGCTCTTTTCCACTCTACTATCTGAGTCAACCTCCTTCAATTTTGCTCCTATCCGACACTTCCTGAGAGCCACCAAACTACCGGTATATGATGACATATGACTAAGTATGACAGTTCCATGACTTGACTTTGCACCTCCTCACCGAACACTAGCCTTATGAGGGCCCTGGCCCAGTGGGCTAGTATAAAATAAACACGTCTACAACAACAACAACGAAAATGGAACTTTGCAGTAAGGGACCCAAAATCGGAAAACGAACCGCCAAGTTCGAACCTCGAAACCGCAAAAATGTCACATTTTCAAGGTTCGAACTTGGGATTCGTTCTCCGATTTTAGGTCCCTTACTGCAAAGTTCCATTTTTGTGTCAAGTCCAGATCTACTGCAGTCTATGGTTTTGAGTATCCAGGCCAGGGCTGGGGTCAATTATGAATCAAATTGGAATTGATAAAAAAAAAAATTGAATTGGAATTGATATGAATTGAGGACTGAATTGATAAAATAATACTGTATATTATACTGTAATATGCAAATTAATTATTGTACAATAATTAACTTATAGTATAAGTAAAAATAAACAGTAAAATGTACAGTTTGCTATCACAATTTTTTGTTTAAATATATCGAATGAAGTAAACGACAGTACAGGTACTGTATTATATTTATATTAAACTTTAATTTAATTGAGAAAATATTTCCTGCATAATTAATGTGTTTGATTTTGAATTGATTTTTTTTAATTAAATGAAATATTGACCATAATGAATTGAAAAGCTTGTGAATTGAATTGGAATGGATTAATTCAAATTTTATTCTGAATTGGAATTGAAACAAATTAATTGACCCCAGCCCTGATATTCCAGGCACAGTATAACTAATCCTTACACCAATAACTAGATGCCACACCTTACTAAAGTTAATGTGGGCTCAAACCTGAATTACTCATGAGATGTGGGCCCCATCCAGCTCTTCTGAGTTATCAGAAGAGACTGGAAGACTCCGTCGACGACACCTGCCCACATACCCATACCATTAAACAAATCATAGAAGACTGCATTCCACACAATCACTTACACCAACAACATAATCTACACTCCTTGAGAGCCCTGTGGGAAAGCCCGACTGTGGCCATGGCCTTCATTAGGGACTCAGGGCTGTTCGGCCAGGCAGCCTAGGGAACGACGACAACAACACAAAAAATAAAGATATTAAATTTAACACTTAACACCTTAATGTTGTGGGAATAGTTCAAACTCTGGTGTCCAAGCTGGAAACTAATATGTGCGGCTCGGATTTCAATAATTATCTTTGACTAAAAATAAACTCACTTGTCACACAGTTATTGAAATAAAAAAGAAACCAATAAACAGCTGATTTTTTTTTTAGATTATAGAACATATAAGAAAATTATATATATCATCAACCTTCATAGCATTCTTTTATGTTTGATGCATCAATGCGTCTAAAAGTGAAGTTTGTCTGTGATACTGTACATACGGACACATCGATGTGTCTAGATAACGGCAACGTGTTAATAACGGCTCTAATACTGTTCCTCTGATAGAGCAGTATTTGTGTAACACAGATAGTTTAAATGTTCCATGCCTGCATATAACACTGACAAAAATACTTGTAATATGGCTGCCATGCCATCCTGCAAGTCTTGGGAAATGTGACATATCCTGGCCACACCAGTACTGGGGATTTGATGATGACAAAAGGACATTAGGAATACCACTAGCCTCGGAGCCCTTAAGGGGGGGATGCGCCGGTTTTCTGGTCCTCCTTCTCCCTCACGCTTAACCCCATTAGTTTTGAGATTTTAAGACGTTTGCCCCATTACTTTGTCGATTTTAAGACCTTTTGCCCCATTTATTTGTCAATATTAAGACCTTTCGTGCCCTTTTTCCTGGCGAGCTACAGCGAGCCTGTAATTGTGGAGGAACCGGCTTCGGCCATGACATTTTTCTAACGAAAAATGTACAAATTAATCTCAAAGGGGGATCTAATGGATGATTTTTAAAGTTTGATGGAGGTCTAGGGAGGAAATTTTAAAAATAAATTATTATATAAATAAATAGCCACTGTCAACTTAAAAACTCCCCCAATGCCCAAGACATCAATGCTGAGTGTCCCCTGTATCCTATTCCTATGATAAGCAACATTACTTCATTTAATACTGAAATTTTCCAATGTTTCCATAGTCTACTTGTGTTTTCAAATGACGACAAGGGTGGTGGCTATGGGGCAAGATCTATGGGTATAGGGGTTAACATGGTGACTCTGGCCATGGGCTCACCACCAATTAGGACTTCAATATGTATCATAATTCCTAAATACCTATAACAAATTTTTTATCGTCTGCTGGTTTACATTACATACAGTAGATACAAGTTTAAAGACCGCAACCGTCCACAGTGAATGTGGCTTCCATGATACAATCACAGTACTGCACACAGTGCACAGCAATCATAACACGGTGGGTACAGTCTTTACTGCAGCATAGTACAGTACAACAAAGTCTTGCCACAACAATGCCCCATCATGTTATCACTGTGGCTGATGTTGGAATAGCGCTAATAGCGTCTCAGCAAAACTCAATAAAGTCCCCCTGAAGCACTTGCACCTGGCGAAATCGCACCACACCAGCGTTAACCGTGCTACAATAAGGCAGTAACAAGAAATCACCGTAACTGCTACAGAGGCTGACTGCACCACCGAAGTGGTGGGCAGTGGGGTCGCTGCATCCCTACTCCAGAGAGAAAGGCCAACTTGTGCCAGTGGGCTGTGAGAGTAAGACACTAGGGAACCTTGGGGCACACCATTATGGCCCCACTGCCTTCACTACTCACAGGAAGAAAGATAGAAATAAAAATGATGAAAAAGGTAAAGTCAGAACTAGCTATGGGAAGTGAGGACACCAACCCTCACTCTTATAGAACCAGCCCACCACTTAATAACATCGAAACTGGAGGAATAGCTGCACTTTATGAAAAACTACAACACTTCAAACTTTAGTCTATCTATTGCCTGACGCCGTGATCCCCGAAGGGGTGGCCACGAACGAACCGCCCCCATGCACCTCTGTCCCCAGTCAGTCGACGCCCCTCCCCCCAACCAGCACCGCCTTCGTTCATGTAGTTCCTCACTCCATCCTTCCACCTCATATTCGGTCTACCTCTCCCCCTCTGTCCCTCCACCTCGCTCTCGTACACCCTCTTAGTCATTCTCTCGCTTTCCATATGTTCCATATGGCCGAACCATCTCAAGTTGTTCCTTTTCACACTTTCCAGCACATCTACCTCCACACCACACCTCCTTCTTACTTCCTCATTAGTCTGTCTATCCCTCCATGTAACTCCGCACGCACTCCTTAAGTAATTCATTTCCACTGCTCTCACTCTTGGTCTGAGTCTCTCAACCAACGTCCATGCTTCGCTTCCGTAAGTCAGTGTCGGGATTACCACACTGTCATGCAAGGACTTCTTCACTTCCATACTGACCACCCTATTTCTTGTTACTGCTTTTAGCGTTCCTACAACCCTCTTCCCCTGTTGTACCCGCTCCCGCACCTCTTCATCCATAGTCCCATCTTTACTCAACACACTGCCCAGATACTTAAAAGAGTTGACGATCTCCATAGCCTGACCGTTCAGCTTCACCTCACACTCTGTGACTTCACCCCTTTCGAAGACCATAACCTTGCTCTTCCCCGTATTTACCTTCAAATTCCGTTTTTCGCACACTGTTCCAAACTCATTTACCAGACCCTGCAACTCCCATTCATTATCACTCATCAGAACTGTATCATCCGCAAACAGCAGTATAGGTAGCTTCCACTCAATTCCCTCCCTTTTCAGCGATACACCAACATCCACTGCTCTTGATAGTATTTCTTTCATAACTCCATCCATATATACAGTAAACAGTAATTAACTTTTAGTGATTAACTTAAAATTTAAGAAAAAAATGTGGGTACAATTATCTCCCAACTCACGTGAAGAACATCCCGAAGGCATAGCTAAATAAGAAGGCTGAATCAACGGCCCCCAGGAGAGACGAGTAATTGTCTCCATCTGAGGACAACAAGTAAGAATTCAAATAGAAAATGGGATTACAAATAGGTGGTAAAGTCAACTAAAATTTTGATAATTCAATGGTTATATGGCAATTTTTGTTCAGTACCATACCTCTTGGGTCAGGGATGGAGAAGTGGGGAGAGTAAGAGGAGAGGCAAGGGAATGAGGAAGGTGCTGTGTCGCCACAAGTCCTGGCCACCCATCAATGCAACCACTTTCACCATTGTCAAGTAGCCAGGAAGTATACTCTTCAAGTTTGGAAGTGTTCACGTACTTGTTATCACAATTACAATATATAATGATAATGTACGACAGGTTTCCTGACCAGGGTTCGAACCCACTCACTCCAGGTACATCTGGGAGAGTCGGGCACCGTAACCACTCGGCCAGGAGTGCCGCTCATGGTCGGGAGGCTACGGTGCCCGACTCTCCCAGATATACCTGGAGTGAGTGGGTTGGAATCCTGGTCAGAATACCTCTCTCACAATTACAGTACACTACAGTACTTATTTAACCAACATAACTCAACCATACCTAACCAAAACTACCTTATAAGTTAGGATAGGTTAAGTAGGGTTGGGCCCAGTTAAGATAAGATATTGTGATCGTCTTGGTAAAAGAAAAGTAACATGAACTTTTAAACTCGTCCAAATATCAGTGTATATGCAGTCAGGATGGACCGCGACAGTTTTGGTTAGATACCAGAACGACTGTACAGTACCGGTACTGTACAGCACTGGGGCTGTTCGGCCAGGCAGCCTAGGGAACGACTATTACTAAGTCTACAGCACTGACACAGCTCTTTCATTATCCCTCTGCCTCTCCTCCCTCACTCATCCCTCCTTAACTCCACAAAAGGTATCGTAGTGAAAACATTGCCATATTTTCAGTGGAAACTCAATCTCAATTATACCGGTACAGTATATATAACAAAAATTGCAGGGCAATTCCCAGTAGGATATATATACAGTTATATAGGTCACTGTAACTTATTTGAAATATTCATGTTGATAAGAAATTGCAGTACAATGCTATGAATAATATTTATCAAATGTTTAATGCTAATTTCATTCTGGGAAGCTCCTAATAAAGGATAGCTGTGGCTGTTTGTGTGTTGTGAGATTCACCAAAGTGTGACCAGCTTTACCAGTGAATTCTGTTGGTCTTCACTGGAGGTGTTATGTAACTGTGTGGGTGTGTGTGTACCGATATACCGGTATGTGCACCTGCAAGTCTATGTCTGTGTTCCGTATGTATGTTCATGAAACTGTGTATATGTTCGCATCTGCATGCCTGTGTATGATTGTGTGTATGTATGTATGTACCTGCATGAATTAATGTGTGCATGTTGTATGAGAAATTTAACACCATATTAAACCTGCACCCGTATCCCCAATTCTACACTCACCAAAGGGAGCCCAGTCGCACCAATGAGAGTTGTTGGTCTCCACGGAGGGTCTCAGGCCGGAACAGTTCTGGTGAAGCACGTTCTTCACCACAGAAATGGGTTTGCGGGACATGTGGTACGAACAATACGTTAGGAAGGTAAGTATCCACATCCATGACGAGTATCTGAAGTGAAGGGTCATGGTTAAAATGGTATTTAATGATTAGTGTAATAACAATTAAATATTTGTTTTTCTATTACCCAGAAAAAGCAACAACCTAGCCACAACCAGGCACTGCAACCAAGGACTAACCTTTACCACATCACTGGTCGGGGCAAACCATGAACTGCGGCTTCAGATCATGGAAGTCTCACAGCTTGTGCCGGATCACCACATATATACCGGTACTGTATATATACCCGGTATATATATACAGTATATATATATATATATATATATATATATATATATATATATATATATATATATATATATACAGTATATACAAATATATATACCGGTATATATATATATATATATATATATATATATATATATATATATATATATATATATATATATATATATAAGCAGCAACCCCTCGCCATTTCGGACCTCTAATTGTCGGAAACCCGTACTAGCCGGATCGGTGACGGCCTCCCGGATACGTACTGTACTTCCGTTTTTCGGACATTTCCGTCATAACCGTCCAATGTACGTAGTCTGATATCTCGTATGTTCCCGAGATGTGTCCGTCAGTCTCGAAAGTGTCGGATGCTGCGCCCCCATCCCCGGTAAATGTCCGTCAAAACGGGGATCCGTCGGAGCGCCGATATAAAGACTAGGCTCTGAGTCATGTGATAAGCTATCATATGGTAATGCTTATGTAGTTGTAATCACAATACCTGTACTATCATGCAACAATCTAGTTACTATCATGTACAGTACACTGTTCTAGTTTTGTTATGGTACTGCAATTAATGCACAGTCTAAATAAATAGTTTGCATTACATTGATGATAATGCGTGTGAAATCTAGAGAATGACATGAGGTACTGGTATGTACCAGCCACAGTCTATTAGAAACAAATGAAAACTGGAAACACTCAAGGGCCAATCCCCAGATTGGCCGTGGTGATTGCACCTAAACACCTACAAAAGTTACAAAAGTATCTCTATCTATCTATTGTAGAGTTCGCCATCTGCCATAAATAATTACCGTTCGGTACCGATACTTAAAATCTTTACCGGTAATAATAATAATAATAATATTTATTCAGTTAGCAATTTACAGAGTTGGTACCACATAGTATGTTACAAATATGACATGTACCAGCTTTGCATAATTCCAACTAAGGATAGCCCAATAAGGCCGTTAGGCGTATTTCCATTGGGGTCCTTGTGGGATTAGGTTAACTGGGGAAAAGGGGAGGATAAAAGAAATAGATACTTTAGAGAAAGTATTTCTATGGGGTTATTTTAAGATACCTTACATCCTATAGTAAATATCAGTAATCTGTAATCCGTAATCCGTAATCAGTAATCATTTCAGTTTGGTTTGCCTATCTCTTATGTCGTATTTAGTAGTAGACATAAGCTTGGTGCTCCCTTCTCGCAGCTGTCCGGTTCAGGTGTTCCTTCAGGCTACGTCTGAAGGAATACAGTGTTCTCTTTTCACGGACTGACTGGGGTAGGTCGTTCCAGTCTTTGATGGCAGTGTAGAAGAATGTTTGCTTACCCTGTCCTTGGATTCTCGGGACCTTAAAATTAAACATCCTGTTTCTTGTATTATGTCCACTCCTCTCATTTGCTTTAACAAAATCACTCTTTAGATAGAGTTAATGAGTTATTATGAGCAAGATTGTAGAAAAACTACTGGTAATTATTATGAGTGTACCAGCAATCCTCCTCCTCTGCTGCACTCTTTCTTGTACCGTACCTCATTGTCCACACTCATCTTATTTGTCACACTGCCAAAATATTCAGCTAAAATACTTCACATTCTCAATTTCCTGTCTATTTTGCCTCACTAAGCAATCAGTAGCCTCATTTCTCTAAAAATAACATGACTTTACTCTTTGCCTCAGTCACTTTCAAATTCTACTTTCAGCATACCGGTACGGTAGGCCTAGCTACATTTCCAAATCTTACAACTCCCACTCGTCCTCACTCAAAGAAGTATATAATCTGTGAAAAGTAGCACAAGCGGGGCGGGTGCCCAACCCCGAAAGGGGTTGAAATAGGGGAGCTATCCCCCCGCCAAAGGCGGCTTTCTAGGGCCTTTCCTAGCTGTTGCTGAGAGGATTGGGTTCTAGTCATGTGGTGATGGGCTGGTCTATCAGAGTGAGAACGGAGCGATCTCTGCCATACCCATAGCTTACTCTGACTGTTCCTTTTACTTATATATTTTCTAGATCTCAAGTGACGGCGTCTTTTCCGTGGATTGACCTCCCAATCTACCAAGATTGGAAGCCAAAGCGTCACATTTTTCCTTTGCCCCTCAACTTTCTCTTCATAATTGCTGAGGGGCACAGGGCCCTGGGTGGGGCTTTGGTTTCCCGGGTGTTTCCTCCCCCTCCCCAGCTCCCCGCCATGGAGTGGCTTCGGTCACCCAGGCTTTATTGTGGTCGGTAGGGAGGGTTCTGTGGGGGCGCTCGGTTATGGCCTTGGCCTTGCTCGGGGCCTTGGGGCTGTTCGGCCAGGCAGCTTGGGGAACAGCAACAACAACAAGTAGCACAAGCAATTTTCACTCGCTCCCTTCTCTTACTATGGGGTTTTTTCTACATCAACTGCTACTCCACCCTGATCAGCCGTTCTTCACGGGGGAGAGAGCTTCTTCCTCAACTAGTTTGGTTCATCAGGCACCAGCAGCAAACAGACTCGGGGAAAGCAGCTCTCGTCGAGGCCTTTAAGAGATGGCCAAAACAATGCAAGGTACCGGTACTACATACATACATAAAATTTTAAGACTGAGTGCTCCACACATACGTGCAGTTTCAGTCTCTTGTCCTAATGGCGGCTTTCTAGGCAACCCTGTTAAGGGCTGCTTCATTTGTCAAGTTTTTGGATTTGAGATCGGCACCTACAGTCCGATCCCAGGTCTTCCTCGGTCCACCAATTGGTGCAGCTCCACCCACAATCACAGACCTGCATCTTTTCACCCAATTTTGTTCATCCATTCTCTCCACATGCCCATACCATCCCAGTCTACTTGTACGCATCTCCTTGTTAATACTCTTTATACCTAAACGTCTCCTCAGTTCATCATTTGTTATTCTATCCTGCAGCCTGGCCCCACACATCCACCTTACCATTCTCATCTCACCAAGTTACATTCTGTTTACATCCTCTACTTTAACGGCCCATGTTTCTGAGGCAATAATCATTGCACTTCTAACACATGAGGCATACACCTTTCCCTTCAGGGGGAGAGGCATTCTTTTCATGGTCAGAATTGGCAGCAGTTCTCTGAACTTCCCCCAGCCCCATCTAATTCTAGCGACAGTGGAAGCCTCGGCCCCACCACCGGCAGAGATGATATCTCTTAGGTAACAAAACTTGTCCTCCAGCTCCAATGACTCATTTCCAAAATTCACAGCAACAGGATCATCATTTAACACAAGCCATCTATATATCGACCTATTTGGTAGGCCGATAAACGATAAAACCTGTCCTAACTTCATTCCCCTTCTTTATAGTCATTATTATTGAGCTTACTAAGATAGTTATGCTTTATAGTTCTTATTTCGTCTTTGGAAGTGATAAAATGGCAGAAACAATGTACAGTACTGCTGTAATGTTATATGTATTTTCCTGCATTTCTTATCATACCCGGTACTCATTCCAGTCTTAAAACCAAATGGCTCCAATTTAACACCCTGCCTTTTGGTAGGACATATAACACAAGTTACCGTACCCCCCTGGAAAAGTGGCCTGGGCTGTCTGTCCGTCCGTCGTCCCCCCCCCCCCTCTCTTGGCTACTATTTCCCCTCCTTACATAGGAATCATTAGCTTACATAATTACAGTACTTTATTGTAGGTATGTTTAACAAAAACCATTGTATTGAATAAACAAGCTTTGTATTTTGCTGTGTATTTCACAATATTATTTAGTTTGTAATTATGTGTATGCCTAGTTCCAAGACGAGCAGTGTGGCACCAGTGACCATCCATAACAAGATTCACACCTAACCCGACCTAACATGGGCTAAGAGGGGGGAATATTATCCTAGGCCACAATTCCCCCTGGGGTAAATCTAGCTTGGGCCAGATTTCCCCTAGGGGGAATTTCGGACGGGGGGAAATGCAGACTGGCACACCGGTACCCATTCATACTGGTAGGCTACAGTACTAAGAGGTCCTTCCATAGCTTTTTAAAACTGTCTAGTGGTAATTAAAAATAAGATAAGCAAAATTCCTGCTGCTGAAATGGTTAATCAGCCATATGGACATGACAACCCTGCTTCAATCAAACCTTCAAACTAAAGAACTCACATAACTATTCTCCATCCACATGCACTGTTGCCCGCACATTCTCATAGACCTGCTCTTCATTGCTGTCAGATACTAAACCTCTACTGCACACAAGCAAATCTATATAATATTTTTGATTGTCTGTGTGTGTGTGTTCTTAATAGGCGGCCGGAGTTTTGGACCTGGGGAGCTGAAACTTTGCATGTGGGTGTCAATTGACCTGGGTCAGGTCATAGAGGGAGCGAGGCCACGATCGGAGGTCGTTGCGAGGCCGAAATTGAAAAAAATTGCCGTTTGGGGCAGAAGGAGGCCTCCGATCGAAAAGGTGTATGTAACGAAAGTTGTTCTCAGCCCCCCAAAATGGGGGTACAGATGAGGTCAGATCCAAAATCGGAGGTCATTTAGTGGCCGAAATCGAGGTCGCCGTTTAATGAGGCACAGGGAGGTCGAGGCCGGTGATTATGGTAGTACAGTAAAAGTCCTGTAATCCGAATAGCAGGGGACCAGGCCTCGTTCCGATTACCGGATTTTTCGGATTATTGGAATTTACCCCTATGAACCTGTGTATTAATGGCCTGACGAAAACCTGAACACAATATAAGCAATGCATATGCACAATATAACACTATACATCCCATATGACACATAATGGTAAACCTATAAAGTGATTTCATGAACATATGATATGTGTGTTCCATTATATGTTATTTGGGTGGCCTAATTCCTCAAAAAGGGGACTTTGGGACTTTTTAAAATTCGGACTATTGGGTGAATTCGGATTTGGCCTCATTTAAAAAAATTCGGACTATTGGGAGATTCCAATTATCGGACTTTTACTGTAGTAGTATTGTGATGATTGTGGTAGTAGTGATTGATGATGGTGATTATGGTAGTAGTAGTGATGGTGATTATGGTGATTACCCGGGCAACGCCGGGTCTATCTATCTATCTATTGCCTGACGCCGTGATCCCCGAAGGGGTGGCCACGAACGAACCGCCCCCATGCACCTCTGTCCCCAGTCAGTCGAAGCCCCTCCCCCCAACCAGCACCGCCTTCGTTCATGTAGTTCCTCACTCCATCGCCGGGTACCCCTACTAGTTTTCAATATTTTCGGGTAGAATGTAGAGTTCGGGCGTACCGCCAGCCTTGTGTACACTACGCGGACTGGCGTCGGGACGCTTGCCATCATGTTCCCATCTAATTTGACTGCCTTTGGAAACAATAATATATTGAGGGGGGCTTTGCCCCCCTCACCCCCCCATGACATATTGTCATCATCATAGATTGCCAGCAGGAGGCAAATTTCCGTCAAAATCGCCGCGAACTCAACCAGCGGCAGCGGGGAGGCGTCTGACCTTTGCAATCATGTTCCTGTCTATTTTGAATGCCATTGGATACAATAATATGTTGAGGGTGGGCTTTGCCCCCCTTCACCCCCCCCACCCCCCCATGACATATTGTCATCATCATATATATTGCCAGCAGGCAGCAGGGGGAAAATAACCGGGAAAAAAATCGCCGTCAAAATAGACGCGAACTTAACCGTGGCGATCGCCCTATGTAAACATGACGACCGTACGCCCGAACTCTACATCCATCCCACCTAAATCTCTAATAAGTACGTGGTGGTACCTGTCAAATGTGTGTCCTTTTAGTAAAATTCTACCAAAAAAATAAATAAAAATAAAAATTAGCCAAAGCCTAAAAAAGACAATATAATTACAGTATAGGGAATAGGCTCGCAGCCTTATTATACATAATTTATTAGGGACAATGTAGGTCTATGGAATCTGTATACTGTACTCCTGCATAATCCACTGTGGGAGAATAATTGGGATGGATGTAGTTTTCGGGCGTACGGTCGTCATGTTTACATAGGGCGATCGCCGCGGTGAACTTCGCGTCTATTTTGACGGCGATTTTTTTCGATTATTTGCAATAGCCTATATATGATGATGACAGGTAGCCGGCTGATTCGGCCCAGGCTCATTCAGACCACAATAATTGTCGGACCTGGCTTATTCGGCCCATACGGTTTTGATTTGTCAGTGATAACCACCGAATATAATTTGAACTAATTCTAAGAGGAATAGACAAACAACGGCAAGAATGTTAAGTGCGGGCGTACCGCCAGCCTTGTTTACACTACGCGTAGTGGCGTCGGACCTTTCCCATCATGTTCCCGTCTATTTTGACTGCCTTTGGATATAAAAATACATTAGCCTAACCAAACCTAACCTAGTATTCATGTAGTAATGACAGGGGGCAAATAGCAGAAAATATAGCGTTGAAATAGACAGGAACGTAACTGCGAGCGCACAACATGACGACCGTACGTCCGATCACTATATCCATCCCCAAACAACATGTTAATGGATATTGTACATAGGCTATATAAAAATACACATTTGTCAGTAAAACCTAACTAAAACTAAAATGAACAAATATAATAGGCCTATATAAAATTCATTTGACCGGTAGAAATTTTGTGTTTGTTATATTTGTCCCATAGAAGAGCTTTATTTTTTATTAGTTGTCCTGATAGGCTTTTTGAGGCGTCTGGGTAACTTTTCTTCTCTTATTAGCTGTAATCTACTTGATTGGGAATACTTCTTGCCGCGTTATACAACAATTCTACTAGGTCCTCTCCCTTTTTACTTCCTAGTTACTAGGAAGTAAAAAGGGAGATTCCCTTTTCTTGCCCTCCTATTTAGGAGGTTGTGCCAGTTTGTAAGGTCAGTTTTCGACGAGCCTCGTATTCGTGGGTGATTTATGTTGAAAACAATTACATAAATAGGCTAACTAGTAATTGTCCAGTTGAAAATATCACTGTATTCGGTAGAAGCATAAGGACAAATAATAATGTAGCCCTCTACAACAGTCTACATCATTATTTGTCCTTACGCTTCTACCGAATAGCCTACACTGATATTTTCAACAGACCAATTACTAGTTATTTATATACCGGTAATTGTTTTCAATATAAATGACCCAAGAATACGAGACTCGTCGAAAACTGAGCTTAGAGCTTTCCATAGCCCCTTTTCTTAATCTACAACAAAATAGTTACCGTAACAGAATATTTTTAAATCATATCTTACAATCTTCATTGTCCAGAAATCTCAACTGTAGACCACTGAGACTGAATCGGAAAAAGAATCGATTGTCAATTGAACCAATAACCATTTGAAGCTTATGCATGTTTAGCTATATTTTCTGGCTCCCATTAGATGTTTTAAACAGCTTAAGAAGGAACTGTGGACATTAAATGGGTAAAGACTATCACACTTAACACTTAATTTGGTAAACCTGACTTTTTGGACCGACAGCGATTTCAGTAAGTTTTTTTTTTTTTATTTTCCTTCAGATTTAGTGTTCTTTTATACTGAAGAGGAACTGAAATGAGTATTTATCCATTATCCAACAATCTAAAAACACGCCCCCCAGTAGTGGGGAGGGCAATGAAGTTCAGGGAAAATGAAGAGTTAAAGGCATAAAAAATGACATTAGCCTAACCTAACAACCTTACCTAACCTATCCTAGTATTGTAAGTGGGGGCTGCCGCCCCACACCCCCCCGCTGGTTGGGTAACAGTGCAAAAAACACAGTATTATGGGACATACCTTACTCTGGCAACGAGTGGCAGTGAGAGCCTGAGAGAGCCGAGAGGTTCACAACAATAACATGAGTGCAGCGGCGGACGTAAGTTAAAATAGGAAATAATCGTTTTTATTACCCATTAATTTCCGGAAGTTTAAACCTACAGTAGCCTATGCGAAAAAATATTAATATTTATGTTACTTTGCCATCACCCATTAAGATCGCACTGCTAGGCTAGCTGTGGTGTGTATTTTAGTGTTATTTTTTTTGTTCTCCCTTATAATACATTTCAGCTCTTAATGACATATATAGCAATGATGTATATGCTCTACCAGACCTATTAGGCCTAAACAGATCGATGGGCTAACTGTCGGTCCAAATCATCAGTATAGCCCTTAATTTGCGTAAATAAATAATCAAAATTTCCCCCCAAACCTGTAATGGTGTTTTATCAGATTGAAACCATTACGCCATCAGACAAAATATTAGTGGTCCGAGTCAGCCATGTCATGGTACGAGTCCGCCAAAAGCATGGTACGAATCAGTCGGCATTAATGATGACAATATGTGAATGCCCCCTCAACATATTATTGTATCGAAAGGCAGTCAAAATAGACGGGAACATGATGGCAAGCGTCCACTACCGCTCCGCATAGTGTAAAGAAGGGTGGCGGTATGCCCGCACTTAACATTCTTGCCGAATAATTTTGATCACATTTATAAAACTCTATATTAACCCCTTCAGACTCATATGATGCAGAGGTTGCCAGATTAGCAATAAGAAATAGAGTTCTCTCACTCTTATAATTACCTCTCTAAAATTAGTTTTCTGCCCACAGCTAACTCAAAGACAACTGCAGAGATTGAAGTAACTAAACTAAAGGTTTCTAAATACCCCTGATGGTAACAAAGGCTTTAAAGTATCCCTAATCGGCTCAAAATCGCGTCATATGTCGGAGAGGGTTAATAGAAAAAAACGCCCATTCTAATCAATCTCAGAGCTCTTTCGGACATCCTCACTGTTTACAAATACCTTCTTTATGCAGTAGGCCTATAATCGATATTGGTACCGGTATTAGTTTATGACCAACCAGTTACGGGCCCCATCGATGATTATCAGTGTTTTATCACTTTCATGAACGATACTTTGTTGGTGTACCGTGTACATGTAATTACCGTCGCAAAATCACTATAAGTGAAATACGAGAAACTGTTGGATTGTTCACCCATAAGCCATAACACAGGGAACGTGAGCTGGGTTTAGACCGTCGCCGCCGCGCACCCATAAACAGGGAACGTGAGCACTGAGCTGTGTTTAGACCGTCTTCGAGACAGGTTAATTTTCGGTTAGATTAGGTTATGCTAGGCTAATGTTGAAAATAATAAAATGCGACGGTCCTCGGTATTAAACAACACTGTATATCACTTACACTTACACTTTGTTACACTTTGTTGTATTCCGTCCGTTAGTGACACAGTTGAGCTGGGGCTCCACTGCGACCAGGCAGCTCCCTTTCTTCCACTCTCCATTCTAGAAGTCGGTTGGAGTTGGTGCTGGGGTATCCTGGTGTTGGTGGCCGGTCCGGTATTTTGGCCAGCCACATGTCCAAGTGTTTCTTGAAGGTGTCTGGAGACACCCCGGTCATGTTCCTGAGAGGGGCTGGTATACAGTTGAACAGTCTGGTTCCATTGTATGTAAAGCTGTGATGGATCAGGGATTTGATTTTTTGTGTTGATCCCGGCGTAGTCCTCACATAGCACAGCCTCCCTCGCCTTTGGTGTTGAGTCTCTTGGATGTTTGGATTTGGTACCTTTTTTCCAAAATCTTCCAGACGTAGATGATGATGTATCTCTCCCTACGTCTTTGAAGTGAGTACAGCTGCAGCTCCTTGAGTCTCTCCCAGTAGTTAAAGTGTTGAAACCCATGGATTTTACTGGTGAATGTCCTCTGGGTGGCTTCGATTTCTGTTATTTCTCCTACTTTTTGGGGAGACCAGAGCTGAGAGCAGTACTCCAGTCGTGGTAGGACCAGTGACTTCCACAGTGTTAACATACACCTCTCATTTCTTGTGTGGAAGGTTCTCAGGATCCAGCCTGCTATTTGTTTTGCTGTTGTTGTGGCTTTGGTAATATGCTGGGAAAAAGTGGCGTCACTGCTCATATTTACTCCCAAGTCCTTCACTGTGTCTTTGGCGGTAATTTCTTGCTGTCCACTTTTGTAGTTGGTGTCGTTTTGTAGTGCTCTCTTGTTCCCGTACCTTAGAAGCTCGAACTTGTCTCCGTTTAGGGCCATGTTGTTTTCTTCTGCCCACTTCAGGATTTTGTCCAAGTCTTGTTGTAGTAGCTGTGCATCATGTTGTGAGGTGATTTTCTTCATGAGTCTGGTGTCGTCTGCAAACGATGAGGCTGTTGAGTGTTCCAGGTCCCTGTCGATGTCTCCTATCATGATGAGGAATAGGAGAGGTCCCAGTACTGATCCTTGTGGTACTCCGCTGATGACCCCACCTGCTTCTGATAGGCTTCCTTGAACCGTGACTCTTTGTTTTCTGTTGGTGATGAAGCTGTGGAGCCATCTTCCAAGGTCTCCCCCTATTCCCAGTGATTTGAGTTTATGTAGAAGGATCCCATGGTCCAGCTTGTCAAAAGCTTTGGCGAAATCTAGATATATGACGTCTACATTTTCTCCGTCTTGAATATCCTGTAGGATTTTGTCGTAGTGTGATAGTAGTTGTGAAAGGCAGGAGCGGCCTTGTCTAAAGCCATGTTGACCCTCGTTGAATGCCTCGTTATCTTCCAGGTAGCTGACCATCTTAGCTCGTATTGTTCTTTCTATGATTTTAATAAGATGTGACGTCAGCACCACTGGTCTGTAATTTTTGGCTATGCCTTTACTGCCCCCTTTGTGTATTGGTGTGACAGTACCTTCTTTTAGGGATTGTGGTACATATCCAGTTTGGAGGGACTTGCTCCACAGCAGTTTTAGAGGCAAGGCTAGCTGATGTTTGCATTTTTTTAGCAGTTGGGCATGAAAGCCGTCTGGTCCTGCCGCAGAGTTTGGTCCAATCTTGTCGATGGCTGCTATTATGTCCTCTGTTGATACTGTTACCGAGGAGAGTTGATGTGGTGTCCCTGGAGCGTTGTCAAAGAAGGTCGTTGCATTATCGATTTTCTTGTCTTCATTTGGCGGGCTGAAGACACTTTCGTACTGCTGTTTGAGTATCTTGGCCATTTCGGTCGGGTCACTCTCAAGTTCGCCCGTAGGTTTTGCAAGTGGTCCTATTGTTGAGGTGTTCCTGAGTCTCCTTTTTGCGTATGCATAGAAGAATTTGCTATTTACTCGTATGTTTGCAACTGCTTGTAGTTCTTCACGTGTTCTTTGCTCTTGGTGTGACTGGATGAGTTTACGTTCAACTTCATCGAGCTCTTCTTGTAGTTTGGTGATATTGTGTGCATAGCTGGTCTTCCTTTGCTTGGCTCTCAAGTATGTCCTTTTCTTCATTAGTATTTTTCTATCTCTGGGAATCTGCTTGATCTGCTTCCTGCTTGATTTGGGTGGTATGGTGTTTTTACAGGTCTCCAGGCATTGTTTCTGGAGGATACTGAGAGTTTCGTCGACGTTTTTATCTTCGAATAGTGCCCTCCAATCAGTTACTGCCAGTTCTGCTCTCAGTCTGTCCCAGTCTATATCTTTGCTGTAGAAGTTGAGATCTTTCAGAGAGGTGCAGGGTATTTGGCTTGATTCCTGTTGACATCTTCTTGGTGGTGTGGCGGCTGGTGTGGGGGTTCTAACTTTGATGAGGCTGTGGTCGGACATTATAGTTTTTACAGTTTCGTACGAGTGTGCCAGGTCGAAGTTGTTGCCAAATAGTAAGTCCAGTGTGTTGTTGCCTCTTGTAGGTTCCTCGATGTATTGCTTCATGTATGCAGTGTCCATGATAGTCATTAGCTCCTTGGCTTGCTGTTTTTCATCCCTGGTTCCTCCGTCTATTTTCATGGTTGCCCAATTGATGATGGGCAGGTTGAAATCTCCTGTGATGATGACATCTGTAGCGGGAGTTGGCAGATTTTGTAGGAGTGATTGTATCTTCTCTGTGACCTCCTTGAAAATTTCCCCTGTGGTGTTTGGAGGTCGGTACAAAATTATGATGAGCATGTCGGTTTGTCTTATGTGTACTGCTAGTAGCTCTGTTGTGCCGTTTGAGAATGCAACTAAAGTTTCGGTATTTGCAGCCATATCCTCCCTTAGGTAGAGTGCTGCTACTCCTCCGTGGCTTCTGTCCTCTCTGTCGGCTCTGAATAGAGTGAAATTATGGATATTGATCTCTGCATCCAAAATGTTTTCGTTCAAGTGTGTTTCTGTGAGGGCTAGAAAAATTGAGTTATCTTCCTCTGCAATTTCCTCCAACAAGGGGACTTTGCATTGATTGTTTCGTGGGTAAAGTCCTCTGATGTTGCCCACAAAAAAACTAGTTAGTGGTAGTTGCACCTTCCTCTGTGGTTCATGTCTGGCCCCTCGGTTTGGGCTAGGAATCTCTCCATTATCACTTGAGACCGTTTTTCCACTTCCAGAAGACGTCCCATTATTACCTCTAAAAAAGCACCTTGGTCAGGCATAGCCGTGTGTACCGCTGCTGGTATGACCTTGTGAGTTTGCTGGATGGTTGGCCAGCTTCTGAGGGCATTGCGTTGGCTTTCTAGTTGTTCCTCATGTGTTGGTGTGTAGGCAAATTCCCTTTGGATGTGTCCTGTAGCATGTTGTTGTTGTTGTTGTTGTTCCCTAAGCTGCCTGGCCGAACAGCCCCGAGTCCCTGAGAAAGGCCATGGCCACGATCGGGCTTTCCCACAGAGCTCTCATTGAGTGTAGATTGTGTTGTTGGCGTAAGTGGTTGTGTGAAATGCAGTCTTCTATGATGTGTTTAATGGTATGGGGTGCTGTGTTACATCCCGGGCAGGTGTCGACAACGGAGTCATCCAGTCTCTTCTGATAGCTCAGGAGAGCTGGATGGTGTCCGCATCTCAGCCTGGCCAGGTGGACTCTGTCCTCGCGAGGAAGGGAGGATTCGGAAGGATGGATTTCGGGAGGTCGTGCATGCAGCTGCGTGTTGTCTGTGAGTGAGTGGATGGATCGGTGAGAGATATGAGTATGGATGTGCTTCTGGAAGTTGGTTCGGGGTGGGCAGGGAGGGAGAGAGGACAATAATTGTGTGTGATACCGTGTGCTGGGTGTTGTTTTGATATTTCTTGGTGTCTGTGGGTGTGTTGCCATGTAGTTTAGTGGGTGGTCTTGGTTCGTGGAGGCTGCTGCCAGGAATTGAGTGCCTCTCATGTCCAGATGGTCTTTGACTTTGAGGATTTTGGTTTCTTGATGTAGGTGATCTGTGGGTGCAGTAGCTGTGCAGCCTGTAATGATCTTCAGGGCTTTGTTTTGAATAGTCTGTAAGGTCTTATGATGTGTTTCAGCTAGGTTAGAAGCCCAGGCTGGGCTTGCGTATTCCATCACTGATCTTATGTATTGTTTATATACTGTGGTGGTAGTTTCTTTGTTGTGTCCAAATTTTGTGTGAGCAAGTGACCTGAGGGCGTTAAGTCTGGGTGTCAGTTTCTTTTTAATGTTTGTGGTGTGCTGTTTGAATGTCATATGAGTATCATATGTTACTCCTAGGATTTTGGGTGTGTGTGTATGTGTTAGGGGTGTGTTGTTTATGGTGAGTTGAGGGATGTATTCGTGTTCTCCTGTCCAACTTGTGAGCAGGGTTGCGGTGGATTTGGCTGGGGCTAGATTAAGTCTGTTTGTAGTGCACCAGCCATGTAGTGTGTTGAGATAGGGTTGAAGGAGATCTGTTGCTCTTTTTGGGTCATGGTGTGTGCATGTGAGTGTTATGTCATCTGCATAGGAGGCTAAGTTTATTTGGGGCGTATTGGGTGTAGTTATATCGTGCATGTACAGATTGAAGAGTGCGGGCGATAGGACGGATCCTTGTGGGACTCCGTTTGGAAAGTTTCTGATTTTAGATGACTGACCGGCAAAAGATACGTGTGCACATCTGCCTGCTAGGAAGTTGGCCAGCCACCGTTTTGTGTTGTTGTGCATGTTTGTGTTGTAGATTTTGTTTGTTAGGTTGTGGCGGGGGATGGCATCGAAGGCTTTACTAATGTCGAGTGTGGCTAATAGTGATCTGTGTGGTGGTCTAGCTGAATTGATGCCGTCGAAATCTCTTTGTGTAAGGTCTGTGAGAAGAGTGTTTGTGGAGTGCAGTGGCCTAAAGCCATGTTGTGTTGGAGCTAGGGGTAGGTCAGGTGTAATTAGTTGTAATACTAGGCGTTCCATGACTTTGGAGGGGGAGCAAAGGAGTGTGATGGGGCGGTGCGAGGAGGGTAGCGTGGGGTCTTTGTTGGGTTTGGGGAATGTGATGATGATACCATGCTTCCAAATGTCTGGTATTGTGTTGTGTGAATAGCTGTAGTTTGATATGTTAGTGAGTGCTTGTATGCCTTGTGGTCCCAGGTGTCTGAGGTGTATGTTGCTTATGTTGTCTAGGCCACAGGCGGGTGAGTGCTTGAGATTGTTGATGATATGCTTTGTCTGGTGATTGGTGAAGGGTGTATAGTCAGGGTCTGTGGGGAATTGTCTCTTACGTCGGATGACACGTCGGTCGTCTTTGTGAGGTTTTAGGTGGCTGACATGTGAAAAGTGATTGATGAGAGTGTTTGCTTGTTGTTTACATGAAGGAGTAGAGTCTGTTGTTGTGATTGCAGCATGTGATTGTGTTGTGTTGCTGTTGGAAAGTGTGATGCTGTTTAGTGTTTTGTATAGTTTTTTGGGGTTTGTTTTGTGATCAAGTGTTTGTAGGAAGTTATTCCAATTTAGTTTTTGTTGTTCTTGTATTTTGTTGTTAGTTTGGGTGTTGAGTGCTTGAATTTGTTGTGTGATGTCTTGTGTGTGGGGTGCTGGGGAGTGTTTCAGTATGTCGCGTTGTCTGATGAGGTTTTGAATTTCTGGTGTGAAGTTGGGGTTGTGTCTTTTTCTGTTACCTCTTGGAATGTGTTTCTTGTCAGCGTTTTGGATAGTTTTATTGAGTATGTGTACAGCATTGTTGATGTTAGTGATGGGTGTACTGTTTAGAGTTGTGAAGTGTTGTTCTGTCTCATTTGTGAATGCTTCCCAGTTAGCTCTTTTATAATTGGTGTATGTGTGTTTGTGGCTAGCTGGGGTGAGTCTGGTTTTGGTGGTGATAATGATCGGGAGGTGGTCAGAGCCTAAGGTTCTGACTACCCTCCAGGATGTTGTGGGGGCGAGTTCTGGGGAGCAAAAGGTGATGTCTGGAGATGATGGGTTATAGAGGGCTTGGTGAGGAATATGGGTATGTTGATGGATGTCGTTAAGGATGATGAGGTTATCGGTTTGGTTTTGTAGTACCAGCCCTCTGTCTGTGTCGGGGTTGTCGACAAACCAGGCCGACGTCTTGGCGTTGAAGTCACCACCCAGGATGATGTGTGGGGTGTGTGGGGTGTTTGTGATGTGTTGTAAGTGTGGTCTGTATTCATTTGGTACTGTAGGGGATGTTTGGGGAGGGATGTATGTGTTTATGATGGTTATGTTGGAGTTGTTGCCAGTGCGTATTTTAATTGACTGTATTTCTGTTGTGTTATCATTTGGGGGGAGGAGTGATTTGGTTTGTACACTGGTTACTATGTATGATATTTCTTTGTGTACCAGGGTGATGAGTCCACCGCCCCCGCCGACAGCCCGGTCTTGTCTGATGGTGGTGTAGCATGTTCCCTTGGATTGTTGACATTGTTTCTGGGCGTCAGTGTTTTGGTTCCCTTGATGTGTGAAAGATTGCAGTCTCTGATAGTACATGCCCTTTTGTTGAGCGAGATTCTGCATACATATGGGTGGTAGTCGATGCACTTCCATCCACGCTTGCAACCGATCCTTTCATCCAGCCCGTGCTTCATGAATCTTGCACATATTTTTGGGTGGTCTTCTTTGCATCCCATGCCAACTACTCCAAATCGGCATTCATTTCTTAGGTAGAAATTGCATACTTCCATTCTTTTCCTCCTAGTATAAGTGCCCTTGTTTTCAGCTCTGGGCCTAGGTCTCCATGGATTTGAATTTACAGCACTCGCCTCACCTGTTCTTGTGGTTGTGGGTTCAATTGCTGCTGGAGTCCTGTATGTCGGAGCATAATGACTGCATCCGTTGCATGTGGGGCGTGCACTCTCAATGTTGTCTTTTGTCTTTTGTGTTGTGGGTTTGGCAGTGGCCTTGGTGTGTCCCGTTCCTGTTACCTGTTCTGCTGAGTTTGGTGGTGGTGTGGTTGTGGGCTGACTTTTAGTGGTAGGCACACGGTTCACATCCTGGGGTTCGCTGACTTGAGTAAGTTCAATATTCCCAGGGGTGCTCCCAATTCCAAGGTCCAGTGTTTTGGCTGCATCTTCTTGATTTTTACTGTGTTCTGTGGCTTGTTCTTTACTCTGTTGATGTTCTAGGCTGGGTGTTTTGCTGTTATTTGTTTCCTTTGGCGTGAGGAGGTTGCTGTGGCTTTTGGAGATGGCCCCTGATTTTCCTAGTAGCTCCTTGTGTTTTACCATTGCTGTTTCTGCCTTAGCTACCCACTCGCCTTCATCACTATATTTTTCCATGCAGCAGTCTTTACATGAGAATTTGCGTTGTGTCTTGGCGAAGCTGAGTATTTGGAAGGTAAAACAACAACAAATTAGGCTACCTGAAAAAATTGTAAATGGTTGGTGATAAACTTTTACCTCGATATTTACCCCCTGCTGGCAACATAAATGACAATTTCAATAATTCATGGGGGGTGAGGGCCCCCCCCCTCAGGCCTCAACCCATTGTGTATCCCACATTGGAATTATAACTAAGACCATGAAAACACTCATTTCTCAAAATCTGGAGGAAAAAACATGAAAAATAAGGGTGCGAGCCTATTCCCTATAATTAGGCTAGGCTATTTACAAGATGACTTTTTTCTAGTTATTAAAAACGTATTCTAGCCTATGGTGTATTATATGATATATAGGCTAGAAGCAATAGAAGTGAATTTTAACAGTACTGTAAAATGACCTGGGAAGTGTATATTAAACCAAATACAAAACTTTGAATAATGAGGTAAGAGATAGGCCTAGCGGCCCTAGCCTATGTGTTTTTTATCACTTTTCAACCCAAGACCAGTGGGGGTCTGGGGGCCGCGGGCGGCAGCCCCCAGGATGCCCAGGTGGGCCAGGTTAGCTTATGTTAGGTTTAGTTTTGTAATTGGTTTAATATACACTTCCCAGGTCATTTTAACAGTTCTATTGCTTCTAGCCTATATAGGCTACACCATATAGGCCTAATACATTTTTAATAGCCTAGGCTAACTAGAAAAAAAGGTCATCTTATAAATAATTACCAATTAGGCTAGGCTACCAAATAAAATAGGATTTTTTTTATTTTAATAGGCTACCACAAATTTTCCGAGTGTTTTTTATAAACAAAATTGGTCATTTGCATCAATATATAGTGTTTGTAATTAATTAGAAATCTCGGGAAAACCTATTTTCCCCATTAGGCCTATCGATCGATGTTGAGACACGCTCGCTCCCCGATAGTGATTTGAAAAGACATTAGCCTAACCTAACTACCTTACCTAACCTAGTATTATGGGTGGGGGCTGCTGCCCCCACACCCCCGCTGGTTGAGTACTAATCCCTTAATAAAAAAATAAAAAATTGGCTGTCGATTAGGCCTATAGGCTACGAAGGTGAAAAAAAAAAGAAGTCGATGAAGTCTAGCCTATGGTGTTTACTCTGCAATCTTCAGCTTGATTGTACATTGATAATGCATTAATGGGAAAGTACTGTATTGACGACCTTGTTACGAAAATTAAATTTTAGCCTAGTACCATACTTTTATATTAGGCTTTTACGAGGGTTTAACACATTTTCATATGATCTTTAGAGCTATCGATGACTGAAAGTACCGTATTGACAACCTTGTTACGAAAAATAAATTTTAGTACCATACTTTTTTATTAGGTTTTGCCGAGGGTTAAAACAAATTTTCTTATGATCTTTAGAGCATATAGATTCAATATTTATCTTCAAATATATCAACAAAATTTGTGGTATTAAAATAACATTGAACCCAAATTTTCTTATGATCTTTAGAGCATATAGCCTAGATTCATCATTTATCTTCAAATATATCAAAACAAATTGTGGTATTAAAATAACATTGAACCAGAAAATAGTAGGCTAGGCCTAGCCTATATCAATACAAAATAGCCTACTAGGCCTAGACAGGCTAGGCTAAAAAATATCGAATTACAGCCTAGCTGTTAAGCTGCCTACCAGTACAAATGTTACGCAGTGCTTACTAGTCTAGCATATTAGCCTAGGCCTAGGCTACCCAAAAAAAAACAAAAAACAAAGTCATCAGACAGGTGACAGGATACAGAATAGACAAATACAGTAGGACTGTAAAGACAAAATATGCGAGGCCTAGGCCTACGAACAATAAGCTAGCCTAGGCTACTCACATTGTATTTTTCTTTTTATTGGGAACATTAACACAACAGCTGGACTCTATGGCCTGGATGCTAAGCGGTAGTTGAGTCATGGTGCACTTTAATTTAGTCAATAATTCCAGGGAGCAATACGGCAACACGAAGCACTGGGAGAAGAGAAGCACTAAACAGCGCACCCACTCATGTTGAAGGCCACTCGCACACTGGCATATATACGGGTTGAATTGTGTAGATGACGCACGAACAGCTGATTCACGAGTTGCCAATTCGTGTTTTTATTGACGTATTGACGTGTCCCTTTAATTATTCTACATCACTGAATGAGATAAGACACACATTCAGATCGTGTTCATTGTGCTGCTTACTTGCGTATTGTACTTATCTAACCAATTTAATTAACAAAAGCACGAAAGCACGAGAAGCACGAAATCGCAGTGTGCTTGGTAACTCTTATCATAGCTATAATATAGGCCGAAGTGGGGTATGGTATTATACTATCTATTGTCAGATGGCTCTATCTCCGATAGGGTGGCCACGAATGAATCGATTCCATGCTTCTGTCATCCGTCACTTTCATTCATATACTGTAGCCTACCTCTGAACTTCATCCTAAGCCCGTTCATCTCATTCTCTGTCTGCCTCGCCCTTTCATTTCGATCGCATGCACTCTTTAACCATTCTCTCACTGTTTGTGACTGTTCATACGCTCCACATGACCAAACCACCTCAAGGTTTTCCTCACTGTTCCTCAAATATAGCCTACTCTCCACAGTCCACTAACTCCCACACTATACGTCGCTCTTGTACTTCCTCATATTTCTGTCCAGGATTCTGTCTACCTCGACCAGTCGAGCGTGACTCTCGCACCAAGACCAAGACCGATTTTAACACCTTTCGCCCCTTTTCGTTGTCAATTTTAAGACCTTTCGTACCATTTAGGTGTCTATTATTTCCTGGCGACCGATAGCGAGCCTGAAATTTTAAGAGGAACCGGCATTTGGCCGGAAATTTTGTCTACTGAAAAATTTACAAATTTATCTTGAAGGGGAGGGGGGGGGGGGGGGGGTCTAGGCCCTAAGGGGTGTTTTTCTAACCTTGATGGAGGTCTAGCGAGAAAACTAAGGAATATATGAATAAATCGACCAAAACAACAAACACTACAAAAACGGTCTGTCTCCCCTTAAGATTATTGTCAACTTCGCTGGCGCTACCTTCCACCTACAATGATGGGATTTGTCTATACTCTGTTTCATTTCAACTGACGGTAAATTGCAAAGTGCCCATCACAAATTTTGAAATTATTTTGAAGATTTTGTAGTGAAAAATGTTGCTAATTATATAAACTTGGTCATAATATGATGTTTCCATTAAGTATCGAGAAAATCGATAAAATAGCTGCTAAGGGATTCAATTTATCGTCAGCTGAAATCAAACATAGTAATATAGGAGTACGGGCCATTGTGTTACGCTATATAAGTTCAATAGAGGGGAGTTAAGGGGGGAGAGTACTGTATATTTTTTGGCCGATTATTTCATATATTTATTATGTTTTTAGTGTCCTCCCTAGACCTCCATCAAACTTCAAACAAACATCTATTAGATCCCCCTTTTAGATTAATTTGTACATTTTTCGGTAGAAAAAATTCCCGGCCGGAGGCCGGTTCTTCCAAAGTTACAGGCTCACTCACTATCGTTCCCCATGAGAAATAAAATAAAAAAATCGACACCTAAATAACACGAAAGGTCTTAATATTTACAAAGAAATGGGACGAAAGGTCTTAAAATCGACATACTAATGGGGCAAACATGTTAAGATTTGAAAACTAATGGGGCTAAGCATGAGGGAGAAAGGGGGCCAGAAAAACGACCCATCTCCCCTTAATTCATTAGCAGACTGGCGTATGATAGCTGTTATCGGGCAGAATGACGAACCTGGACTTTGAGGTATGAATTATAAGGACAGGGTTAATAATTTTTGTTTTCCTTTTTTTTTTCTATGTGTATGGAGGAGACAAACGGTAGGCTGCCTGTAACGAGTGCCTCCTCCAAAGCCAAAAGATTGACAGAGAGCCAAATTCAAGGGATGTTGGGGGCAAAATGCCTGGACACACGAAGTTTAAAGCAGTCTAAGTCATAGGATGAAGGAAAGATTGATTGAGGGAAAGTGTTCCAGAGTTCACTTGCTGAGTAGGACTGAGAAAATTTTCCAATTAAGGCATGGTGGCTGTTTCCAATTAAGGCATGGTGGCTGTTTTTTGGTCTATTTATTTAATTGTTCATATATGTTTAGTTTCCTCCCTAAACCTCCATCAAGCTTAAAAACACCCCCCCTAGACCCCCCTTCAAAATAAATTGGTAATTTTTTCGGTAGAAAAATGTCCTGGTTCCTCTTAAAATTTCAGGCTCGCTAAGGATGGAGTAAGGAAGTATATGGATGAAGGCGGTGCTGGATGGGAGGAGGGGCGTCGACTGACTGGGGACAGAGGTGCATGGGGCGGTTCGTTCGTGTCCACCCCTTCGGGGATCACGGTGTCAGGTAATAGATAGATAGATAGATAGATATCACTCGCCAGGAAACAAATCGACACCTAAATGGCACGATAGCTCTTAAAATTGACAACGAAATGGGGCGAAAGGTCTTAAAATCGCCAAACTAATGAACCGAACGCCTTATAATCTCAAAACAAATGGGGCTTAAGACGAGGGAGAAATTGAACCAGAAAAACGGCTCATCTCCCCTTAAGGGGAGGTATTTAATTTGTTCCCTACATTTTCATCAAGCTTAAAATTATACCCCCTAGACCCCCTTTCAAGATAAATTTGTACATTTTTCGGTAGAAAAATGTCCAGGCCGGAGGTCTGTTGCTCTTAAATTACAGGCTCGCTATCGCTCGCCAGGAAAAAATCGACACCTTAATGGCACGAAAGGTCTTAAAATTGACAGAAATGGGGCAAAGTGTCTTAAAATTTCCAAACTACTAGGGCGAACGTCTTAAAATCTCAAAAGCAATGGGGCTAAACATGAGGGAGAAAGGGGTCCAGAAAAAAATCTCTCAAGTGGAGACCTCCCCTTAAGCTTGTGAGTATTAATGACGCTGGAATTACGATGAAGGAATTTAGCATATGATGATCAGTGGGAGATACGACTTAAATATTAAATAGTTGTTCCTGCTTTATCCCCCCCCCTCTCTCTCTCTCTCTCTCTCTCTCTCTCTCTCTCTCTCTCTCTCTCTCTCAAAACTAGATTTCCGTCGTGCAAATTTTGAAGGCCTTCGGGGAAGCTTTTCCCAGATCAGACTTGAGGGTGAGAATGTTAATGCGATTTGGTGTTCATTCAAACAGCAGTTTATGGATCGACAAGCTGCATTCGTTCCTACTAAGTTTACCAAATCAGGTTCAACCCAACCAAAATGGTTCACAAGTGACATAGCTTCAGCAATTAAAAAGAGAAAGGTTGCATACAGAAAGGCCAAAAGAAGTTAAGACCAAAAGAGATTTATATTCCTTCAATACTATGTGTAGAACAGTGAAATTTATTATAAAGGAAGCAAAGCAGAATGAAGAACTAAGGTTGCAGCCCTCTGCAAAGAGAGTCCTAAAGAGTTCTTCAGCTATGTGAACAGCAGGAAGCCATTCAAAAGTAGCATTGGACCTCTAAAGGATCCAACAGGCCAACTTCAAACTTCTGACACTGATATAGCTAAATCCCTAAACAACTATTTTGCCTCAGTATTCACAAGGGAAAATACCAGTGACATGCCAAGTCCAGGACTAGTGCATGAGGGTGAAGTTCTTAGCAGAATTTGATGTACCCCAGAGGAGGTAGCAATAAGAATAGATAAGTTAATAGGTTCAAGTCATCTGGCCCAGATAGCTTTTTTCCCTGAGTTGTACGAGAAGTGCGAGATGAAATCGCACCTTTCTTGGCAGACATCTTCAATAAATCACTAGAACATGGAGAGGTCCCTCAAGATTGGAAACTGGCCAATGTGACCCCAATCTTTAAGAAAGGGGATCACGAGTGTCCCAAGAATGATCGTCCAATTAGCTTGACTTCTATCATAGTAAAACTTTTAGAAGGGATACTAGTAGACAAGATGGTTGACTACCTAGAAATCCACAATTTAATTACAGATTTCCAACATGGATTCAGTCGACACCGATCATGTCTTACCAATTTGTTGGAATTTTTCCATGAAATGCTGAGTGAGTATGACGAAAGTAGAGCCATAGATATCCTTTAGTTAGATTTTCAAAAAGCTTTTGACAAAGTGCCTCATTGCAGGCTAATGTCAAAAGTGAGTGTGGTAGGTATCAATAGATTCAATACAGAGGTCACAAATTGGATAGAAAGTTGGCTAACAGGTTGACAACAACGATTGGTAATCAATGGTGTTTCTTCTGAGTGGACTTCAGTCACTTCTGGAGTTCCACAGGGATCTGTCCTTGGCCCACTTCTGTTTATCGTATATGTCAATTACATAGATATTGGTCTGTTGAGTGTGATCTCCAAGTTTGCAGATGACATAAAACTTGGAATGAATGTGAAAGACCCTAAAGGGGTTGAACAGCTCAGGATGGACCTCAACAGACTGGGTGAATGGTCGGAGACATTTATTATGTTCCTTCCAACAACCAACTATACTCCTAAAATCGATTAATGAAATTTACAAACACATGTGGCAGTCCGTGGATTCGAACCCAGGACACTCACACCGAAAATCAACACCTTATGCATGGCAGATGCCTCTAAACTTGGAAAAGTGCAAGGTGATGCACATCGGCCAAGCAAACCCCAAGTCAGCTATTCACTAATGGGAATGCCTCTGGAAGTGACTGACTTGGAAAAGGATATTTGGGTGTTCTGATTAGCAGTGACCTAAAGTTTTCCAAGCAGTGCATTGATGTAGAGAAGAAAGCTCATAAATGATTGGGCTATATTAACCCCTACTGTACTGTAGGGTGCAGTAATAAAAGTCTCCCCCAGTCCCAAACAATGTGGCCAAAATGGCAAGATAGAACAACCTCCCACCTCAAAAGATGAAGGAATACAGCTGGCTCTCCCAGCCTGCAGAGGGTTGGATATAAGCTGAGAAGTGTTGCCAACTCTAGAGCAGTGCTCAAACGGTCGTGGTACCAGGCACTGCCTGATACTGGCAGTTACAAGGAAAGTACATTACTGACGGCTCCCTGCCGTCGCTGGGACTGGGGAGTGATTTATCTACTGACGGCTCCCTGCCGTCGCTGGTACAGAAGGGGTTAAGAGGCAATTTAAGTATAGAAATAAGGATATAGTCCTCACACTTTACAACGCTCTGATACGGCCTCTCCTGGAGTATGCTGTTCAATTCTGGTCTCCAGCACACAGGAAAGATATAGAGTGACTAGAAAGAGTACAAGCTAGAGCTACAAAGCCTATTCCATCGCTTAGAAGAATGAGCTATGAGGACCGGTTGAGAGCTCTTGATCTCTTTCCGTTGGAGACACACAGACTAGAGGTCAGCTCATTGAAGTAATTAAAATACTTAATGGGTTTGACAATGTGGATTATAGCAAAATGTTTAGCCTAAATATGAATACAACACGCAACCATGGCTGGAAATTATAATTGAAAAGGTTCAGCACTAGTATTTGTGGAAACTTTTTCACATATAAGATCTGTTCTACCTGGAACAAACTTCCCTCCGAAGTTGTAAACAGTTCTTCAGTAGAGCAGTTCAAGAAGAGAGTAGATAGTATTTTGCACACTCTGTAAAGAGTGTAGTGCACTAAACAGTCTCTCTCTTTCCACTTCGTGTATCTCCTCGGAATGGACCGCAAGGTCTCCGAGATACTAACTATTCCTTGTAACTCCTTGTAACTATGTCTAAAAAAAAATCCTCTCTCTCTCTCACACACATACACACTCTCTCTCACTCTCACACACACACTCTCTCTCGGTCTCTCACTCTCACTAACTCTCTTTCTCTCTCTCTGTGCCATACAACTATCTGATAAGACTTAGTGAAGTGATGGGTAGGCCACGCACCTATGGCCTGATAAAGATATATTCCCCCGTACACAGTCTATAGAGAGCCACAATCTGACCATACAGTGTGCATGCCCCCTCCTCTTATACCTTCACGTGACACACCTTACAACCAGCAGTGTGGACTATACCCTGTTTCAAGTAAGTAGGCCACAACTCTTGAACATTAACCTCTATAACTCACACGAAAACTAGAGTAATCGAGCTAATATTTCTACCAGTTGGGCAGGGCCAAACAGGGAGTACAGTAGTTGTGCACATTTACAGCCTATTTGCTCAAGCCCTTTTTGAATTACCGAGGTTAGGGTTCACGATTTCTGGCCTACCTACTTGGAACAGGGTACAGGATCATATATATTAATTAAAATATTAAATTTGGAAACGAACTCAAAAGTTAGTAAGTTACTGTTCACATTAATATAACGAACTCACTAAAATTAAAAGCTATCGAAACGACAACACATTAAACAAAATCTATATGTGGAAAACTGCTTGTAAGTTCCTTAGTCACATGTTTCATTGTAGCCAGGCAAAATATAGAATGTACAAGTGCCTGCAGTGCAATGAGGTACACATTTTACTGAACAATTATGATATGCTGATACAATACTTAGGATTTTTTTTTATAAATATATGAGTTAGTGCTTTAACTTATTCAATATTCAGTGTTTCAAGTATATCATACATACTGATATACAGTAGTAGTGTATAGTTACTTGTGCAGGTGATTGTGCCCCAATAGCAGCCATTGGATTGACATTTTCGTAACATAGTTTGGAATTACAAATTATAGTATGTTTAATATGCTTAAATTTTTATCTCTATAATATTGAGCTTATTGAATCATATTCTGCACACGATATTTATTACTGTTCGAAATTATGTTTTTTAAGAAAAGCGGAAAATACTTGTTGACAAGCTGTTACTAATGGCGTACTTTTGAACCACCTCATCATCCTAACAAGTCCAGGGCATCTCTTGCCTCTAAAAAAATCTTAAAAACAATTGTTAATTTGCATAACATTTGGAGGTCGTTCCTCCCCATGCATCAACTGTCTTAGAGATGCTGCAGTATGAGTGATAGGCCATCAATCAATCAACCCATCAATCAATAGGAGCCTAAGTCAGTCATGATGGCACATTAGTTAACTCACCTAATGACTCCAGTCCCGGGGGGTTCTCTTGATGCCCATGAAGCTCCAGGCTGCAACTGTTCCCATCCTAAATAGGTCTTACCATGAATGCCCGAATTGTCTCAGCTACGAGGTACAGTACGTGGTTTTCCCATAGGCTTCCTCTGCTTGGGGTTGTCAGTGTGTAGCCATAACACATCACCAGATCCAGTCAGTCTTCATTACTTCTTTCCACTTCAGATGTTAACCTGATATTTGCCAAACATTGTATTAAGGGGAGATGGACCATCTTTTTGGTCTATTAATTCAATTATTCCTATTTTTCTTAGTTTCCTCGCTAGACATCCATCAAGCTTAGAAAAACATCCCCTAGACAAGATAAATTCAAGATAAGTTTGTAAATTTCTTTGTAGAAAAATGTGCCGGCCGAAGGCCGGTTCCTCTTAAATTTTCAGGATCGCTATCGCTCGCTAGAAAAAAATCGACACCTAAATGGCACAAAAGGTCTTAAAATTAACAACGAAATGGATCGAAAGGTGTTAAAATCGCCAAACTAATGGACCGAACGTCTTATAATCTCAAAACAAATAGGGATTAACACGAGGGAGAAAGGCCTATTATACAAAGTATGCAATTGTTGTTTCTGTCATTCCTTTGTGTAAATCAATGAAACAAAGTAATCAGCAAATAGAAATATCAGTTGCATCTTGAGCCCGTCAAACGCTATTTTATAATTCAGGTACCTTGGATACTGAGTCCGGTTCACCTGTCCACCTTACTGTGTAAGAGGTAATGTTAATGTTTGTATAATTATCAGTCTGTTTGTGAGGGGTCTACTCTCGCCTACCACACCCCAGTCACGACCTCACCACGCTGCCCATATAGAATAACACACGTATACCCACACATACAGTCATTATAGACACACATCAGCTGTAGTGGTCAGCACACTTGTCCTAATGGACACAGATAACGTTATAGTGGCTCAAGTGGGTTGGTTCAGACTCCTATGTTAGCTATACATTTATTGACAGACTAATTTCATAATTTTCTTAAATGAACTGCTACCCAGATTAAAGCTCACCTTCGCGTGTATCAATGCTTAATTGTTATATAATTTTAGCACAGTGCGATAAGTAATTTCTTACCTATAAGCCAACACTGTATAACATGTGTGCTCCACCTCTGACCTGTAGCCTACATTCCATCCACCCACCACCCCTTCTAATTTCCTATCACGCACCTTTTCATTCATATCCAATCAGAAATAATGCCATGCCTAATGTCATATTAGTTTATGGGGCGAAGGCCCCACCCCCTATTAGGGTCATCCAACCAACTCTAAGCTTTCTGTTTGAAGTGAGTGACTAACTCGGAAATAGTTACTCGAATATCGCGACTGTCGAAGAAATATATCTCAGGGTGGTATATGAGGGGTTCAAGAAGGGGTGAGTGGGGGGCTGGGGTGACATCCAATATTAACCAAACGTTAATGAGATCCTTTCAGGTACCAAATGAAGGGACTGACCAAGTCTCATCGAAATCCATTCATTCGTTATTGAGATATTTTGTGATAAGACTCACTTACAGACATACACACATACCGAGGTGGACATAATACCTTAGCTTCACACAGCGTCACGTCACGCAGGGTAATGACAACTTGCAAGTTTTAGGCTATATATAAGTTTATATACCGGTATATATAAGTTTTAGGCTATATATATATATATATTAATAAGGACATTGGAGCTGTCGAGCTCTCATTATTTAGCTGCTTTAGTTTATTTATTAACATATGATATCAAATTCATTATCCATCCGAAGCTTACATTAGTTTTGCATTTCTGTTTATCGATGTTTACAGCTCCAACATCCTTATAGCCTGAAACTCGCAAGTGGTCACTTAACCCTTTCACGCACATATGACGCAGAGGTTGCCAGATTAGCAATAATAAATAGAGTTATCTCACTCTTATAATTACCTCTCCAAAATTAGTTTTCTGCCCACAGCTAACTCAGACAACTAAAGAGGTTGAAGTAACTAAACTAAAGGTTTCTAAATACCCCTGATGGTAAGAAAGGCTTTAAAGTATCCCCAATAGACTCAAAATCGCGTCATATGTCGGAGAGGGTTCAGGGGGTAGTGCTTGGTTTTTGGTCTATGTATTTATTTATTTATATATTTTTGAGTTTTCTCGCTAGACCTCCATCAAGCTTAAAATATCACCCCCTAGACCTCTTTCCAAGATAAATTTGTAAATTTTTCGGTAGAAAAATGTCTCGGCCAAAGACCGGTTCCTTCTAAAATTACAGGCTCGCTATCGCTCGCCAGGAAAAAATCGACACCTAAATGGCACGAAAGGTCTTAACATTGACGAAGAAATGAGGCGAAAGGTCTTAAAATCGACAAACTAACGGCTCGAAAATCATAAAACCTCAAAACTAATATGCTAAGCATGAGGGAGAAGGGGGTCCATAAAAAAGCGAGTACTACCCCCTTAAACTGATTCAAGATTATGAGACCCCACTTCTTGATGCCATAGCCTTCGATTAACCTGTAAGAGAGGAATTGTTTAACCATATTTATTAAAGGGGAAGGGTGCATTTTTTAGTTGATTATTTCATATGTATACCTGTATTTATTATTTTTAAAGTTTCTTCCCAAGACCTCCATACCAAAAAACACATCCATTAGATCCCTCTTCTACATTTAAAAAAAAAAAAACCCCTCCGTCTACGTATTGTGAAAAACCTGTTATCCTCCGGCAAATTGTGGGGTTGAGTGAGTGAAGGGGGGGACAGTGAATGAAGGAGGATGCATGTTTTTCATAATACGTGTTGCTACATTAATTTGTACATTTTTTGGTAGAAAAATTTCCCGGTCGAAGGCCGATTCTTTCAACATTTCAGGGTCACTATCGTTCGCCAGGGAAAAAATCGACACCTATATAGCACGAAAGGTCTTAATATTGACAAATAAATGGGGCGAAAGGTCTTAAAATCGACAAACTAATGGGGCTAAACATGAAGAATAAGGGGGGCCAGAACAACGACCTATCTTCCCTTAAAATAACTATATCTTGCATCGTCAGTAATCTGGCTGTATCTAATCGGTGTCTGCATGGTGAGTGGAAATCGGGGAAAGTGGGGATTTTAAGCCGCTGTCACACGAGCGCTTTTTCCGTAAATTTTCCATAAGCAATTTTTTTTTCGTATTATTTCGGGATTTTTTCGCACTGGTATCGGTAATTAGACAGCCGGTAGATTATGTCAGACAGCTGAATTCTGATAAAGTGTAATTTTTTAAGCTTCCAGACTATAATTGCCCGTAAAAATTGCTCGAAAAACGGCTCGTGTGACTCCGACATTACCCTTACAGTACCGGCGCCGTCCTTTTGGTTTTATGCTGGCTACTATTACACGTTTTTATTCAGTTAAAGAATTAAAGAATTAAAGAATTAATCCAGCAATTAACAGGCTTCGAACTGCCGAACTAACGGGTAAAGACTATCTCAATCAACCCTCTGACTTCCATATACCCTTCCCAATCAACCCTCTGACTTCCATATACCCTTCCCAATCAACCCTCTGACTTCCATATACCCTTCCCAATCAACCCTCTGACTTCCATATACCCTTCCCAATCAACCCTCTGACTTCCATATACCCTTCCCAATCAACCCTCTGACTTCCATATACCCTTCCCAATCAACCCTCTGACTTCCATATACCCTTCCCAATCAACCCTCTGACTTCCATATACCCTTCCCAATCTGAATAAAATCGTCTAATAATTACCAGAAAATGGAAAAGAAATGCGTGTTTGATCTTGAAAGGGTTAATTAAGCTGTTGGGATAATCGGTCGTGTGATTGTGCCTTTCAGGGGAGATTTTCACTTCAGGGGTTTCTTTTTTTCTGGACCCTCTTCACCCTCATGTTTTGCCCCATTAGTTTTGAGATTTTAAGACATTAGTCCCATTAGTATGGCGCTTTTAAGACCTTTCGCCCCATTTGTCATATTTAAAACCTTTCATGTCATTTAGGTGTCGAATTTTTCCTGGCGAGCGATAGCAAACCTGTAATTTAGGAGGAAGCAGCCTTCGGCCGGGAAATTTTTCTACCAAAAAATGTACATATTTATTTCGAAGGAGGTATTTGCTTAAGCTTGATGGAGGTCTAGGGAAGAAACTAAAATAAATATAAAAATAAATAGATAGACAAATAAATACATACATAAATATTATTAATAAATTATATATAAATATAAATCTGCCCTTAACCCAAGAACGGCAAGCGTCTTCAATTGAGTCTTAGCCCTACGAGAGCAAGTGTCCTCATATGAGCCAAGGCCTAAAAAAAGCCTTTAAAAACGTCCTACTGGCACTCAAAACAAAGGATTGTGTGATTAAGTGAGATAATTCCCTCCATACCTTCTATCACTCCTCCACATGTGTATAAAACCCCCCCCCCCTCAATTATCACCTATTTTTCCTCTTATTCCCCTGTTTATCAGGTCATTTTTCGTGCCAATATATCCCAGCCGGTTCCAAGGTCGAAAGGGAGGTGTGTAAGGATCATAGCGAGAGAGAGAGACTTCACTAGCGAGACATCAGTCTGGCTTCAGGCCTCGAGAGGGGAGGGTGTATGTCTCGCGCGCCTCTCACCTCATGACTGGTCGGTCGACAATAATTCGTCTTTTTCACCCCCCAAATACTATTCCCACTTGTTTTATTGCTGTTACATGTTAATATCTTCATATTAAACATAAAATAGGCGCATATGAATAAGTAATAACGATATTTATCGTAAAATGACGAAATTCATGGGATTTACCCACAATACCTTCGCCCAGCAGGACGTTTTAAATATCATAGGCTCGCCGTTCTTAGCTTAAGCTGGTATCACATGAGCGTATTTACTCTCAACTCCAACTAAAAACCTGCCCTTAAAGTATTGGGAAAGGGTTAATTAATTAATCTTATCAGGCAGTGAGTGGGTGCCGGTGATAAGCTATAGAGCCTTCAAGTACCATCGGTCAGGTCAGGTGAAGGTATTGAGGGATAAGCCTTTACAACGGCACCTCGTAGCTACTTTCTACTTTTCCTATTTTTCTGAAGAGTGTTGAGAAGGGAGAAGCGGTGTTGGAGAGAGAGAGGAAGCTGTTGTAGTGGCTTTGTTATGTGTTAGTGTTTCTGCTGAAATTGTCTGTTTGCCTGCAGTTATTAGGGGTTCAAGCCTACGGCGGGGAACCCCTATTGTAATCGTTAAGGGGGGTCACCATTTTTTTAAAAACTTTCTCTCCTTTTCTCTCTTTCTCTGGTTTGTATCCATTCGGCCCCATTCAGCCAACTGTTTTAAGACGTTTATCCCCACCCAGGTGTCGATTTCTATCGCTCGCCAGCATTGTATGGAGAAATCCGGCTTCGCCAGAGAAATTTTTATATAAACAATGTATAAATTTAGCTTGCTGTCAAAACAAAAATATATATTTGCTGGCTCACTACCACTCGCCAGGAAAATATTGACACCTGGATGGGGGTAAACGTCTTAAAACATGTATTTGTTGATTTCATTAATTGAGTTTGGGAGTGGAGTCGGTTGGTGGAGGGAACATAATAAAACAGTAGGCTGAATGGGGCCGAATGAGTACAAGCCAAAGAGAGAGGGAGAGAAAGAGAAGAAAAGCGAGGTGGGCTCCCTTAAATCTTCAAATTCTTCCAAATTATTCTTCCACACCGGTTATAGTTATTACCCGGAACTGCTTGTCGGATCGCAACCAAACAATGTGTGTTTTTGTATTGGGAAACTTTTGATATGCTAAACATCTAAAATGGCGGTCAGACACGCCCATGGCAGCCGCATTTCCGAAACATTTCAGATGTAAATACCGTCTCTCCCACTCATAGGAAATTATTGTGCTTTGGTATTTGGACTCCACTACATATGAAGTTAGTTAGGTTAGGTTAAGAGAGAGATATAGAAAGAGAGATATAGATAGATAGATAGATAGATAGATAGATAGATAGAGAGAGAGAGAGAGAATGAGAGAGAGAGAATGAGAGAGAGAGCGAGAGCGAGAAGATGAACGACATGACCCCAGACTCAATCATACTAAGGTGATGTTGAAAGGCTTTATCAGATAAACTGTGTCTCGGGTCATTCAGTATGGGGGGTCTTCTTCTTCTTCTTATCAGTATATCATATTGAGTGGACATTAAGGGGAGATGGGCCGTTTTATTGGTCTAGTAATTCACTTATTCCTTTATTTCTTAGTTTCCTTGCTAGACCTCTATCAAACTTAGAAAAACAACTCCTAGACACCGTTCATCTTAAAATTTTAGGCTCGCTATCACTCGCCAGGAAAAAATCGACATCTAAATGGCACAAAAGGTCCTAAAATTGACAACAAAATGGGGTGAAAGGTGTTAAAATCGACAAGCTAATGGACCGAACGTCTTATAATCTCAAAACAAATGGAGCTTAACACGAGGGAGGAAGGGGACCAGAAAAACGACCCATCTCCCCTTAACTGCTGTCTCACTTAGCAATGTGGCTTTATTCGTATAATTAATTTGATGAACCTTTTTCACTTTGTCATGGCTAACATCACACGATTTTACTCAGCTTTTGAAGCCCCTCTATGAATCAAAGGGCTAAACTCGATCTCATTTAAGCCTTTGAATCCCAGAAATCTTTCCTAAACTTAAGGAAACATATGGATACATTCTAGTGCAAACAAGTGAAACAAACAGGGAACGTGCCCATGTTTTGTATTTCCCACCTACAAAACACTCTGGGGTGACATCTGGTGGTCAATAGCGGATCTACTCATTACTATCGTCTATTCGCTGTAAGTAGGCGAGAAATCAGGACCTCAAACCTCTGTAACTAAGAAACGACTAGAGTAATCAAGCTAATATTTCTACCATTTGGGAAGAGTCAGTCAAGGAATAGATGGATGTGGAAATTTACAGCCAATTTGCTCTAGTCCCTTTTGAGTTACAGAAGATAGAGGTCATGATTTCTCGCCTACTTACAGCGAATAGACTATAGCCGTGGTAACTGAGTTGCTCTGACTCGCTCAGTACCCCATCACCCACCACAATGGAAGCATGTTCATAGCTAGCCCACCGCAGTGGCTTCGCCCGCCAAGCCACGACGCAGGAGGCAGCCCATCGTAAGCCTCAGAGATAGTAGATCCTCCATGAACTACATGTAGATATTTCGTTATTTTCTAGTGGAGGAAGTGGGTCTGATAATGTGTTTGAGGGTTAATTCCTCGATCTGAATGACATGGTGGAGGCTGGCCACGCCACCCAGAGCGAGCACCAGGCACCGCCATTTCCATAGGCCGAAGGCCAAGTCATGGCTCGCAACAGCCATCCGAACACAGCTGGCCTTGAGTGACCAAATCTCGCGCACAAACACCCTGAATTCCACTCACCATGTTATCATACTATTGGATGATTTAGTGAGTTCTAAGATTATGAGAGTAAATAGGATATTCCAGAATAATGGCAGTAGGATATGTTTAGCCTTTACGAGGATATAAATAGACCGACGCGAGTTTTTAAAGGTAGTTCAGAATCCACAACCACCTTCAACCTGTCCTGACACGACCATTGTAAAAAGAGTTACCATGAGGATTACGATAAGTAGCTTATTTGCCTTGCCTTGTCCATACTTACTCTCTTAAAAGATAGGATTATATATACAGTTAATCATGTGTTGTTATTTTCTATTTTGTTATGGATTGTATTCAGTTAATTGTATATGATAATTTCATGTAAATAAATTATAATTTTACTTAATGTTTTGCAGTTACCACCTATACCTAATATTATTTGTTCACTTATATATTGATAGTATTAATATTCATAGTGCAATAATCCAAGGTCTTTGATTAATAATGATTGACAAGGATCAAGGAAGGAATACCTTTGGGGTTTCCTAATGCTAATGGCTATTTGATATCGTTTGATATTGTCTTAACTGTCCACTTTTCACCTACAAAGGGCTCGGTAACTCATATGAGTTACTAGTTTGTGGAAGTTATAATATACCACTTTTTGACTTAACCTTTAAAAGGCGAGCTGTGTGTAGTGAACACCCTATTACTGGGCGGCCATATTAGGCTTCATTCCTGCCTAAAATTATAATTTTACAATAAATATCGTTATTACTTATTCATATGCGCCTATTTTACGTTTAATATGAAGATAGTAACATGTAACAGCAATAAAACAAGTGGGAATATTGTTTTGGGGTGAAAATCGCGAATTATTGCCGATCGTTCATTCATGAAATGTGGGGCAGACGCGACGTACACCCTCTCGCTCCAAAGCCTAGAGGCAGACTGAAGCCTGTCTCTCTCTCTCTCTTTCCCCACACACTAGACACGTAAGACCACACCTTGGGACCGGTTTGGAGATATTGGCACGGTAAATACACCGATAAACAAGGGAATACAAGGAAAAATAGGTGATAATTGAAAGGGGAGGGGGGGGGGGGGAAGGGGGAAGGAGGGGGTTTTGACACATGTGGAGGAGTGATAGGAGGTATGGAGGGGAATTATCTCACTTAATCACCTATTCTATTATTTTAAGTGCTACTGGGGCCTGTTAAAAGGCTTTTGTTAGGCCTTACCTCTTAACCTGACAAGCGCGATATAGACCTAGGTGCTAGGGTAGTTATTTGTGCATTTCTAGCCCTGGATTCTGACAGAATTCATTATATTTACAATATAAAGCATTATTTGTTTTCGGTATGCTTTTATTTTACATATATGATGTATATATGAACCTTCAAGAGTGCTAAAATAAGTGGGAAAAGCATTTGGGTGGTGAAAAACGAAGATATTGGCCACCCGGTCATAATCTCAGGCGAGAGAGAGCCACAGGCAGCCCTCCCCTCTCGCTGTCTGGGAGTCAACTGAGACGAGCGGGGCGGTGTGTGCCGGTGTCTGGGTGTTGCATAACGATCTTTTATGCAACCCACTTGTGCTACATTATCGCGGGAGAGAAAAATAACCGATAAATGATGATAATAAGAGGAAAAATAGGTGATAATTGAGGAGGGGGGGGGGGGGGGAATAAGGTGGGGAAGGAGGGGAGGGGGAGGGGTGAGAAACACATGGATGAGTACTAGAGGGGAATTATCTTACCTAGAGACAAAATCCTTTGTTTTGATAGGCCCTTTTTTTTTTTGAGAAGGATTTTTTTATGGTCTTGCTTCCGTGAGGCCTATCGCGTTCCCTATAGGAAGCCTTCCGTGAGGCCTATCGCGCTTGCCGGGTTAAGAGGATCATCGCATTTGCCCACCAAAACCTCTTAAGAGTGTTCGCGCCGTTCTCGGGTTAAAGGATAAGTCATTCACACCACTTTGTTATTGAGACTGAATAATAGATCTCTGTTTTGTGGTTTCTTTTGTGGGATGTTTGCTAATGCTGTGGGTTCGAACCCCGCCTGTAACGTTACAGTTAAAACAACCATATTATACTGAAATATGCCCGCTGTGTAGCCCGGCTAGAAAAAAAAAAAAAAAAAAAACGTAAGAGAGTTAACCCTTACTGTACCGGTGATGGACGTTGGCCGTCAGTTAAAAAAAGTCACTCACCAGTACCAGCGACGGCCGACAGCCGTTAGTAATATGCGAGCCTTGTAACTGGCAGTATTGAGCGATAGCTGGTAAGATGACTTGTAGGCACTGCTCTGAGGAATTGGCAACACTTCTCAGGTTGGCTGCCAGCCTCTACAGGCTGGCTGGGTCAGTACTTCACCAACTTCACTCTCTTGCCTCTGAAACCATTTTGGCCACACTGCCTGGTACTGGAGGGTACATTTAAGGTAATATCCTCTGGTACAGTATGGGTTAATAAAAATGTCTAATTATAGCCAGAATAAACTGAAAAGCACGTCCTGATATACAAAGAGAGTTAACATTTATAAACTCTGTCGCAGCGTTCATCTCCATGTATATGTTGTATCTCTCTCTCTCTTCTACCGCTCATACAATAATCAGTGTTCTTCAGATCTTTCTCAGTGTATACCTCCTCACTTACGGAGAGTAGGTGGCACCCGCCTTTCAACACATTCCAACCCCTATACTGTCCAACTCTCTAACCCAAGAGTAAACAAATTTTACCGGTCTTTCTTCTGCTTAACAAGCAAACTCTCTCCCCCATCCTCGTCGTATTTCCAGAAATTTTGACTCCAACATACCTTGAATATGGCTGTCTATCACTTTCAATTTTTTGGGGAGATACTTGTTACTGGTAGATTTGCCTTTTGTCTCCTTCATAAAAAACAAAAACAAAAAACAAACCATAGTAGGACAATAACATAACCATGTACAGATGCCCAAGAAGGCAGATAGTTTTGTTTATTTCCTCCTTCTTCAGCGAGTCTCACACACCGGGGTTCACAATATAGGCTTTGTGCTTCCGCGGAATTTGTACAGTTAACTTTATATAGAGTACAGTCACGGCCAAAAAGATGTGTCCTGCCTCCATAACTTCCAACTTTCTCTCGCTAACTAGGAATGAAGAAATTACCCCTAGCAGACATAAACAAGTGTGTATATTTAGGGTTTGTTCAATGTGGTTCAGGAAAAATGCTGGAACTCCCCTCCTAAGAATACATTTCCATCATCTTGCAATCCACAACATGTTACATCCAACTGCTATAGTTTGTTTATTTAATGGAGAACACTATTAGGTGAATGGTTTATTTTTTCTTAAGGGTTGTGTTTCCATTTTCCTTCTGCTATGTAAAAAAAAAAAAAAAAAAAAATCAATACAAAAAACAATCATGAATACAAATATATAAATGAATGTGAAGTTATGAAGGTAGGACACCGCTCTTGTCCGTGGGTGTACCTAGATTTACAGAGTAGTCACATGAGGGTCCTGGGAGTTACATATCACTGGCCGCCATCTTGATTCCACAGAGGCGTTAGATATAAAGATAGATTGATGACGGGTGATGTAGAAGCAAAAATAGAATCATATACAGTAGCATAACCTTAAGGGAGCCCACCTCGCTTTTTTTTCTCTTTCTCTCCCTCTCTCTTTTGCTTGTATCTATTCGGCCCCACTCAGCCTACTGTTTTAAGACGTTTACCCCCATCCAGGTGTCAATATTTTCCTGGCGAGCGGTAGCGTGCCAGCATATATATATATATTGGGTTTGACAGCAAGTTAAATTTGTACATTTTTCGATAGAAAAATGTCTCCAGCGAAGCCGGATTTCTCCATACAATCGACACCTGGATGGGGATAAACGTCTAAAAACAGTTGGCTGCATGGGGCCGAATGGATACAAGCCAGGGAAAGAGAGAAAAGGAGAGAAAGATAAACAAAAAGCCGGTGACCCCCCCTTAACCCTTTCAGTATACCATGACACCTTTTAAATTTTATTCTGGCTAACATTCGACGATTCTACTCAGCTGAGCAAAGGCCACTATAGGATCGAATGGAATACAAACCTACCCTACTAAACCCTTAAGGGGAGGTTTTTAGTTGATGCCCTAGACTTCCATCAAGCTTAAAATTACTCCCCCTAGACCCCCTTCAAGATAAATTTGTACATTTTTCGGTATAAAAATGTCCCGGCCGAAGGCCGGTTCCCCTTAAATTACAGGCTCGCTATCGCTCGCCAGGAACAAATCGACACCTAAATAGCGCGAATAGTCTTAAAATTGACAGAAATGGGGCGAGGGTTCTTAAAATCGCCAAACTAATGGGGCAAGTGTCTTAAAATCTCAAAGGCAATGGGGCTAAACATGAGGGAGAAAGGGATCCAGAAAAAAATCCTCCAGGTGGAAATCTCCCCACAGATCCTTCCAATACCAACAAATTCGTTTAATATTAGCCAGAATAAATGGAATAAAAACGTCATGATATTGAAAGGGTTAACAATGAAGTGTATAAAACTAGAGTGCGCGACATGGAATATAGCGCAAGTTGGAAACAAGATGGCGCCCAAATGTGATGCAAGGGGAAACAAGATGGCGTTACTCTCTTATACCAGGCTACCCTCTCCCTCTCAGCACAAGTGGTGTCCTTTTTCTTTCTCTCTTGACTACTAGAACACGATTTTATTCAGCTTAAGAAGGACTTCTAGGACTTAACAGGCCACAAACTATCCCAATTAACCATATCACTTCCACAGACCCTTCCTAAGCTGATTAAACTGGTCGAATACCCTAGCCAGAAATAAGGAAAAACACGCCACCTGGACTGCACGGGTTCAGTTTTTTTATTATTTATTATTGTTTCGGCGACATGACCTTGTAAAACATTATAGGTATGGTAAGGCAATACTCTGGTCCTGGTATATATTGGTAGTAATATATACCCATTAAGTGGGGGTGACCGGCTATTTGTTATTTCTGGCCTTTCCTCTGGCTTGTATCCATTCGGCCCCATTCAGCCAACTATTTTAAGACGTTTATCCCCATCTAGGTGTCGATTTCTTCCTGGCGATCGATAGCGAGCCAGCATTATATGAAGAAATCCGGCTTCGCCGGGGACATTTTTCTATCGAAAAATGTACAAGTTTAGCCTGCTGTCAAACAAAAATAAAAAATATTCTGGCTCGCTACCGCTCACCAGTAAACAAATGATACCTGGATGGGGATAAACGTCTTAAAACAGTAGGCTGAATGGGGCCAAATGGATACAAGCCAGAGAAAGATAGAAAAGGACAGAACAAAAAGCAGGTGCCCCCCTTAATGTGAGCAGGAAAGGTAAATCACCATCAATATACCTCAATGATATTATAGACCTTTACCGTACCCTCTCTTACGCCGCTGTCACACGAGCGCTTTTCCCGTCAATTTTCCATGAGCAAGTTTTTTCTCGTATTATTTCGGGACTTTTTGGCGCTGGTATCGGTAACTAGACTGAAGGTAGATTATGTTAGGCGGCTGAATTCTGAAAAAGTGTAATTTTTTAAGCTTCCAGACCATAATTGCCCGTAAAAAATGCTCGAAAAAGGGCTCGTGTGACTCCGGCTTTACACTATAAGTTTCCATCCAACATGCCGCTTAGTTACTTAGTTAAAATAGGACTTCAGAGGCTATCAACCCTTCTGGATTACTAAGCCAGCACACTGTAAGTCAAGAAGAGCGTCAGGACTGGAGACCCTTGTCGAGAACTCCAGTCGTGTCGCCATTTTTAACACACACACACACACACACACCACAAATGCTTTATTCAAAGAGTTTTTTTTATAATCAAACTACAAAAATGGTATAAAGCTAAATATGGGTATAACAAATCTTGATTATGGCTAAGGAGAGAGAAGATAGATTGGAGTTATAAAAATGTGCACTTCAAAAAATCACTAACATAAATGTACCCCCTTAAATGTACCCACTTAAGGAAAGGTTTTTAGGTTGTTCCCTAGACCTCTATCAAGCTAAAAACTACACCCCCTAGAATTCAAGATAAATTTGTACATTTTTCGGTAGAAAAATGTCCCGGCCGAAGGCCGGTTCCTCTTAAATTACAGGCTCGCTATCGCTCGCCAGGAAAAAAATCGACACCTAAATTGCACGAACGGTCTTAAAATTGACAGAAATTGGGCGAAAGTTCTTAAGATCGCCGAACTTATCTCCAAATCTTAAAAGCATTGGGGCTAAACACGAGGGAGAAAGAGGTCCAGAAAAAAATCCCTCCAGTGGAAATCTCCCCGGCTTATTGGTATTGATAAACCCAATATATATATATATATATATATATATATATATATATATATATATATATATATATATATATATATATATATATAAGGATAAAAAGGCCTACCGAATAATGAAAGGTGAATCACTATCAATATACCCCAACATTGACTGTATTGACCTTTAGTGTATTTTATAAGAGTAAAAAGGTATTCCAATTAATCAAAGGTAAATTACTATCAATAGACCCAATTTCATCTATTATTTCCTTCATCATGCTTATATAGTTTTTACAGTGTACAGTCGCGCTAATAAGTCATGTCTCGGCACCAAAGTAGGTTTTGATCGATAATTGGTATCAGCCAATATCTAAGCTTCATTGCTTCATATCGAGAGAAATACACACTTTTCCCCTACACTTACCCACCCTGTACAACATCTGACAGACATTAATACAGCACAGAACAAGCCAAACGTAACGACAGCTGGGCCATGACTTATTAACGCGACTGTACCATGAACGAATTTTAACTCGCGCCGTAGGTAATGACAGGTATATACTGTAGCATCATTGGCTATGTTGATGGTGATGTACCTTTCTGGCTCTGTATTAGATGGGTTTATTACTACCCAATATACATTTAATACATGACCTGCTTTTTGTTATTTCTGTCCTTTTCTCTCTTTCTCTGGCTTGTATCCATTCGGCCCCATTCAGCCAACTATTTTAAGACGTTTATCCCCATCTAGGTGTCGATTTCTTCGCGAGCCAGCATTATATGAAGAAATACGGCTTCGCCGGAGACATTTTTCTATCGAAAAATGTACAAATTTAGCCTGCTGTCAAACCAAAATAAAAAATATGCTGGCTCGCTACCGCTCACCAGTAAAAAAATTGACACCTGGATGGGGATAAACGTCTTAAAACAGTAGGCTGAATGGGGCCACATGGATACAAGCCAGCGAAAGATAGAAAAGGACAGAACAAAAACAGGTCACACCCCTTTAATAGAAATTTAAACATTATGTACGCTTTAATTTCCTTTTTCATGCCCAATAATTGTGTACAGTGTATAGTATGCAGCTTTTCTCACTTCATTGTGGCTAACATTAGACGATTTTACTCAGCTTAAGGGGAGATGTCCACTTGAGGGATTTTACTCAGCTTAAGGGGAGATGTCCACTTGAGGGATTTTACTCAGCTTAAGGGGAGATGTCCACTTGAGCGATTTTTTTCTGGACCCCTTTCTCCCTCATGTTTAACCCCATTGCTTTCAAGATTTTAAGACGTTTGCCCCATTAGTTTGGCGATTTTAAGAACTTTCGACTCATTTCTTTATTAATATTAAGACTTTTCGTGCTATTTAGGTGTCGATTTTTTTTCCTGGCGAACGATAGTGAGCCTGTAATTTTGGAAGAACCGGCCTTTGGCCGGGAAATGTTTCTACCGAAAAATTCACAAATTAATCAAGAAGGGGGATCAAATAGATGTTTTTTTTTACAGTTTGATGGAGGTCTAGGGAGGAAACTAGAAAACATAATAAACAAATACACAAATAAACAAATACATAAGCTCATCCCCGTTTAATGGGAGGCAGACCGTTTGTTTGGTCTATTAATTCATTTATTCATATATTTTCTTAGTTTCCTCGCTAGACCCCCATCAAGCTTAGAAAAACACCCCCTAGACCCCCCCTTTAAGATAAGTTTGTACATTTTTCGGTAGAAAAATTTCCCGGCCGAAGGCCGATTCGTCTTAAAATTGCAGGCTCGCTTTCGCTCGCCAGGAAAAAATAGACACCTAAATGGCACGAAAGGTGTTAAAATTGACAACGGAATGGGGCGTAAGGTGTTAAAATCGCCAAACTAATGGGCCGAACGTCTTATAATCTCAAAACTAGTGGGGCTAAACATTAGGGAGAAGGGGGTCCAGAAAAACGGTCTGCCTCCCCTTAATGCACAGGTACGGACGGGGGGGGGGGGGGGGGGGGCCTTTCGCACCTCCGAACGTGCTATGCAATAAGTGAGAACCCATTAATATATTCGATACAGAAGGACAGGATGGGATTATAATTAACTCTGTATGAAACGTGAGTCAAATTAATTAGACACCAGTTAAGGGGAGGTTTTTAGTTTATTTCCTACTCCTCCCGCAATCTTAAAATGTCACCCCCTTGACCCCCTTTCAAGATAAATTTGTACATTTTTCGGAAGAAAAATGTCCCGGCCGAAGGCCGATAACTCTTAAATTACAGGCTCGCTATCGCTCGCCAGGATAGGGTGTCAAAGGGTTGAGGGGGGTCGCCTGTTTTTTTTTTTTTTATCTTTCTCTCCTTTTCTCTCTTTCCCTGGCTTGTATTCATTCGGCCCCATTCAGCCAACTGGTTTAATACGTTTATCCCCATCCAGGTGTCGATTTCTTCCTGGCGAGCGATAGCGAGCCAGTATTGTATGGAGAAATCCGGCTTCGCCGAAGACATTTTTCTATCGAAAAATGTACAAATTTAGATTGCTGTCAAAACAAAAATATATATATGCTGGCTCGCTACCGCTCGCCAGGAAAATATTGACACCTGGATGGGGGTAAACGTCTTAAAACAGTAGGCTGAATGGGGGCAAATGGATACAAGCCAAAGAGAGAGGGAGAGAAAAAGAAAAAGCAAAAGCGTGGTGGGCTCCCTTAATTGAAATAGTATGCACCCCTTTGATTACTAGACTGCCTTCCTAAGCTGAATAAAATGTTGTGCTCTTATTAACCAGAAGTGCATGGAGTGAGACACGGGTACACCAAAAGGGTTAATGTCCAGAGGTTCGTGCTATACGATAACATATGGGTTAAAGGGAGGTTTTTAGTTTGGTCCCTAGATATCCTTCAAGCTTAACATTACACCCCCTTGAGCCCCTTTCAAGATAAATTTGTACATTTTTCGGTAGAAAAATGTCCCGGCTGAAAGCCGGTTCCTCTTAAATTACAGGCTCGCTATCGCTCGCCAGGATAAAATCGACACCTAAATTGCACGAAAGGTCTTAAAATTGACGGAAATGGGGCGATATTCTTAAAATCGCCAAACTAAAGGGGCGACTGTCTTAAAATCTCAAAAGCAATGGGGCTAAACATGAGGGAGAAAGGGGTCCAGAAAAAAATCCCTCAAGTAGATATCTCCCCTTAATGTTCCTATTATCTCTCTCTCTCTCTCTCTCTCTCTCTCTCTCTCTCTCTCTCTCGATACATATATACAAATGTTCTTAAGTATAGTAAAATTGGCTAATGTTGGCAATGTTCCAATTATTATTATTTTTTTTTCTCTCTCACAGATATATATATTATTCCTAAGTAAAGTCAAATCGCCTAATGTTATCCAGAATGGAATAAAGGTGTTCTTTATAGAAATAAATGAACTCTAGCACTTTTCTGATGATTCGACTTGTCATTTTTAATAGTCCACAATTTTACATATAATTTACGTATCAGCTGCAGATGATTAAAATATATTTATGATCAAGGTTCTCGCTAGCACGCACCCACTCCCACTCACTCACTCTCTCTCCTTCTCTCTCTCTGTCTGTCATAAACCCTATTAAATGCCAATTAAATAGGAGCGAGCAAGAACCTGGGCCTATTGTGTATACCTCATTCAAGCATATTAACATCGTCTAATAGTAGCCATAATAAAGGGAAATAATGCGCCATGGTATAGTGAAAGGATTAACCTGACTCATTTTAACAGTTCAATGCCATTTTACCATAGTTCATATATATCAGTGTTACATACAGTACGTTCATCTCGTGTTAATGATTGCACACATGTGACAAGTGGTTTATTTTATAACTATTGTATATTCATTATAACTAGGCCAATAATATTGACCCATTCCTCATTATAACTCAAACATAACCAGAGTAATCAAACTGAAATTTATACCATTTTGAAACAGTCAACCAGAAAATAGGTGTGGATATATACAGCCCGTTTGCTCTAGGCCTTTTTCATTTACAAGGAGGTTAGAGGTCAAAGCTTCTGGTCTAGTTATAGCGAATAGACTATACTTCTGCCTAATTTACTCCTAAACATAAGTAAATATAAAAACAGATACAAAATGTTTAACAAGAGACTAGTTCGAAAATCTCACCTCCGATAAAGCATTCAAACAACTTGCAAGACTTCTAAAACTATCTCAAGAAAAGTACTAAAGCCGGTATCACACGAGGGCCTTTATCGTCAAATTTAATTCGAAACTCTGCTCTGGCAGCTTATGATTTGGAATTTAAAATAAAAATGTTTCGCCTAAAATGATCTATCGTCAGAATAGTAGTAGTAGTAATAGTCGTTCCCTAGGCTGCCTGGCCAAACAGCCCCGAGTTCCAAAGGAAAGCCACGGACGAGACCGGGTTTCCCACAAGGCTCTTAATGAATGTATATTGTGTTGTTGGCGTAAGTGGTTGTGTGCTATGCAGTATGCAGTCTTCCACAATGTGTTTAGTAGTATGTGGTGTTGTGTTACAACCCGGGCAGGTATCCTGGACGGAGTCATTCAGCCTCTTCTGATAACTCGGAAGGGCTGGATGATGCCCACGTCGCAGCCTAGCCAGGTGGACTAAGTCCTCACGGGCAAGGAGGATTTCTGAGGGATGGATTTCAGGGGCTGTGCATGTAGCAGTGTGTTGTCTTTGAGTGACCGGATGGATCGGAGGGTGATTTGAGTATGGATATGCTTCTGGAGGCTAGTTTAGGGTGGGCGAGGGGGAAGGGATGACAGTCTTTGTGTATGATAACGAGTACTATGTGTTGTTTTGATGTTTTTTGGTGTGTGTGTGGATGTTCTGCCATGCAGGCTAGTGGGTGGTGTAGATTTGTGGAGGCTGCGGTGAGAATATGTGGGCCTCTCATGTCAAGGTGATCCTTGATTTTGAGGACTTTGGTTTCCTGGTGTAGGTGGTCTGTAGGTGTGGTAGCTGTGCAGGCAGTGCAAAAGATCCCATAATTTTGTTACCTAAATTAAGGGGAGGCAGTTGATTTTTCGAGTCCTCCTCCTCCCTCATGCTTAGCCCCATTAGTTATGAAATTTCAAGACATTCGCCTCACTAGTTTGGCGATTTTCAAACCTTCTGCCCCATTCCTTTGCCAATATTAAGACCTTTCGTGCCATTTAGGTGTCAATTTTTTCCTGCCGAGCGATAGCGAGCCTGTATTTGAAGAGGAATCGGCTTTCGGCTGGGACATTTTTCTACCGAAAAATGTACAAATTTACATCGAAGGGGGTCTTGTGGGTGTTTTTATAAGTTTGATAGAGGTTTAGAGAGCAAACAAAACCCCTTTATTAAACCATTGAGCTGAACCAGTAAATTATGCTGCACAATACCGTCTGAGCTCCCTTAATCTATCGTCAGTCTAGTTTCCGATACCAGTGCAAAAGATCCCAGAAATGTTGTCGGAAAATAATGACGATAAATCCTCTCTCTTGTGACACCCCTCAACACACTCGAAATGCATGCAACCATTTTTTATATATATATACCGGTATATAGCAATAAAGTACCCACAGCATAAAAAAGACTAAAGAACTATCGATAGAAAATATATTATGTATTCGTATAAAATAGTTAAAAGAATGAGGTGATATAAGATGCAGGAAAATGAGAAACGAATGAGGTGATAATTATAGGGTGCAGAAAATGAAAAATACAAGTGTGCAGTCGCGCTCATTATATCCGGATACATTTTGAACTCTCGAATATTGGAAAGGAACCTCCACCATACAAATACCAGCTAAAGAATTAACCCCTTCTGTACCTGTCTTCCTTATTTCTTCTAGCTATGTTAAGACAATTTTATCAGCTTAAGAAGGATCTGTGGTAGTAAATAGGGGTGATTCAGAGAGTTCGAAGCATGTAAAAGTCGTCTAACAGTAGCCAGCATAAAATTAAAAGGACGGTATCGGCATTGCAAGGGTTAATAAGAGGTTTCAATTCAACCCGAGACAGCTTTGAATATAGAATTATGTACCAGCATTAATGTTCGCGACTGTACCTTGACTCTCGGCATAGTCAAACATTACGGGTTCAGCGAAGGTATTAAAAGGGTAAGTAAAGTGTCCATAATAACTTTGCCCTTTAAAGGAATATTGGTAGTGATAAGCCCATTTGATATAACAATAAATATGCATATAACAGAGCAAGGGTAAATTACTATCAATACACCTAGATTGAATGAATTTATCTTTTTTTTTTTACCCCCGAGTTTATGACAAGAGTGAACATTTCGCCGTGAAAAAATCACTAAAATAAATCAAGGGTAGCTTACTGTTTGCAAAAAAAAAAAAAAAAAAAAAAAAGAAAAAAAAAAAAAAATTATATTAGAAGAGTTAATTACTACCATTACACCTTTATAAGGGTATATATTAGAAACACTTTAATTATCGTATTCGTACCTTCTACAAAGCCCTAATGTTTGGGAGTGTAACAAACCGACTATAAGGGGGGTCACCTGTTTTGGTTCTGTCCTTTTCTATCTTTCTCTGGCTTGTATCCATTTGGCCCCATTCAGCCTACTGTTTTAAGACGTTTATCCCCATCCAGGTGTCAATTTCTTACTGGTGAGCGATAGCGAGCCAGCATATTTTTTAGTTTTGTTTGACAGCAGGCTAAATTTGTACATTTTTCGATAGAAAAATGTCTCCGGCGAAGCCGGATTTCTTCATATAATGCTGGCTCGCTATCGCTCGCCAGGAAGAAATCGACACCTAGATGGGGATAAACGTCTTAAAATAGTTGGCTGAATGGGCCCGAATGGATACAAGCCAGGGAAAGAGAGAAAAGGACAGAAATAACAAAAAGCAGGTCACCCCCCTTAAAGTTGGTACTGTTATCAAAAGGTACTAATACTCTTCAATATTCATCAACTGTGTCATAGCACCGAGGCTAACAATATAACATTTATATAAAATTAATATAAGGTACGGTCATGATCAAACATCGTATTTATTCTCAATAATTTTAACATTGGTTATCTCTCGCGTCAATCATAAGTCCATAATTACACATGAATTAACTCTATAAGCAAGTTAAGTTCAGTTTTGTTGAGAACAAATATTTTCTAATATCGAGAGGAAAATAATGTTGAAAATATAGAGGTAAGATACGAGTTTATAGCGTGACAGTAACTTCATTATGCACTGCCTATACTCGGTTTCATTTAATCTGACGGTAAATTGAATCCCTTAGCAACTGATTTCACGATAACTAACAGAAAAATAAGAAACTAACATTTCTCTGCTTCATATTAGTGCCAAATTTTCATAATTAATAGCCGATTTCGCTAAAAAATCTGCATTATAGCGGAGTAATCGAGCTGCAGACATAGCAATTTACCGTCAGTTGGAAGGAAACAGAGTATAATTATGGGGGTATTCTCATGAATAAAGTTAAACTTGGGTTCAATATTTCTTAAAAACAAACAAACCGTACTTCCAATATCTAGATTTAGTTAATGGTTGTGTTCAGAACGACAATATGTCACGATATATTTTGTTACCTCAATGTATATGGACAAGTTATATCTTCTCAAACCGTGGGCTAGTTATAACCCCTGGGCTGACGGCCTCATGGTTTTTCTTAAAGACACCAATGTATCAGGGTTACTTCAACTCCATTACCAATATGTATGATAACAAACATATGGAGTGGAAAGTTTAGTAAATATAGCCCATTCATGTTTTTCTCAGTTCTGTGTATGCTACGTATCGCGCCATATTATCTAACTGAACGTAGCCTTGATTTAAAGGGCTGTGTAGCCTTGGTCCAATAAACCCTATCAACGACAATTTCCGAATGTACATTTAAAAAAAAAAAAAAATTATTACTCTGTTTCAATTATTTTGTATATGGTTAACCCCGAATTTGTTCAATGTAGGTAAAGAGTTGATGCAGTCATACATAATATAATTATGTCTCAGTTGTACAAAGAACACCAGAGCATATATATTTTAAATGGCTTGATACCTCTGTTAGATTTTACAATACTAGTCATACAAATCAAAAGTAATAACAGACATTTCAGATACGAGAATTCCCACCAAGACCTGAAAGGCATTATATATTTTATCCTACTGTATATTCCTCCAAACTCATTAACGATACAAACAACAGTTAACCAAACCTGCATTAATTTCGCATTTTAAAAGTGCGTATGCAATCTTGTAAACCGCTAGAAAGTAATCTTGATAATATCGAGGCATTTATCACTTCAAAGTTAAATATATTAATATAACAAGTATCGCTGGCTATACAGAAATATAATGCAAAGCATTAGCGATTTTTTTTTTCTCTTTATTGGGTGACTTATGAAGCTTTAACGAATGGTCTCCTTATGATTAGTTTGTGATGTATCCTATGAGATATAGAACACTGAGGAAATGTAAGCGTGAAGCTACGGTGAGGGTGCCCGGACGACTCAACCAGTATACCATTTCAACAAGATCTCAACAGTCCTAACTCAATCAAAACAGCTTAGGTTAGGTTAGGTTAGGTTAAGGTTAGGCTAAGTTAGTTAGGTTAGGATATAAATCGACTATGTTGTGTTGACCCTGGTTAAGATGTACTTGTCGACATGGTCTACTGGTCGTTTTGTCCGAGAACCTAGGGTGAGCGCTCTAACACTGCGATGAAGCTTGAGCTCAGTCATGCTCGAACCAGCGAGACACCACAGTCCACCAGCATCATACTCAATTACTTCATTAGGATTTAGGATAATTATAATAATTTAAGATAGTTATTATCGCTAGATGTGTGTGAATTTGTATTTTGTTTTTGTGTGTACATTGTTTTCTGTTGTCCCTATTCTTGCTCTGCCTTGAGTCGCCCCCCCAAAAAAAAAAGAAAAAAAAAGAAAAGAAAAGAAAGGAAAAGTGGGGATTGGGCCTGAGTATATATATATATATATATATATATATATATATATATATATATATATATATATATATATATATATATATATATATATATATATATATATATATAGATAGATAGTTATCATCGCTAACAAAGTACACAACCTGTCTTTCGATCCCCAGAGATCTAGAAACCCCAAGGTGTTCTCTCGGGTGGGTCCAGAGAGAGAGAGAGAGAGAGAGAGGTGGTGTTGAAGGTGTGTCAGTGTGAGGCAACTATTGGGCAGTGTGGAGTATTAAGTGGAGAACGGTTGTTTTAATGGTCCCCCTTCTCCCTCATGTTTAGCCCCATTAGTTTTCAGATCTTAAGATGTTCGCCCGATTAGTTCGTCGGTTTTAAGACCTTTCCCCTCCTTTCTTTGTCAATATTAAGACCTTTCGTGCTATTTAGGTGTCGATTCTTTTACTGACGAATGATAGTGAGCCTGTAATATTGCAAGAACCGGCCTTCGGCCGAGACATTTTTCTACCGAAAAATTTACAAATTAATCTAGAAGGGGGATCTAATGTATGTTTTTTAAAGATTGATGGAGGTCTAGGGAGAAAACTAAAACAATAATATATATATATATATATATATATATATGAAATAATCAACCAAAAAATAAACCCTTCCCCCTTAAGAGTTCTTTGTCGTTGGTGGGATGTTGACAGTGGGGACAAGAAGGGTCTTGAGTTGGATCTATTCTGTGTTTGTAATCTTGTAATGACGGGTGGTGGCTGGACCTGAGGCGTGCAAGTTTGACTCGTGTTTCTCTGGAAAGTGTGTTTTCTGATGGATTAATCTTGGGAAGTGGAGAGCTTAGGATTGTGTTGTGTGGTCTGATATTATTGGTTTGTTGGGTGAGATACGCGTGTATATGCTCGTGTGTGTTGGTGTTTGGAGGTGTGGGTGGGATGTTGATGTAGATGTGGTTGTAATATTGGGCAGGTGTTTGGTTCATGTATCGAGGTGGGGGTGGGTGATGCATTAGGGAGTGACGAGGTATTCAGTGTAGACTCTACCCAATATCCAGTTTGGACTATCAAACCGGTCTTTCGTACAATGTCCAAAAGACGATGGTGAAAAGACGATGGTGAAAAGACGATGGTGAAAAGACGATGGTGAAAAGACGATGGTGAAAAGACGATGGTGAAAGTCTAGCTGAAGTATTTCTTATTTCCAGATACTTAGCACTTCTGGACAGGCCCAAAAGAGAGGGGTCTCACTGAGGTTAATGAAGAAAACAAGAAAATGAAAGCATGTAAGATATTGCATGTGAAGGAAAAGTGAATGTAACTGTTAGAAATAGGCTATAGAAAACGCCTATACGTGGTCGTAACATAAACTATGTGACAAATCATTAAATTACAATAAGTTCTCAAACCATGAAGTAGGTGAGTATAATCCTGGTAGACTGACTGACACCATCACACACACACTCGCACATGCACACACATACATACACAAATCCGGCGCCACCTACCTCATAATGGGGCATACTCTTACAACTAGAATTTAACCCTAAATACATTGACCTCAACACATTATATTATCAACTTAATTCAACCCCAGATTCCTTGACCTGAATGCTTATATTTCAACTACAACTGAACCCCAGATTCCTTGACCTCAACACATCATATTATGGATAAAAAACACCATCTGAGGAAGAGCATATTATTGACAACGTTTCACAGGTCACTGCTTCATCAGGCTATCTGCGAAACGTTGTCAATAAAGTGTTCTTCCTCAGATGGTGTTTTTGATCCATTCTGTCTACTTTTCAAGTACCGCTCAACATTATATCAACTTGAATTCAACCACCGATTCCTTGACCCCTGAATGCATATATTATCAACTTTAATTCAACCCCAGATACTAGGAGTTCAACACACATATATCAACCACAAGTCAACTCCCAGATTCTTAGACCTCAGTACATAATATATTTCAACTAGATTTCAACCCCAGATACATTGCGCTCAAAACACATTACAATTTTAAAAAGTTGCCCCTCTGCACTAAGCAATCTAAAATATATATTCAAGACAAAACAGTATTGCTTTTTCAATACCCCCTTTATACATTTTATTCTGTTTAGGATCTGCACGATTTGATTAAGGGGATATATTTTTTTTCTGGACCCCCTTCTCCCTAATGCTTAGCCTCATTAATTTTGAGATTTTTTGAGATTTTGAGATGCTCGCCCCATTTGTTGGCAATTTTAAAACCTTTCACCCCATTTCTTTGTCAACATTAAGACCTTTCGTGCCATTTTTTCCTGGCGAGTGACAGCGAGCCTGTATTTTTAGGAGGAACCGGCCTTTGGCCGGGATATTTTGCTACCAAAATATGTACAAATTGATCTCGAAGGGGGGTCTTCGGGGTATTATTAAAGTTTGATAGATGTCTAGAGAGCAAACTAAAAAAATATCCTAAGCTTAGGATATCGCATATTAAGGCAAGAGGTCATAACTATATTGTGTTTTATATACAATCCTGGCTATTAATAGGGGACTTTATTAAATTTAGGGAAGACATCGCTTTAGCAAGAGGGTCAATGATACGTTTCAATGGCAAGCAATTTTTTTTCTTTTTTTGGCAAAGGAGTAATGACTATTGAAAGCATTATGCATCAAGCCAACATTTTGTGAAAGATGAATAGCGATAATACGGTTCCATGAAACACTAAAATATCTATTTTTCGTTTTGGAACTTTCCGAACATTCTGAAGAAGGAATTCTTGAGAAAATGAATATGTTGTTTAATATAATTACGATAATACGTTAATAGTTTCAATAAAAGTAATCCATTGCCCCTATTATTCTGCCAAAGTGAGGCTCATTATAGTTTTAACCCTCGTATTTTAAAACTACATTTAAGCGCTTTCCTATACTTATATCGAATGAAGATAAAACAACCGAGTGGTAATTTGTGATAAAGGGTAAATATAGTACATTTACATTTCGAAACCAATTACAGTAATGCCATCAGACAGTACACTAGGACCATACGGCTGGGAGAGTGTAGACAGCAGATAAAGGAAGCTGTTGGAATGGCTTTGGTATGTGTGTAATTAGTCTGTATACGTCGTCGAGGTGTCCCCCGACTGGATGCGAACATGATATACATGCTAGGACATACTACCACACCCACTAAATGTCCGCCACGGCTGGGATCAAACCCAGGTCAAGCAGATTCACACGTGAGCGTGCTCTCCACTCGACCGCCGCGGCTCAAGGTTTCAGAATGATCACAATATGTTTCTACTTAATTCGTTCATGAAGGTTTCGGGAAGCACTTAAGTGCGATTTTAAAATGCTGGAGTAAGAGTACGCCCCCTCTTCTTTCCCATTAACTCCGTGAACAAGCTTGCAGTGTTCGGTGTTGAAAGCTTGTTTGGAAAATATGTGATTTTTTTTTTTTGCAAACCTCCACTCGGTGCCTTTATCGTGAGATCCTGAATGATTTTTATAATGCTAAATGTGCTAAGATCTAGTACGTGAGTATTATTTTGTTTTTGTAATAATGTGTAGTGAAAATTGCGATTCTTATTTATAAAAAGTCTTGGTTAAGTTATGAAAAGTACTTATATAAAAATTTCTTGTTAAATGTAGTTAAGCGTTCGTCTGGAAGTGAAGACAAAAGGCAGACTGCAAACTGTACAGCAACAATTCAAAGGAAACACTCTCCAAAAATATTGTAGCTCCCACCTGACCAAATGACACCTTAATTAAGCCGACATCACACAAGAACTTTTAGCGGCAGGCGTATCGGAATCATAGATTCTGAGTAAATACTTTGATGTGGTGGAATCAGTTCTCCAATGATTTTCACGTCCAAATATACTTTAAAAATAGCTGACATCACGGAGCGAATACCAGCCTCCGATACCAAGCCGCCAATAACAGTACTCATGTGACAGCGGCAGATTTAGACAAGAGTTTGTTGGGCCAAGACCGCGACACCTTGACATGAGCTCCAATTGGCCTTGTATAAAAATTCAGCTTGTTTTTTGTTTTATTGCTGCAGAGTCTTGGCTTACCAGCCATGGAACCCTGATACTGGCGACGGTTAATCAGACGTGTTTCACTGTCACCTACCATCTTCTCTGGTAAAATGTGAAATGTCTCCGTTCCACATCTTTGCAACAAGAAGGCTGAAAAAGTATATGAGATCTGGCAGCGTGTACAAAATGTCTCTGATGATGAGTTAGGTCAGGGTTGTGGGTAATACTATAATTAGTCCATTCATTGTAGGTAGGCCAGGAATCTTGACCACTAACCTCTGTAACTAAAGCACGACCAGACTAATCGATCTAATATTTCTACCATTTGGGAAGAGACAGGCAGGGACTAGGCGTGGAAATTCACAGCCCATTTGCTCTAGCCCTTTTTGAGTTACAGAGGTTATGGATCACGATTTCTGGCCTATTTATAATTAATGGACTATACTGTATATACTGATGTAGCTTCACCAGGAGAACACACACACTGGATGTTTTGGTCTGGTGGTAGCGGCTTCGTTAAAATAGGACTTCAGAGGCCATTAACCCTTCTGGATAATTAAGCCATCACGCTGTAAGTCAAGAATAGCGTCAGGACTGGAGCCCCTTTTCAAGAACCCCAGTCCCTTGGTAGTGGCTGTGGTGGTGTCGTGGCTTCAAAAAACAATTTCCGAGCAGTATTAAAGCGGCGTCACACGGGTCAATATTTACTACGTTAATTTCTAGTCAGTTGTCGATTCTGGCTATTGTTTCTCACCGTACATTCAATTATTTTGGCTTCAGTTGACATATTTTATGTATGACTAGTCTAGGCTTCGAACTCGGGCCTGTAGTGTAGCAGTCTAACACCAAACCAACTACTAGGTAACTAGACCACCGAGGAGCTAAAAGTAATAGTTAAATTTGGAACAAGTTTCATCCACACCGACTCGTGGTGGTCACGCAGCCTAATGCTTTTCACATATACGCCCACACTCAATTTTAGGTGCTATCTTAATACTAAAGTAAATTAATCAACTTGTGTGCCTTATGTTGGCATTGCTATCTAAGAATCACAAACCATACTACGACCCTGGCATGTAATAATGTCGGAAATATACCCGTGTAACGCCACCTTAATAGAGCAGGGCCGGGACACTCAAAGCCATCATAAGTTACAACATAATATGTCATAACAAACCGGTGATCTTACTTCTGCAAAACGAATCTCCCAAATGTAAATACAATGTACAGATTTAATAAGAAGATAAGATTCAGTTCGGTACAGCTTCGAAAATTTATGGTCACGATTTATATCCTATAGCGTACTCGGAACCTCTAAATTTGCTTGTACCCCAAAAGAATAGGCAGTTGGAAGTTCCAGTTATGATGTGGTTAGAGTGCAACTGGTGCTAGACTTACGATGTTGGGTTTTAGGATACGACGGGTAGGTAGATACGACGTCGGAATGTTTTTGATTATCCGGATCCTGGTGATGGACACTCAAAGCATTTACAGCGCCTTATCTCCCTATGACAATCATATCCTAAATGCGGACATAGTTTTTGTGGCGCCATAATACCCCAAAGCAAGTCATAACTAAATAGTATAATGTATGATCGACTAGTGTCCTTATTATGAGGAAGCTAGGAAGTCGTGGGCAAGGAATAAGCTTATAATTCACTGGTTTGTTATGCCTCTCAATGTGCCACGTACCTTAAGGCACCTTTAAGTATCCAGCCCCTGAACTGCATATATCATCACTCTCCTTCCTCATATAAGCCACATGACAATAATATAACTTATTCACCTGTGTTCTTGTCATGTGCATATAAAAATATAATAAAAATGCCAGATAATATATCTATATAGTTGAATCTGCACTGCAGATTCAGGAACAGTCATACAAAAGAGAGCTAGGATTATTCCAGATACCCCTAGTGTTACATTACCCTAGGTGTTACGGTACCCGTTGTTACAGTACCCTAGTTTCTTACAGTACCCTAGATGTTACAGTACCCTAGCTCTTTAAGGTACCCTAGGTGTTACAGTACCCTAGCTCTTTATGGTACCTTGCTCTTTATGGTACCCTAGGTGTTATGGTACTGTACCTTGAATTTGAATGTACTGTACTTGAGGTCTAGCCTGTGTGTTGTCCTCAAACTGTAACCACCACACTGCCCTACAGAAGAACAGTGGTCCGTATTGTCAACATCCAACACAAGTTAATGCTCTTCATCATCAACACAGCTCTTCACTGGCGTACATTTGTTGAGCAGCATAGGCGAGTGAGGAAAGGGGGTACAACATACAGCACAACATTATGTGTGTTCATCTCAACCGGGAGGAAAATTGTCTTGGTTTCCGAGCCGTAGCTTACTTTTGATCATGGAATATATCATCAATTATGAAAACAAATGATCGATATGAAGTAGAGATAGAGTACTGTTTAAGTCTTCAATTAAGTGTAAATAAATCGGCTGCTAAATGACCAAATTTCCTGCTGCGTTAAGACGGACTTCCGCAGAGAGCACAACACATCAGGCCCACACACAGTAACGTTGGACAACCTACCTATAGTTGCTTATACCACAAACCTTTCAAAAATCGCTCCTGAGGCCAGGCAGCATATATCTTAAACCATGCAATATACACTAGTTTCCTTAGCTATTACGAATTTAAATAATGCGGAATATATTTTCAAAGGTTAGATGTTCGGATACTTGTCAAGTCATGCAAAAATATGTTAGAATACGTGCAGAAATAGTCTATACCTCTCGAATAATTAAATTAAATTCAGATTAATATATTATAGTATCCCATATTTTTAGAAACATCCGAATCACCGAGACTCAAGGACCGACACAATGGAAAGGCTGGATTACTGGAAGCAATACGAGTTGCAGAGTCTTATACATGACTCGAACCCCCACACTCCATCCTATATGGGACTCAAACCCTCCACACTCCTTATACAGGACTCAAACTTTCCACACTCCATCCTATATGGGACTCAAACCCTCCATACTTCATCCTATATGGGATTCGAACCCTCCACCTTCCATCCTATATGGGACTCAAACCCTCCATACTTCCTCCTATATGGGACTCAAACCCTCCACCTTCCATCCTATATGGGACTCAAACCCTCCACCTTCCATCCTATATGGGACTCAAACCCTCCACACTCCATCCTATATGGGATTCAAACCCTCCACACTCCTTCCTACATGGGACTAGAACCCTCCCCTCTCCATTACCGTCTTAACATCACAATAGGCCCGTTCACATTAGTTTAGCAGCCCCTTATTGTACTTCTCAAACAACACCATTGAAGCACCTTTGTCTAACCATTCGTAATACTTTGTAACATAAGAGGAGGTTTGGTTATTTCTGGACCCCCCCCCCTCCTCCCTAATGCTTAACCCCATTAGTTTTGATATTTTAAGAATTTGGCTCCATTAGTTTGACCATTTTAAGAACTTTGGTGCCATTTAGTGTAGATATTTTCCTGGCGAGCGATAGCGAGCCTGTAATTTAAGAGGAATCGGCCTTTGGCCATTTTTCTACCGAAAAATGTACAAACTTATCTCGATGGGGATATTTGTAAATCTTGATGGGAGGTCTTGGGAGGAAAGTAAAGAAAAGTATATATATATATATATATAAATAAATGATCACTTAAATACAAATCTCCCCTTAAGCCCTTCTGCTTATCCAGCCTGACTCATGACCAAGGTGGGTTGATCCTTTTACATTTATGACTGTAGACCTTGTCATTTTCTGTTATTTTCTTTGCTCGATAACATTAGACGATTTTGTTAAGTTTAGTAAGGACCTCGAGGGATCAGAGTGGGTAAAAACAGTCTAAACTAACTCTCTGATGCCCACAGGTCTTACCCAAGCTTAGCAAAAATCGTCCAACGGAAGCCAGAATTAATAGAAAAGGGTTATAAATCCTCCTCAAGTCCACTAGCCCGGTGTTAGAAATGGCTAGCCGTATCAGAGGCCACATTTCTCGTCACCTTAAGACAAATAGAATAATATATAATAATGTCCTCCAAAATCGCTTAGCATTGGGCCTTGTCGGAAAGAACAATGCATTACAAGGAAAGATCAAAGACAAATATTCCTCCCAAATCGTCTCGTGTCGGGCCGAGTAAAAATAAAATAAATAAAAAATAAATAAAAATAAATAAATAAATAAATAAATAATAATAGTAATAATAATAATAATAATAATAATAAGAGCACAATTCCTCCCAGATCGTACAGTATTTGGACGAATAGGACTGGAAAAAGGAAGGAATCAATGCTCTCAAATGGTCTTGTCTTGGGGACCGGATAATGGAAAAACCAATGAAATGCTTCCAAATGATCTCATATTGGGTATCAGAGCATGGACAAAAGAAATAATGCTCTCAAATGGTCTCGTATTGGGGACCCCAGAATGGAAAAACCTATAAAATGCTCCCAAATGGCCTCGTCTTGGGGACCAGAAAAATGGAATATATATAGGAAAAAAAAAAAAAAAAAAAAAAAAAAAAATGCTGCCAAAGGGTCTCGTATTGAGGTACCACAGTATAGAATAAAAGAACATAATGCTCCCAAATGCTCTCATATTGGGGACCAGAACAAAAAAACCCGCTCCCAAATGGTCTCGTATTGCGGGACCAAAACATGGATAAAAGAACAAAATCTTCCCAAATGGTCTAGTGTTCGCCGAGCAGGACTGAACACGCATAAAAGAACAACATCCTCCCAAATGGTCTAGTGTTCCGCCGAGCAGGACTGAAGCAAGGCATCGCTCTCTGAAGGACTCTTGATGAAGCCCTCCAAACTCATGTCCTTGTCGGTGAAGCCCCCGTCAAGTCCTCCTCCCGCCTGGTCCTCCTCATCGTCCCTGGAGAGCTGGGGTGGTGGTGGCTGGTGGTGGGGCTGCCGGGGGTGGTGGTGGTGGTGGTGGTCCGAGGAACTACCAACGCCCGCTTCTACTGCCTGGGCCTGCAGAAAGACGAGCACATATGTAGGATGAGGTATACATAGATAAGCACATATGTACGAAGTGGTATGCAGAGAATTGGTGAACATTTGTGATGAGCCAATTAAAAAAGTTCGCACCTGTATGTGTGAAAGGGGCTTTAAGCCCCTTTCACACATACACAATTTTTTGTTCCGATTGCCCCCGATTTTGCCAAAAAATAATGGGAAGATTGAAAAATCAGGGGATGTCGGAACCAAAATAGTGCATGTGTGAAACAGGTTTAAGAAGTGGCATAGATAAAGATAGACAAATTGTATGTGAAAAATAAGTAAACAAAGTAAAATCACTCTTTCAGATCCCAGGATCTGTAAATCAGACGATTCCTTGGAATCAGGTCAAGATATACTTTTTTTTTTTTTTTTCTTTCTGGATATACTTCTTTCTGACCACTGTAAAAGTCTGAAGTACTGAGGTAAATGTCCGGATATTTGATATCTAATTCGGACAATCACCCTGATACTTTGGAAGTAAGTTGTTGTTGTTGTTGTTGTAGTAGTAGCCCCAAGATACCCTTTATGGGAATCCCGCGGCATCCATGTAGTCCCTGGGGCCACACCTCCCCGGGGGTAGGTGGGGTGTGGAGAGATTCGTTTGTGAGAGGGCAGTGAGGGAGAAAGTCGTCGATCCATGGGCTATTAGCTTTGGGCCAATGTTTCCTCCATCCGTAGCCCTCGCAGAAGCGCCACCATTGTAGGCGGATCTCTTCAGCGCGTTATCCCCCTTTTTAGTCGCCTTCTACGACACACAGTATACATGGGGCATATTCTTTTCCTCTAATAACTATGGAGGACCCCTTTACAACTAGGGTAAAGTAAAAGTAAAGTAAAATTATGAAAGACTGAAATGTTAGAAATTTCCAGACAGAGCGACTCCCGATTAGTCTAAAAGAAAGGGATTTTACTGTACATGAATTATATAGATAAATATATAAGTGAAAGAAGAGAAAATTAATAAGCGAGTGTGTGCAAATAAATTGATATATGCAGTATATATATCTTGAAATATTGAACTATGTAGAGAGTGCTAGAAAACCTCAGTGTACCAAGTCAATCAGACAATCAGTGTGGGCTAATACATGCTCAACTATAAACTTCATTTCACCAGGGCGAGATTTTCCAATCTTGATTATTAATTAGGTTTATTTGTAAGTTAATTTGGTGGGCTGGTGAATAAATATGTTATTATTATTATTATTATTATTATTATTATTATTATTATTATTACTTTTTTTGTATTTGTATTAGTTTAACCAGACCACAGGAACTCTATACTACAACTCTAATAGGGAACGACTTTTCTCGCCCAGTTTAGATCACCAAACTAAATACCCAAATAATGTGCAGGTTGAGGGAACATGACAGGTGAGGATTTAGGCTCGTAACTTACCTATTCCTTCCAGCATACTTTGAGAGACTTTCTGGAAGTATTAAAGGGGGTCACATGCTTTGTTTTCTCCTTTTCTCTCTTTCACTGGCTTGTATCCATTCGGTCCCATTCAGCCTACTGTTTTAATACGTTTATCCCCATCCAGGTGTCGATTTCTTCCTGGCGAGCGATAGTGAGCCAGCAGTGTATGGAGAAATCCGGCTTTGCCGGCGACATTTTTCTATTGAAAAATGTACACATTTAGCCTGCTGTCAATTTGTTTTTCTTTAATATGATGGCTCGCTACCGCTCGCCAGGAAAATTATCGACACCTGGATGGGGAGAAACTTCTTAAAACAGTAGGCTGAATGGGGCCGAATAGATACAACCCAGAGAGAAAGGGAGAGAGAGGAAAAAACAAACGAGGTGGGTCCCCTTAATGGAGTAAGGTAAACGAGGATGGAATAAGAGAGGGAGGTAGCCAAGAATAAACACCAAGGACGCAACACAAGAATATATATTGGCATAGGATTAATAACTACGATTTACGAACAATAACATATCCAAAGCTGATAGAAACGCGAGCAATCAGGATGAACACAGAGACAATATAAGACTGTATAATCCATTGTATAAAACTATAATATTCACAAGGTAAAATGGAATTGTACATTATTATAAATATTAGGAAGTTGCAATTGTCATAGGAGTAATTTGAACCATTATAGAACAGCATCTGTGGACTAATGACCGAGTACACACAACACATGATGCCTACATTAAGTACACACAACACATGATGCCTACATTAAGTATACACAACACATGATGCCTACATTAAGTATACACAACACATGATGCCTACATTAAGTATACACAACACATGATGCCTACATTAAGTACACAACACATGATGCCTACATTAAGTATACACAACACATGATGCCTACATTAAGTACACACAACACATGATGCCTACATTAAGTATACACAACACATGATGCCTACATTAAGTACACACAACACATGATGCCTACATTAAGTATACACAACACATGATGCCTACATTAAGTATACACAACACATGATGCCTACATTAAGTATACACAACACATGATGCCTACATTAAGTATACACAACACATGATGCCTACATTAAGTACACAACACATGATGCCTACATTAAGTATACACAACACATGATGCCTACATTAAGTATACACAACACATGATGCCTACATTAAGTATACACAACACATGATGCCTACATTAAGTATACACAACACATGATGCCTACATTAAGTATACACAACACATGATGCCTACATTAAGTATACACAACACATGATGCCTACATTAAGTATACACAACACATGATGCCTACATTAAGTATACACAACACATGATGCCTACATTAAGTATACACAACACATGATGCCTACATTAAGTGCGGATACTAAAAGTGTTCGTAAATTAGGACGTAGCTTGATGAATTAGCAGCTTAATACTTGCTTTCCAAGTCATATATTGCCCGAACTAGGCAAAACTAGTTGATAAGGGGGGTGACCTGCTTTTTCTCTCTGGGTTGTATCCATTCAGCCCCATGCAGCCTACTAAGACGTTTATCTCCATTCAGGTGTTGATTTATACATGGCGAGCGATAGCGACCCACACTATTTTCGATAATGAGTTAGACAGCTGGCTAAATTTGTACATTTTCCAATAGAAAAATGTCTCCAGCAAAGCCGGATTTCTCCATAAAACGCTGCCTCGCTATCACTCGCCAGGAAAAATCGACACCTGGATGGGAATAAATGTCTTAACATAGTAGGCTGAATGGGGCCGAATGGATACAACCAAGAAAGAGAAAAAAAAAAAAAAAAAACGGGTCAACCCCCTGGCATAAATTGGTATGATATGTTTTATGTAGTATTTGCCTAGTGTAAGGTGTTCTTTAGTAATTTACGCGTTCATCTGTTAACTCCTCCTGTACCAGCGACGCCTATTTGATGCTAGTCTAGCTATATTTAGACGATTCTGTGCAGTTTAAGGGGAGGTTTCTAGTGTGTTGCTTAGACCTCCATCAAGCTTAAAATTACATCCCCTAGACCCCCTTTCAAGATAAATTTGTAAATTTTTCGGTAGAGAAATGTCCCGGCTGAAAGCCGGTTCCTCTTAATTAACAGGCTCGCTATCGCTCGCCAGGATAAAATCGACACCTAAATGGCACGAAAGGTCTTAAAATTGACAGAAATGGGTCGAAAGTTCTTAAAATCGTCAAAATAATGGGGCGAACGTCTTAAAATTAGAAAAACAATGGGGCTAAACATGAGGGAGAAAGGGGTCAAGAAAAAAATCCCTCAAGTGGATATCTCCCCTTAAAGAAGGATATGTGGTAGTAAAGAGAGTTATATATAAGAACATTATATAGATACCAAAGAGTATCTCTATCTAATCGGTACTAGGTGAGATAATGTGTGATAGAAGCTGCACGAGTAATCAATATTTGAGTGTTTTAGATATGTATGTGGTAACCCAGGTTCGAATCCCGGTATGATCACATGCTTTCATTAATTTCATTGGTAAGTGTTTGGTGTTGGGAGTGAAATGAATAAATTAGATTATTCCTAAATCAAGAGCGATAAAAAAAAAAAAAAAAATCGAAGGTGGTGATGGGAAGTAAAGTGGAAAGGAGATTGAAGGAGATGTGAAAACAAAAGATAAGAATGAGAAGTAAAGAGAAGGGAAGAGAAGAGAAGAGAAGAAGAGAGGAGAGAAGAGAAGAGAAGAGAAGAGATTATACAAGAGAGCAGAGAATAGATAGCGATGTGCTCTATAAGTGACCATGCACATTTCTAGCAGATGACAAACACTTGATCTTATCCAAAGAAATCATATCAATTGATAAACATTAAGGCCATTTACATTTATCTCATCTGCATTAGGGGTCACCATTTTTTTTTTTTTTTTTTTTTTATCTTTCTCTCATTTTCTCTTTTTCCCTGGCTTGTATCCATTCAGCCAACTGTTTTAAGACCTTTATCCCCATCCAGGTGTCGATTTATTCCTGCGAGCCAGCATTGTATGGAGAAATCCGACTTTGCCGGAGAAATTTTTCTATCGAAAAATGTACAAATGTAGCTTGCTGTCAAAACAAAAATATATATATGCTGGCTCGCTACCGCTCGCCAGGAAAATGATGACACCTGGATGAGGGTAAACGTCTTAAAACAGTAGGCTGAATGGATACAAGCCAAAGAGAGAGGGAGAGAAACAAAAAAGCGAGGTGGGCTCCCTTAAGGCCATTTACATTTATCTCCTCTGAATTATTATTAAATAAGATATTGCTAATATTACAACATAAGCAAAAAGCCATAACATAGAATAACAGTATTATTCAATCGCAGTGATATAGCAAAAGCCATAACATAGAATAACAGTATTATTCAATCGCAGTGATATAGCAAAAGGATCACTAACTAACACTATTTGATATATAAATGTTATCTGTTTATGAGTATCTGCTTATCTATCTGTTATCTGTATTTTATCTGTGCACCAAACAGCTGAAGCACGACAAACAACAATTTTCAACTTAATAATTCAATTGAACTTAATAACTCAACTAAACTTAATAACTAAACTGAATTTAAAATAACTCAACTCAACTTAATTCAACTCAACTTAATAACTCAACTAAACCGAACTTAAAATAACTCAACTCAATAATTCAACTCAACTTAATAATTCAATTGAACTTAATAACTCAACTAAACTTAATAACTAAACTGAACTTAAAATAACTCAACTCAATAATGCAACTCAACTTAATAATTCAATTGAACTTAATAACTCAACTAAACTTAATAACTAAACTTAAAATAACTCAACTCAATAATTCAACTCAACTTAATATTTCAATTGAACTTAATAACTCAACTAAACTTAATAACTAAACTCAACTTAATAATTCAACTCAACTGAACTTCATATTTCTTTACGTCACTTGGGTATAATATCTCCAACAATATTCATAGGTTCATATTAAGGGGGGTGACCTGTTTTTTTTGTCCTTTTCTATCTTTCTCTGGCTTGTATCCATTTGGCCCCATTCAGCCTACTGTTTTAAGACGTTTATCCCCATCCAGGTGTCAATTTTTTACTGGTGAGCGGTAGCGAGCCAGCATATTTTTTATTTTTGTTTGACAGCAGGCTAAATTTGTACATTTTTCGATAGAAAAATGTCTCCGGCGAAGCCGGATTTCTTCATATAATGCTGGCTCGCTTTCGCTCGCCAGGAAGAAATCGACACCTAGATGGGGATAAACGTCTTAAAATAGTTGGCTGATGGGGCCGAATGGATACAAGCCAGAGAAAGAGAGAAAAGGACAGAAATAACAAAAAGCAAGTCATCCCCCTTAACGGTTTGTATACCCAGAACCCTAGACGTGCAGGATTACTACGGAATATGAGTAATGTTGCTATTCTATCACTACTATCCCTGTCCAAGTGTATACCACCTCCTCTACGTAGGGTACGTGGTAACCGTCTTGCAATACAATCCCACCCCTACTCTGTGCAACTCTCCAACCCAAGAGTGAAATGTTACTCCGTCTTTCTTCTATTCAACAGCTGAGCTCTGGAACTCTCCCAGAATCAGTCTTTCCCTCCTCCTATGACTTAAATTGCTTCAAATTCCGTGTGTCCAGGCATTTTTGGCTCTAACGTCTCTTGATTTTGGCCCTGTCACTCTTTCAACAATGGGGGAGGCACTCACTACAGGCAGTTCTGCCTTTTGTCTCCCTCACTCACATAGAAAAAACAAAACAAAACACAAATACGAGACCTTCCCATCCCCAAATGTCCTCATATGCTGTTACCAGAGAACAATGTACTGCAGGTCTCCCAATACACATATTTACTGCAGGTCTCCCAATACACATATTCAAGCCTCACATTAGACCAATTGTATTCCTTCTCGGTAAATTTCACCTTGTTACTGGGGGATGTGTAGGATTATGAAATAACTAATTAAGATAAATTTGCTGAAAAAAATTATGTTTCGGAAATTATAATTGTGTTTGATAAAGTTCTTAGTAACGTTGCATTCGTGAAAGGATAATTAATAAAGAAATTAATATGCAACGATCCAATTATATGCAACGATCCGATTTATATGCTACTTTAGATTGTTATATTTGAACATTCCTGAAAAGCTTGTTGGCTTATAACAAGGCTTGCCGGTATTATATTCATTAGTCTTTTTTTTTCTTGTTGTGATGTAAAATATATTATGGCAATACTTAAAGTGTTTAAAGTGTTTAATGTAAACAGCTAGCAGCTAGCAGTGTGCGTGAAATGTTGAGAATGAGTTCATTACATTATGGAAGTGGCTTATGCATTTTTCAAATTAAGGGGAGGGTGACCGTTTGTTTGGTCTATTAATTCATTTATTCATATATTTTTTGTTTCCTCCCTAGACCTCCATCAAGCTTAGAAAAACACCCCCTAGACCCCCCTTCAGGATAAATTTTTAAATTTTTCGATAGAAAAATGTCCCGGCCGAAGGCCGTTTCCTCTTAAATTGCAGGTTCGCTATCGCTCGCCAGGACAAAAATCGACACCTAAATGGCACTAAAGGTATTAAAATTGACAACGAAATGGGGCGAAAGGTGTTAAAATTGCCAAACTAATGGGCCGAACGTCTTATAATATCAAAACTAGTGGGGCTAAACATGAGGGAGAAAGGGGTCCAGAAAAACGGTCTGCCTCCCCTTAAGTTGGTTAAAGCGAACCGAGTGCATCTGACAGGTGGCATCAACAGGGGGAACTTTACAGGTTCAATGCGCACTCTGTTTACTTCATTTCCATGTGAACAAAATAATGCAATTAAGTATAACTACCCTTTGTTTTCTAGGGGATATGCAATATAATGATTAATAAAAGCTACATTATTATCTAGAACGTATAAACTAATACACATAAATACATATGGAACATAAATGGGTTATGCAATTTGACGATTTTCAAAGAACTGTACTGGCTAACCATCTATAAAGAAACGGCATCCTTGTATAAAACTATGAATAAATTATATATTTGTTTATTATAGTTGCAAGATATGTCGATCGTATGCAAATTATATTGATAAGATGCAAAGACCACTAGGATACAAATTGCTGAATGTAGACGAATATAACGATAAAATCTTATAATTGCAGCATAAATCCTGAATCAAGCTTATGTGGGTGCTTGATAACTGTGGGAAGTGGCAACAGCTGTGGGCTAATGAGGTGGGGTGCTGATATCAATGAGTCAGTGCTATCAAAGGGGTGCTGATATTATAGAGCTGATGATATATAAATTAAGGCACTGATATCAATGGGGTGCTGATAAGAATGGGGTGCTGACTTTGGAGGGTGCTGACATTGGAGGGTGCTGACTTTGGAGGGTGCTGAAATTGAGGGGTGCTCATATTGAAAGGGTTCTGACATTGAAGGTGTGCTGACTTTTGAGGGTGCTGACTTTGGAGGGTGCTGAAATTGAAGGGGTGCTGATTTTGGAGGGTGCTGACATTGAGGGGTGCTGATTTTGGAGGGGACTTACTTTGGAGGGTGCTGACATTGAGGGGTGCTCATATTGGAGGGGTGCTGATATTGAAGGGGTGCTGAAATCAAAGGGATGCTGATATGAAAGGGATATAGATATACAAATGGTGCTGACTTCAAAGGGGTACTGACATCAATGGGGTGCTTATATCAAAAGGGTGCTGATATCAATAGGGAGCTGATAATATAGGGATGCTGATATCGAAGGGGTGCTATTATTGGGCAGAGAGGGGGGGGGGGGATGCAAAAATCTGAGGGGCGGGGGTGTCCTATGTAAACTCTAAACCCTTACAAGATACGATGATACATTTCATTTCTGTTTTCTGGCTATTAATGGACGATTTTATTCAAATTAGGAAGGGTTCACATCAGAGGTTTAATTGAGATAGTCTTTATGCCTATAATTCCCACAGATCCTTCCTAAATTGTATAAAGTCGTTTAATGATAGCCAGCATAAACTGTCAAAATGAGTCATAATCTTCAAAGGGTTAAATCCTATCAAAGACACGTGCGTAAAGATAAATGGTCTTCAGTTTAGAAGAAACACTACGACAGCTTATTATAAATGCGTGTGATGGCAGAGTTCAGAAATACTATGACAGCTTATTATAAACGCGTGTGATAGAAGAGTTCAGAAATACTACGACAGCTTATTGTAGACGCGTGTGATGGCAGAGTTCAGAAATACTATGCCAGCTTATTGTAGACACATGTGATAACAGAGTTCATTCTAAGCCCAGCTAGGTATCTTGTGTTAGAATCTATACCTGAGTGTGCGGGAGATAGAATGTGCCGGAGAGGGAGTGTGGAATAGACCATACCTGAGTGTGCGGGAGATAGAATGTGCCGGAGAGGGAGTGTGGAATAGACCATAACCGAGTGTGCGGGAGATAGAATGTGCCGGAGAGGGAGTGTGGAATAGACCATAACCGAGTGTGCGGGAGATAGAATGTGCCGGAGAGGGAGTGTGGAATAGACCATAACCGAGTGTGCGGGATAGAATGTGCCGGAGAGGGAGTGTGGAATAGACCATAACCGAGTGTGCGGGATAGAATGTGCCGGAGAGGGAGTGTGGAATAGACCATAACCGAGTGTGCGGGATAGAATGTGCCGGAGAGGGAGTGTGGAATAGACCATAACCGAGTGTGCGGGATAGAATGTGCCGGAGAGGGAGTGTGGAATAGACCATAACCGAGTGTGCGGGATAGAATGTGCCGGAGAGGGAGTGTGGAATAGACCATAACCGAGTGTGCGGGAGGGAGAGTGTGTTAAACAGCCCATGACATATATTGTGCAGGAAGTAGAGTGTTCAGGAGAGAGTGTGTTAGTGTTCATATCAGTGTGCGGGAAGGTAGGGTGTGCTAGAGTCCGTAATAGAGTGTGCGGGAGAGAGCGTGCGCTAAAGTCTGCAAAAGAGTGTGCGGGACAAAAATGTGCTGGAGTCCGTAACAGAGTGCGTGGGACAAAAGTGTGCTGGAGTCTGTAACAGAATGGGACGTTAAGTGTGCTACAGTCCGTAACAGAATGTAGGGACATACAGTGTGCTGGAGTCAGTAACAGACTGTGAGGAACGTAAAAAGTGCTAGTCTCCGTAACAGATTGTGAAGGACAAAGATTGTACTCTGCCCATATCAGAAGTGTGTGGGAGGGAGAATGTGCTTTACAAAAGGTTCAGCAACGCGTGCCCTCAACATTTGCGGCTGACATACCATCATCCGTGGTGCACATAACACACAAAATGTCAACAACATTGGTATAGGTCTGCCTTATCTAATTATGTCGCCAACATGTTGGCAACATCGTTGCTATCATGAAAAGTGGGTATCATACAAGCCTTTTTGTCCTCAACTTTTTCCCTTGATTCTGATCTGGAAGCTTCTGACATACACTTTTTCCCTTGATTCTGATCTGGAAGCTTCTGACATACACTTTTTCCCTTGATTCTGATCTGGAAGCTTCTGACATACACTTTTTCCCTTGATTCTGATCTGGAAGCTTCTGACATACACTTTTCTATAAATTCTGTCACCTAAGACAATCTTCAGACAGTCTAGTTGACAATACCAGTGTAAAACCATCTCAAAATGTTGCCGGAATGAAGATATTGACAATAAAAGCTCTTGTCTGACACCCCTTATAAACGCAAATGTTTTGGGTACGTTTGGCTGCGCCCTTAGAGAGTGTAGTGGAGAGTGAATCCTTACAATACACAGAGATTGGACAATGCCTAATAAATTAATCCTATTATCTTTATGAACCTTAAATGAGAGCCAAGAATTACAACGCCTACAAATACAACTTGACAACTTTGGTGACTAACAATGATGACGTAAACTTTACTAGTAAAGGCCGCAGTCAAGAATAATCAAACGGGTGCCCTAAGGATCCAAGACACCTTCGGGCCCCAGTGGTTACAGATTAATAACTTAGTATGCAAATATAGAATGTCACATTTTCCAAAAGTGTAATCAGTCTATTAAGTATAGACAATTTTAGTTGCTGTTTTTTTTTTTGCTTTAACCTTTAACCAATAAGATCGCAAGTATCGTGATAATTCAGGAAAAGGGGTATAGTCAAGCAAAAGCGTTGGATGTGCGAAGGGTCCACAACACCTTTGAGTCTCCTTATTTAGAGAACAAAAAAGCTACATGGAGTGAAAATGGCATCATATATTCCATTTATCCAAAATAATTATTTATCAATATTACACTACAGGTGTTTTGTGGAATGTATGTTTCTCTAAGCACCGATACACAAATACATCATATATCCTTTGTGCACCCAACAATTGTTCTCAACTATGGCCCTAATTCCTAGTCAATTGAAAATGCTACATCACTTTTCAAGTCTGAGACACATGAGGGGACATAAAGCTTGCTGTGATGTGCAAGATGTTGCATTAGCAATATATTTGCCCTCCTCTTACAATTCTGGCCAAGAGAACATGTAACTTGAACATTGTACCTTGTAAAGGCATGTGTACTCAATCAGTTTCCTGATATACTTCCTAATATAATGTGGTGTCCTATAATCCGAGTAGAGTACTCATCAGTTTTTCAGCTTGGTAGCAAAGAACCCTGTTTGAACAGAGATGGTGTTCTAGTCTTCTGCGTCTACATGGCCAGTGCCCATACCATGCTTCCGCTGTATTACGATGCTCGACTACCACACTAAGGGGCTCATCGTGTGGACAGGCCTTATCACGCATCTCAAACAGGACACTGCTCTGCTTGCAATAACAAAAGGAGAGCAAAAAGTAAGCAAATTTAACGTGTGCATTATGTTCCCAAGTATGTAGGAGCTCTTATAGTTAGGCATAACACAAATATGCAAACTCATATATGAATGACAGGATTAATTTTTGGAGTATCACAGAGGCAGAGTGAAAAATTGCATGTGTTGGAGTTTGTGTACAGATATTAATTATGGTCATGGCGAAGTTTGTCCAATCCCTGTGCAGCAAAAAGTTGTGTGCATTGGTGGAGTGGTGGTGGTGGTGGGGGACTCACTGTATGCAGTAGGAGAGTGGGGGGGGGGGGGGGGGAGGGTGTGCAGTTGGAGGGGGGGGGGGGACTCACTGTTGGCTGGAGGTGGTTGCCGCAGCGCCCTCTATGGTATGTACCTGTGGGGGGTAGTGGGGCGAGGGGGCGGTATGGGTCAGCTCAAAGGCACACACAAAAACTCAACATGCGAAAACACATACACACACTCACATAAACATGTGCACACACACAAAACACACGTGAGTGCCGCACATACATGAAACACGCAAAGCGTGGCTTTTTAACGAGTCAGTCATATTAACCTACTTTGCAAGTTGATAACACTGGTGTTGGGAACCCTATTCTGTCATTCATCTTCAAGTATATGTCATCAAGATCACAGCTTGGGTATGTTGATGGTCGTTACAGACCTCTTCGTCATGTTTAATTGGGTGTACCACAGGGTAATGTTTTGGGCCCTCTTCTCTTTGTTGTAAATAATGCGGACATATTTTGTGATGCAACAATTTACCTATTACATTTTGCTGAAGATATGACATTGTTATTCATCGTTCCATGTATATTGACAAAATACTATGTCGTAATACTTAACCATGAGAGAAAATGAAGAATCAAACAATTATATGCTGAATCCAAACTAAACATCTTACTAAAAAAAACTTTGACATTGAATAAAACACGTACACACAAAATATATGAATTATGTTCAATTGTTTATTGATGGATCTAAAAGTATTATTCGATGCCTGATTAACATTTGATTAAACATTAGATAAGACGTCCTCTAATGCAGCTGCTCAGTTGGGTATGCTCAAAAGGGCATACAAGGTATCTGGCAAAATTTCTATATCCACTTTCATTACCTACTTCATATCGCTAATGCTACCATTTCCCGAGTATTGTCTCGCTGTCTGGTGTTCGTTGGCAAGTCCGCACCTCAAACTAATAAATAAAGCGCTGACGAGTGTGAACATCTAAAGCTGCATTAGAGGACGTCTTATCTAATGTTTAATCAAATGTTAATCAGGCATCGAATAATACTTTTAGATCCATATGACTCATTATATTATAGTATCGAACAGGAGGCCTCGAAATCGAACGGATTCTCTATTGATGAAGATTGATTTAGCACCATCTTCAGGCAGAGGTTGGAGTCGCATAGAAGAGGATTGTGGCCGCCCCCTTAGGGTCTGAGTTATCTGGTAATATGTACAGCAGATAATATAATTCACATCAACAGATTCAACACACGCATAAAAGTACACAACCACATATGCATCACACATAAACAGACACATACGCAACGCACACACACATTCAGACTCATACACACACTACTCACACCCACATAAAGTCACACATTCTCTCTCTCTCTCTCATACAGTTCAACATATCTCCACAATAAGGGATGTCAACACTCTACGAACATCAATTTTACAGTAGTAATATGACACACACACACACACATCATGAAGTACTGCAGGTTGTGGGAAAAAGGGTACATCGGGGAGATTTCCACTCGAGGGATTTTTTTCTGGACCCGTTTCTACCTCATGTTTAGCCCCATTGCTTTTGAGATTTTAAGACGTTCGCCCTAGTAGTTTTGACATTTTAAAACATTTTGCCCCATTTATGTCAATTTTAAGACCTTTCGTGCCATTAAGGTGTCAATTTTTTCCTGGCGAGCGATAGCGAGCCTGTAATTTAAGAGCGGCCGGGACATTTTTCTACCGAAAAATGTACAAATTTATCTTGAAAGGGGGTCTAGGGGGTATAATTTTAAGCTTGATGAAAACGTAGGGAACAAACTAAATACCTCCCCTTAATACACTGGAAATGTAACTAATTCAATAATATGGTACAATAAGAGAACATTATATATATATGAAGTATTGTGAAAGGCAATGATACACACTTAAGGGGAGATTTCCACTTGAGGGATTTTTTGCTGAACCCCTTTCTCACCCCATGTTTAGCCCCATTGCTTTTGATATTTTAAGACGTTCGCCCCATTAGTTTGGCGATTATAAGAACTTTCACCCCATTTGTCAATTTTAAGACCTTTCGTGCCATTTAGGTGTCGATTTTTTCCTGGCGAGCGATAGCGAGCCTGTAATTTAAGAGTAAGCGGCCTTCGGCCGGGACATTTTTCTACCGAAAAATGTACAAATTTATCTTGAAAGGGGGTCTAGGGGGTGTTATTTTAATTGTGATGGAGGTCTAGAGAACATACTAAAAACCTCCCCTTAAACACTTGGCAAACTTTGAAAACATTAAGGGGATACAAGAGGTACATTGACTGAATCAGGTTTTCATTAAAGAAGTGAAACAGCCAATAACTGATATGGCAGGGAAATAGAAAATACACATTAAATTGAAACATCTATAATAAAGCTTGGAAGTATCACTCAATATCACTCAATAAGGAGATGTTAAATAGCAAATTATTCTAAAAAAAAGGGGAAATCTGCACAAATATAGTCAAATGACATTAATCTAGTGAAATCCCACACCCAAGTACAAGTAGAAACAATAATTGGGCATGATGATAGTGCTATATCTTTCCATCTCTATATTAAGGGGGGGGCACCGGCCTTTTGTTTGTTTTTATCTTTCTCTCCTTTTCTCTCTTTCCCTGGCTTGTATCCATTCGGTCCCATTCAGCCAAATGTTTTAAGACGTTTATCCCCATCCAGGTGTTGATTTCTTCCTGGCGAGCGATAGCGAGCCAGCATTGTATGGAGAAATCCGGCTTTGTCGGAAAAAAATTTCTATCGAAAAATTAACAAATTTAGCTTGCTGTCAAAACAAAAATATATATATGCTGGCTCGCTACCGCTCGCCAGGAAAATATTGACACCTGGATAGGGGTAAACGTCTTAAAACAGTAGGCTGAATGGGGCCGAATAGATACAAGCCAAAGAGAGAGAGGGAGAGAAAGAGAAAAAAAAAACGCGGTGGGCTCCCTTAAATGAGTTTATTACTACCAATATATCTTGATAAGGGAATATTATCATGGACGCATTAATTACCCCTGTCCTACGTTTATAACCCATCATCTTTATATAGAACATTAACCCTCTCCGACATATGACGCGATTTTGAGCCGATTAGGGATACTTTAAAGTCTTTGTTACCATCAGGGGTATTTAGAAACCTTTAGTTTAGTTACTTCAACCTCTGCAGTTGTCTTTGAGTTAGCTGTGGGCAGAAAACTAATTTTGGAGAGGTAATTATATGAGTGAGAGAACTCTATTTCTTATTGCTAATCTGGCAATCTCTGTCATATGAGTCTGAAGGGGTTAATGACTGTATTTATGGCGATTGCTGCACTTATCGATACTTTGGCTGCCTTACATATTATATCTCTCATTTTCTTGCACACACACACACACACACACACACACATGTAACTATAAATACATACACAACTACTGTATACGAAATGCTACATACACACACACAGACACGCACACACACACATATAAAAACCCCACACACAACTACTGTATAATTATGCTCACACACACACACACACACACACACACAGGCATTTCGTTTTCTATATATTGTGCGGTTTCTGGTATGGGTGTGTTTCTGGTATGGGTGTGTTTCTGGTATGGGTGTGTTTCTGGTATGGGTGTGTTTCTGGTATGGGTGTGTTTGTTTAGCAAGTTAGGCATTTGGAATCACCTTCGCAGAATAGCTTCTGGACAGTGAATCGTGGCTCTCATTACACGATGTTATACAACTTAGGTAGGATCTGTGGGCATTAAAAGGGTATAGACGGTCTCCATTGGCCACTTGCGAGTTTCAGGCTATAAGGAAGTTGGAGCTGTAAACATTGATATTAAAGAGGAATGCAATAATGAAGGCTTATGGTGGATAGAAAGTATGTTGAATTGGATATCACGTGTTTCTATATCCACTACAACCGTCTTTTAGCTGGTAATTCTGCTAAATATCGATGTCTACAGCTCCAACTTCCTTATAGTCTGCAACTCGCAAGTGGTCAATTAAGGGGAGGTGTTTAGTTAGTTCGCTAGACTTCCATCAAGCTTAACATTACCGCCCCTAGACCACCTTTCAAGATAAATTTGTACATTTTTCGGTAGAAACATGTCCCGGCTGAAGGCCGGTTCCTCTTAAATTACAGGCTCGCTATCGCTCGCCAGGAAAAAATCGACACCTAAATGGCACGAAAAGTCTTAAATTGACAGAAATGGGGCGAAAGTCCTTAAAATCGCCAAACTAATGGGACGAACGTCTTAAAATATCAAAAGCAATGGGGCTAAACATGAGAGATAAAGGGGTCAAGACAAAAAATCCCTCAAGTGGAGATCTCCCCCTAACCCTCGGACTTCCATACACCCTTCCCAACCGGAATACAACCGTCTTAACAATAGCCGTAAATATAGGTTAAGGGGAGATTTCCACTTGAGGGACTTTTTTCTTTACCCCCTTCTCCCTCATGTTTAGCCCCATTGCTTTTGAGATTTTAAAACGTTCGCCCCATTAGTTTGGCGATTTTAAGAACTTTCACCCAATTTATGTCACTTTTAAGACCGTCCGTCCCATTTAGGTGTCGATTTTTTCCTGGCGAGCGATAGCGAGCCTGCAATTTAAGAGGAATCGGCCTTCGGCCGGGACATTTTTCTACCGAAAAATGTACAAATTTATCTTGAAAGGGGGTCAAGGGGGTGTAATTTCAAGCTTGATGGAAGTCTAGGAAACACACTAAAAACCTCCCCTCAAACAACAAGCCTCAAATATTTCAATACATTTGTTGACCCCAATGTAGTTTCCTATGTTAAAAAACATTCAGTAATTATGCTAGAAGTGGGCACAGGAAGTTAACCACTTTAAGGAGGGATGGTTCACTCTTTGGTCATTTTTTATATATATATATATATATATATATATATATATTATTTATTTTCTAGTTTCCTCCCTAGACCCCAAAAAAGAAAACAAAAAAGAAAAGAAAACAAAATCCATTAGATCCCCCTTCTAGATTAATTTGTACATTTTTCGGCAGAAAAATGTCCCGGCCGAAGGCCGATTCTTCCAAAATTACAGGCTCACTATCGGTTGCCAGGAAAAAAAAATCGGCACCTAAATAGCACAAAAGGTCTTATTATTGACAAAGAAATGGGGCGGAAGGTTTTAAAATCGACAAACTAATGGGGCAAACATCTTAAAATCTGAAAACTAATGGTGCTTAACATGAGGGAGAAGGGGATCTAGAAAAACGCCCTATCTCTCCTTAATACTACAGTAATATCGCTTAGTGGTAGCCAAACCAACCAACCTCTCTCTTCAGCACTTGTCTTTAGTTCATATCATCCCCACTATATCTCTCTCTCTCTCTCGCTCTCTCTCTCGCTCTCTCTCTCTCTCTCTCTCTATTTATCTATCTATCTATAAATATACAGTGTATATAATTATGTATTTACTGAACATACATATACACAATCATACTATATACATGCATTTACACATTTATTCATCTCTCCCTATCTCTATAAATAAAATCATACATATATAAATACTGTAGATAAATACATATACAGTAGCTACATGAATAAAAGATACATTTATACAATTAATAGTATATTATATTATATAATCACCCTCCCTCCGATTGTTTTTTTTTCAATATTTTATATTACGAAATTTTTCAGGTTCGTGGCTGTGGAAAATATTTTGGACATGGGGTATTTCTGGTTCAGCCTAATTGTAGGGAGGGTGGGGTGCGTTGTGGTGGTTGTGGTGGTGGTGTGGTAGTTGTGGTGGTGGTGGTGGTTGTGGTTGTGTGGTAGTTGTATGGAGGGTGGGGTGCGTTGTGGTGGTTGTGGTGGTTGTGGTGGTGGTGTGGTAGTTGTGGTGGTGGTGGTGGTGGTGGTTGTGTGGTAGTTGTATGGAGGGTGGGGTGCGTTGTGGTGGTTGTGGTGGTGGTGTGGTAGTTGTGGTGGTGGTGGTGGTTGTGGTTGTGTGGTAGTTGTATGGAGGGTGGGGTGCGTTGTGGTAGTTGCGGTGGTGGTGGTGGTGTGGTAGTTGTGGTGGTGGTGGTGGTGGTGTTGTGTGGTAGTTGTATGGAGGGTGGGGTGCGTTGTGGTGGTTGTGGTGGTGGTGTGGTAGTTGTGGTGGTGGTGGTGGGTGTGGTTGTGGGGAGGGTGGGGTGCGTTGTGGTGGTAGTGGTGGTGGTGGTGTGGTAGTTGTGGTAATTGTAGTTATGTTAGTTGTATTGTTTTTTGTAGTGGTGGTGGTGGTTGTGGTCAGTTGTGGTTGTTGTGGTAGCAGCTGTGACGGTAGTTGTGGTAGTGTTGTGTGTTATTAGTGGTGGTTGTAGTGATGGCAGTTTGGGTAGTGTTGCTGTGTGTGTGTTATTAAGGTGGTAGTTGTTGTTGTGGTTGTGGTAATTGAAAGGAAGGTGGGGTGCCTTGCGGTATTGGTAGTTGTGGTTGTTGTGGTAGGTAGGAGGGTTAGATAGCGCCATCATAGGGATCATAAGCCTACATAAACATCAACATTACTATAGCCCATCCATTATAGGTAGGCCAAAAATCTTGACCATTAACCTCTATAACTCATACTTGCCTAGATTAATCGTGCAAATATTTCAACCATTTGGGAAGAGTCAGCCAGGAAAGGGATGTGGAAATTTACATCCCCTCAACAATGAATGTTGGGTTAAAGCAAGGTGTGTGTGATGTCCCCATGGTTGTTCAGTATATACAGTATATGGATGGAGTCATGAAAGAAATACAAGAAAGAGCAGTGGATGTTGGTGTGCCACTGATAAGGGAAGGAAATAAGTGGAAGTTGCCTGTACTGCTGTTTGCCGATTATACAGTTCTGATGAGCAATAGTGAATAGGAGTTACAGGGTCCGGTAAATATGTTTGGAACGGTGTGTGAAAAACGGAATCTGAAGGTAAATGAGGGAAAGAGTAAGATTATGGTCTTTGAAAGGGGTGCAGTCACAGAGTGTGAGGTGAGGTTGAATGGACAGGCTATGGAGAATGTCAGCTCATTTAAGTATTTGGGCAGTGTGTTGAGTAAAAATGGGAGCATGGATGAAGAAGTGCAGGAGAGGGTGCAACAGGGGAAGAGGGTTGTAGGAATGCTGAAAGCAGTAACAAGAAATAGGGTGGTCAGCATGGAAGAAGTCCTTGCATGATAGTGTGGTAATCCCAACATTGACATACGGGAGTGAAGCATGGACGTTGTTGGAGAGACATAAACCCCAAGAGTGAGAGGGGTGGATATGAGTTACTTGAGAAGTACTTGCAGAGTTACATGGAGGGAAAGACAGACAAATGAGGAAGTATGAGATCGGTGTGGTGTGGATATAGATGTGCTGGAAAGTGTGAAAAGGAACACCTTGAGATGGTTCGGCCATGTGGAACGTATGGGAAGGGAGAGAATGACTAAGAGGGTGTACAAGAGGGAGGTGGAAGGACAGAGAGGGAGAATTAAACCGAGAGAGAGGTGGAAGGATGGAGTTGAGAAGTATATGCGTGAAAACGGTGCTGGATGGGAGAAGGGGCATCAACTGACTGGGGACAGAGGTGCATGGGGGCGATTCGTTCGTGTCCACCCCTTCGGGGATCACGGCTTTCGGCAATAGATAGATAGATAGATGACTTATACAATCAAAAGTAAAATAAACAACGCATTGTCATGACTTATACAATCAACAGTACAATAAATAATGCTTTGCCGTGTCTTATGCAATCACCAGTAAATTAAGTAACCTTTTTGCCATGACCTTATAGACTCACCGGTACAATAAATAACACTTTGTCATGACTTATACAATCACCAGTACAATACATAACAGTCTAGAGGCCTCACTGAAAACAAATTAACGGGGACACTGAGTTAAATTAAGGTTAGCTATCAGTTATAAAACCATATTGGGGCGATCCTACCAAGAGAAAATGATATAAGGTCAACATTTAATTAGGCTAGTTTTGCTATTTATCTATGTATTATTATATTTAAAACAATAAAAATAAATAAATAACCTTTTTAATACGCGTTACTTTTCTGTTTTCTGGCTATTATTAGACGATATTATTCTGATTAGGAAGGATAAATGGAAGTTAGAGGGTTAATTGAGATAGTCTTAACCCTTTTCATTCCCACAGATCCTTTCTAAGCTGTGTAAAATCGTCTAATGATGGCCAGAATAGACTGTCAAACAGCGTCATGATCCTCAAGGGGTTAAATGTGTTTCATAATGAATGCCAAATTAGTGGAGCTTTCTAAAATTATGTTCATATTCAGAAATGTATAATATAGTCCATTAATTTATAGGTAGGCCAGAAATCGTGATCCCTAACCTCTGTAACTCCCAAAGGGCTAGAGCAAATGGGCTGTAAATTTCCACACCCATTCCCTGGCTGACCCTTTTTAAATGGTAGAAATATTAGTTCGATTACTCTAGTCGTTTATGAAATATAGAGGTTAATGTTAAAGATATTTGGCCTACCTATAATGAATGTGTACAGTCGCGCTAATAAGTCATGGCCCAGCTGTCATTACGTTTGGCTTGGTCTGTGCTGTATTAATGTCTGTTAGATGTTGAATAGGGTGGGAAAGTGTAGGAACATGTTTGTATATTTCACTTGATATGAAGAAAGTAAGCTTATATATTGCTGATACCAATTATAGATCAAAACATCCTTGCTGCCGAGACATCACTTATTAGCGCGACTGTACGTGTTCTATTATACACACAATAATTTGACAGTGCTATTGTCAAGGGAGATAAAACTAACTCCACTAACCACTTCGGTATTTCATTTGGGCTAATACTGTAGATTATGAATAGCCAATAAATGGGGCTCATCGAGGTGATCTATAAGCTTTATCTGATTAACTTAATTAGACCCCCCTTCACCTATCTTATCATTCTATTGGTGTAAATGTGTGTGTGTGTGTGTGTGTGTGTGTGTGTGTGTGTGTGTGTGTGTGTGTGTGTGTGTGTGTGTGGACGAGCGGTTGTGTGTTTATTGGTACAAATCTCTGGATATTTGTAGGTTTACAGGTACATGAGGTTTGGGGCGACAGTTAATCGGTACACACCTCTTTAAAATACGTTGAAATGGAGTGTTTCGGTTAGGTTAGGTTAGGTAAGTTAGGTTAGGTTAGGTTAGGTTAGGTTAGGTTAGGTTAGGTTAGGTTAGGTTAGGTTAGTGTAATTTAGGTTTAAAAATCGAAAAATGTACTCGTAAGCATGCACCAAATTGATATGTACCGATAAACGCCAACCGCTCGGGTGTGTGTGTGTGTGTGTGTAGGTATGTGTGTGTGTGTACATATGTGTGTGTGTGTGTGTATGTACTCTATGTGTGTGTGTGTGTGTGTGTGTGTGAGTCAGTAAAGGAATGAGTGTGTGTGTGTATGTGTGTGAGATTGAAAATTTAGTGCGCGAACACGTGCACATCTGTATATAAATAAAATCAAGTTACGATCTCTCTCTCTCTCACACACACACACACACACCCACACCACAGATGTTAACAACCCACAATATAACACCTGTGCAGTTATATACAGGTGTTCAGAATACAGATGTGACTAAGTCCTATCCCTATACCTTCTATCTCTATGTTCACCGGGTCTCTATTGTTCATATTCGGTCTCGTAAATAAATATCACACTTAGAAAATACCCACATCACATCCATATATTCACACACACATTTTAAAACACATTCACACTTTCCTACATACAGCATACACACTCACGCATTCTCATACATATTCGTTTACATATCTCCACACGAATACATAAGAACATAAGAAAATGGGAGTCTGCAAAAAGCCGATCGGCCCATACAAGGCAGATCCCTGTCACACCCAACCCCAATTATAGGCCCAACTCACTAATACCTTGAGTACTGCCCCCACCAAAATGGTCAGGGATTAACACAAGATTACGGGGGTCTGCTGAACGCCGATTGGCCCACACCTGGTAGATCCCCCTCACACCCAACCCATCTCGTCCATATGCCTATCTAATTTTATCTTAAAGCTCCCTATCGTTCTTGATCCCACTATATCACTTGGTAGCCTATTCCACCCATCTACAACTCTGTTACCAAACCAATATTTGCCTATATCTTTTCTGAAACGAAATTTATCTAATTTGAAACCATTTGTAAGAGTTCTTTCGCTATCACTGAGCTTTAGAACATAAGAACATAAGAAAATGGGAGTCTGCAGAAAGCCGATTGGCCTAAGCAAGGCAGATCCCTGTCCCACACAACCCCTGTTCAATTACAAAGCCCAATTATAGGCTCAACACTCTAATACCCTGAGGATCATCTTACCAAAACGGTTAGAGATTAACGCAGGATTATGGGGGTATGCAGAGTGCTGATTGGCCCAACCCGGCTGATCCCCCTTCACACCCAACCCTTCTCGTCCATAAGCTTATCCAATTTTATCTTAAAGCTCCCTACCGTTTTAGACCCCACTATAGCACTTGGTAGTCCATTCCACCCATCTACAACTCTGTTACCAAACCAATATTTGCCTATATCTTTTCTGAAACGAAATTTATCTAATTTGAAACCATTGGTACGAGTTCTTTCGCTATCACTGAGCTTTAGTACATTTGTCATGTCCCCTTTGTTAATCCCACTAACCCACTTGAACACCTCTATCATATCCCCTCTAACTCTGTGTCTCTCTAACGAATGTAAGCCCAATTTCTTCAACCTTTCTTCATACGGAAAATTTATAATATTATGGATCATTTTTGTCATTCTACGTTGTACTCTCTCCAATGAGTCTATGTCTATTCTGTAATAAGGACACCAAAATTGAACAGCATAATCCATAATTATGGGGTCTCACTAATGACAAGTAAAGTTTTAAGATAACATCAGCAGTTCTGTTACTCACACTCCTAGATATGAACCCGAGAATCCTGTTTGCCTTGTTACGAACGCTTATACATTGTTTTCTAGGTTTCAAATCATTGCTAACAAACACACCTAGATCTTTCTCACAGTCTGAGTTTTCTAATTCCATATTAGCTAGTTTATATTTAACATTTGTATGCATCTTCCCTATCTTTAATACCTTGCATTTGTCAATGTCAAACCCCATCCACCAATCCACCGACCATTCGTGTAAGGTATCTAGATCCCTTTAAGAACATAAGAACATAAGAACATGGGAGTCTGCAGAAAGCCGATTGGCCTAAGCAAGGCAGATCCCTGTTCCACACAACCCCAATTACAAAGCCCAATTATAGGCTCAACATTCTAATACCCTGAGGATCATCTTACCAAAACGGTTAGAGATTAACGCAGGATTACGGGGGTCTGCAGAGCGCTGATTGGCCCAACCCGGCTGATCCCCCTTCACACCCAACCCTTCTCGTCCATATGCTTATCCAATTTTATCTTAAAGCTCCCTACCGTTTTTGATCCCACTATAGCACTTGGTAGTCCATTCCACCCATCTACAACTCTGTTACCAAACCAATATTTGCCTATATCTTTTCTGAAACAAAATTGATCTAATTTGAAATCATTGGTACGAGTTCTTTCGCTATCACTGAGCTTTAGTACATTTGTCATGTCCCCTTTGTTAATCTCACTAACCCACTTGAACACCTCTATCACATCCCCTCTAACTCTGCGTCTCTCTCTAACGAATGTAAACCTAATTTCTTCAACCTTTCTTCATACGGAAGATTTCTAATATTATGGATAATTTTTGTCATTCTACGCTGTACTCTCTCCAATGAATCTATGTCCATTCTGTAATAAGGACACCAAAATTGGACAGCATAATCCATGTGGGGTCTCACTAATGACAAGTAAAGTTTTAAGATAACATCAGCAGTTCTGTTACTCACACTCCTAGAGATGAACCCGAGAATCCTGTTTGCCTTATTACGAACGCTTATACATTGTTTTCTAGGCTTCAAATCATTGCTAACAAACACACCTAGATCTTTCTCGCAGTCTGAATTTTCTAATTCTAAATTAGCTAGTTTATATTTAACATTTGTTACAAACACAAACACACAAGCACAAACACACACAAACACACACACACACACACTAAAATGTTTACATTTACAGAAGACACCTGCTTATCGCCACTTACAGAAACATTTACAGCATTCATTTATACTGTACACACATTTCTATATAAAATAATTATATACACTCATAATTATATATATATATATATATTGGAGGGATGGTTAATTTTTTGGTCGTTTTTTTTTTAAATTTAATTATTACTATTCTAGTTTCCTCCCTAGACCTTCATCAAACTTAAAAAAAAGAAAAAAGAAACCCAGGATCCCTCTTCAAGATATATTTGTAAAAATGTTCGGTAGAAAAATGTCCCGGCCGAAGGCCGATTCCTCCTAAGTTTCAGGCTCGCTCTCGCTCGCCAGGAAAAAATCGACGTCTAAATGACACGAAAACTCTTAATATTGACAAAGAAAAGGGGCGAAAGGTCTTAAAATCGCCAAACTAATGGGTCGAACGTCTTAAAATCTAAACACTAAAAGGGCTACTAAGCATGAGGGAGAAAGATGTCCATAAAAACAAACCATCTGCCCATCTCCCCATACTCTGACACACACTATACTGCACTAAGGCACTCTATATATATGCACAGTAAGTTGGACACATACATTGGTAGCCACACTCTCTCTCTCTCTCATGTTATATATATGGAAGGCAACATAGTGTCATTAACTTACATGCATAATTAGCTATACAACCGTTAATTGGTCATATTGCTTCTCAAGGGGAGATGGGTCGATTTTCTGGTCCCCTTTCTCCCTCGTGTTGAGCCCTATTTGTTTTAAAATTATAACACGTTCGGCCGATTAGTTTGGCATTTTAAGACCTTTCGCCCAATTTCGTTGTAAATTTTAAGACCTTTCGTGCCATTTAGGTGTCATTTTTTTTCCTGGCGAGCGACAGCGAGCCTGAAATTATAAGAGGAACCGGCCTTTGGCCGGAAATTTTTTCTACCGAAAAAATTACAAATGTATCTTGAAGGGTGGTCTAGGGGGTGTTTTCTAAGCTTAATGGAGGACATTGAAAAAAAAAAAAAAAAAAAAAAGGCCCATCTCTCCTTAATTACTCCATAAAAAGATACATAACTAATTCAACCATACTAAGTTCCCTTCCATACATAATACCATGGAGTGTATTCATATTAATGTGGGCAACTGTACATTTAATATACTCTAAATATGTAATACAGACTTAATTACCATATATAGTTATATGTACAATTATCATATATTTACAATTTGTGTATTCAAATTAATAGTATAAGACTATAGCTTCACATCTAAACAAAATTGACTTGTTTTAATTAATAGTTAATAACAAATATCTATCCAAAAATAGTATATAAATATGACAGTCAACGATCAAACATAACAGAGGCATTCTTTAAAATCTGAAATATTATATACACAAATACATTAGAATTAAAATACACTCAATATGCCAAGCCAAAATAGAACACTCGATTATATTAACCTCTTCAATACGATGTGGCCTTTTTAACCTTACATTTCGGCAAACATTAGACAATTTTGTGCATTTTAAGAAGGACCTATGTCATTCAGAAGGTTTTTGAGATATTATTTGCTACTGTAAGTCCTAGAGGTAGATTCTAAGCTAAATATAATCGTCTAATGGTAACAAGAACATGACGATAATTCATTAGACAATTGTATGCAGTTTAAGAAGGACCTATGTCATTCAGAGGTTTTATTGAGATATTATTTGCCCCTTTAAGTCCAAGAAGGTAGGTTATAAGCAAAATAAAAACGTCTAATGGTAACCAGGATAAGAGGACAATTAGGTCATCGTGTTGAAAGGGTTAATTGGGTTACCTGTAAAGTGGGTTACCTGTATACCGTAATTACCGCCAATTACCTGGGAGTCGGGCATGCTTCCTTAATTCTTACTGGGGGAGGGGGGGGGGGTAATTATTTGGGCTCTGCTGGGGGGTTACCTGGTCAATAGCTGAGTTAAAAGAGAAAGAGAGAGAGAGAGAGAGAGAGAGAGAGAGAGTACTAGATCACATAGCTTGACTCATTCCCATACGTAATTTACAGTAGTGTTCTCTCTCTCTCTCTCTCTCTCTCTCTCTCTCTCTCTCTCTCTCTCTCTCTCTCTCTCTCTTATTTTCCGATTTCTTCTACTTGTCGTATTTATGCTATCTGCTTGATTTGTTTTACATGATCTATTATATTTCTATCTATTTTACGATTTCTATATACTGAATTGTCTTTAGCTTGTTTTATTTGCCCTGCTTTTCCCTACCCTATCCAACCTACAACCCTACCCTACCCAATACACAGCCCTATCCTACCCAACCCACAGCCCTACCCTATCCAACCCACAGCCCTACCCTACCCAACCCACAGCCCTACCCTACCTAACCTACAGCCCTACCCTACTCAACCTACAGCCCTACCCTACCCAACACACAGCCCTACCCTACCCAACACACAGCCCTACCCTACCCAACCCAGCCCTACCCTACCCAACACACAGCCCAACCCTACCCAACACACAACCCTACCCTACCCAACCTAGCCCTACCCTACCCAACCCACAGCCCTACCCTACCCAACCCACAGCCCTACCCTACCCAACCCACAGCCCTACCCTACCCAACCCACAGCCCTACCCTGCCCAACCCCCAGCCCTACTCTACCCAACCCACAACCCTACCCTACCCAACCAACAGCCCTACCCTACCCAACCCAACCCACAGCCCTACCCTACCCAACCCCCAACCCAGATACCTGCCTTACCCTACCCAACCCACAGCCCTACCCTACCCAACCCTACCCAACCTACAGCCCTATCCTACCCAACACACAGCCCAGCCCTACCCAACACACAGCCCTACCCTACCCAACCTACAGCCCTACCCTACCCAACCTAGCCCTACCCAACCCAGCCCTACCCTACCCCACACAGCCCTACCCTAACCAACCTAGCCCTACCCTACCCAACACACAGCCCTACCCTACCCAACACACAACCCTACCTTACCCAACCCAGCCCTACCCTACCCAACACACAACCCTACCCTACCCAGCCCTACCCTACCCAACACACAGCCCTAACCTACCCAACCCTGCCCTAACTTCATCCCTCTTGATATACCTGTGTTTTCCTGTACCCCTTTTCCTTTATCTTTCCAACCTGTTCCTCTCCTGCCTTTGTTTCTCCTACTCTTGCCTTCATTACTCTTCTCTTCCTTTACTTCCCATGCCCTTTCTTTCCTCCTTACCCTTAACGATCACACCCCTGCAGCCCTTAGCCCTTCACAATCCTTCCCCCCTTAACCCCTCACACCCCTACCGCCCTTAGCCCTTTCCTCCTTACCCTTAACGATCACACCCCTGCAGCCCTTAGCCCTTCACAATCCTTCCCCCCTTAACCCCTCACACCCCTACCGCCCTTAGCCCTTTCCTCCTTACCCTTAACCCCTCACACCCCTACCGCCCTTAGCCCTTTCCTCCTTACCCTTAACCCCTCACACCCTACCGCCCTTAGCCCTTTCCTCCTTACCCTTAACCCCTCACACCCTCACACCCTACCGCCCTTAGCCCTTTCCTCCTTACCCTTAACCCCTCACACCCTACCGCCCTTAGCCCTTTCCTCCTTACCCCTAACCCCTGCCGCCCTTAGCCCTTTCCTCCTTACCTCCCCCTCACACCCCTACCGCCCTTAGCCCTTTCCTCCTTACCCTTAACCCCTCACACCCTACCGCCCTTAGCCCTTTCCTCCTTACCCTTAACCCCTCACACCCTACCGCCCTTAGCCCTTTCCTCCTTACCCTTAACCCCTCACACCCCTACCGCCCTTAGCCCTTTCCTCCTTACCCCTAACCCCTGCCGCCCTTAGCCCTTTCCTCCTTACCCTTAACCCCTTACACCCCTGCCACCCTTAGCCCTTTCCTCCTTACCTGCATCTGCCTGGCATGACCCTTGGAGTGCCCTTTACCGCTCCTTCCGCTGCCGCCCTTACTTCTGTGCCCTTGCTGAGCCTGGGGGTGGGGGGGAGAGGGAGGGGGGGTTAGTTATAAAGGGCGAGGTAATATAAGGGGGGGGGGGGTAATATTATTGGTCACTCATACGGGATACAGGGGGAGAGAGAGAGACAGAGAGAGTGAGAATGAGACAGAGAGAGAGAGAGTGAGAGTGAGAGTGAGAGTGAGAGTGAGAGTGAGAGAGTGAGAGCACATACTGGTTGACATGTAATAGGTTAGGTTATATATATATATATATATATATAGGGTAGTGGTGGTGGATATGGTTACCCAGAGAAACAGAGTTCATGTTAGCCCTGGACACTGGGTAACCTAACTCAACAACACTATGTACAGTCACTCATAAACATTCGTGGACATCACCTATTTCTAATTATGGAAGTATATCTCTGGACACAAATTTATGAATATATTGGTCTATAAATCAACTACAAAACAATATATAATATTTAATGAAAAGCAAGTTCCATTAACAAATCAATCCAGATAGTTATAATTGCACAAATAAACACACATGGGGGCCACGAATTTGTATAAGTGATTGTACATACAGTATAAACAGAGTGACAGATGTAGTACTGTACACTATTCATTATAATTAGGATAGAAAGCTTGACCTCCTATCCCTCTTGTAACTCAAATAGGTCTGGAGCAAAATATCGGGTATATTTATATTATTTGGGAAGAGTCAGACAGCAAAAAAAAAATAAAATAAAAAAAAAAATAAAAAAAAAAATAAAAAAAATAAAAAAAAGTGGAAATATACAGCCTGTTTTCTCCAGCCCTTCCTTATAAAATACAAAAATGTGGTAATATACAGCCTGTTCTCTCCAGCCCTTTCTGAATTACAAGATTTTGGGAATCACAATTTTTATCCTCGCCACAATGAACAGACTATAGTGATAAGAAAGAGTAAGGTAGGGATATATGACACACATCATGACACTCTTGACACTGGACTGAAGGTGTGGCAGACATTATGACACTGTGGCAGACAGAGGGGGGGGGGGGACACAAGGACAGTGGACTCTTTCAGGAATATGACACACGTCGGGGTATGCGCTCTACCAACACCTCATGACACCTGCAAGACGGACGAGGTATTATTTAATTTGATTCTAGCTAATATTAGATGATTTTGTTCACATTAGAAAGTAAATCTCATAGTGAAGAGGTTAAAAAATACCTCAAGTAAATCCTCCAGTATAATTAAGCTTTATCTTACCTAACACTAGACAATTATATTTTACTTACGAATACTTCCCGCAATGAAAGGGTTAATCATAGGAGTACTTTTGACAGTAATATGAATCTTTCTAATATAATTCTAAACATTATTCTAGCTCATGAGATGGGGTAGAATGCAACAACCCAAGTATTTCTTATGATATATCAGCTTCATATAATCATTAATAAAGTGGATGGAAAAATAGGCTGTAAATAACAGAAGATAAAGTATATAGTGTGAATCAGCGGGAAACAGTTGGGTGCACAGACACATCCAGGACATACAGAGACGCATCCAGGACATACAGAGACACATCCAGGACGTTTATCCCCATCCAGGTGTAGATTTATACCTGGCGAACTTTAGCGAACCACCATATTCTGGATAATGAGTTAGACAGCTGGCTAAATTTGTACATTTTTCGATAGAAAAATGTCTCTGGCGAAGCCGGATTTCTCTATAAAATGTTGGCTCGCTATTGCTCGCCAGGAAAAAATCGACACCTAGATGGGGATAAATGTCTTCAAACAGTAGGCTGAATGGAGCAGAGACACAACGACACATAGATCCAGAGGTACACTGATGCAGGAAGAACTGTTATAGCAACTAAACGATCAATAATGAATGTCTTTACCTCATCATTTAAGATTCAGTTTATTGATATTAGAGGTGGCTAAGTGGTGCTGAAGACGGGGACTCCCACATACCTTCTCTGTTTACACTCAAAAGTTCGGTGTTGCCAATTTACCTATTTTATCGCTATATCTAGAGGTGCTTACTTCAATCTAGCGGCAATTTTGTACATCTAGAGACATATTTCCTGGTGATATTCTAGAGATTTTAGACATTTTGGAGCCATATTCTAGAGATTGTGGCATTATTTTAGCAATTTTGAATATTTATTTACTATCTAGCGACATTTTAGCGACTTTTGAGAATGGTAACCCTGCTAAAAACCTTTGGGTCACCAAACCTCACACATGCATACATATCTGTCTTGCATGCATTATATGGACTTATATTATACATTATTGATTATTTTTGTGGATTTTGAACTAATCCTTATAAATTCAGAAGTAATCCCTTGCCTTGGAAGTTGACCATTCAAGAATTACTTATGGATGGGATGTGTAAACAATTGACATATAAATAATAAACTATTTTATAAATCGTATATACGCATGTATGCATGTAAAGTCTGTAAATGCGAGTATTTTTGTAGTTAATTTATTTTTGAGCTATGAAACATATACCAGAAAACATCTTGAGTGCAATATGAATATCATATTCTTTAGTAATTAAGTTTTAGAAATGAGAGAGAAGCATATTTGTGTCTTAAAAAACCTACTGTCCCAGTGACGTACGTTGGCCGACAGTAAAAAAGTTACTCGTCAGTACCAGTGACGGACGATATCCGTCAATACAGTAATATGCGATCCTTTTAACAGCCCGTATCGATTCGTGCCTGGCACCACGACGTTTGAGCACTGCTTTAAGACCTTGGCAACACTTCTTAGCTTATATCCAACCCCCACAGGCTAGGAGAAGCAGTATTCCTCCATCTTTTGAGGTGGAAGGGTGTTCTCGACTCTGAAGCCATTTTGGCCAAATTGCTTGGTATTGGAGGATACATTTATGGTACTACCCTCTGATACAGTAGGGGTTAAGGGGAGATGGGTCATTTTTCTAGATGCCTTCTCCCTCATATTTAGCCCTATTAGTTTTTAAATGTTAAGATGTTTGCCCCATTAGTTTGTCGATTATATGACCTTTCGCCCTATTTCTTTGTCAATATTAAGACCTTTCCTTTCTATTTAGGTGTCGATATTTTTCCTGGCGAACGATAGTGAGCCTGTAATTTTGGAAGAACCAGCCTTCAGCTGGGACCTTTCTCTACCGAAAATTAATTGATCTAAAAGGGGGATCTAATGGATGTTTCTTAAGTTTGATGGAGGTCTAGGGAGGAAAAATAAAAAAATAATATACGGTATAAATATAACTAAATAGACCAATAACATACCCACTGTCCCCTTAGTGATAGAGGTAAAGATATTCACCCTACCTGCTCTTAATAATTGTATATCTATAGTCTGTATGGTGAGAGAGAGAGAGAGAGAGAGAGAGAGAGAGAGAGAGAGAGAGAGAGAGAGAGAGAGAGAGAGAGAGAGAGAGAGAGAGAGAGAGAGAGAATCAACACTACCCACTACAACCCTCTCTCTCTTATTATACACACATCTACAACACTTGACCAATGCACTGTCAAAATCAGAGGCGTAAAGAAGGTAAATGAAATGAAGATGGGTATAATGATAGTGAGGTACACTCGGACACCATAGTATCTAGCCCACTCATAAGCATTCCTGGATCACTTATGTTTTCCTGTATGCAATTATAACTACCTGGATTGATTATTGGATAGAACTTGTTTTTCAATAAATACCAAATATAATTTTGTAGTTGATGTATGGAAAATGATATTCGTAAATTCGTTTCCAGAGATATATACTTCCGTAATTAGAAATAGGTCAAGTCCACGGATATTTATGAGTGGGCTGGAGACTATGGTATCCGAGCGTACAGTCACTCATACACATTTGTGGACTTCACCTCTTTCTATTCATGAAAGCATATTTTTGGAAACGAATTTATGAATATTATTTTCTATACATAGAGTAAATAAAATATATATATATGATTGATTGAAAAGTAAATTCCATCCAAAAATCCATCCAGATAGTTATAATTGCATAGAGAAAATCATAGGGGGGGGGGGCGTCGTCCACGAATTTTTATGAGAGACTGTACCTTCGAATATTTGGTATACCTTTTGTCTCCTTATATTTGATGGATTTAGGAATACCAGCATACCTCTTAACCCTTGGAAGATTATGACGCCTTTTGACCGTTTATTCTGGCTATTACTAGACGATTTTATTCAGATTAGGAAGGGTTATGGAAGTCAGAGGGGTAAATTGAGATAGTCTTTACCCTTTCATTCCCTCAATTCCATCCTAAGCTGTATAAAATCGCCTATACTCCGTCTACTTTATTAAGTCCGTTTGGGTGTGGTCCGCCAGGGCATGAGATAAGGGCGCAGTTGTCACGTCTAGGGTAAACACAGAAACAAACACCGTTTTCTATAATCATATGAATGGGACACTATCTCGGGTACACTAGTTACCTAGGTCAGGTCAATCCCTTTGGCAACGTCACGAAAACAACGTTGCCATATTTTATAAACATTCTTTGCATTTATCCTTAAAAAAAGTGTCCATTCTTAAAACCATACAGCTTTTCTTAAATTAAATCTACACAGAGTATTTATAACTCAATTTTAAAGTTGTTAATAGCTTAAAATGTGAGATTTGTTATTAAGAATTTAAGATTTGGCGGGTCTGCCTTTAATCAGATTCCTGACCTGATTCCCAAACGGCCTTTATAAAATATAAGGACTATAATGTTAGCCAGAATAAACTGTCAAAATGCGTCATAATCTTCAAAGCGTTAAGAGTCACAGTATTATGGACACCTTAATAATCCTTTTCATACCTTCTTTAAACCCACAATTTTAAACAGTTCATAATATAGGCTACACAACAAATCTATATGGTACATCCTAAGACCCAACTATATACTTATGCAATACTTTCACTAATACGAAAAATACAGTGGCTAATGGGCTTTAAAAAAATAAAAATAAAATAAAATATATATATATATACACACTGGCTCATCAACAACATCCATATACATCAGTACATACAACAGATACATTATATACACTGTTAATTATATATGGGCATTACTGAACACAAAGGCTCTAACAAAACTGCTATATAATATTAATTAATTTGAACACAATTATCGAAAGCCTTATTATATTGGCATTCATTATATAACACATTTATAATATATAGTATAAATATGTTCCAAAAGCTTGAAAATAAATGTTCGATTAATGACGCAAAATGAGTATAGTGCTTAATTAGCGTACTATACCCTGTTCCAAGTAAATCGGCCAAAACTCTTGAACATTAACTTTCGTAACTCACAAACGACGAGAGTAATCCAGCTAATAATTCTACCATTGGGGATGGGTCAGCTAGAGAATAGGTGTGGACATTTACAGTCTATTTTCTCTGGCCCGTTTTGAGTTACAGAGGTTAGGGGTCACGATCTCTGGCCTACCTATTTGGAACAAGGTATAGTTCCGTTTCAGTCCATTCCTAGACAGACCCTATCATTGTCGGTAGTCATTCCTTGAGAGGAGGTTTGTTTTGTCTGGACCGCTTTCTTCCTCATGCTTAGCCCCCTTAGTTTTGAGATTTTAAGACCTTCGCCCAATCAATTTGGCGATTTTAATGCTTTTCGCCTTATTTCTTTGTCAATTTTAACCCCTTACGAGCGGGCATAATTGCCCGAAATTACCTTCATTCCCTGCTCATTTTCATGTATAAGCAAAAGCCAGAGCAAAATATAATTAAATGTCCGTGAAAGTATGGTAATAGAGCTTTCAAATGACACCTGAATCATCCCAGGTATGACATCTCGTTATCTTGCATACGAAGGGCAAAATTTGCTAAACATTAGCAATTTTGTGCTGTTTTCACTATGTGTGATGCTGCACATAAGTGAGCAAGCTCTCTCTCAGACCTCAGTGTGTCGACTTGGCCTGCGCTGCCTGCAACAGCTGGCCTCGCTCCCAGGCCTCATAATAGCCAGAAAATTGTCTCCGTCATACGATGGGCACTGCGAGAAAGGCGGTAAGACCTCTTTGTGCCATTTAGGTGTCGATTTTTCCCCACCCAAAGGCCGCTTCCTCTTAAAAATGCCAAAGAAATGTGGCGTTTTCTTAAAATCGCCAAACTAATTGGGTGGACGTCTTAAAATCACAAAATTAATGGGGCTAAACATGAGGGAGAAGGAGGTCCAGAAAAAAAGAAACCTACCCTTAACAGGCTAAGCATACGGCCAAACTAAATATTTTCCCACCAATAAATAATAGGGGTTTGTGGAGGAATAGATGTCCGTGTTCTCCATAATGCACACACAATTATAACAGTGCAGGCTAGGCTAGAGGGGGGGGGGGGGACTGCTAACTGTTCATACACATAGATTATAACAGGCTATACTTGCGATTTGTTTATATATACACAACGTCAACAGCCACATACAAGAAATCATGGAAATAAATTCAGCAATACCGTTATTATCTTCTTAAACAAATACGAAAATCAGATCAAAACTGCTAGCATTATTTTTACCCTTTAACCCCTCCGATCAGATGACTCATTATTTAATCTAGCTACCTCCAGATGATTTTATTCAAATTAAGAAACACCAAAAGTGGGTGGCGCTAGCAGTAACCTCTTCCAGGCTCTCCTCTCCACTCATCCTCCCACTTCTCCCTCCACAGTGCTATGTCTACTATGGGGATTAAGACTATTAGCACCAAGGGAGTAAACCCATATCAGTCCCCTGTTTGGCTATATTATTCACCCCCTGGCCGGCAGCATACCAGGCACAGGAGTATTCTGAAGAGGGGTGCCTATAGAGCCTTCCTAAGCCGAGTAAAATAATCTGGCAGTAGCATTATGAGAGTACATAAATAGTCATCTGATTATTGGGGTTAAATGATTAATGCAACCAAGAACATCAATATTTTAAGCGACAATGATAATGAACAACATCAACCATGTAACCCAACATTAACATATCAATACTGTCCTCTTTATTGTGTGTGTGTGTGTGTGTGTGTGTGTGTGTGTGTGTGTGTGTGTGTGTGTGTGTGTGTGTGTGTGTGTGTGTGTGTGTGTGTGTGTGTGTGTGTGTGTGTGTGTGTGTGTGTGTGTGTGTGTGTGTGTGTGTGTGGGTGTGTGTGTGTGTGTGTGTGTGTGTGTGTGTGTGTGTGTGTGTGTGTGTGTGTGGGTGTGTGTGTGTGTGTGTTAGAGAGTATTTGTGTATTATGTGTGTGTGTGTGTGTATTTATGTAAGACGTACAGTATGTGAGTGTGATTGTGTTTGTCTGTAAGCTTTCGTGTGTGAGTATATGTGTGTTTATGTGTGTGATATCTATCGAGGACAACATAAAGTCTTTACGAACACCCATTAACCAAAAGATGAAAGATGAAAGCTGAGCATTGGTCCCGCACAAGCTTAAAATTATCTGATTGTATTCATTCTAGCTGCACTGCTAATGGTGCGATCAAATGTAACACAAATGATACACATACAGATCGCTGCAGTCATTTATGTTCACTATACTGAACACATAAACGATCGAAACACGTATCATGTTTATCATTTGTGTTACAGTTGAACGCAAAATGTTGACAGTGTACAGTTGCCCACGATAGTTCTGTTCCTCGCCGTGATCGTATGTTTGACAGTATAATTAGTATGAATACATTGCGAGTGTGGTATCTTTGAATTATCAGTTGACTAATTATTTGAGCTAACCTTTGTATAAGAAACTACACTCGTAATTCAAGCATGCACATTATATTTCCCTTCATAAGATCACGGAGAGGAACGGAACTTATGTGGGCAACTGTACCTTCAGACGATTTGTTATGCATGTTAAGGGGGGTCACCTGCTATTTTTCTCTTTCTCTCCTTTTCTCTCTTTCTCTGGCTTGTATCCATTCGGTCCCATTCAGCCAACTGTTTTAAGACGCTTATCCCCATCCAGGTGTCGATTTATTCCTGGCGAGCGATAGCGAGCCAGCATTGTATGGAGAAATCCGGCTTCGCCGGAGAAATTTTTCTATCGAAAAATGTACCAATTTAGCTTGCTGGCAAAACAAAAATATATATATGCTGGCTCGCTACCGCTCGCCAGGAAAATAATGACTCCTGGATGGGGGGTAAACGTCTAAACAGTAGGCTGAACGGGGCCGAATGAATACAAGCCAAACAGAGAGGGAGAGAAACAGAAAAAAGCGAGGTGGGCTCCCTTAAGAAGGACGTCTCTGATTGGAAGGGTACAGTGGAGGTATAGTGTATGCCTCTCGATTGCCAGAGGGCCTTTCTAACCTGAATTAAATCGTCTGGCAGTCAGCAAGGGTAAACAAAATTAACCCCTTCTATATCGACCGTCCTTTTATCTTTATTATGGCTACTATTAGACGATTTTATTCAGTTTAAGAAGGGCCTCCAGCGATTACCAGGCATCGAACTATCTCCCTTAACCCTTTTGACTACCACAGCTCCTTCTTAAACTGCACAAAAGCCTCTAAATATAGCTAGGATCAAATTAAAAAGACGTCGCGGGCACAGAAGGGGTTAATCGTCATCCGAGAGATTTAACCCTTTCAGTACGATGACGGTTTACTTTTATTCTGGCTCATGCACGACGATTTTGTTTAGCTTAGGAATGCCCTCTAGGAATAAATAAGGGGTAAAAAAAAAAAAAAAATATATATATATATATATATACCGGTATATATATACAGTATATATATATATATTATATTCCTTCCTAAACTGCAGAAAATCGTCTAATGGAAGCCAGCATACGAACAAAATAGTCAGGTAAAATGAATGAGTGAAACACGGTACAGGGATATATGGTGCCACTCAAGGGGAGGATTATTATTTTCTTTTTCTGGACCCCCTCATGTTTAGCCCCATTAGTTTTGAAATTATAAGACGTTAGTCCCATTTTAGTTTGACGGTTTTAAGACTTTTCGTCCCATTTCTTTGTCTATATTAAGACCTTTCGTTCCATTTAGGTGTAAACATTGTCATGGCAAGCAATAGCGAGCCTGTATTCTAGGAGGAACAGGCCTTGAACCATGCCACTTTTCTACCAATGAATGTACAAATATATATCGAAGAGGGGTATTGGGGGTGTTATTGGGGGGGGTATTGGGGGTGTTATTGGGGGGGGGTATTGGGGGTGTTATTTATAAGTTTGATAGAGGTCTAGGGAGCAACCTAACCCCCCGCCCCCCCCCCCCCCCCCCCTTAACCCTTACAGTACCGGCGACGTCTTTTTGCTTTGATTTCAGCTGCATTTAGACGATTATATGAAGCTTAGGAAATTTATATGGTAGGTAAAAGGATTATTTGAAATAGTTTGTAGTGTTTTAATGGGTTAACGCCCTTGTTAAGCTGAATGAAATCGTATAATAGTTGACAGAATATAATGAAAAGGATGTCACCGGTACTGAATGGGTTAACGGGGAAATATATATATACTGTATATAAAAACATGTATGACAAATATATAATTATATATACTGTATATAAAAACATGTATGACAAATCCGAATTATAATAATTTATGTCACCACTGTTAATGGTATTTAATTTATTGGTTATTACTTCGGTTGATTTATAAAGACTGTATACCCAATTAGTACGCGTTCATCTAATTAGTAAACAAAATCGAGGAAAATATAGTCCGTTCATTAGTAGTAGGCTAGAAATCGTGACCCCTAACCTTTATAACTAAAAACACGACTATAGTAATTGAGGTAACATTTCTACTATTTAGGAAGACTCAGCCAGGGAATCTATCTATCTATATACTCTGGCACATACCCCATTTCTTTTTCTTTTACTTGGGGGTGGCCGACTCGAGACAGAGCCCGAACAGGGACAAGGGCATAGGAGTGGAAATTTACAGCCCATAATTTTGTTCTAGCCTTTTTTGAGTTCCAGAAGTTATGGGTCACGATGTCTGGCCTACCTATGATGGACAGAGTATAGCTCCTCTACCCAAAAACCATTAATTTAATACATTTAGTAAGGACATGTACGATAGTTAACCCTTTCAGTACCGGTGCCGTCCTTTTACCTTTATTCTGGGCTACTATTACACGATTATATTCAGCTTAAAAAGAGCCTCTAGCAATTAAAAGACTTGAAACAATCTCACTTAACCCTGTTTAGTACCATAGATACTTCTTAAACTGCACACAATCGTCTGAATATAGCTAGAATAAAATCAAAATGACGTCACTGGTACAGAAAGGGTTAAGGTACATTTTGACCCTGTATATATTAATATATGTATACATTATTTGTGTGGGCACTTTTTAATCGAAAGTGCGTACTGATTAGACCACCGTGTGCTAATTGGCGAGTCTACTCCTACACAAACAAAGAAATTATAAGGATGAATGGGTGCAAAAATGTGAAAATCTGAGCACAAAATGATCTACTTCCGCTACCGATATCATAACAAAATAATACAAAAAAAATATTCTCAGCTTATGGTCACAAAAAATGGCAAATTAACGTGTAGTAAAAACAAATAAAAAAACCTGTGTATTCGATATGTGACTAAATCTATGAGGGGGGATAGAGGGGGGACTGCCAAAAACCACCTTTTATAAAAATCGCTTATATTTCTTTTTACTGGGAATTATTGGTTCTTATAAAAATGTTATGCATTCCAAAATACCTCTCTCGCGGACGACGACGCATTTTTAGCCGGGTTTCCGGCTATTATTAGTAGATTTTATTCAGATTAGGAAGGGTATATGAAAGTCAGGGGTTAATGGCGATAATCTTCAACTATATTCCCCCAGATCCTTCCTTATTCAGATTAGGCAAGTGTATATGGAAGTCAGAGGGTTAATGGGGATAGTCTTTAACCCTTTTCATTCCCACAGATCCTTCCTTATTTAGATTAGGAAGGGCATATGGAAGTCAGAGGGTTAATGGAGATAGTCTTTAACCCTTTTCATTCCCTCAGATCCTTCCTAAGCTGCATAAAATCGTCTAATGATGGCCAAAATATACTGTCAAAACGCGTCATGATCCTCCAGGGGGTTAAAATATTATTCCTACTCACTACTACAGAGTATCGTGTGTTATATTGTATTCTATAGGTATATTTAGACGATAGTATGCAGGTTAGGAAGGATCTGTGGTAGTTGAAAAGGGTTGGTTGAGATAGTTTAAAGCCTTATTATTGCTAGAGGTCCTTCCCAAGCTGAATAAAATCGTCTAATTGTGGGGGGCCTATCCTTTCCTGCACTAAATAAGGAGGATCCCCAGAGGGTTAGATTCCTTAGCAAATGATTTATCAATACTTAAGGGGGAATGGACCGTTTCTCTGGTCCCCCTTCTCCCTCATGTCTAGCCCCATTAGTTTTCAGATTTTATGATGTTTGTCCCATTAGTTTGTCAATTTTTAGACCTGTCACCCCATTTATTTGTCAATATTGAGACCTTTCGTGCTATTTAGGTGTCGATATTTTTGCTTGGTGAACGATAGTGAGCCTGTAATTTTGGAAGAGCCGGCCGGCCGGGTACAAATTAATCTAGAAAGGGGATCTAATGGAACTTTTTTAAAGTTTGATGGAGGTCTACGGAGGAAACCAGAAAAATAATAAATACATGAACAAAAATCGACCAAAAAGTGAACCATCCCCCCTTAATGGAACAATAAGAAAGAGCCATGTCTCTGTATCATGCCAAGTAATCCCAAAGAACAACATACTTCGCTACTAAATCTTCGTCATAACTGAGTAATCGAGTTGAAGACATGACAATTTACCAACAGCAGGAAATAAACAGATTAGAGTTGACATCTACTGGTTGAAATGGTCGTCTGTTTTTTTTGTTTTTTTTTTTTTTTCCAATGTCATTCCATCCCACACATACAAGAAAATAACAATGAGACAAGTGCATCACGTTATTATATACGTCTTAACCCCTTCTGTACCGGCGACGTATTTGGGCATTATATTCTGGCAACTATTAGACGATGTTATTGCATTTAAAAAAGGGCCTCCAGCAATTAACAGGTTTCGAACTATCTCACTTGACCTGTTTTGGTTCTGTCCTTTTTCTATCTTTCTCTGGCTTGTATCCATTTTGCCCCATTCAGCCTACTGTTTGAAGACGTTTATCCCCATCCAGGTGTCAATTTTTTATTTTTGTTTGACAGCAGGCTAAATTTGTACATTTTTCGATAGAAAAATTTCTCCGGCGAAGCCGGATTTCTTCATATAATGCTGGCTCGCTATCGCTCGTCAGGAAGAAATCGACACCTAGATGGGGATAAACGTCTTAAAATAGTTGGCTGAATGGGGCCGAATGGATACAAGCCAGAGAAAGAGAGAAAAGGACAGAAATAAAAAAAAAACAGGTCACCCCCCTTAACCCTATTTACTGCCACAGATCCTTTCTTAAACTGTACAAAATAGTCTAAATATAGCTAGAATATAACTAAAAACACGTCGCCAGTACGGAAGGGGTTATTTTTTTGTTTTTTTCAGTTTGCTTCCTAAACCTCTTATCAAGCTGAACAAATACTCCCAAGATCCACCTTCCAGATATATTTGTACATTTTTCGGCCGATACCACATATATTACAGGCTCGCTATTGCTCGCCAGGAAAGAATCAACACCTAAATGGCACGAAAGGTCTTAAATTTGACAAAGAAATGGGGCAAAAGCTCTTAGAATGGCCAAATAAATGGGGCGAAAGTCTTAAAATCTCCAAACTAATGGGGCTAAACATGAGGGAGAAGGGGGTCCAGAACAAACACGGTGCAACTACTCAATGTTCTCATTCTATTGCAAGGGGAATATGACCTCCTTTATGTTTAGCCCCATTGTTTTGGAGATTTTAAGACGTTCGCCCCATCAGTTTGACGATTCTGAGATCTTCCAAGCCATTTAGGTGTCGATTTTTTCCCTAGTAAGTGATAGCGAGCCAGCAATTTAGGAGGAACATAGCATTCGACCTATTTCGAAGGGGGGTCTTGGGGGTAATTTTTAAGCTTGATAGAGGTCTAGGGAGGAAACTAAACAATAATATTAAACAAATAAATAAATAAACAACTAAATAAAAACCTCCCCACAGTCCGGACATATCTACAAGGGAACCAAAGGACTTGGATGGATGTCCGCTGAGTTCGATAATCCAAGAGTTCTACGGTTGCGACTTTTATAGGCTTTATAACAGTCATACTACACATTCAATAGGGATCTAATGGAGCAATACTGTGAATTAGAAAAAAGGCTCTACTTCAGTAATACTGTCAGTTCAAAAAGTTTGTAAGGTAACAATACTGCGAGTCTGTAAAAGATCCTAAAGTAGCTATAGTACTGCAAGTTCTAAAAGGTCTACAGTAGACATACTGAAGGGAAATGAGCCAGTACAGCTATACGAGAAATTATCTTTGAACCATGGCACGCAGAAGGGGTTCAAAATTAGCCAGGGTTTAAAAACGAGGCAACATACCCAGGGGAGCTTATTTCGAGACAATGCACGCATGAAAAGGTTTACTCCTAAGCAGCACACCTAGAGAGGAGTTTAAATCGAGCCAGCACACGAAGGAGAGGAGGGTTTCATTTCGAGGCAGCACACGTAGAAGGGGGTTGAGAAGGAGCCAAGGCGGGCGGGAAGTAGCCCAGGCACGGCATGAGGCTGGGCGGGAACTAGCCTGGGTTGGATCGGAGCGGAGGTGCGGAGCGGCCTGAACCTCGGGGGGCCAGAGCGATGTGCGTGACACAGTCCATGGCGTACACGTTTCCAGATTTTCTCTTGCCCCGGCTCCGACCCCACGGCTGCAACATAGCATTCCTCACACTTGCAACGCCACTCGCACCACAACGGTATACCTTGAAACACAGATCCTTGCACAACTCACGCTCACAAAAACATCATCACACACGCACACACAAAAAACTACTTCTCACATCCTTGTACAAATCCCACATTCAACACATCATCTGTCTCTCGCATCTCAATAGCATAATTTGAAACAAAGATCCTTGCACAACTCAAATTTGCAAACACATCATCAGAAGCTCACACAGCAACACTCCTTAAATCCTTGCACAACACACAACCGCAACACAGACATGCACAACAACAATTTACCACACATCCTCCTCAGATCATTGCACAATAAAAACTTGCAAACCATTCCTAACAGTCCCACAAAACTGGCCTGCTTCATGATACACACTCCTCAGACCCTTGCCTAACAATACAAAACACTTGTAACACACAACTCGTATCTCACACCTTAACTGTTCTGCTTGAAACACACACTCCCTCTGATCCTCACATAACACAACAGCTTGCAGCATATTACAGGGTCACCCCAAAAAATGCAACCCACATAACACCCAATAACGCGTACAATCAATGAGTAAAATACTTGAAATTTGGTTCAAAGTAGCTTGAGATGAGGGCTGACAATGATAGAATATTACAAGGTTGAAGATGAAACTATGGATATTTGATACCCCTGGCGTTGCTGGCAGACTTGGAAACGGTGCGTGAAATTGTTAATTGTGCGAACACATTCCTTTACGGAATATCCCATATCTTGGCTACAATAGCTGCTTTTAGGTAATCGATTATATTGGGATTGTCCTCGTACATGCAATTCTTTAAATAACCCCAAAGGTAAAAACATGGGGATTTCAGATCAGGTGAGTGGGGCATCCACTATATTTCACACCTCATGGTGATGGGTCGGCCATAGAATCGTTGTCTGAGCCACAGCAGAGTTTGATTTGATGTGTGAGGGGTGACTCCATCTTGAGGAAACCATTGTGCAGCCCTTGCAATGTTCCTGCGTCGCCCCAATACGAACATTTATTGAAAATGTTGAGGGTTGCATTTTTGGGGGGTCACCCTGTATATTTGAGCCTTGCTATCTTACTCAGCATTACACTTTACATAGAAACACTGCGACAACGCTACTTAGGCTAACAACACCAAGAACACAAGAAAGTTCAAAGCAATGGAGCGCTTTCAACAACATATCTCAGATTCAAGATGCGATACATCATTCTGGCAATTATGCAACACCCAATTAAGCTTCGTCGTCTCTCTCTCTCTCTCTCTCTCTCTCTCTCTCTCTCTCTCACACAGGGAATCAGCATCTTGTCTGAGTTGACAGAGCGATTGTGAATAGTGGAGTCAGCACTTAGCCATGGCAGTTGGTTTATTGAGCCAACTCACCCACTCACTCTCTTTCTCTCTCTTTGTCTCTGTCTTTCTCTCTCCCTCGCTCTCGCTCTCTCTCTCTCTCTCTCTCTCTCTCTTACAATAACTACCTCGTATCAGGCATACTTTTCAGATCCTATACTAAACCTCCCTTGATCTCTCTCTCTCTCTCTCTCTCTCTCTTACAATAACTACCTCGTATCAGGCATACTTTTCTGATCATATACTAAACCTCCCTTGATCTCTCTCTCTCTCTCTCTCGCCCTCTCTCTCTCTCTCTCCTACCCTTGGCTTGCCTGACCCGCTCCAACACCTGGTCCCGACCAATTAATGCCAAAAACAAGATGGGGGAGGAACCTACATCACACACCATATTTAATGCAACACATATAAATAAGACTATCTCCATAATATATAATTAAAGAAACAAATAAATAAATAAATAAGCAATGCCATCTGAATAATATATATTTGAATAATTTAATTAATAAACCATAACATTTAGATCTATAATTGAACACCAAAATAAATTAAGCATACCAACTGGATGGTTTGTGAGTGAAGATATAAGTCAAATAACAATATTAATTGGATAATATATACTGTAGGTGAATTAGACTTAAATTAGAAAGCAAATACCACTTTGATAATATATATGTGAATATATAAACAATAAAAATAACATCGGGATTATATGAATGAAAGCATTAACACATAAAAAAACATAAAATGGATAAATATATAGGTGAATATTTACTGTACATTAATAAAGCATAGGATCTCTCTATATATACTGTAATTGATAAACAAATAAATAAACAATACACGCATAAGTGACTAAAATAATGATATATTTATAGATGGAATCACAATCACTGTAATGTTTACAGCAGGAATCATATTTAGAATTCATTAACTCCTTCAGGATTTTGACAAGTATTAACAGCTTATTTTCGCTATCAGAAGACGATTTTATTCAGCTTAGAAAGGATTTATGGGAGTAAGAGGCATACATGAGTTGGGTTTGACCCCTTAGATTCCTAGAGGTCCTTCCTAAACTGGACAAAATCGTCTCATGATAGCCAAAATGAACTGCCAAAACGCGCCATAATCTCCACGGGGTTACGAACAACAACAATATAATCTGGTAATTATAAGAATAACAGTAAATTATCAAGCAGTTGCATAATTGAAGTGAAAAGCCCAAGCAGAAATAAAGCAACATGGCTGCTCAGTGTGATTTATAAATAATGTTAGCTTCATTAAATCTGAAAGAGATGTTAATTAGGTGAATAATGATTAAAAAGATGCACGTCAAACAGAAAATAATCGGGAATAACTTACGCGGCACATCAAAGCTTTTTCCGGCATAATTATATCGGCTCTGGTCCAGCACATTCAGTATTAAATTTGTATAAGAATAAAGTAAGCGTACAATAATATACAGTCTCTCTACACTGCAAACAAATGAATGCTTAGCCCCCTCAGCACGATGGCGAAGTAATCATCATATTCTGGCCACCACAAGAGGATTTGCTTTAGTTTATAATCTGTCTCTATGGCTCAAAGGAGTCAATGCGATCTCAATTAACCCTCTGAGTAACACAGGTCCTTCTTGAACTGCATAACATAGTCTAATTTTTGCCAGAATCAAAGATAAACAGTCGTCATCGTGCTGAAGGGGTTTATTGCAACAAAAATAAGACACATGACAAATATTTCAATCATTCACATGTGCTAAGTGAACACGAAAACGATCGAATATTTATTGTGTATAGAATTTGTGTTACATTTGAACACACAATACTTACAGTGTAGCTGCCGTACCAATGTTACGAGAGTTAAATGCCAAAAACAAATGCCAATCGAAAGTTGCCTGAAAATGCGTTTAGTGATAGGTTGAGGAATGGGTGGGGAGGAGGTGAGGAAGGGAGGGGGGGGGGGGGGAGGGGGGACAAACAGCGGATTATAGGAGGAGGGTTTTTGATCAGTTAATTAGCTATTGTGATTTAATAAAGATGGGGTTAGTGAATGATAATCTCTGCACTGTTATGAGAGGTGGTGCGGTGGTTTGGAGTACGTTGATCGATCGGCCAATACGGAAAGCTCTACCGAACGCAATTGCTTCCGATCACTATAGTCGGTTTATTTACAGCTGATGGCAAATTGAATCCTTTAGCACCTGATTTCTCGATACTTGATGACAAATTATGAAACCATTGTGTCTCTGCATAATTATGAAACCATTGTGTCTCTGCATAATTATGAAACCATTGTGTCTCTGCATAATTATGAAACCATTGTGTCTCTGCATAATTATGAAACCATTGTGTCTCTGCATAATTATGAAACCATTGTGTCTCTGCATAATTATGAAACCATTGTGTCTCTGCATAATTATGAAACCATTGTGTCTCTGCATAATTGTGAAACCATTGTGTCTCTGCATAATTATGAAACCATTGTGTCTCTGCATAATTATGAAACCATTGTGTCTCTGCATAATTATGAAACCATTGTGTCTCTGCATAATTATGAAACCATTGTGTCTCTGCATAATTATGAAACCATTGTGTCTCTGCATAATTTTATAGCCAAGTTTTCATAATCAGCAACATATTTCGCCACAAAATCTTCGTAATAGCTAAGTAATTAAGATAAAAATATGGCAATTTACCATCAGCTGGGAAAAAGTAGACTATAACTACACTGAAGCTATGAGAGCGATCGGTCTGAAGGGGTGGGTAGCCAACACAGGTTTTCTATGTGTAAGGTGAAGGGAATTAGGATAAGAAGGGAGGGAGAGAGGAGGGAAGGGAGGGATGGAGGGGGAAGGAGAGCATATGGATAAGAAGGGGGGGGGGGGGGGGGATCTGGGTGGAGGGGAAAATAAGAAGATAAAAAAGGATACAGTTTTTAACAACACTTATGGCAAGGATTCTCTACCAAAATAATCATGACAATACCAATAATAATAAAATAATATCAATAATAAATAAATAATAATGGATTTAGATAAAGCATACACCGCATTAATTAATAAACATTTAAGTAACTAAATACGTAAAGAAGCGACACAAATAAATAAAAAAAATAAAAAAATTATAAATAAATATACAACCGCGTAAATTAACACACGAACATAAAAGGCACAGACGATGAAATAATATAACCACACATAAAAACACAAACAAAATACATAAAACTATTAATAAAATAAAATTAATCAGTGCACACAATGAAGACGTAAACATAGGATTGCCAAGCAGGACATTACGGACCCAAAAACCTTCCCCTACCCCGCTCGGCCCAAAAGACAAGCAGAGTACAGTTCGAGCACAAAATCCGTGTTCCACCTTCACAATTTCAACTTAACATTCCTCTCTTGATATTATATAAGACAAAATACTCCTCGACGAAAATTAATGAAACTTGCGTATCAAAAGTTTTGTTCATATTATGTGCTTCGTATACTGTGTGTATATATATATATATACTGTATATATAATTTATTATATATATATATATATTTTTTTGTTATCGATAATACTCATTTCCTTTTATAGTTCAGCTTGCTTTTTTTCACCAGCATCTCCAAGGAAAGATTGAGTCATAGGAAAATATAGTTCAAAACATTGTATAGTGCACTGTAAAAATTGTGTATTGAAATGTAAACAAAATATATATACACACACACACGTGATTCAATCGTTTATGTGTGCATAGTATGAATAAGTAAATGACTGAAACATTTAATATATGTACTGTATATACATTTAATATATGTACTGTATAAACATTTAATATATGTACTGTATATACATTTAATATATGTACTGTATAAACATTTAATATATGTACTGTATATACATTTAATATATGTACTGTATATACATTTTTGGTTACATTTGAACACACAATTTGTATATTGTAGTAATTGAAAGCGCGGAGGAGAGTTAATGAAAGTTGGAAGGTAGCACACGACTTTTGAGCCCGAGAGTACGAGCCCAAAACCAAGAGAGTTTAGTCCCTCCTCTCAAGACCTTGCCCCAAAACCCTTCCCTCCATCTTCCATTGTGGGGGGTGACCTGCTTTTTTTTCTCTCCTTTTCTCTCTTTATCTGGCTTGTATCCATTCGGCCCCATTCGACCTACTGGTTTAAGACGTTTATCCTCATCCAGGTTTCAATTTCTTCCTGGCGAGCGATAGTGAGCCAGCATTGTATGGAGAAATTCGGCTTCGCCGGAGAATTTTTTCTATCGAAAAATGTACAAATTTAGCCTGCTGTCAAAAACATTTTTTAAAATATGCTGGCTCGCTTCCGCTTGCCAGGAAAAAATCGACACCTGGATGGGGATAAACGTCTTAAAACAGTAGGCTGAATGGGGCCGAATGGATACAACCTAGAGAGAGAGAGGGAGAGAGAGAGAAAACCCAAAATGAGGTGGGTTTCCATTGAGTGGGTGACGTACTTGTAGGAGGTGCGGCGGGTGTCTGCGTCGTCTGTGGCTATTTTGTTGGGAGATACACAGCACTATGAGCAGCAGGAACCCCAGGCCCAGGAACCCCGTGCCCGCACCGATGATGGCGTATTTGTTGAGCCGAGACCCTGGGGGGAGGCAAGGGAGAAATATGTGGATTAACCCCTTCTGTACTGGCAACGTCAGTACAGTAGAAAGGATATATGGTAACTAAAAGGATTAATTGAGATAGCCTGCAGCCTTTTAAGTGCCAAACGTCCTTCTTAACCCTCTCGCGCACGTGAGGACGTGATCGCGTCCTAAGGCACTTTTGCCCTCGTACACGGGTGGAGCCTTTACGAATTGGGTAAAATCACACTAAAGACGCGATCACGTCCATTTTTGGAAAGGGAACTGATGGTAGACTAGTCTATATGTGGGGGTATCTGGCAACCCTCTACTGAGTCATGGCTAGGTGAACGAGAACAAAAAGAAAACCTCAGCTGCCCAGACAGTGTGTCGCCTGTCCATGGAAACTTAAAAAACTTATTGAGACCTGAGAGGGTTAAGCTGAATGAAATCGTCTTATATTAGCTATAATGAATGGTACAGAAGGGTTGACAAGCAAATAACTGTAGGCATACTGGAAAATTAAAATCTGCAAAATGCCTATTGAACCACACGAGGCCGACCCTTTCATCCCTATATACCGATGAGTTCTTCCCTATGCTAAGAAACATCTAATAGTAATACAGACAGACTTAAAAAAAAAAAATAAAAAAAAATACATTAATTAAAATAATAATTATGTTCCCTACACTTCATCTATCTTAGATCTAACTCAAAACTACTGGTTAAAAGTTAAGAGGGAGGTAGTCGTTTTTTCTGGACCCCCTTGTCCCTCATGTTTAGCATATTAGTTGTGAGATATTATGACGTTTGTTAGGTTAGTTTGGCGATTTTGAGACCTTTAACCCCATTTTTTTGTCAATGTTAATAAGACCTTTCGTGCCATTAAGGTGTCGATTTTTTTCCTGGCGAGCGATACCGAGCCTGTAAATTTGGAAGAAACCGGCCTTCGGCTGGCACATTATACTACAGAAAAATGTACAAATTTAGCTTGAAAGGGGGTCTAGGAAGTATAATTGTTTAAGCTCGATGAAGATCTACCAAGGAAACTATAAAATAAATGAATACATAAATATATCGACCAAAAAACAATTACAGCACCGGCTTCCCTGGAGACATTTTGCTATCGATTTTTTTTTTTTTTTAGCCTGCTGTCAAAACATTTAAAAAAAATATGCTGGCTCACTATAGCTCGCCAGGAAAAAATCGACACATGGATGGGGATAAACGTCTTAAAACATTAGACTGAATGGGACCGAATGGATACAACCCAGAGAGAGAGAGGGAGAGAGAGAACAAATGAGGTGGGCCCCCTTAAGTTACATTAAGTTACGTTGTTTTAGGTTATGATGGAATATGGCAAAACGTGTGTGGCTAAGGGTTAGGGGTACCGCACTTGATTCCAGCGATTCATTCGTGGCCATACTCTCGGGGATCAAGACGTCTGGCAATAAATAGATAGGCAGACAGATAGAATATATTACGTTGGGATAAGCTATGGTCACGACGATACCTTAACGATGGCAGAGGGATATATACTGTATGTATGTATATATATATATATATATATATATATATATATATATATATATATATATATATATATATATATATATATACAGTATATGTATTGAGAGAGAGAGAGAGAGAGAGAGAGAGAGAGAGAGAGAGAGAGAGAGAGAGAAGGGATGGGGGAGGGGGGGGGGGGGGGCAGAGCGTCACCTAGGCTCTATTATAACTCCCCTCACCCGGTACAGTAGCTAGAGGGTACAACAAGTTCTGGGTGGGTGGGTGGGGGTGGGGGTGGGGGGGGGGGGTTAATTACAAAAGTCCCCCCACCCACCCCTTTGGAGTGTCGGTGGTAGCGTGTGCACAAGAGAGGGAGACCGACGTAAAAAGGGTTAATTTTATAGTTGCATTACAAAATGTTCACTTTTGCCCCTTTTTGAGAAAATATAGGATTACAAAAAATATAATTGGTATTATGTGTGTGTCTCTCTCTCTCTCTCTCTCTCTCTCTATATATATATATATATATATATATATATATATATATATATATATATATATACTGTACAGTATATATAATTATATATACCGGTATATATATATATAATTATATATATACCGGTATATATATATATATATATATATATATACAGTATATATTATGTGTGTGTATGTGTGTGTGCAGGAAGGGAAGGAGGGGGGGGGGGGGTATATGAAGGACAAGGCGCCCCTAGTGTCATTAAACTATACATACACTACACTGTATGTCCATACTGCCCATACCCATCAACATTCGACTATATTGGTACAAGGTATGTAGTTTAGTCTAGAGATTAAAATTTTACATGAAAAAACAAAAAAACAAAAAATCATCCTGTTGTTTGATTATTAGAGCACCAAAATTATGTCCTAAGAAAAAATAAATAAAACAATGAAAAATATCTCTTATTACAGGAACTCACGGTCAACCTACAAGGGCAAATATATGAAAATATATGGAAGCTATAATGATTGATTTATACTACACTAAAACTATTACAAAATGGTCTATCTCTCACTCAATGATATAGAGAATTATAATTGATTTTATTTGAGCTGACGATAAATTGAATCCCTTAGCCACTAATTTCTCAATACTTAATGAAAACATAAGAAACTACTACTGTATGTCTCTATTATAATAATCCCAAGTTTTGATAATTATCAACATGATTTGCTACAAAATCCTCATAAAAACCAAGTACTCTGGATAGGAACTTTGCAATTTACCATCAGCTGGAAAAAAAAGACAATAGTGAATATAAGCATAGTCGTGGACAAGAATATCCATACTATATTTGGATATTATACAATGATTATACACTGATGAAGTAAATACAAAATATGATTGCTCAACATAGTCACTGGGATTGACTACAATAGTCAATAATCTATTGACTAAAATAGTCAATAATCTAAATTTAACTTTTATCCAGGATTTCATCTAGTATTCTTGTCCACAACTGTATAAAAGAAGAATACAAAATAAGTCAATGACTGATATAACATATACGTTGTTAACCCATACAGTAGCCGTGACGTCCTTTTCATTATATTATGGCAAATATTAGACGATTTATTTCAGATTAGGAAGGACTTCTAGCAATAGTAAGGCTTCAAACTATCTTAACCAACCCTTTAACTACCGCAGATCCATCCTAAGCTGCATTATATTGTCTAAATATAGCTAGAATATAAGATACACTCGTCGTTGGTACTCAAAGGATTAAGAGATAAAAGTATTGTAAGATAATAAAGATAACTGGCTACTGACCTGCCCCTGGCGCGAGCTGCACCAGACCCACCACCAGTAGCGTGATGCCCAACAACACACACACCACCGAGATGTGTAGCAGTGACACCCGCCCGCAGAGGTAGCCATGAATACACCGGTGCGCACAGCCCTGGGTGTTTTGTTTAGCAGGTGTTTTGGGGGTGGTGACGGGGGACTGCTTGGGGGAGGCGGCAGGGCTAGCTTGTGGTGAGCTCTTGGGGGAAGCACGTGGACTCTTCAGTGGGGTTGGCAGCCCTGGTTCGGGGGATACGGGAGTGGTTTGTTTACATGAGGACTACCAGCCTAAAGCAAATTGACCTCAACTATACTACTAAAGTCGCTAACGTCAATAACGCTAAAGTCGTGTTGCATAGTCGCCAATTACCCTAAAATTAACGTAAATTCCAACATAATCAACTATACCTTCCTAATATTACTGGCGACATGGACGCAAATGGAAATAACGTTTATAATGCTAGACTGGCGATTTATAAGGCACATGGCGACTTAAATGTCGTAGCGACTTCAATGTTATAAACGTTACTGCAGTCATTCGCCATATACCATGTAAATCACCATAGAGAACATTACTTCCCTGATTTCCATTAGGTTTACATTATTGCTCTAGTACGAAGGGGAAGAATATATTGATTATGGTTTAACATATAGTGATTCTTAGGCTAGATGGAAACCTTAACTTTAGTAGCGACTTTAATATTATCGAGGTTAGGATTGTTGACTTAATACATTGATGTAGTTTTGATTGCTCTCTTAGTTTGGTTATGCCTTATGGTTGAATGTCTGTTTGATATTCAATGGTGGTGTAGATGTTTTTCTAGATTTTTTCTACGTGAATGAAGTTAAGGGGAGGCATTCGCTTTCTTTCTGGACCCCCTTCTCCCTCATGTTTAGCCCCATTAGTATTGAGATAGTAAAATGTTCGGACCCATTAGTTTGGCCTCATTTTTTTCAATATTAAGGCCTTTCGTGCCATCTAGGCGCTCTGTACTCTACCGGCATTTTTTTATCGAAAAATGCACACATTTTCTCGAAGGGGAGTTTTGGGGGTATTTTTTAAAAGCTTGATGGAGGTCTAGGGAGGAAACTAATAATAATAAATATATAAATAAATACACAAATACCTCCCATTAACTGTCTATTATCCACATTGATGCTTGAACTGACAGTGGGCAAGTATTTTTTTTTTTTTAATATATACTTTACAACAAAACAGCAAAGATTGACAGTTATTATTACGTACCTTAATCTTAACATCAAATTTGATCCAAAAAACACAGATACAAGAAATAAGCTTTACAATAGCTTACATTAAATTACGAAAGAGAAAAAAAACAGAGCACAGATAATAATGATAATACAAAAAAGTGGGGAGGGTTGAGTACCATGCCTGAGTCAATACAGCACGTGGAGAAGTGTGAGCACATAGAACACGTGCTAGAGTGTGAGCACAGAGAACACGTGGTAGAGTGTGAGCACAGAGAACACGTGGTAGAGTGTGAGCACAGAGAACACGTGGTAGAGTGTGAGCACAGAGAACATGTGGTAGAGTGTGAGCACATAGAACACGTGGTAGAGTGTGAGCACAGAGAACACATGATAGTGTGAGTACAGTACATAGAGCACATGGTAAAATATGAGCACAGAGAACATGTTGTAAAATGTGAGCACAAAGAACACATGGTAGTGTGAGCACAGAGCACATGTGGAGGAGTGTGAACATGTGAACACAAAGAACATGTAATAATATGAAGGGCGGTATATTACAAAAGTTCAAAAAGAGGTGACAAAGGAATGGGTGAGAGATGTGAACACTAAAATACATACTCGGTAAAGAAAACGGTGACAAATACAGGGGAGACTTACTCAGAGACAAAAATATAAACATATGAACTGTAAACCAATGGGAAAACACTAAATGCAAATTAGTCACAGATAAATAATTGACGGATATGGGATTGTGAGAATGGTCGCTTATCCAAACCATCTACGATGAATTGGATAAGTGTGGATAAAACCGATGCATGCGAAGATAGAGGTTTGTATATAAACTTGATAGACATAGGTACTGTATATGTAGAGGAAGATTTGACATGTTAACCCTTTCAGTAACATTGTGTTTTTCCATTATATTATTGCTACAAGTGGATGATTTTATACTGCTTACGAAGGACTTGCTACAATCAAAGGGGTAATTTAAATCACCATTAACAGTTTGACTCTAACAGATCCTTCCTAATCTTAACAAAAATTGTTTAATAATTGCCAAAATGAAATGGACAAATGTGTAATCGAATACTGAGAGGGATACGACTTGTGAGCTTTGAGCTAAGGAAGTATAATAAGGAAGTTAGAACTGTTGACATGGATATTCACCCCCTGAGGATCACTAAATTCCCGGTATATATTCTATTTGTTATGTGGTATTTGGAAATTTTATTTAAGTTAGTGGTCTAATATTTGTTTTCTTTAAAGCACCAGCTACAGAAAACTGAAAAGTTTAGGGTTAACCAAACTAAAATGTTCAAACTTGCTCTGGGGTACATTTTTTTTTTTTTTTTTATATGCTACAAACCACCAAATTTCGTTCTGGCCCTCAGGGGGCTTAGAAGATATGACAAAACTTATGTGAGTTTTTCATGGATAGAAAGTTTGTTGAATTTTCATTATGTATTTAATATATGCATTACAGCCATATTTTCTATACTAATTCTGCTAAATATCGATGTCTACAGTTGAAACTTCCTTATAGCTCGAAACTCGTAAGTGATCAATTGACAAGTTACGAGTTTTGTTCTATACGGAAGTTGGAGTTGTAGACCGATATTTAGCAGAATTAACAGCTAAAATACGGTTGTAGTACATATATGTATACCTAAATTCCAACTCACCATACTGTTTGTCCATCAATAACCTACATTATTATTGCATTTCTTTTTCTGTTTAATAGCGAGGTTTACGGCTTCAACTTCCTCATAAGCCAAAACTCGCAAATGCATGTTAGTTGTTTAGAGTTATGTGTTCTGTTGCTCGAAGGATGAACTAAATATGACAAGCTGCGAATTAACTACGCGCAGAGAGAAAGAGAGAGAGAGAGAGAGAGAGAGAGAGAGAGAGAGAAGAGAAGAGTAGAGAGAAGAGAAGAGAAGAGAAGAGAAGAGACAGCCAGACAAAGATAACAACCTTACTACACGTGGAAGCCGCTGAGGACCACAACAATAACAGTGTATATAATAACACCAAGGGGCGTTAGAAGGGGAGGAATTAATATATATAAGAATCCAAGCAGCCAATAAGAACAATACAAAAAGTGTAAACAATGCAAACAAGTGATTATATAAGGGCGTGGCGAAGAATAAGGAACTGGAGATCATAATAATAACCCGTGCAGTCCCAGCGACGTCATTTTAATTTTATTCTGACTATATTGCGACGATTTTGTGCCGTTTAAGAGGGATATGTGGTCGTACAACTAAGTGAAATAGTTTGATTCCTGTTAATTGCTTTTTATATTGAATCAAATCGTCCAATAGTAGCCAGAGTAATGTTAAAAGGACGGCACCGGTACTGAAAGGGTTAAAACAGGTGACAATCAGGGTGGGTGGGCGGGGCGGGGCGGGCTGGAGTTCCTGTACAGTAAGAGAGATCAGCCAACCTCCGCCATATTGGTGCCATTCGTGTCATTAGCTTTTCTTTACGTTCAATACATCCATAAACATAATGATAAATCGAGAATAGCGGTCCGAGATATAGTGTTTGGTCTATGGATCTAAATTATACATGATAAATATGAATTGTGTCACCGTCCAAATATACAGCTGGCCAATCTCTCTTACTAAAAGGGTCTCTAGGTTCGGGCAGTATCAAGATATCTCGCTATCGGAACACCTCGCTACCAAGAACCGGATGTAGGCCTATCCAGAAATTTCGTTAGGGAACCTAATTTGTTAATCTAATTTATCCAAAATTAGGTTAGGTAAGGCTAGTTAGTTGGTCTGATATCCATGATAGTCACAAATGTAGTAAACAAAAAATAAATAAATAAATAAATAAACAAAAATAGTGAAAACAGCTGTAGGATATGGCCATCTCACTGGCTCATATTTGAATCAATTTCCCCAATATACAGGGTGTCCCGAGAGGAAGGGGCATAACTTTGGGAAATTATATAAGAATGTATTTCAAGCCTAAAATATTCTATGAATTTATATCGGATTCAGAAAGGTCATCAAGTTACAGGGAATACAACGTGGAGAGTTAGTACAGGAAGGCAGCAACATCTACCCTCCGGCTCTGGTCAACAACTGAGGTATACCATAGTACACACCTAGGAGTGAAGGAGGGGGAGATGAGGGGATTGTTTGGTCCTCTCACTTACCCTGTCCTACAACATTTGTATGCCTCAATGGGCGACCGCACACAGGTGGCTTATAATATATTTTTTCGATGAAGTCATGTAAAGGGCCAGTCACACTGGCATCTCGACCCTTCCAGACTTTGAAATGACTGTGTGTTTCGCAAAGTCTGGTGCAAAGTCCTGCAAGGCCAGGGCAAGGTCAATGGAGTCATGGAAAGAACGCGTCAAGGCGTGGACACCCCCATCTTTTATTAATTAACGTGTCCAAAAAAGGTGGAAAGGTCATTGGGTCACTGCCATCACATGACATGGGTGGGCTGAAATAAAGATGGTGGAAGGTCCACGTGGACGGAGGTGGGGCCGGGGTGGGTCATGTTGGAGGCGTGCAAACGCTGGTTTCCCGTCCATACCGTTCATTAACCGCCCTTGTGCAGCCTTTGCACCTTCCATCAAACAAGGATGAAAGACGGAAGGAAACAAATTACGTCCCTGAAACGTCAATTTGGGGAGTATTTCCTGTTCTCTGCTAGACTTGCCAACGTTTTGCAGGAGCAAGGTCGAGGAAATGCTGGGTGGATGGGCACCACACACCATGGCCGCCGCCAGGTCCCCCACATCTGGTCATGACCCAACAATTCGTAAAGTTGGCCAAGGACGGCTAAGGATGTGTTGACAAAGTCCTGTGCGTGAACTAGGCTTTAGATCAACAGCTAGATATAGTAAGGATTTTAATTGACATTAATTGGCATTGGCAAGATTAATGGAATGCCCGCTAAGTCCCATATCTAGCCATCAGTCAAACTAATCGGATAAACAAATGCGGACATGTGCTCCGTGTGAGGTCGTCAATTGATCACTATGGGGGGTGTTATGTTGTGACCCTGTTCTAGTTTTCCACATTTAACTGTTTGTAACTCAACAATCGCCGTGAATTAGACATTCCTTCATAGAACATTTTAGGCTTAGAAAACCTACTTTATCCCAAAGATATGGCCCTTTCCTCCAGGGAAATCTTATATAAAATTAGACGGCTATTACAAAGGCAAAAACAAAAAAACACACAACTGACCAAGTTTAGGCTAGAATATGTGGCTAAAAATTTGGTAGATATGTTGAGTGTGAAAGGGATCTGCCTTGTGTGGGCCAATTGGCTTTCTGCAGGTTCCCGTATTCTTATGTTCTTACAATTTGGTAGGTTGTTAGGTCAGTTACGTTTTGTTAGGATTTTGACTTCATTTTAATTCTTGGTAGCCAGGTGGTTAGGTAGCGAGTCGTCTATGTTGTAAAATGTGTGTTCAATTTAGTCCACATAGCTGAAGCAAAACTGGTACACATTGTACGTGTATTAATTTGGACATATTAAGTACCGGTAACACCCCATTCTTAACATTAATCATCAATTACAAACCCCAATGGACTTGAATAAACTAATGAATGCCTATGGTCCTCCCTGGATTCGAACTCGGGACACCACACCCAGAAAGCTTCACTCATTTTGCTTTCATTACAGAACTCAATTATAAAAGAAATCTAATGTAACCCAAAAGCTTGACAAAAATGGATTTGATGTCTTATGCCACACGATAACTATAGACCCTTTGATTTTGACTTTAACTTTATTTTGTGTACCAGTTTTCTTATAGCCTTACCCCTTTGAGAGATCATTAGACAATTTCATTTAGATTAGGAAGGGTGTGTGGCAGTCCGAGGGTTAATCAAGACAGTCCTAGCCTCTTGAATGCACCCAGCTCCTTCCTAAGCTATACAAAATCGTCTAATGATAGCCAGAATCAACTGTCAAAACGCGTCATGATCCTCAAGGGGTTATTAAGGAGAGTGACCTGCTGTTTTTTTCTCTTTCTTGGTCGTAGCCATTCGGCCCCATTCATCCTACTGTTTTAAGACATTTATCCTCATCCAGGTGTCTATTTTTTCCTGGCGAGTGATAGCGAGCCAGCATTTTATGGAGAAATCCGGCTTCGCCGGAGAAATTTTTCTAACGAAAAATTTACAAATTTAGCCAGCTGTCTAACACAATATCCAAAATATGGTGGCTCGCTATCACTCACCAGATATAGATCGACACCTGGATGAGGATAAACGTCTTAAAACAGTAGGCTGAATGGGGCTGAATGGATACAACCCAGAGAGAGGATATAAACAGGTGACTCCCCTTAAGTGGTCTTTATTGCACACAGATAGTTTACAGCGCCGGCCATGGACGATTGACGCGTGTGGAACTGATGCTGACCTATTACGCTGTTCACCACAACCAGGCAAATAAAGCTCATATCCCTGTACTGATTGCTGAGCTGGGGCGTGATGTTATACTATACTCCGTTCATTCTAGCTTGGGTAGAAATAATAACCTCTAACCTCGCATAACTCAAAAAGGACTAGAGTAATCGAGCTAATATATCTACCAAATAGGAAAACATGGCTAGGGAATAGGTGTGGAAAATGACAGCCCATTTGCTCTAGCCCTTTTTGAGTTACAGAGGTTAGGTGTCACGATTTCTGACCAACCTAGAATGAACGGACTATAACACATATAGCCAATTATAATGATTTTTAACATCGTTTTTAACCTCAATAACCCCCAAATGGAATTAATGAAAGCATGCGATTCTCCCAGGATTCGAACCTAGGATATCTCGTACAAAATGTACACGCTCAAACCATTACACCATCAAGACAGTTAAAACAATAACATCAACGAAATATTATTTATATAATTTTGATATTTCAAGTACATTGGGGTTTGTAATTGATGATTAATGTTAAATTAAGGGGGTCACCTGCCTTTTTTTTTTATCTTTCTCTCCTTTTCTCTCTTTCCCTGGCTTGTATCCCTTCGGCCCCATTCAGCCAACTGTTTTAAGACGTTTATTCCCATCCAGGTGTCGATTTCTTCCTGGCGAGCGAATGCGAGCCAGCATTGTATGGAGAAATCCGGCTTCGCCGAAGAATTTTTTCTATCGAACACATTACAAATTTAGCTTGTTGTCAAAACAAAAATATATATATATGCTGGCTCGATACCGCTCGCCAGGAAAATATTGACACCTGGATGGGGGTAAACGTCTTAAAACAGTAGGCTGAATGGGGCCGAATGGATACAAGCCAAAGAGAGAGGGAGAGCAAGAGAAAACAAAAGCGAGGTGGGCTCCCTTAAGAACAGGGTGTTACTTGTTTAGAAGCTTTGTATTCTGCCACCAAGCGTCCATAAATCAGCTGATGGGGGGGGGGGGATGACGTTTATTTACAAGATGAAGATGAATAGCTTAGTTTCATTTGGCAATATGAGTGAACATAATTAGCCTCGAGTCAGGTCGAGGACACAACATGAGTAAATTGAACCATTATACTCGAAAAAGTGTTAAGGGGAGGATTTTAGTGTGTTTCCTAGACTTCCATCAAGCTTGAAATTACACCCCCTTGACCCCCTTTCAAGATAAATTTGTACATTTTTCGGTAGAAAAATGTCCCGGCCGAAGGCCGATTCCTCTTAAATTGCAGGCTCGCTATCGCTCGCCAGGAAAAAATCGACACCTAAATGGGACGAAAATTCTTAAAAGTGACATCAATTGGGTGAAAGTTCTTAAAATCGCCAAACTAATGGGGCGAACGTCTTAAAATCTCAAAATCAATGGGGCTAAACATGAGGGAGAAAGGGGTAAAGAAAATAATCCCTCAAGTGGAAATCTCCCCTTAATAGATGAACTATAATATATGGGTGCTTCAGCAGGATTCACTCGCCACCAAATTGAACATCACAGTTGTTTATAGCCAAAACAAATTGAATGGGAATGTGAAAGGGAAGGCATATATTACTTTTAATTTAAATTTGGTTGCAACATCAAGGCACACACGTCAAGCGACCTTTCTGTTTTGTTTTTCTTGGAGGGGGAAGGGGGTATTGGCTGGTTGTTTAGTGGGAGGGATTTTGAGGGCTGCATGGGTGGGTGGGTGGTAGGGTGGGTGGAGGAGGGGCTGGTGAGAGGAGGTTATTACTGTAGGGGGAGAGGGGGTTATTATATTTTGTGTCGGGATGGGGGGGGGGGGGGGGGGGGGGGGGGGGGGGGGGGGGGGGGGGGGGGGGGGGGGGGGGGGTGGGGGGGGGTGGGGGGGAAGGTAGGTAGACTTACACGATTTGTTTTTCTTTTTTTTTTTTTTGGCAATTTTTTCGGCAACTCTGGTCTGGAAACCTCTTATATATATTGTTATGATAATTTTGATACTTCGAATAAACTACCTTCAGTCAAAACTGTCAAAAATTGGCATAATCATCATGGGATTAAAATAAACTACCTTCAGTTTGGTCGTTGATATCAGGGCAAGAGAGTCCAGAATTGAGGCCAGATAAATAGTTGCTGATAAATAGTTGCTGGTAAAAAATTGCCAGAAAATGCGATCGTGAGAATCCATCTTTATTTTCTATTTAGTTATATATTTATTTATTTATGTATTATTATTATTTATGTTTTATTATTATTATTATTATTAATATTATTATTATTATTATTATTTTTATTATTTTTGGTGGAAGGTGTTGGGGTGTTTTGGTGGTGGTGGTGGTGGTGGAAGGGGGGGGGGGGGCCTTAGGGGGTGAATGTGTGATGCTGAGGTTGGGGGGCTTAGGGTTGATGTGTGGTTTGTGGTGTTGGTGGTGGTGCCTTATGGGTGATTGTGTGGGGGAGGGGCTTAGGGATTGATTGTGGTTGTGGTGGTGGTGGGGGTGGGCAGCCTTAGGGGGTGATAGTGTGGTGGACGTAGTGGTGGTGGTAATGTGGGAAGGTGGGGGGAATTAGGGTTTGGTGGTGGTAGTGGTTAGGGATGCTAGTGAGTGGTAGTAGTGGTAGTGAAGGTGTTAATGGTGGTGGTAGTGATAGGGTTTGGTGGTGTGGTATTGGTGGTTGTAGTGGTTAGGGTTTGGTGGTGAGTGGTGGTGGTAGTAGTGGTTATGAGGGTGGCAATCGGGGTGGTGGTGGTGTTAGGGATATTGGTGGTGTGGTAGTATTTGTGGTGGAGATTTGGGTTTCTGGTGTTGTTGTTGTTGGTGGTGGTGGTGGTGGTGGTGGGGCTGATTGGGAATACATACGTGGTGGTGGGAGGAAGGGTTACAATTACTGGAGAGAGTGGTGGTGGTGGTGGTGGTTAGGAATACAGTTGTGGTGGTGGTGGAGGTGGTGGTGGTGGCGGCTAGGGATCTATTGGTGGTGGTGGTTGTGGTAGTTGCGA